>ONZH01005194.1:0-600000 GCA_900303285.1 Rhinella marina
ATTGGGGTATGTCTTGAGGAACCGCTGAACAATTAGGTTGAACACGTGGGCCAGGCATGGCACATGTGTCAGTCTGCCGAGTTGCAGAGCCGCCACCAGGTTACGCCCGTTGTCACACACAACCATGCCTGGCTTGAGGTTCAGCGGCTGCCAGCCACACATCGGTCTGCGCCGTCATGCCCTGTAACAGCTCTTGGGCTGTGTGCCTTTTGTCACCTAAGCTCAGCAGTTTCAGCACCGCCTGCTGGCGCTTACCCACGGCACTGCTGCTGCGCCTAGAGCTACCGACTGAAGGCGCCGTGTCCACGGATGGTAATTCGGTGGAGGAGGAGGAGGGGTCGGAGGAGGAGGAGGCATAGTACGTCTGAGAGACCGTGGACCGAGGTAGGCCCGCAATCCTCGGTGTGGGCAGTACATGAGCGGCCCCAGGGTCAGTCTCGGTCCAGCCTCCACCAAGTTAACCCAATGTGCCGTCAGTGAGATATAGTGTCCCTGCCCGGCAGTACTTGTCCACGTGTGCGTGGTTAGGTGGACCTTCTCAGAAACAGCGTTGGTCAGGGCACGGATGATGTTCTATGACACGTGCTGGTGTAGGGCTGGGACGGCACATCGGGAAAAATAGTGGCGGCTGGGGACGGAATACCGAGGGGCAGCCACGCCATGAGATTTCGTAAAGGCCTCGGTCTCTACCAGCCTATAGGGCAGCATCTCCAGGCTAAGCAATTTGGAGATGTGGACGTTGAGGGCTTGGGCATGTGGGTGGGTGGAATTGTATTTCCTCTTGCGCTCCAGCGTCTGCTGTAAAGACAGCTGAACGCTGCGCTGGGACACGTTGGTGGACACTGTGGAGGATCGTGGAGGCGAAGGTGTGGTTTTCTGGCGGGAGGCGCTCGTGCCGGGGTCCTGGGCAGGGGGTTGACTAGCAGAGGCAGCGAGTGACGCAGGGGGTTGACTAGCAGAGGCAGCGAGTGACACAGGGGAAGGAGCAGTGGTGGGACCCGCAGGAGGTGGTGAACGGCCTTGGTTCCATTGAGTGGGGTGTTTAGCACTCATATGCCTGCGCATGCTGGTGGTGGTTAGGCTAGTAGTGGTGGCACCCCTGCTGATCCTGGTGTGGCACAGGTTGCACACCACAGTCCGTCGGTCATCCTCACTTTCTTTAAGAAACCTCGAGACTTGCGAACATCTAGGCCTCGCCACGGGAGCTTCACTACGTGAAACAGTTGCTGCTGATGCACCAGCTCTGGCCCTGCTTCTCCCTCTGGCCACACCACTGCCTCTTACAACCTGTTCTGGTGCAGCACTCGCCTCCGCCTCAGAAGCACTATCTTCACTCGGCATATCAACCCAGCTTGGGTCAGTCACCTCATCATCCTCCGATTCCTCAGTCTGCTCCCCCCTCGGAATTCCTCCCCTAACAACAACTTCACCACTGTCTGACAACCGTGTCTCCTCATCGTCTGACACCTCTTTACAAACTTCTTCCACTAACTCAACATTGTCTTCATCATCACCCATAGACTGCGACAGTTGGAAAACTTGGGCATCGGGAACGAGGTCAGCAGCAACCTGAGAAGTGGTTTGTGACTCTGGGAAGGGTCCAGAAAACAGTTCCTGAGAGTATGCCGGATCGCATTCCAAATTTTCCTGGGAGGGGGCAGACTGGGTGGAAGGAGGTTGAGTGGAGGAGCCATAGGGAGTGCTCCCTTGGGTAACGTGGGTGGACTGCGTGGAAGACTGACTGGTGGACAAATTACTTGAAGCATTGTCCGCAATCCACGAGATCAGCTGTTCGCACTGTTGTGGTTTCAACAGTCCTCTACCACGTGTCCCTGTAAGTTGAGACATGAAGCTAGGGAGTGTAACTCTGCGGCGTTCCACAGCTCCCTCATCAGCAGGTACTGTCTCACCCTGCCCAGGACCACGGCCTCTGCCCCCTGCAGTAATTGAATGCCCACGCCCACGCCCTCGTCCTCGACCCTTAGCCCTGGGGTTCACATTGTTGTATATAAGTGTATGATATAAAAAAAAAAAAATTAAACGGGCCTGGTGTACTGAAACTCACAAACTTGTTCAGTCTGGTAGAATTAAGTGACGTACAGAAAGTGTCACCTGGACAGTATATACGGATGGGAGCTAGTGTGCTGAACTGTGACACACAGAAAGGTTACACGCAGCTGAGTAAAATGGATTTGTATCACTGAGCTAAAACAACTGAAAAAATAATTTTTTTTTTTTTATTTTGTTTTTTTTGGGAACGTGACGTGCAAGAACTATGGTACAACTGACTGACACCCTGTTAACGGTGGCTATGGTAGCAAATGACTTGGTTGTATTCTGTGACGTACAGAAAGTGTCACCTGGACAGTATATACGGATGGGAGCTAGTGTACTGAACTGTGACACACAGAAAGGTTACACACAGCTGAGTAAAATGGATTTGTATCACTGAGCTAAAACAACTGAAAAACTAATTTTTTTTTTATATTTGTTTTTTTATATTTTTTTTTAAATTTTGTTTTTTTGGGAACGTGACGTGCAGGAACTATGGTAGAACTGACTGACACCCTGTTAACGGTGGCTATTTAGTCTGCGACCCAGACAAATGTCGCACAGAGATTTTCTGGATCAAGCTATATAGATGATATTGGTAGCAAATGACTTGGTTGTATTCTGTGACGTACAGAAAGTGTCACCTGGACAGTATATACGGATGGGAGCGAGTGTGCTGAACTGTGACACACAGAAAGGTTACACGCAGCTGAGTAAAATGGATTTGTATCACTGAGCTAAAACAACTGAAAAAATAATTTTTTTTTTTATTTTGTTTTTTTTGGGAACGTGACGTGCAGGAACTATGGTAGAACTGACTGACACCCTGTTAACGGTGGCTATTTAGACTGCGACCCAGACAAATGTCGCACAGAGAGTTTTCTGGATCAAGCTGTAGATGATATTGGTAGCAAATGACTTGGTTGTATTCTGTGACGTACAGAAAGTGTCACCTGGACAGTATATACGGATGGGAGCTAGTGTACTGAACTGTGACACACAGAAAGGTTACACACAGCTAAGTAAAATGGATTTGTATCACTGAGCTAAAACAACTGAAAAACTAATTTTTTTTTATATTTGTTTTTTTAATATTTTTTTTAAATTTTGTTTTTTTGGGAACGTGACGTGCAGGAACTATGGTAGAACTGACTGACACCCTGTTAACGGTGGCTATTTAGTCTGCGACCCAGACAAATGTCGCACAGAGAATTTTCTGGATCAAGCGGTAGATGATATTGGTAGCAAATGACTTGGTTGTATTGTGTGACGTACAGAAAGTGTCACCTGGACAGTATATACGGATGGGAGCTAGTATGCTGAACTGTGACACACAGAAAGGTTACACACAGCTGAGTAAAATGGATTTGTATCACTGAGCTAAAACAACTGAAAAACTATTTTATTTTTTTTTATATATTTGTTTTTTATATTTTTTTAAAAAATTTTGTTTTTTTGGGAACGTGACGTGCAGGAACTATGGTAGAACTGACTGACACCCTGTTAACGGTGGCTATTTAGACTGCGACCCAGACAAATGTCGCACAGAGAGTTTTCTGGATCAAGCTGTAGATGATATTGGTAGCAAATGACTTGGTTGTATTCTGTGACATACAGAAAGTGTCACCTGGACAGTATATATGGATTGGAGTGAGTGTGCTGAACTGTGACACACAGAATGGTTCCACACTGCTGTGTGCAATGGATTTGTATCACTGAGATAGAACAATAAAAAAAAACAGGGTTAGATATGGCGATAGCTGCACTACTAGTGCCAGCCTGCCAGCCAAGCCAGGAGACAAAAAAAAAAATTCTTCTAGCCCTTAGAAGGGCTGTTGGGTTCTTTGTGGGTGATTCCTGCCTAACAGAGAACTAAATGAAGGCCCTAACACTGTCCCTGAAAGGCAGCAGCTCTATCCCTAACGACATCCAGATGGCATCTGAGCCGAGCTCCGCGGCCAGTCACTAGTATATTCCAGGGTCACCTGATCAGGCCAGCCAACCCCTGCTATCGACATGTAAGGGCCCCACGTGATGCTGGGTGTACCGAAGAGTCTCCTGGCTTGTGATTGGCTGTGTTTATAGGCGCCAAAAAAGCACGATGCGGAAGTTGCCATTTCCTCGAGTATGGCGAGATACTCGTCCGAGCAGCAAGCACTTACGAGTACCCTAATACACAAACGAGCACCAAGCTCGGACGAGTATGCTCGCTCATCTCTAGTATTCACACATCAGTGGTTTTCCACAGTCTGAGTTTGTGGTGACACCACAGCAGAATGCCCTATAGTCACAGTATAGTATATGGGTACTTGAAAACTATGGACACAGACAGGTGTGCTAACTACAGTTCTACAGCTGAGGAACACGCCATAAACCTATGTGTACCTATCGCATAATAAACAAATGGTTAACAAAAAAAAATCATCTTTATTTCAATTGTTACTTCTTTTTTTGCAGCTTACCAACTGATTATACAAAGAAATTAATCTGGTTCCTTAGGCTTCATCCACGTGCCTCCCACGTTTTTTTTTTTTTTGCAGATAGCACACTGACGCATCCATATTTTCAGTATGTGGCTGTTCTGCAAATTATAAAATATGTCCTATTCTGGCCCAAATTGCAGACAAGAATAGCCCTACTGATGGGAGTGAGGAAAATGCAGACTATAGACAGGAAGTATCTGTATTTGGCAGATCCACTGTCGCAGACTGAAATATGGACATGGCCATGTGCATGTATCTCAGTAGGTGAAGTCCCTCTGCAGCCTTCACTGTGCAAATTTACCACCTGATCAGTATAAAATTGCTTTATATGATAACAAACCCACCATATTTTTATTTTTTGTTTTTTTTTTTGTTTTTTTTTTTTAAGAGGCCCAGTCACCTCTCCTGACATGCCTGTTTTAATAGCTTCATGTATTTCCCAAGTAATAACAATTCTGGGACATCTATTCTTATGTCTCTATGTTGTGCTGTTCCTTTATTATTTCTACTAGAAGTTATGAATGAATTGCTAGCAGTCTGCAGTAAGGGTACAGAGGGGAGGTAACCATAAGGGGGTGTGTACCTTCACAGACTCACTCTATTCTGGTTACCACACATATGTAATTTACTCCTAGCAATTCATTCATAGCCTCTAGCAGAATTAATAAAGGAATGGCACAACATACAGCCATAAGAATAGATGCTCCTGAATTATTACATGGAGAATGCATGAAGCTATTAAAACAGACATGTCAGGAGTGGTGAAAGGTCCTCTTTAAGGCTATGTTGACATCTCCTGATGTATACTTCTGACAGGCCACCCAGTGAATGCCAAAAATGTGTCAATTACTTACCAGTAATTGGTTTTTCCTATAGCCTCTACAGTGGCATGGATGCATAGAAGATACCCCTGCCTCCCATAGGGACAGAAAAACATGTGGAGATCAATAAATAGTCCCCTCCCCATACCTGCTCCAGTAAATAACCGAGAAACTCTGAAATAGATGCAATCAAATACGTTTATATTCAGATATAACTGTAATAAACAAATACCAGAATATACATAAATTATATATATATAGTGGGGGGAAAAAACCCCCGTGCCGCTGTGGAGGCTATAGGAAAAACCAATTACCGGTAAGTAATTGACACATTTTCCAGGCGCCTCCACAGCGGCATGGATACATAGGAGGATTAACAGAGAAGACACTCAGGGTGGGTCCGCAACAGAGAGTACCCTACGAGCAAAAGATAAATCATTTCTTTTCAAAACATCCAACTTATAATGTTTAAAAAAGGTATTCTGCGAAGACCACGTTGCAGCTTGACAAATCTGTTCTAAAGGGACCTGATGTACTTCTGCCCAAGATGTTGACAAGGCCCGAGTTGAATGTGCTCTGAGCATTTCTGGCACCGTCAATCCCTGAAAACTATAGGCTAAGCTAATATCAGACTTGATCCATCTACTCCAAGATGATTTACTAGCTGCTTCACCTTTTTTAGCCCCTGCAAACTGCACGAAAAGCTTATCCGATTTTCTCAAGGATTCAGTTGCCTTCAGGTAGACCAGAACACACCTACGCACATCCAACAAGTGAAGCCTCTTCTCATCCTCTGAACCGCCAGGGTTACCCAAGGACGGCAAACATACCACCTTGGGTAAAAAAGATGGACAGTGCTTAAGGCTAATCCAATCATCTTCGACCGTAAGATAGGGGGGTCTACAGGAAAAAGCCTGTATTTCCCCTACCCTCCTTGCCAAGGTGATAGCTACCAAAAAATTGTTTTGAATGAAAGTAATTTTAACTGCAGATCTGCCAGCGGCTCAAATGGGGGTTTCATTAAAGCAGAAAGAACCACATAGAGGTCCCAAGGTGGAACAGTATCCCTAACGGTAGGTGTTAAACGACTAGCTCCTCTCAGGAATCTTTTCATCAAAATATGATCTGCCAATTTTATGTCTAGAAGGATACTCAAGGCTGCCACCTATACCTTTAAAGTACTAACTTTAAGACCCTTTTCTAGCCCTGATTGTAGGAAGTTTAACACTAAGGCCATACTGTCCGGTAATGCCACACTTGAGTCCACTTTACAGAAAAGTTTGAAAAGTCCTGAAAAGTTTTCCAAAATTTATGATATATTTTAGAAGTAACAGGTTTCCTGCTGTGAATAATTGTAGAGATTACCCCGTCAGAAAGACCTTGTTTCCTCAGAATTCTGCGCTCAAGTTCCATGCCGTGAGTCGAAGCTGATCCACTTTGGGATGGAGGACTGGACCCTGATGTAGAAGGTCATGACAGACTGTCAGCACCCAATAATCTCCTGCAGAGAGGGAGAGGAGAAGCAGGAACCATGCCCTCTTGGGCCAAAAGGGTGCTATCAATATAACCCTTGCCTTCTCTACTAGAATTTTTCTAGGTTCTGGGCAGTAACCCTATCAGAGGAAATGCGTACAGGAGCTTTTTTGGCCAGGGATGTGACAGGGCGTCTACAAATGACGGTCGATCTCTGTGGGACAGGGATGCAAAGTTTCCTACCTGGCTGTTTAATTTTGTGGCAAAGAGGTCTAGATAAGGTCTGGACCACCTGACCGTCAATTGATGGAAAACTTGGCGGTTTAGGCACCACTCCCCTTCTTTCAGGGTGTCTCTGCTGAGGTAATCTGCTACCGTATTGCTTTCTCCTTTTATGTGAACCGCCGATAGAGAACATAGATTCTCTTCTGCCCAGTCTAGAATCTTCCTTGTAATTGACTCTAAGGTACTGCTTCTGGTTCCACCCTGCCTGTTTACATAGGAGACTGTCACCATGTTGTCTGAAACTATTTTTACATCTTTCCCTACCAGACTCTTTTTTTAACTTTTTTAGTGCCTCCCAAACCGCCAGAAGTTCTTTTTTATGATCACTCGGTGAGACCCGTTTGTTTTTTTTATCAGGAATATACTTGAATAAAACCCCTTTCTTTGCTCCTGAGGGGGAACGGGCACAATGGCCCCTTTTTGGCAGAGAATATTCAACTGGTACAACATAGCCATCTGATCTATGATCTGATCATTAATTTTTTTGTTACACAAAACACTTCCGGAGGGGGAGAAACAAATTCCAGCTTTAACCCTGAGGAAATTACTTCTAGGACCCACGGTGAAGATGAAATTTTTTGCCACTGTGGAAGAAAATTTAACAATCTTCCCCCTACCGGACCTTTGGCATCATTGTGAACCTGGTTTCTGGGAGGAGTTCCCTGGGTTAAAGAGGAACCCTCTTCCTCTACCCTTTCCTGACTGCCATCTCCCTGAAAATGTTTTATTTTTCTTGTTTTGCATGCCTCTTTTTGCGGAATCAAACTTCCTCCTTTGAAAAAAGATTTTTGTTTCAACCGGAAAGCCTTTTTTCCTATCAGCGGCTTTATCAAGAATGTCGTCTAAGACCGACCCGAAAAGTCTGTCACCCTCACAAGGGATACCGCATAGTTTATTTTTTTGAGGCCTGCATCTCCACTCCATGATCTCAACCAGACGGCTCTACTGGAAGTATTAGATAGAGCCGCTGATCTAGCCACTAACTTTACAGTGTCTGCAGAGGCATCGGCCATAAAGTTAGTTGCCTGTTTTAACACGGGAAGAGAAGCAATAATATCTTCCCTAGGAGTGCCCCCTACCAAGTGTTCCTCTAACTGGTTTAACCATAGGGACATGGACCTTGCTGTATACGTCGCCGCTATACTGGGCCTAAAAATTGCTGTAGAAGCCTCCCACGATCTTTTTAACAGTGCCTCACTCTTTTTATCCATCGGGTCTTTTAGAAGACCCACATCTTCTAAGGGGAGAGCTGACTTTTTTGTTATTTTTGAAACCGGTGCATCTACCTTCGGACAATGATCCCAGAAACTGTAATCTTCCTCCGAAAAAGGATATTTTCATTTGAATATTCTTGATACCCCTGCCTTTTTTTTCTTGGTCAGCCCAGCTTTGAAATATTAGAGTGTAAGGAAAAGACTCTCTTCCGTTTTTCCCCTAGACCAGGGGTAGGGAACCTCCGGCTCTCCAGCTGTTGTGAAACTACAATTCCCAGCATGCTTCATTCATTTCTATGAGAGTTCTTAGAAGAGCAGAGCGAGTATGCTTGCTGGGAGTTGTAGTTTCACAACAGCTGGAGAGCCGGAGGTTCCCTACCCCTGCCCTAGACCCTTAAACATCACATCCTCTACGGATTTTGAATGTTTGGAGTCCTCAATGTTCATAGTCACCCTTATGCCCCTTTCACACGAGCGGGAGACTCGCATGTCTCCCGCAACGCATCTACAGGGCTGGACTCGGCACTGACAGGGATCGCATATAATGCTCTGCGATTCCTGTCCGTGCCGAGGCCAGCCCTGTAGATGCGTTGCGGGAGACATGCGAGTCTCCCACTCGTGTGAAAGGGGCATTATAGTTTTTAACAGGGCATCTGTTTCTTCAATAGAACAAAGATGTTTGCCCGAGTCGTCCCCCAAGGAGTCCGAGTTCGAGACTGAAACAATCTCCCCTTCGTCCCTTTCCTCCTCTTGGGGGTCTCTCTCAGAAAGCTCCGAAATGGCTTCAAAGGATGTAGAGGGTCTATTAGGTAATGACGCCATCTTGGAGTCTACTGCACTGGAGACTTCATCTTTTATGATCGACCTTATGTTTTCCAACAGTGAAGGCGATTCCCTAAAAACATATATGAGTTATAAAAATAGGGGTTTGTAAAAGGTGAATTGGCGTACCCCAAAATGACCCCCAGCACTTACTCTGACACAATTTTATCCAGACATTTGGCACATAATGGCTTCTTATAATCAGAAGGCAGGGTCTTTTTACAGATGGAACACTTTCTCACTCTCTGTGAACTCTCCGTTTTCTGCGCTTCTCTGACCGGAGAACGCAGTATTGGATTTAGTGAAAAAAAACTCCTCCCTTAAAATTTGGAGGGAAGCCCAGCACCATTAGTGTAGTGTGCAGGTCTTTGTTGGGTCCTGCTTCCACTCCTCCTGCGACATGCTGCCTTCCTCCACGCTGCAACCGCTTTAGGAAAATAAAGCTGTCTTATCGGACAGCCATAGGAGATATCCGATCTCCTTTTAAATGCTCGTTGCCTAAGGGGAAGGAGCTGGAGCCAGAACTGGGTGAGATCTCGCAATGCCTGAGATCCTGCCCCATGTGACCACATGACCCCGCGTTTTCTCGCCCGAGCGTGCTCTATGAACGCCGCCCGGGAAAGCCTCCATCGGAGGGCTTACTTCTAAGGCCAGGAGGAGCCGCACTGAAGCCCCGCGACCCTGGCCTCTGCCCTCCGCCCAACATCAGGCTACAGCGGGCGCTTCCACAGATGTCCCGGCCGGAACACCTGAGATCTCCACTTCATCCCAGAGGGACAGGAAAACACTGGAGCAGGTATGGGGAAGGGACTATTTATTGATCTCCACGTGTTTTCCTGTCCCTATGGGAGGCGGGGTATCTTCTATGTATCCGTGCCGCTGTGGAGGCGCCTGGAAAAGTGTCCTTTTGACATGCTTTGCTATACAGGAAAGCACATTCTACTATGCGTTCCAATGCAGAAGGACACAGTAATAAGTACCGTATTTTTCACTTTATAAGAAAATGGCCGTGGGTCTTATAAAGCAAATACTAGGGAACACTTCCATTATGGAAGCGCTCACAAGTATGTATTAGCTGCCGGGAGTGGGGAAACATACTCACCCTCCTGCGCTGCAGCTCCACTCTGGGTCCGGCGCTGCACTGTCCTGACCTCGTACAGCGCCAGGACGTAGTGCTGACAGAGACAGAGGAGCGGTGGAGCGGAGCCACGGCACAGGAGAGGTGAGAGATTTTTTTATTTTATTCTGATGGGGCTGATCTGAGATCTGATGGGGCACAGTGGGCTAATCTGAGGTCTGATGGGGGCACAGAGGGCTGATCTGAGGTCTGATGGGGGCACAGAGGGCTGATCTGAGGTCTGATGGGGGCACAGTGGCTGATCTGAGGTCTGATCTGAGGTCTGAGGGGGCACAGTGGGCTGATCTGAGGTCTGATGGGGGCACAGAGGGCTGATCTGAGGTCTGATGGGGGCACAGAGGGCTGATCTGAGGTCTGATGGGGGGCACAGAGGGCTGATCTGAGGTCTGATGGGGGCACAGAGGCTGATCTGAGGTCTGATGGGGCACAGTGGGCTGATCTGAGGTCTGATGGGGGCACAGTGGGCTGATCTGAGGTCTGATGGGGCACAGTGGGCTGATCTGAGGTCTGATGGGGCACAGTGGGCTGATCTGAGGTCTGATGGGGGCACAGTGGGCTGATCTGAGGTCTGATATTTATGGGAGGTCTGATGAAAAATATTTTTTTCTTATTTTCCTACTCTAAAATCTAGGGTGTGTCTTACAAAGTGAAAAATACGGTATACTGTGCAATATACTTTATATACGATGGAAGTTAATGGTTGATGTATGCTGCTGTATGGCTATACACTGGCATAATTTGGTACTATACATCAAGAAAAACTCATAACGTAATAAACAAAGTACACTTGTATAAATGTAAACCTACAAGGGTATGTGCACACTCAGCAGCTTTGACCCTGTCCACACTTTAGCTGCGGCAGCCACGTTCTATGGCGGTGAACTTTCAATCACACAATGAAGCGCAGAACCACAGTCTGTAAGGAAATCATCAGGTTTGTCAAATAAGCATTTATGGTTTTTCTTGTATTCTGGTCTAAAGTATAAAGTATGTTATACAAAATTCTATTACATTTTAGTATTAGAAACAATTAGGGTACAACCACTGGGCAAAGTCGTGTCATGGGTGCGACGCAGCCTCCCTGTAGTCCAGTCCCGCACGGCTGTACGGGCTTTGATTAAACTAAAGAGGACTGCACTGTTTAGCTGGTCTGCATAGTTACCGCCAGTGTGGCACCTTGAATACCGCACAGCCATTAACAATGCAGACCGACTAATCAGTCCGGTCTTCATGAGTCTAATTAGAGGCCGCTGTGTTTCATAGAGCCGCGTCACAACTTCGCCGTGTGGTTGTACCCTTAACAACAAGGTGCAGCATTTCTCTTTGGTCATTTCTCTGTGGTATGAAAAAGATGGAAGAAATGTAAAAAATATCTGTGTAGATAAAATACAGAATGGAATATAAAGAAGTAAAGGGAATGTGATTGGCCATCAGTGTTCATGTAAGCATTAAAAGGCCGCTTCCGATTCAGATCAGTTCTGGAAGCAAGTCACTCTGTAGATATTTATGTCATCTTCTGGATCCCGCTTTACAAGGTCTACATTAAAATACTGAGGTAGGATGTTCTGGAAAAAGTCCACGGTGCCGTGCTCCTTTCTCATTTCTGAAGACAGAAACACGGTTGTCCGAGGACCACATAGGTGCAGCAACGTCTGGACCAGAAGATCGTAGGTTTCCTTCAAATATACAATGTCTGCTCCAAAGATAAAATCGTAGTCTTGAGGAAAGTGCGCATGGTCAAATCCCCATGACAATGCACAGACATCAGGAAGGTGATCCAAGGGGGACATTGGCTGAGACATTCTTCCTGATCTGTGGAAGCACGTGTGGAAGATCTGTCACCGTTACATGGCCACCTTTAGGAACACACAAAAAGAAAAAGTTACATCCTGACACCAGAACTTTACCACAATCAACCTTCTCCCATAATTATCAGGCTGTGCTCACACTGGCATCATGGCTTCTGTTTCCATCATGCTGCCCATAATCCTTCACATGACAGAGTTGAACGGTGTCCAACATACCCTGTAGTCTTATTGGTAAGAACACTGCTATAAACTGGGCTATTACTGCTGTCAAGTGTCGGAAGCCCAAGTCCCCCTTCCCCCCCAGGAACAAACCACAATGAAAAATGTGAAAGTAGCCCACATTTCATTAAAGTTGTAGCAGCTCACACACTGGATATACCACCAATATCAGATAAGTCCAGACCAGCATCTATCTGACACTGGTGGCATATCCTAGCAATATGACACCAATATGAGAGATGGAACAATCCCTTTATATTTACTTTGTAGTATGCATTAACATGTTAGTATCATCTAAGTTTTCTAAGCATTATAAGCACCCACACGTGTCTGGCTCATCAGGTGAGGCCACTATACGTCAGAATTTTTCATTTTCATTGTCTTGGCCTGTTGTGTGCCGCACTTAATGGGAGTCTTTCACCTATATAACTAACACCAGTGCCCCACAGAAGATTGCAGACAAATCCCAGACATTCCTGTGTGCACTGTGTGTCCGTATTACATGTCCAGGAAAAGCACTTTTATTCTGCAGGAAAACAGATCCCAAGTGCGAGGCTGAAAGTGAAAGTAAAAACAGCTTTCTCTCCTGACTCAATTTCTAACAGCTATATCTTCTGATATACTGGATATAATGCTGTGATTTTGATATCATTTGAAAGCTTGGAATGCCAGCTTTCAAAGAAGGTCAGAAATACCAATCCCAAAATATGAGCAGCTAAAGCAGCCCTCCCTTCTTCAGTCTGGTTTGCTTTGGGCACGTGCAGCAGCAGAGCTGGGCACTTGGGAGCTGTTTTTAGTTTCACTTTGAGCCGGGCACTTGGGAGCTGTTTTCCTGCAGAATAAAAGTGCTTTTCCTGGACATGTAATAGAGACACACAGTGCACACAGGTATGTCTGGGATGTGTCTGCAATCTTCTGTGGGGCAGTGCTGTTAATTATTTTGGTGAAAAACAGGTGAAAGACTCCTTTTAAAGGGTGTTCCTGGATCAGGATACCGATGGCGCTGCTATCTCATTCATTTCTATGGCTGCACTGCCACACAGTGATCCCTGGTCGCAGACAATATCACTGTGTAGCCTTAGCACTCCTACAATCACCACAGCCCCTTTAAATAGCCGATTGACACAGGGCTAAGACTCAGACCCTCACTGATCCACTGAGGATAGGCCACAAATATCTAATCCCAGAAAATCCCTTTAATAAATGTTATTAAGGCAATGCAATGTCTTCTAGTTATTATGTGGCTTGTTTACTTCTCCAGTCTAATCATAAATCCCATTACTGCAGACGCCCTGGTAAATCTAGTGAGACTGTCTGCTGGATGACTGACCTAACACAACCTTTACAAATCAACCAGAGCTGGGACACAAATAAGGTTAAAAGAAAAATAAATGTAACACCTTCATAACTTGCACCGTACATGTACAGCACAGGTTAGGCCTTTTAAGACGGCGTCTGCTTAGTAGCTGAGCAGGCGCCATATCCGCTGGGTGCCTGTTTTACAGAGGCATTGCCTGTGATCAGCATCTTTGTAACCCCTCAATTGTGACTATGGCATCTTGGGAGCGTTGCGCTCCCAGAGACTGAACCCCTTCCCCATGCGGAGATCCAGGAGCCTTTTGGTTGCTATGGCAGCCTCGGACTTCTGAAGTCTGCCACAACAAAGTTCTTATTGAGTGAAAAAAGTTTTGAAAAATATACAATTCAAATCACCCCCTTTCCCCATTTTAACCCCTTCCCGACCTCCACGGTATAAATACAGAAGAAGTCAGGTCTTTAACCCCTTCCCGCCCAGCTGGACGTGACCTGCCACCCAGTGCCATACATGTACGGTGTTCTTATGGGGCGACTGCAGGAGCTGGCTGTTCCTGACAGCCAAACCCTGCTGTATAAGCTGGCATCAGTGACGTGTAACAAAAGTTCCACTGTAACAAAAAAAAAAAAAAAAAAAAAAAAAAAAAAAAAAAAAAAAAAAAAAAGCACCCTTTGCTCATTATTAAGTCATATAAAATTGGAGGGGGAAAAAAAGAAAGAAAAATAAACATATTAACTGACTCCATAAAAATATCACTTGGCTCACCCCGTCAAGTGTATGACGTAAAAAAGAGGAGAAAAAAAAAACAAAAAACTAAAACAGTGCCAAAACAACAATTTTTTGGTCACTTTGCCTCACTAAAAGTGTACTAAGTAATCAAAGTCATATGCACCCCAAAATGGTACCAATGAAAACGTCACATCATCCTGCAAAAACTGCCCCAAAATAAATCAATTGCCCCACCCAAAAAAAGAAATTATGGCTTTCAGAAAATGGCCATGCAAAAACATGATTTTTCTTTATAAAAAATGCTTTGTGTAAAAGTGGTAAAACGCAAAAATATAAACTTGGTATCTCTGTAATCGCACTGACCAGCAGAATAAAGATAACGTGTCATTTTTCCCACATGGCCGCAATAACAAAACCCAAAAATCATTGACAGAGCTGTTGCATTTCTTTATCCTATTTCCTAAAAAGCCTAGGGAGGCTCATCCCCGTCTCAGCCCGCTATTGGCTGCCCCCCTTCCCCGGATGTTTTGATCCACGTAAAGGGGAGATGCAGCGGCGGCTGTGCAGGGAGCAGGAATTACACGGGGGCTGGGGAGTGCGGCGAGTATAATCTATATGAGGGGCCCGGGCATTGGGGGGGGGGGGCATGTTTTACACATTCGATAACCCTTTTAAAGATGGATGATAACTAGAGATGGCCGAGCATGCTCGAGTGCCATTTTTGCGTACACATTTTAAAATTCGTACGCTAATCATTTGCATATTTTAATCTATACGCAAATGCGTACGAATAGCGTACAAATTCAATTTGTACGCTATTCGTACGCATTTGCGTATAGATTAAAATATGCGTATGAATAGCGTACGAATTTTAAAATGCGTACGCAAATACGCAAAAATGGCACTCGAGCATGCTCGCTCATCTCTAATGATAACCCATAATTTTACAAAGATAGAAGAAGGAAACCAGAATCAGCAAGATGGAAAGAAGAAAAAAAAATAATAATAAAAATGGATACAGAAATATAGCTGGGGGCTGGGAGTAATAGGATCAGCACCTATTATTTATCACATCACCATACCAGATTATAGCAGTTATAACAAATCTGGTGAGGCTCACTAAGAAAGTACATCATCCAAAAGGCAAGGAAAGTATTATGTGGAAAACATGTCACCAAAAGTCAATGTATAGTCAAAATATCAAATATACATAACCTGTGACAAGAAACACAGCCCCAAGGGCTGACATCTCTGTGTGAGCTTCACCTCACAGGCTTCTTCAGGAGATGATACCAATAAGAAAATAAAGGGTGTACATAAGCCATATGGGGAGAGGGAATAGAACTCACCTGTATCACTCCCCATCCCCCAAAATCTTCATCAGACCTCGGTTCAGACCACCCAATCAGACCCTCAATCTTCATCAGACACCAGAGTCTTCATTAGACCCCCCCCCCCAATCTTCATCAGACCTCAGATCAGACCGTAAAATAAATAAAACAACTTACCCCTCCTGCTCCGGTCAGAGTGCTCTTCCTGCACTCACCGCTCACTGGTTTGCGCTGTCAGGACACAATGCAGCATGGAGACCAGAAGAAGACCAGGGAGCGGTGAGTACAGTCAGCATCACTACACTCACCGCTACCTGTGCCTCCTGCATACTAAAGAGTCCCATAAAGAGAAGAATACTGTATATCTATGCTGCAAATAGAAAAAAATTTCTAGTTGATGGGCCACATGCATTTCAAATATGATACAAGTGTCACACTCATCATCCCTGAGCTTTACCTCAGCCAGTCACACCTGGGTATGACCCCAAGCTTTCCCCTAGTGGTGAGAACAGTGGGATTAGATAGGTACACTATCACTTTTTGTGGTTTGTTACTGTACAACCCCTTCTTAATGCAGACCCCAAAATGAATACAGACCCAAAATCAGACCACTGACACCCCTATATGCCCTATCTAACCCCTCTGTCTCCTAAAGGCAGACAAAAAAAAAAAAAAAAAAAAAAAAAAAAAAAGACACCTCTCCTTCTCTTGGCACCATCACCCCTGTGCCCCAATGTCGCACGTCATCAGGTCATAGTGCACTGTACGCTTTCAGGACATAGGGCAGCGTCGGCACCAGGTGAAGAGGACCAGGGAGCGGTGAGCACAACCAGCGAGGCTCTTGCAGGGTCCACAATGGAATCGCTCATTAGCTAATAGTGCCCCCTCACTTGAGGTATCATGGGCCGCAGAAAATGGCTCAATGTTTGAGAACCCTGTTTTACAAAATATTAAATAATGCCATTAGAAAGTACAATTTATTCTGCAAAAAGTAAGCTCTCATACATGTGAACAGAAAAATAAAAAAGTTATGGCTTGGAAAAAAAAAAAAAAAAAAAAGCAAAATAGCGGTGTCATGAAAGGTTTAAAAAGCAGCTTCTACCAAAGTCCTCCACCACCTGTAGGGAACAGCAAAGCGCTCTTCCAACTAAAGCCACCACACTCTACATGTCTATAATATACAGGCACGCTACTGATCTAAGATGTGTGTACACACTTAACATTTCTTTAGATCACTTCAGCTTTGTGATTTTTGGAACTTTGAGTGGCAGAAAACATGGGAGAATCTTGAGTAAACCATATGGATAATGTTAATGGGTCCATTACTTGTCCCAAACAAGAATGGGCCGGCTCCAGCTTTTAGCAAAGGAATAAGGACAGCTATTCCTTCCGCTAAGTGCCACTTAAAATTCTCAACAGGTTCTAAAGAGGAGAATCAGCTCTGAAGCTCATTGTACCTGAAATAGTTGTGCCACGGCGGCACTGCCCGGCTGCAGACCAAGATGAATGCACCAGTCCCAGGCTTGTTTTGTGTATCACCGCAGCTAGGGCTCAGTTTCTAAACACTTAGACTGCTCGTCGCTGAAGTGCACGGCTTAGTTCCCATGAGAATTTCTTATTCTATTTGTGTTTGGCCTCTAATCAGAATGTTTTTCTGCCCTCCATTGGAGGTTTACGCAGGTCGGCATGTTTTCAGTACGTCTAGTAGAAGGCTTTGATGGATGCTGCTATATAGGCATCCATCGTCCGTACTCTTCCATGCAAAAATGTATACCGCTTGTGAACCGGAGTCTATGGCGATATTTGGTGTGTGTACATATCCTGAATATATTCACAAAACACAACATCAAACCAGGGCTGTGGAGTCAGTAAGCCAAAGCCCCGACTCCTCAATTTCCCCTGACTCCGACTCCCTCATACACGGCTCATGTTTAAGTGATAACTTTAAACAAACTTTGCATAAATCAATAGTACAGATATGTAATGACAAAAAGAGTTTGTAATATACGTTTTACTAGATATCTTTACTCTGAACTTTCAGTATGAGGCTTCTCTGGATACAGCTCACTAAGGGCCTGATGTATGAAAACTGTCTAGGTCTAAGACCTTCTTTGTTGCCCATAGCAACCAATCAGAGCTCCCCTTTCATTTCTCCAGAGCACTATGAAATGAAAGGGGGGCTCTGATTGGTTGATATGGGACAGTTATAAGGCCCTAGGTGTTTTACCTCACACTGCTTCACAGTCTAGGAAGTGAAACTACTAGCAGTGCTAGATAACAAAGGCTTGGCAATGGCTTCTACATCCATAGTACTTTATCACATATGCGTTTCTGTATTTCTGAATTTGAGATGTTAAAATAAGGGTGGAAACTGTTTTCTATGTAGAGTATATAGAAGCCATCAGAGCAGCTAACCTCTCCACACATGAGCTCAGAGAAAAGCATACAGAGAGAACATGCACTGGACAAGTGATTTATGCACAGTTTATTGAAAGTTTAGATATACTAAGAAGTACTTGTCTTAAAGAGGTTTTCTCAGCAGGTTAATTCACTGGCTGACAGGTAGTTTGCCCATGCCCCTGAAGACGTCGGATCACGGCGAAACATGTCGGGGGGCAGCGTGTAAATGATTTTAGCTCAGGGTGAGTGCACTGCCAAATATAAGAGTCAGAAGGGATAGTAAGGTAGGCGGCTGAGTGCGTTAGCAAGTGGAGTGACCAACAGTACCACAAGATTCAGTTACAAGGACGAATTGGGTCCAGATAACACTTTAGAACTAAAGTTCTGGCAGCTAATAGATGCAGACTAAAAACTGAAATTACACTAACGCAGCATAGCCGGATACCTAAAGCTTCAATTTATGAGAGGTATCAATAGGCATAGTGTCTCTCTACCCTATGAATTTTAATTATTCACATTTTTTCATTTCTATACACATTATATACTGAGTGGATACTCGAGTATTTTAGGTAGTAATAATTAAAGGTGAAGTTTTATGCAAAATATGTAGCCACTAAAAGTGGTGAGAATGAAAAATGCGTACAAGGGCGGTAATACGCCAAATATATACTATTGAAGCCAATAACGCTACATTCTCAAACCACAGGGGTATCTAGTATCTCATAGATCCAGACAGGAAGTTTGCACTCACCCTGTCTCCTCAGGCTGTGTGTGTGTGTGTGTGGGGGGGGTGTCTCCGGCAGTTATTAGCATTCTTTGCTGTTGGGCATCTGCATTCAGGGGAGCAGACTCTGCACATATAGTGTGCTGCTCCTAGTCACCTCTGTGTGCACCAAGGAACCAATGAGAGGAGGAGCAAGGCAAGCACATTATGTACTGTGATTTTATAAATGTAGGCATGCACATCCGCATATTTACTATCATATCACGCAGGATGTTTTGTGGACTTTTTGGACCCTGATTAGGTGGTACATATAGCTGTGCGTGCTCCTCCTCTCATTGATTGCTTGGTGCACACCGAGGTAACTAGGAGCAGCACACTATATGTGCACGGTCTGCTCTCCTGAATGTAGATGCCCAACGGCATACGTAGGTTTAGAGTAGGACCTGCCTGACTGAGACCACCTTGGCGCGTGTAGGCGGGCACCGATGTGTTTTCCTGGGAGTGCTGCACAGAAAGGCTCCCACATACACCTAGATCAAGCAAACCGATTGATTGATACGGCAACCTTGAGCCTTCTTGATAAGAGCGCAATGAATCTCCCAATAAATGTAAAAAAATAAAAAAAGTGGAAAAACTTTAAAAAGTAAAGATATAAAATTTTAAGTCACCCCTCTTCCCCATTTAAAAACAAATTTAAAAAAAAATCACTGGCAACAGCGTGTCCCAAAACACCTGTACTATTGAAATATACAAATATCCATCTGGTAAAGCGGCAGGTTCGCCATTTTTGGTCCATTCACCAAAAATTTTGAATAAAACGTGATCAAAAAGTTACACACACTCCAAGATGGTGTCAAGAAAAATACAGCCCTTGCATAGCTCCGTAGATGTAAATATAAAAAATGTATAATAAATAATATAATATATTAATAAAAAGAAAAAAAAATGTTTTTTTTGACGTTTTAATTTTTTTTAATTAAAACTATAAAAATGTGGTATTGCTGTAATTGAATACCTGGAGAATGTAGGTAAAGTAAATGCCATAAATATAAGAATGTGTTTTTTCCCCATTCCACCCCATTTGGAATTTTTTTTCCAGCTTCCCACTAAATCGTATCCAATATAAAACAGTGGCAATAACACAACATCAAGCTTTACATTAGGGCACAGATGTCTACAGATATTAGGCACGTTGCTCGCATCTATCATAGTCCTTGTGCGAGGGTAACACTTTATACTCCCTTCACTGAACAAATCCCCAAACCCTCCCCTCTACTCAGTGACAACTGTAGTGCCCAATCAGGGGACTAGAACGTTCACTCAGAGCGGAGGAGAGGAGCTAGAGAAGTGCTCAGTGCAGAGAGCACCAATCCAGGAGGGACCGCCTCCATGGCACTTGCAATCATGAGTCACAAGGGTGACGTCTGCATGGCCATCACGCTCACTCCAGGCATACTTACACTGCTCCCCTCGTCAGTTATATATCACTGTCAGCAGTCCAAGGGGTGAAAACTGCAGACAGACTCCCTCTGAAGGTCATTTAGGATTTTTGTGGATTTTCATACTAAATCTTACAGACTTTTTTTTAGTAAATGAGCCAGTTGTCCATTTCTTATTACCCCTTTATAGGTAACTTACCAAGTAATGACACAAGTATGCCCACTATGCCGGTCCCAGCACCCAGCTCAATGACTTTTTTTCCCTTTAAATTCAGCTTTTCTTCTTCCAGGTAGGTGCACAGATACAGCGCCTGCGAGAGAAAATCAAAAAGCTGGTTGCTTTACGTGCAATGGGACTTCACACAACACGGCACAGACCTCTACTGGCTTCCTTTTTGAGTAAAGGGTTATGTACACCTTTGGAGGCAATTTTGTTTTTGATTAAATTTCACTCATTTTTGGCTAAAAAATTATTTTTTTCAATTAGCCTTTATTAAAAATATTGAGCTGTTCTGTTACGAAGGGTTAACTGTTTTTCTAACTGTGTGACTGGTAGTTTCACTTTGTGCCGGTCATCTAATAAACGTTATCTCTAAACTACTGAGAGGTCAGAAACACTTATTTAAGCCACATTCTTATTAGTAGGATAAGAACCAAGCTATAATGAGTCCGAGAGCAGAGATAAAGAGTCCGTCTGCTCCCCAAATGATGGGAAAAGACAGAAAATCCAAAGGGCTCTTCTACAGCATCTCAGCTATGTACAGAAAAAATGATTATGAGGTGTACATAGCCTTTAACTCTTTCGCTACCAGTGCTGTACATGTAAAACATGTGGGTAAACATGGCGCCCGCATGCACATGCAGCAGGCGCCATGGCCGGTGGGTCTTCATTGTTTCAAAAAGCAGAGACCCGTGGCTAATGACCGCGACTGGCAATAATGCCGATCAGGGTCATTAAAGCCTTTAGATGATTGCACTTCCGGGCTCCTTACCGCACCCCTCTGCCTTGCCTCATAAATGACGGAGTTTGGTGGGAAAGAACCTCCCTGTCACTGTGGATGGGTGGATGATGTATGATACAGCTGGCTCCCCCCACATAAGGAGCATGCTCACTGCAGCAGCCCGCTCTATACATTACCTCAACCACCTGGCTGAAGGGGTTAAAGGGGTTGTCCTATGACATCAACTTATCCCCTACCCGCACAATAGGGGTCCGACCTCTCAGGACCCTGCTGATCACTAGAACTAGGGGTCCATGTTCTCCATTTGAATGCAGTGGGAGACACACGTTTCTGCCACTCCACTGAACTCAATGGAGCTGCATGAGAGAGCCGTGTACACATGCTCCATTCACACTGATAACACTCGCTCCTGTTCTAATGTTCCCTATCAGATACTTATCACGGGATAAACCCCTTTTTTTTACTTTTTAATTACGCAAGTTGTCACAAGTTGTGGCTCTATGCACCAAGTATGGACGATGGATATTTAAACATTCAAATCAACCCCCTTTCCCCAAAATTAAAATAAAAGTGCATAAACAGTTTAAAAAAATAAATAAATATCGGTATTGGTGTGTGCGAAAACGCCTGTACTATTAACCCTTTCACTCCCGGAGGTTTTTTCGGTTATCCATTTTCGTTTTGCGCTCCCTGCCTTCAAACAGCCATAACGCTTTTATTTTTCTGTTCACATAGCTGTATGAGGGCTTGTTTTTTGCGGGACAAGTTGTGCTTTCCAACGCCACCATTTAATATTGCATACGGTGTAGTGGGAAGCGGGAAAAAAATTCCAAATCAGGTGAAATTGCAAAAAAAAACGCTATTCCGCTACAGTTCTACAGGTTTCTTATTTACAGCGTTCGATGTGCATTAAAACTGACCAGTTACTTTCATTCTACAAGTCAGTACGAATCCGGAAATACCTAATATGTATAGTTTTTCCTGCGTTTTGATAGTGATAAAATAATTAGAAAGTTGCCCTTTTTTTTTTTATTTTCCTTGTCATATCTTGACCCCTATAACTTTTTGGTATTTATGTGTACAGAGCTGTATGGGGCTCATTTTTTGCGGGGCGATCTGAAGTTTTTATTGATACCATTCTGGGGTGTGTATGACTTTTTGATCACTTTTTATTTATTTATTTTTTTTAGAAAAAAAAGCGACAAAAAACGGCAAATTTTTATATTTTAAAAGTACGGGCGTTTTCGGTCACGGTGATACCCATGATGTCTATATTTATTGTTATTTAGGTATTTATTTTTTAATTATACGGAAAGGGGGGTGATTTGAACTTTTATATCTTTTTTATTTTTTATATATTTAACATTTTTTTTTATTTTTTTTTGACTATTTGAAAGGTCAAATATGAGCTAATATATTGTGGCTTTTTTTTTTCTTTATGAGCAATCAGGGATTTTCTAGACTCCGATAAATCCAAGAATTGCTCATCTCTTATCCTGGCCTGCCATCTAGTGGCCAGAATAAGAATTGCACTTTGAAAACTGTAATCCTCACCAGCGAGGATTACAGTTTTCATATGATGTACAGACACCCCGATTGGCCACACAGGGTGTCTGTACACCACCGTGTGATCACGGCATCTAACTGCCCAGCAAGACGCCGCCGATCGGGTAAGTAGCGGCAAGTCTCTGCTGTTAGAAACAGCAGAGACTTGCCGGCCATGACGCCCGGTTAAAATATAAAAATATTTATCCTATACGGCAAACAGCAAAATGGGGGGGAAAAAAAAGTCAAAAATGGAGATTTAAAAAAAATGTATTAAAAAGTGATCAAAAAGTCACCACCCCTCCCCCCCCGGTGGTATCAATGAAAAGTAAAGATTGCCCCACAAAAAAAATGAGTCCACACACTCCGTACACAAAAATAAAAAAGTTATGGGGTTAGAATATGGAGATGCAAAGAAAAAAAATTGTTTTTTTCCAAAGTTTTTATTTTTTTTTTCAGTATTAAAACACAAGACAAACAGTAATCCTACTGACCCAGAGTATGAAATGTACAGGTCAGTTTTATGGCATACGCAACACTGTAAAAACAAAACCCATAAACCTGTTAACCCAGAAAATTGTTTTCTTTTTTTTCATAATTCCACCCTATTTGGAATTTTTTTCCCACTACATTGTATGCAACCATAAATGGTGCCATTAGAAAGTACAACTTGTCCCGCAAAAAACAAGCCCTCAAACGGCTATGTAAATGAAAAATAAAAAAGTTACAGCTGTGCGAAGGCTGGGAGTAAAAAACGAAAATGAAAGAAACTGAAAATTTCCTGGTTATTAAGGGTTAAAAATGAAGAAAATTTGGTTCTTCCTCATGCATTTTGTTTTCCTTCCTCTGGGTCAGCTTTGCAGGACAATATAATGAACTGGACTATGTCACTGACAACAAAAATCTCCATGGTCCAGACGCCTGCATAATGTGACGCTCCGGGGTGTTCTGCTAAGAAAGCTCAGGTGAACGCCAAGACTCCATTTTTTAACCAAGCGCCATTCATTGATTTCTGACTGAGCCTGAATGTACTCCGCTACGATGCCAACAAGCACAAGAGTCAGCGAGCGCTGCAGTGCACTCATTCTGCGTGGGTGGGGGGGGATATCAGTCTTGGAAAACCCCTTTAAATAATGGAAATCTGATGTCAATTCGGTCACTGTAGACCCAGACTACATGTTAGAAGGGACGACCAAAGACGTGAACGGGCCTGACGTGTACCCCCTGATGGACATAAAGGGCGGCGCTGTATGTGGGCTCTAATGCCCCTTTCACACGAGCGGGAGACTCGCATGTCTCCCGCAACGCATCTACAGGGCTGGACTCGGCACTGACAGGGATCGCATATAATGCTCTGCGATCCCTGTCCGTGCCGAGTCCAGCCCTGTAGATGCGTTGCTGGAGACATGCGAGTCTCCCGCTCGTGTGAAAGGGGCATAACTGGTGGCTACACGCCCGGCCCTCAAAGGCTAAATGTACACGATCAGCAGAAAATCCGCACCATAGGTCATGTATATTGTATTCTCGGAGAATTTGCAGATTTTTTTTCAGTGCGGATTTTGACCTATGGTGCGGATTTTAAAATCGGCAGCATATCAATTTATTTTATTTTTCCTGACTGGATTTTCTCCATTCACTTCAATGGGGAGAATAAAATATCCTGAACGTGTGCATTTACCCTAAAGCTCACATTCACATTACCATTTAGATTTCCGTTCTGCCAGAAAAAAAAAAAAAAAGATCCTTTATTTTCAGCATCCGCGCACATTTTGCATCTGGTTTTGTCAGTGATCCGTTATTTTAGAGACAGTCCTGTGTGGAGGACTTTATCTCCAGCCCCGAATAACGGATCTCAGAAAGAACTGACAAAAACGGATGCAAAACGCACACAACAGGTGCTCAAAAAAAAAAAAAAAAAAAAATTTTTCTGTTCTTCTGATGGATCCAAAGAACGGAAAACTGAATGGTCATGTGAACGTCGCCTTAGAATAAAGGATTCCTGAACAGGACCGCATACCTCCCAACTTTTGAAAATTGCAAAGAGGGCCAATGTGTGCGGCACGCATCACGGCAGGTTTTTTCATACTAGGCTACGCCTCTAACTCTGCCCAAAACATAATTACTAGAGCCCCTGAGGCAATATTTTTCTTGCGCTTCATTGTCCATATAAACATTAGCACATAAATCATCAGATTATTGATATTTTAAGGTCCAAATTGCACCAAATTATGAAGTTCTGGTCTAATTTATAGGTAGAAACCATACAGAAACTTTAGTAAGGAGCAATTTAATAAATGTATTAATGTACAGTTATGCATTAATCCTCCAGGTCAAAAAGAGGGACATTTAAGGATAAAAGAGGGACGGAGGGACTTTGGTCAAAAAGAGGGACTGTCCCTCCAAAAGAGGGACACTTGGGAGGTATGGGACCGTCTCCATGTTTTGGGGTACAAACCACAGATACTGTCAATAGACGTGGACAGAACAGGACATTGTCTATAACTTGCAGGAGGGCCGTATGACTCCTCATAAAATATGGGCGTTCGGGGCCCCAGAGAAATGACTGGATGGGTGCGCTATCCGCAAATTGTACGCATAGCGCACGGATGAAGAATACGATCGTGCACACGTGGCCTAAAGCGGGCCAAGCCCTGGCGGGATAGGTACACCATCTAATGTTTAGAATCTGCAGCCTGCTAAACTACAACTCCCAGCATGCCCTGACAGTAGCAGCCTCAGGGAGTGGGAGTTTTGCAACAGCTGGTAGAGACCCCTGGCTGGCTAGAGCTGGGCACCAGCTGGGGCTCTCCAGACACTTCTGGACGGTATGGGGCGCTGTGCAGGGCATAATACACACTCTGCAGTAGGCGGCAGCCGCAGCACTGCTCCATCTTTCACACGTGGCGTTTGCTCCGTGCCGCCCCCTCCTCGCACTTACCGCGTCCCACACCGGCGCCGCTACCCCGAGGGTGCCCCCGAAATGCTGGGTGATGCGCAGCTCCCGGCCGAAGAACGTGTAGCGGCTCTCCTCAGTGTACGTGTCAGAGAAGAGCGAGCCGACCTCCCGCGGCAGCTCGTCACTCAGCCCGTTCACCTCCTCGCCCTGCATGGCGGCCGGGAATGTGCGCGGCTTCCTGTCTGCACTGTGCACACATAGGCCGGGCCTAGTAATGCCGCAGGTGATGGTGGAGGGGCCGCCACAGTTACCTGACACCAGCCCGGCTATGAGGAGCTGGACAGCAACAATTTAACGTCATTGTCCCCGCTAGTGTTATGTAAATGAATCTTAACCCCGTAGGGCATGTTCACACTGGGATTTACAGGGGAGATTCATCACAACTAGTGAAGAGGAAACCTGGATTAGTTGCCCATAGCAACCAATCAGATTCCACCTCTCACATTTAAGAGCTCCCTTGGAAACTGAAAGCTGGATTCTGATTGGTTGCTATGGGAAACTAGGCCAGTTTGCCTTTCCACCGGCTTTGATAAATCTCCCCTGTAGTGTTCTGCGGTGGCATCCAGTGGGGTCATTTATCAAACTGGTGTAAAGCAGAACCGGCTTAGTTTCCCATAGCAACCAATCAGATTCCTCCTTTTATTTTTCACAGCTCCTTTGGAAAATGAAAGGTGGAATATGGTTGCTATGGGCAACTAAACCAGTTCTACTTTACACCAGTTTAATAAATGACCCCACAAACGTAGAAGATTCAGAGGGTGAAAGCTGCTGCAGTCCTGCTCCACATCCGCACGATTTTTCTGAAAATTGGAACCATTTAGTGCGGATTTTGCTGTTGTGGATTATCGGCAGATTACCGCAAACTCGCTACACACCGCCGTAATCTCAGTGATACAGACAATTTTTGGAACCAAAAATTTTATCTGCCAGTTAAAAACCAGATAGCGACACATCTCCATTTTTTCTAATCTCTTTATTTTCTGATTGCAGATTTTTTTTTAAATTCTATTTCCTGAACATGATTATGAGGGGCGACCATCTTGCCTGAGCTGTTCAGAACAGCATTAAGAAAATTGCTTTATTGCAGCCGTAGACACAATGGTCAGTAGGGACCTCATTGACTTCTATGGGAGAGACTTCTAGGCATGTTCTGTGCAGAGCTCATTGTACAAGGAAGGAATAGATAAACTGTGACAATCTATTGTGAATGGTGGATCCTGTCTTATCTACACACAGAGGTGATATCTGATATTCTATTCCTGCCTGTTATGATAAGCAGATAACTACAGTAAAGTGATCTGTACAGACCACATGGTGGCACCTATTATTAGGCTTAGTGACCAGTGGGAAAACTGCCGAATTTTATGGTTTCTGTTTAAATATAGTGACATGGGAAATTTAAAAAATAACAAAAATTCTTTAAAAATATGTTAGACACAAAAAATGTGATTTACCAATCTTTTAAAGGGGTCTTCCGACATATAACTATCCAGGATAGGTTATCGATATCAGATTGATGGAGGTCCGATGCCTGACCCCTTCGCCAACCAGCTCTGCAGTATCGGAACTACACGACAGGGCTCAATAGAAACAGAAACTTTCCCTGTGGTAAACCATTGCAGTCTATGGTAGGAGCTTTCTGATGATCACGTGTTCATGAACCTTGGGGGGAGGGGGCTAAAAATAAAGTTAATAAAAAATATTTTAAAAATGTAAAGAGTAAATAAAATGTTACATAAAAATAAACATCATTGGTATCACTGTGTGTCCGAAAATGCTATTAAAATATAAAAGTATCTCATGGTGAACTGAATCGCTGTGTTTTGGTCAGTTCACCTCCACCAAAAAACTGCATAAAAAGTGATCAAAAAGGCACATAGACCCCCAAAATGGTATTAAAAAAAACGTTGCTGCTGGAAGATACGCCTAACTTATGGTGGGGCGTGCACCTCGTCATAACTTTGGCAGTCCGTGCCCCTGCTGGAAAATGTATAGCTCCTGGCTGGTGTAGTTTTGCAGCAACTTTTATGTCTTTTTTTCCTGATGTAAAATTAGTAAATTTGCCCCATTCTTCCCCTTCTCTCCCACAATACACCATTTCATCGAACGCAGTGTAATAATGCCTGTGCGTCAAACGTTGTTGCACAGGCGTTTAAAAAGTCACAAAAAAAGGGGTTGAATGACAATTTTCCACCCAAAAAAGTAGTAAAACTGTTAGTAAATGACCCCCCACTGAATCTGAGGATTTCATGTGAAGGAAGAGGTTGTGAAACTTGCCTATAAGGCGCGGCCAGGATCGCTGAGCAGCAGTGATCCCATAGAATTGAATGGAATCGCTGTGGCAGTCGCTAGAAATTCAACACGGCTGGGGCATACTCACAAGCTTGTATGTCTGGGGTAATAGCACCTGAGGAGAATGGATATCTGCAACACTTTTACCTACAAATACATCCAGAGTAGGGATGAGCGAACTTGTGTTTTTAATTTTGGCGTACAAGGTTTGGGTTGTTTAAGAATTCCATTATGGATTCCCCTACCATGGACTATAAGTTATGGGGTTCTTAGATAACCCGAACCTTGTAGGCCGAACTTGAAAACACAAGTTTGCTTATCGTTAACCCCTTCGCGACCAGCGCCGTACATGTACGGCGCTGGTGCGGTGTGGGGACATGACGCCTGCTCGCGGGTGCGGCGGGCGTCATGGCCGGCAAGTCTCTGCTGTTTCTAACAGCAGAGGCTTGCCGCTACTTACCGCCATCGGCGGCGTCTTCTAGGGCCTTCTGATGCCGTGATCACACGTAATCACGGCATCAGGATGCATCTGCACCCGGAAGCGTACGCTTCCGGGTGGTGTACAGACGCCCCAAGTGGCCAATCGGGGTGTCTGTACACCATATGAAAACTGTAATCCTCGCTGGTGAGGATTACAGTTTTCAAAGTGCAATTCTTATTCTGGCCACTAGATGGCAGGCCAGGATAAGAAATGAGCAATTCTTGGATTTATCTCAGTCTAGTAAATCCCTGATTGCTCATAAAGGGAAAAAAAAACACAATATATCAGCTCATATTTGAGCTTAAAAATAGTCAGAAGAAAAATTTAAAAAAAAAAATGTTAAAAAATATATAAAAAATATATAAAAGTTCAAATCACCCCCCTTTCCGTATAATGAAAAAATCAATACCTAAATAACAATGGGTATCACCATGACCGAAAACGCCCGTACTTTTAAAATATATAAAAAAAATTTCCAATACGGCCAATTTTGTGGCGGATAAAAGCGTCCAAATGGCGATTCGCCGTCTTTTGTCGCTTTTTTTCTAAAAAAAAAATTAAATAAAAAGTGATCAAAAAGTCATACACACCCCAGAATGGTATCAATAAAAACTTCAGATCGCCCCGCAAAAAATGAGCCCCCATACAGCTCTGTACACAAATACCAAAAAGTTATAGGGGTCAAGATATGACAAGGAAAAACAAAAAACAAAAGGCCAACTTTATAATTATTTTATCACCATCTAAAGGCCCTTTTACACGGGCCGATGTGTCTCTCTGCCCGAGCGCCGATCAGCGATATCGGCGCTCGGGCAGGGAGCCTTTACACGGCCCGATGAATCGAGCGCCGGGCCGCACGAGTGATTGCTGTATCGCTCGTGCGGCCCGGAAGCTCCATACTGTCAGGCGCACATCGCCTGTTTACACAGGCCGATGTGCGCCCGACAGATTGGATCTTTTGTAGAAACCAAAAGATCCAATCAGCCGACGAACGAGCGTTTTGCTCGTTCGTCGGCTGATTAGGGCCACTTTTACACGGGCCGATTATCGGCACTAGCGTTCCTAGGAACGATTTTTCGGCCGATAATCGGCCCGTGTAAAAGGACCTTAAACGCAGGAAAAAACTATACATATTAGGTATTGCCAGATTCGTACTGACCAGTAGAATGAAAGTAACTGGTCAGTTTTAATGCACATCGAACGTTGTAAATAAGAAACCCGCAGAACTGTAGCGGAATAGCGTTTTTTTGCAATTTCACCCGATTTGGAATTTTTTTTCCTGCTTCCCACTACACCATATGCAATATTAAATGGTGGCGTTGGAAAGTACAACTTGTCCCGCAAAAAAACAAAAAAGCCCTCATACAGCTATCTGAACAGAAAAATAAAACAGTTATGGCTGTTTGAAGGCAGGGAGCGCAAAACGAAAATGCATAACTGAAAAAACCTCCGGGGGTGAAGGGGTTAATGCAGAGGGCCCCAGTGGTGGTTTTAGGAGCTTCTAGTTTATGGGCCTGTTAGCTGCTGACAGAGCTGTGGTTTTTGCAGTCTCCAGGGTTAGGCCCTATTCACATAGCCGTAGTGCCGCCGTGAATGTGTTGCGGACCACAAACCGCTGGTCCGAAAAACCGAGACATCGGCCATGTGAACTCCGCATTGTGGTACGGACCCGTTGCCTTCATTGGGTCCACGATCGGTAAGATATGGCAAAGGATAAGACATGTCCTATCTTTTGCAGGGAGGAGGCATGGACACAGAAGCACACTGAAGGGCTTCCGTGTGTTTCCATGGGCTTCCAGGTGTTTCCAGCTGAAAATACATACACTACTCACAAAAAGTTAGGGATATTTGGCTTTCGGGTGAAATTTATGGAAAACGTAAAAAGTTCCCACTCCAGTGATATTATATTATGAAATTAGGACATTTAAGTAGAAGCAGCAATGGTGATTTCCTCATCTCAAATAATTTATTGAAACAAAAGCCAACACCAGTGGTGGGTATACCCCACAAAAGATTTCAATGTCTCAAAAATCTTGTTATGTGGCCTTGAGCATCAATTACAACCTAACAACGACGTCTCATGCTGTTCACAAGTTGACTTAGGCCCCTTTCACACGAGCGGGAGACTCGCATGTCTCCCGCAACGCATCTACAGGGCTGGACTCGGCACGGACAGGGATCGCATAGCATTATATGCGATCCCTGTCCGTGCAGAGTCCAGCCCTGTAGATGCGTTGCGGGAGACATGCGAGTCTCCCGCTTGTGTGAAAGGGGCCTTATTGTTTGCTGAGGCATCGCATCCCACTCTTCTTGAAGGGCGGCCCTCAGGTCATTGAGGTTCTGGGATACAGAGTTACATGCCTCTACACGGCGACTCAACTGATCCCATAAGTTTTCAATGGGATTCAGGTCTGGAGAAAGGGCAGGCCACTTCATTTGAGGTCCCCCAGTCTCCAGCAGCCGTTCCCTAATCATGTGACCTCGATGAGCTGGCACTTTGTTGTCCATGAAGATGAAATTAGGCCTGTGTTGTTCATGTAGAGGCACAATGACTGGATTAATGATGTTATTCAAGTAGTATGGGCTTGTCACTGTACCATTCAGAAAATGTGTCATAATATAAGTGTATGGCCAGCAGAACGGAACCCTCAGGGCTGGCCATACACTTGTATTAAGCGGCAAGCCGGCACTGAATTACCTGAGAGAACCGAATCCATAACGTAATTCACTTAAACCCTGAACTCAAACCTGCCAAAAGGCAGGTTCGCTCAACTCTAGTTGCAACCAATCACTGGTTATAGCTGCTCACCGCAGCAGCAGGTGATTGACTGCATCAGTAAAATACCCTTGTGTCCATAAATCATCTCTGGATCACTTATGGAAATCACTGACTGAACACTGACTGTGTCAATAAGTCCTTAAAGGGGTTTTGTCACCTCAGCAAGTGGCATTTATCGTGTAGAGAAAGTTAATACAAAGCACTTACTAATGTATTGTGTCCATATTGCTTTCTTTGCTGGCTGGACTTATTTTTCCATCACATTATACACTGCTCGTTTCTATGGTTACGACCATCCTGCAATCCATCAGTGGTGGTCGTGCTTGCACACTATAGGAAAAAGTGCCAGCCTCTCTGGTGGCTGAGACTGTTAGAGCTCACATAGGCTGGTTCTTTTTCCTATAGCATACAAGTGAGTCCACCACTGCTGGATTGCAGGGTGGTCGTAATTATGGAAACGAGCAGTGTATAATGTGAGGGAATTGCTGCCGTTTCTTCATCCTGCTTCCCCCCAAAAAATGGAAAAAAAGTGACTAATAAGTTGTACATACCCCAAAAGAGAACCAATGATAATGGCAACTCATCATGCAAAAAATAAGCTCTGTTAAGAAAAAATAAATGTTTGGTTGCTAGAAAATGGCTGTACTGGTACCCCAGAGCTGTTTAATGGCAACATGCCGCCTGTAAATATATCTAATTGTGCCAAAACGTGATCTTTTCCTTCTGAACCCTGCCGTGTACCCAAACAGCAGTTATTTCCACATTTATGGCATGTCCATACCCACTAGAACCTGCTTTACAATTTACCATCTGCTATTAATTTCTGCTAAACACCTGTGGCGCCAAAATGCTCAATACACCTATTGCGGTAACTTCTTGGGGCTTTCTATGAAATGTCCACTGGGCCAAAGTGCTCATTGCATCCCTTTAAACATTCTTTGTGTGTGTGGGGGTGGGGGTGGTAATGTGGGTTCCAAAATGGGGTCACTTTTTGGAAGTATTCACTGTAGGCGTACTTCAGAGCCTCATCAAATGCGATATGGCACCCAAAAACTATTGCAGCAAAATCTGCTCTCCAAAAACCATTTGACACTCCTTCCCTTCCAAGCACTGCCATGTGTCCATACAGCAGAATAAGGGTAATAAATATTGAGGTTTGTTTAACTGTTAACCCTTGCTATCTTACAGGAAAATGGATTAAAATAGAAAACCTGCAAAACAAAAGTGAAATTTCACCCCCATTTTCCTTTAATTCTTGTGGAATATCTAAAGGGTTAAAGGGTTATTCTCATTTTAGACAATGGGGGCATATCGCTAGGATATGCCCCCATTGTCTTATAGGTGACAGAACGGAACCCCTGAACTGCCCCCACACAGCGCATGCGCAGCCACCCTCCATTCATTTCTATGGGGCCGCCAAAAATAGACGAGCGCTGGCTACTTCCGTCGGCTCTATAGAAATGAATGGGAGCGGTGGCCGCGCTTGCGCGCTGCGTTCATATTCATTTTTATGAGCGCAGCGGGGAGCTGCGCCTGGTGGTGGCCGGTCCTCCAGGCGCAGCGCTCCCCGCTCAGTTCTGAATATAGGTGCGGGTCCCAGCGGTGGGCCCCGCACCTATAAGACAATGGGGGCATATCCTAGCGATATGCCCCCATTGTCTAAGATGAGAATAGTAGACAATGGGGAATGTTAAGTAACTATTTTATGAGGTATCACTGTCTTAAAGGCAGAGAAATTCAAATTCAGACATTGCTAATTTTTCCAAATTTTCCAAAAAATTTAGATTTTTTTTAATAAATAGAGGTAAAACATTGAATTGAATTCACCACAATGTGTCATGAGAGAGCAATCTCAGAATGGCTTGCATAAGTAGAAGCATTCCAAACAAGGTAACATGTCAGATTTGCAAAAATCAGCCTGGACCTTAAAGGGGTTATCCCATGAATAATATAAAAAATGAAAACCAGGCATAATATAGCACATGACAATCTCTTTCTAACAAAGCTAGAACCAGCCTTGTACCTCACATGGATCCAGAGATCTCCCCATTCATTGCTCTGCTAGATTTATATCAAGCTGACAGCTCAAGGGGAGTGTCTTTATCACTGTAGCTCAGTGGGCGTGTCCATGCTCTCCTTATCACGGCTCAGGAGGTGTGTCCATGCTCTCCCTATCACAGCTCAGGAGGCAGTTGAAGGATGAAACTGAGCATGTGCGGCCTTCTCAGTGAGGTGGACAAAGAAATAAGAAATTAAGTGGCACTATACAGATACATTTTACTGAATAACTCCGTAGCTATAATACATTTTAAATTACATGCAATTATGAAAGTATTCAGATCCAGGTGCTGGTTTGAAAACTGCAGAATATTTTTCGTGGGACAACCCCTTTAAGGTGAAAAATTGCTTGGTACTGAAAGGGGTTAAGATTAACAAAATATAGATATATTTTTCCAGATACAACACCACACTTTTTCATCGGCTCTGTCTGGTATTGCAACTCTGTCCTATTCATTTTTAAATGTAAGGATATGCTTTATTAAAGGGGTTTTCCAGGAATTAAGAAAATTAAAATACTTAAATATTACTTTAATATAAATATATTCACAAATATCCTTCATTAGTTATAATGGCTCTTTTTGTCTGGGGAGCAATCATTAGCAGAAACAAAATGGCCGCCGTCCTATTAGTACACACAAAACCTGTCCTAACCACACACAGGAGGACAAGTTACTTCACATCACTGAGGTAAAGAGCTGCCTCATCCTCCTCTCTGCTCTGCTTGTCAGGGATTAATACAGATGATAAGATTATGATCCTGAATACAGCTGATAAGATCTTCAGCTGAATCTCTGTAGGAATGGAGTTCATCAGGGGAGGGTGGGTGTATTGAGCAGCAGGACTTGTATGCAGTCTCCATTACTACAGTCTGTCCTGTCCATCCTCTCTGTACTTCATGTCTCTTCGTGAGCTCCATTCCTACAGAGATTCAGCTAAAGCTCTTAACATCTGTATTAATCCCTGACAAGCAGAGCAGAGAGGAGGATGAGGCAGCTCTTTACCTCAGCGTTGTGAAGTAACTTGTCCTCCTGTGTGATTAGGACAGGTTTTGTGTGTACTAATAGGACGGTGGCCATTTTGTTTCTGCTAATGATTTCTCCCCAGACAAAACAAGCCATTATAACTAATGAAAAGTGTTTGGGAATATATTGATGATATAGTAATATTTAAGTAGTTTCATTTTCTTAATTCCCGGAGAACCCCTTTAAGTGCAGACAATTACAACAAGTATCCCAAATGATTAGGACTTTTACAGGTGAAGAAGCAAAGTCAATCTACTGTTATGTGTTCACTGAACCGATGCAGACAAATTGAGGCTGTGAAGCTGAACGACCAGCCGACTTTCTTCAAGCATGTGCCATGGCACTTTTCAGATAATAATCAGCCCATGTAAAGACTTGGGACTTTGTCTTTTGTGGGCTAATGACTCCGGACACATTCCACATGACAGGATTGCATAAGCTTCATATGCACGCCCACTCAGATCATTCAGCACCATGTTAAATATTCACATTGATCACCACCAGCAGCTCACTGCTCCAGTATACATCATTAACTTATACATTTCTAATAGATAATAAAGCTTCGGCCACCCGGAGCTAGCACAGTCCATTTTCACATTAAAAGAGTTCTCCAAGTCATAAAAGCTATGTACACCTTCAAAGGCAATTTTGTTTTCTGATTGCACGTCACTCATCATTTTTTCGATTGGCCTTCATTAAAAATATTGAGCCATTTTGTCACAAAGGGTTAACTGTTTTTCTGTTGGACTGGTATTTTCACTTTCACTTTGTGCTGGTCATCTAATAAACCTTATCTCTAAACTACTAAGAGCTCAAAAACACAAATTTAAGCCACATTCTTATCAGTAAGTTAAGAACTGAGCTATAATGAGTGTTTATAATGTCAGAGAGCAGAGATAAGGAGTCAATCTGCTCCCCAAATGACAGAAAATCTCCAGGCTGCTTCTAGAGCATCTCAGCTCTGTACACAAGAAAGGACTCCATATTTTTAATAAAGACCAATTGAAAAAATTATCTTTAGCTAAAAATGAGTACAACGCAGTAATAAAGAATTGCCTTTAAGTAGTGATGGCCTATCCTAAAGGGCCCTTTACATGGGCCGAGAATAGCGCAGATTATTGCTTATGAGCGTTCATAGTAACGCTCATTAGTGATGTTCAGCCGGAGTAAATGTACCGCCGATTAGACGATGAACGAGCAAAACGCTCATTCATTGTGTAATCTGAAGATTTGTGCGAACGCAAAAGTGATCATTTACCGTCAGAAAATCGTGCCGTGTAAACACGATCTCTTGCCGGCAAACAATGAGTTCTTATGCGGAAGAGCGATGTGTTAGCAATCACTCCTTCCCATACTCTGGAGGAGATCGCTGCATGCAACTGCAGCGGTCTCCTCTGCTATCGATCAGCAGATTGTCAGGAAGGAATGCTTCCCGACAATCTGCTGTAATATTGTCCTGTGTAAGGGGAACTTTAGGCTATATCAGATCAACGAGGTGTTGGGAGTCACTTAAAGGGAACTTGTCATCTCCGAAACACCCCCTGAACTAGAGTAAGCGGTGTATAGTGTAAGTTTAAGGCCCCATAATATGCCCCATAATATGTAAGTTTAAGGCCCCGTTCAGACGGGGGCCGCCCGGCGTGTATTCCGCAGCACTCGGAACACACGCCATGCGGCCCCATTGAAAATGCCTAAACTTGTCCGTGCGTACGGACAAGTATAGGACATGTTCTATCTTTTCTTGCTCTTGCTCAGCAAGATAGCGTGCCGCCCGTAGAGGTGAACGGGCCCGCCCCTATTCCGCAAATTTGCGGAATAGGTGCGGACCCGTTCACACGGTCGTGTGAACACGGTCGTGTGAACGGGCCCTTATCTTCATACTCACTTCTATTCTGACGCTGTGCTCCCACAAACCAGCAGTAAAATGCATTGAGTGGACTCTTCTTTGAGTCCTCTCCATCATGTGAGTGAGCACCGGAGTCCACTGAGTGCATTTTACTGCTGGTTTGTGGGAGCACAGCGTCGGAATGGAAGTGAGTATGAAGATTAAACTTACATATTCGGATTCAGCATCACTTACACTATACAACGCTTACTCTAGTTCAGGGGGTGTTTCAGAGATGACAGGTTCCCTTTAAATTGATTTAAATTTAATGTGGTGCCTCAGCTTCTTCAAAAAGCTGACTGGTGGAAGTGCCAGAAGTCTGACCCCCACTGTCCTAAGTATAGTTCATCAATACTTAGGTCTCAAGAACACCTTTAAGAGACTAGAACCAAGGAATTATTAGACATGTGGGAACCCTTTTGAAAATATATGCTCTTTCGTTCTGAATAACTAGTCAGATGCCGTGGTTGCTACTCATTGTAGCATCTGAAGAGTTAAATGCTTGGAATCAGAGTTATCTTTGATCCCGGTCACTGCCTTGTGGATTTTGACGTGCATTTAGCTTTGAATTTCACAAAATGCATTTTAAAGGGCGAAATCCGCAGTGATAATCCTCTGCATAGATCCGTCTCCGTATAGCATTGAAATGTATGGCCTCCAATGAGGCAAAATCAGTTTTGTGAGACTTCGGTGAATAACTTCGATATTACATTTTTAAACTGGAAAACCATTTTAAAACTTGGATCCAAACTCGGCTTTGGTTACAATAGGTACTGCTGGATTGCAGGGTGGTCTTAACCATGGAAAAGAGCGGTGTATAATGTTATGGAAAAATGAATCCAGCCAGCAAAGTAGGTAATATGGACAATCACAATACATTAGTAAGTGCCTTGTAGTAAAGGGGTTATCCCACGAAAAATATTCTACAGTTTTCAAACCAGCACCTGGATCTGAGTAGTTTTGTAATTGCATGTAATTAAAAATTCTGCATAGACACTGAGTTATTCAATAAAATGTATCTGTAGAGCGCCACCTGCTGTTTGTTTTGTTTCTTATTTTTTTGTCCTGCTCACTGAGAAGGCCACACATGCTCAGTTTCATCCTTCAACTGCCTCCTGAGCTGTGATAGGTAGAGCTGAGACACGCCCCCTGAGCTGCAGCAGAAAAGACACTCCCCTTGAGCTGCCAGCTTGATATAAATCTAGCAGAGTAATGAATGGGGAGATCTCTGGATCCATGTGAGGTACTGGGCTGGTTCTGGCTTTGTTAGAAAGAGATTGTCATGTACTATATGATGTCTGATTTTCATTTTTTAGATTAGTCATGGGCTAACCCCTTTAACTTTCTCTACATGATAAATGCCACTTGCTGAAGTTAGACAACCCCTTTAAATAAAGCAGGCTGTGGAGGTCCCACCCACGGCCCACCACCTCTGCGCATGCCTGGCCCACTTTTTTGGAAAAGTACCAAGGATGTCAGAAAAAGCTAAAAAGTAGCAAATTTTGTCACAAACTGGCATTTGCGACCAAACTTTGTGACTTTACTTTACTCCAGAAAACTAGCATAGAGCTATAAGGGTTTGGCTACACGGCGAGATGTGTCACACGACACGAAAATCTCTCCGACTAGTCTGCAATTTGCTATGATTTGGCTGTGAAAATACATCTGTTGTGTGTGTCATGAGCGACTTCCGTTAAAGTCAACGGAGATTGCATGAAATGTCACGTGACTTTCTCACTGATCTCTTTAGTGCCGACCTCCCCTACCATTTGCTTTCAGAAGATTTCAGCTGGCATGTAACTTGTTTGTGAAAAGCAATCCAGGGAATCCTGAAATCAGGACAAGGTTACCAAAGAAATTACTCTTTAATCGCACTTGGCTCTGGTCCTAAGTAGATGCTGTGAACACATTATTTACTGATGAACATTCACCGGCAACACAGCATTTTCTCCGTGCTGGAGACTGTCAACAGTGATGAAAGACGACTGCTAGTAATCGCTGTAAATATCGCCTACAAACATACTGCTGCTTTAACTTTTGTTTAAAGACTGGAAAACATAATAGAAAAATCCCCTGAAATGTAGAAAAAGATCAGCGGAATTGTCCTTCTAAGGCTACTTTCACACTAGTGTTTTTGCTGGATCCGGCAGGGCTCAGCAAAAACACTTCCGTTACTGATAATACAACCATCTGCATCCGTTATGAACTGATCCGGTTGTATTATCTTTAAAGAGGACCTTTCATGCATTTTTTTACAGTAGCTAAATACCTTAACTCGTAGGGTACCCCCCCCGCTGATGCTGCCACCCGTGTTCGTTCTTCAAAATAGCGCTCCTGCGCTCCGCTGCGGCCCCCTGTATTTTTCCCGCTCAGTATGTTAATACTGAGCATCGGTACAGGGAGGAGGAGACGCCCGGTTTCTCAATGGGCATCTCCTTCTCCCTGGCTGTGCCGCGATCCAATCACATCGGAGAGCGTCACAGCCAAGGAGTTTTTTTTTCTCCCTGGCTGTGACGCTCTCCGATGTGATTGGATCGCGGTACAGCCAGGGAGAAGGAGACGCCCATTGAGAAACCCGGGCGTCTCCTCCTCCCTGTACCGATGCTCAGGATTAACATACTGAGCGGGAAAAATACAGGGGGGCGCAGGAGCGCTATTTTGAAGAACGAACACGGGTGACAGCATCAGCGGGGGGTACCCTACGAGTTAGGCCCCATTCACACGACCGTATGAATGGGGCCGTATGTATTCCGCAAAATTGCGGAATACATGCAGCCCCATTCACTTCTATGGGAGCGCACAGCCGCGGCACGGAGACAGCTCTGTGCCGCGGCTCCGCATAAAAAGATAGAACATGTCCTATACTTGTCCGTACGCACGGACAAGTATAGGCATTTTCAATGGGGCCGGCCGAGCGCTGCGGAACACACGCCGGGCGGCCCCCGTATATTTGCGGGTCCACAATAATGCGGACCCGCAAATATACAGTCGTCTGAATGAGGCCTTAAGGTATTTAGCTACTGTAAAAAAAAATGCATGAAAGGTCCTCTTTAACAAACCCAAGATGGATCCGTCATGAACTCCCCTGAAAGTCAATGGGGGACGGATCCATTTTCTATTGTGTCAGAGAAAACGGATCCGTCCCCATTGACTTGCATTGTGTGACATGACGGATCCATCTTGCTCCGCATCCCAGGACGGAAAATAATTATGGGGGTCAGAATACGCTATTGTAAAAAAAAAAATATATATATATTTTTTAAAGTATTGTTTTTTCAGTAATGAAACACTATACAAAACTATACAAATGTGGTATCTTTGTAATTGTACTGACCCAGAGAATGAAGGGCACGGTCAGTTTTAACGCAATTGCGTTTTTTTTCCAATTCCTTTCCCATTTGGAATTTTCTTTCCGCTTCCCACTACATTTCTATGCCATATTAAATGGGGGCATTAGAAAGTACAACTTGTCCTGCATAAAACAAGCTATGTGAATGGAAAAATAAAAAAGTTATGGCTCTGTGACCTTCGTTATTGAAGGGGTTAACAATGCAGACCCACTGAACAGTGCAGTCTCATTAGTTTTATTAGAACTCACTGCGGCACTTTCAACCACTTGGTACTCATAAGCGCCACCTGACCGACCTGTGTGGCTGTAGCCTCAGTTTTAAAGGGGTTGTCCAGCCATTAATATTCATCAGGTCATCAATATCAGATCAGAGGGGGTCCGACATCCGGCACCCCCGCCGATCAGCTGTGAGATGAGGAGGTGGCGCTCCATGCGAGTGCTGCTGTCTGGTCTTCACATTACGCCACGTCTCCTGGGCAGCGGCGGCATGGTTTAATTACAAGTACTCGCTCCATTCACTTGAGCAATAAGAAACACTGAAAAGTCACGGGAATAAAGTACTGCATGTAGGGATTTCATAGTGTTTGAATAAACTGCACAGTAATGTCACCGAACAGGAAAATATACATAGTGATGTCACATCAAAAGGACTTTAGTGATGTAGCAATACAGGGATAATAAATGCTGCACCGTAAAACAACGATAGTGCACGCAGTGATGTCACAGCATACCAGATCAGCACAGTGTCATTACACGAGGACAGTGTACGCAGTGATGTCACAGCATACCAGATCAGCACAGCGTCATTATACGAGGACAGTGCACGCAGTGATGTCACAGCATACCAGATCAGCACAGCGTCATTATACGAGGACAGTGCACGCAGTGATGTCACAGCATACCAGATCAGCAGAGCGTCATTATACGAGGATAGTGCACGCAGTGATGTCACAGCATACCAGAATCAGCACAGTGTCATTACACGAGGACAGTGTACGCAGTGATGTCACAGCATACCAGATCAGCACAGCGTCATTATACGAGGGACAAGTGCACGCAGTGATGTCACAGCATACCAGATCAGCACCATTAAGGACAGTCCGGGATGTCCCATACAATCAGAGAGCTTATACAAGGACAGTGCACGCAGTGATGTCACAGCATACCAGATCAGCACAGCGTCATTATACAAGGATAGTGCACGCAGTGATGTCATAGCATACCAGATCAGCAGAGCATCATTATACGAGGATAGTGCACGCAGTGATGTCACAGCATACCAGATCAGCACAGCGTCATTATACGAGGACAGTGCACGCAGTGATGTCACAGCATACCAGATCAGCACAGCGTCATTATACGAGGACAGTGCACGCAGTGATGTCACAGCATACCAGATCAGCACAGCTCAGCACGCAGTGATGTCACAGCATACCAGATCAGCACAGCGTGATAGTGCACGAGTGATGTCACAGCATACAGATCAGTCATTATACGCAAGTGCACGCAGTGATGTCACAGCATACCAGATCAGCACAGCGTCATTATACAAGGATAGTGCACGCAGTGATGTCATAGCATACCAGATCAGCAGAGCATCATTATACGAGGATAGTGCACGCAGTGATGTCACAGCCATACCAGATCAGCACAGCGTCATTATACGAGGACAGTGCACGCAGTGATGTCACAGCATACCAGATCAGCAGAGCATCATTATACGAGGATAGTGCACGCAGTGATGTCACAGCATACCAGATCAGCACAGCGTCATTATACGAGGATAGTGCACGCAGTGATGTCACAGCATACCAGATCAGCATTATACGAGGATAGTGCACGCAGTGATGTCACAGCATACCAGATCAGCACAGCGTCATTATACGAGGACAGTGCACGCAGTGATGTCACAGCATACCAGATCAGCACAGCGTCATTATACGAGGACAGTGCACGCAGTGATGTCACAGCATACCAGATCAGCAGAGCGTCATTATACAAGGATAGTGCACGCAGTGATGTCATAGCATACCAGAATCAGCAGAGCATCATTATACGAGGATAGTGCACGCAGTGATGTCACAGCATACCAGATCAGCACAGCGTCATTATACGAGGACAGTGCACGCAGTGATGTCACAGCATACCAGATCAGCAGAGCATCATTATACGAGGATAGTGCACGCAGTGATGTCACAGCATACCAGATCAGCACAGCGTCATTATACGAGGATAGTGCACGCAGTGATGTCACAGCATACCAGATCAGCATTATACGAGGATAGTGCACGCAGTGATGTCACAGCATACCAGATCAGCACAGCGTCATTATACGAGGATAGTGCACGCAGTGATGTCACAGCATACCAGATCAGCACAGCATCATTATACGAGGATAGTGCACGCAGTGATGTCACAGCATACCAGATCAGCATTATACAAGGATAGTGCACGCAGTGATGTCACAGCATACCAGATCAGCACAGCATCATTACACAAGGATAGTGCACGCAGTGATGTCACAGCATACCAGATCAGCACAGCGTCATTATACGAGGTTAGTGCACACAGTGATGTCACAGCATACCAGATCAGCACAGCGTCATTATACGAGGACAGTGTACGCAGTGATGTCACAGCATACCAGATCAGCACAGCGTCATTACACAAGGATAGTGCACACACTGATGTCACAGCATACCAGATCAGCACAGCGTCATTATACGAGGATAGTGCACGCAGTGATGTCACAGCATACAAGATCAGCATTATACGAGGATAGTGCACGCAGTGATGTCACAGCATACAAGATCAGCATTATACGAGGATAGTGCACGCAGTGATGTCACAGCATACCAGATCAGCACAGCGTCATTATACAAGGATAGTGCACGCAGTGATGTCACAGCATACCAGATCAGCACAGCGTCATTATACGAGGATAGTGCACGCAGTGATGTCACAGCATACCAGATCAGCATTATACGAGGATAGTGCACACACTGATGTCACAGCATACCAGATCAGCACAGCGTCATTATACAAGGATAGTGCACGCAGTGATGTCACAGCATACCAGATCAGCACAGCGTCATTATACGAGGTGATAAGGAAGTACCCAGCTTTCCTGTGAAGAACCATTTTATACAAAAGACTTGTGTTTCTATTCCTGAGGACGCCATTACAAGATGGCGCTGGCTCATTGCAAGAACTCATGGAAAACAACTTCTGCTAAGATAAGATAAATTGTGTACGTGCGGAGGAACAAATGTGCATTTTTGAAGAAAAACCATAGTTCAGCAATTAACCCATTATTGTTATCGCAGAATGCTTACCAATCAGAGGCCATTGTTAAAATCTTTGCTAACCAATTATGTTAATGCTTAAGAGGTTACACCCTGTTGAAAGGGGTATAAATAAAGGGGCCTTGACCCATTACAGTTGGGATCATGGCAGAATTGTACCTGTCTGCTAGTGCCCTCTGTTGATGGCATTCACCTGGAACACATGGCTCAATCCTCACGTGACTGACCCTTTGGTCTGCCACAACAGAGGATAGTGCACGCAACAAGGAAATAGTGTCCCCTTATGTGGTAGAGGGGCCAATGGGCCTAGATGCGGCTGCCACCTCTGCACCTCTAGTTAAGCTTTAAAAGTTAAAGGGGTCTAAAATTGTAAGATGTTACATTTGTTACTTCTTTGTTAAAGGGTTTATCTGATATAAAATACCCCCCCCCCATGCCTGGGCCCCTTGTATGGATTATACTTACCTTCTCCCTGGCACCCATGTCACTCTGGATCCCTGCACGGCCTCCGCTGCATATCTCTGTCGCCTGGATCAAAACATCCGGCGATGGGGGAAGCAGACAATAGCAGGCCGCGACGTGGCTTGAGGCTGGCCACTGTTGCGGCCTGACATTGGCATTGATGTTTTGATCTGAGCAACGGGGAGATGCAGCGGTGGCCGTGCAGGGATCTGGGGCGACGTGGGTGTCAAGTAAGTATAATCAATACAAGGGGCCTGGGCATGGGGTGGGGGTGGTATTTTGGATATTGGAAAACCCCTTTAACAAAAAAGTAACTAATGTTACATCGTATCCCTTATAGAATAATAGACAAAAAAGTGGTCAATTTTATCAGGTTTATTTGTGCTTTCATAGCGCTGCAAAGAACAAGTGCTGTTAATAAGTAATGTCTGCACTGTCCCATTACTAACCTATTAACGAGCTCTCCATCTAATTACATTACAACTGCTAAATTATAAATCTCACTCCAATTCTCTTGACATTAAAGGGGTTTTCCCTCTGAATGGCAGAACCCCACCGATCCTGAGGATGAGGGTCCTTTGACCTCCCTTTGAATGGAGCAGCAAGTACATTACTGCATCATTCAAAATCTATGTGACTAATGGAAATAGCGGAGCCCTGTCCTATGGAAACTGAATGGAGCGGCAGTAAGCATTCCTGACCACTGCTCCATTCAAATGCCCAGTGTTTAGATACTTATCAGCTATCCTTTAGATACGTGATGATAGTGTTCATTATGGAAAATCCCCTTAAAGGGGTTGTCCGTTTTTTACTCATGATGACCTATCCTGAGAACCGCTGCAAACGGCTGCTTTCAATGGGGAGGGGGAAGACGGTAAATTAAAAAGAAAAAAAAACAATAACTAAACAACCCCTTCAAGGCCCCTTTATATCCGTTTTTCTCAATGCTTTTTGAAACCGTTTTATTTTTCCTATGTTGTAGCCATTTTAACTGTGTACACGCTACAAACTGCCAATTTAGTAGTTTAGAAACATAACTCTTGATATCTTCTTGTCAGCATTGGTATTAGTGCCATCTGCTGCCAACATCAAAGATGGCTGTACTGGGATGTGAGCTGTGAATAAGGGGCGTCGCTTCAGGTCACATGGCTAGGCTGACGTCACGCCCTGCGACTAGCAGGGAAGTGAGTGCGAGCAGCACGTTGCCTGTGTGCACTAGGCAGGGACAGCAGCGCCATGTCCGGGAGCCAGGTACAGCCATGTACCGCGGCGACAGAGCCCGGGGGGAGCGTGTCCCTGCCTCAGAAACGCTATTACCGGCAGAGGGCGCACTCCAACCCCATGGCTGATCACACCTTCCAGTAGTAAGTATGTGTAGCCAAGTGTCTGTGTATAAACCTAATAGGAAACTGGATTCTTACCTGTCACTGACTGCACATAATAGATGGGAGTCCTCCACCTGAGACAGTGCTTGGTCCTACGTCTGAACCCCTCCCCCCAGTACAGACAACCCCTTTAATAAGCTGGCTGTGGTGCATTAAGGTGACTGCCACCTATCCGAATCTTGAGACCCGCTGCAATTGGCAGACTTCAGCAGCCAATCGTTTCCAAGTGCAGGATGAGGTGCAGCCATTGTAATGAATGACATCCAAGTAATACACGGACACCGTCTCCTCGGGGAAAAGTCACCAATATAGGATTGTCTGACACCCGGCACCTGCACCGATCAGCTTTAGGGCAGGTGCTGAAAGCTCCATCCACTGTGTGGAGTCCACACACGCCTTCGTGGCCATATGCTTCTGGTTCCGTCCATGGTATAGTTTATCAGAATCTGCTGATCGGCTGGGTCCTGGCTGTCAGAATCCACTGATCTGATATTGATGACATATCCTGAGATTAGGCCAGCAGTATATACCTACCAGAAAACCCATTTACCGTGGACCAGAATCGCAGATTGTGCTGGAATCAGACCAACCTTTAATGTGTATGGGGGTTGGGTGTAGCAGGGGTACTGGAGCTGCTGGCTAAATGGGAGGTTGTCAGGCAGCTGTGTAAAATGGCCTAGTTGTCAGAACATGATCTTTTTTTCTTTTCTGAAAAAAAACATAATTTTCTGGACTTTAAATTTCTGCCCCGTTCCGTGCATCTGAATAGGGCTTGCCAAATCCTTGTATTCACAAGAATGGAGCTGATTTTAAGTCAGAAATCTTCAGCATGTTTTTACCAATGCTCCATTTTTTTTCTTTTTCATTTTATTTTCCAGTCCCGTCACACCAGAAGAAATGGATTGGTCACAATATTATCCTGAATACTTCAAGCCTTTGTCACTGGATAGTTCTCATGATGACGCAAAGGACTTGTCGGAGGTGAAGAAGCAAGAGTACGCAGTCGAATTTGCGGACATTGGCTGTGGATATGGTGGTTTACTGGGTACAGTTATAATTCTATTATTTCTGCCGTTTTTGGTTTTGTTTTCATTTTTTCCTTCCCACGTTCATATAGCCATAACTTTTTTTGATTTTCCGTTCATACAGCCATCCTCCAAGGTTTTTGGTGTTTTGACATCACATCACATTTGACATCACTGTGTGCTAAAATTGACATGACGTCCTTTTTCTGTATCTCGATACGGATACAGCAATACCAAACTTTTGTATATTTTTTTTGTTTTACGATTTTAAAAAATAAAAAACTTTGAAAAAAATCTAAATTTTCTTTAAATCACCATTTTCTGACAGCAATAACTTTTTATATTTCGGTCTACTGGGCTGTATGAGGGCTTGTTTTTTTGTAGTTTTTATTCCTACCATTTTTGTGGTAGGTACAACTTTTTGATCCCTGTTCAATTTTTTATTTTTTTTTTAGTGGAGAATGGTGACTAAAAATGGCGAAATCGTGTGTGTTTTGTTGTTCGCCACACAGGAATTAAAAAATGTTTTTTAATAGTTCAGACATTTTTGGACAATACCTGATATGTTTATTTTTTAATAGATAATATATTTTTATATATAAAACTGGGTATTGGGTGATTTTTTTATTTTTTATTTTTTTACTTTTTATTTAATTATTATTCCTATTCACCCTAATAGAGATCTATTGGTGTGAATATGGTTTTTACACTGTCCCTGCTGAGCTGTGCCTCGTGCACAGAGCAGCAGGGAACTTACCATGGCAGGCCTGGCCTGAAAGGCTTGACAAGCATCCACGCTGCCATGGTAACCAATGGGGACCCCCGTGATTTCACTGCAGGGGCTCTGATCGGAAGGAAGAGGGAGCCGCATCCCTCTGCCTTAACTTACAGGTGCAATTCATTATTGATTGCGGCATATGAGGGGTTAAATGACGGGGTTCGACAGGATAACCGTTCCCCATCATTGCTTCGGGGTGTCTGCTGTACGATACAGCCGGCAGCTGCCACTTATGGAGCGGGCTCACTGCAGCAGCCTTCTCCATACATTCCCTCAACCAGCGTGACGTACAGGTAAGTCATGGTGGTTGAAGGGGTTAAATGTTAGTCCTAGAGATGCTTTTACAACATTAAAGTTGGGTTTGTATCTCTGCTTGATTTGCAGTTGAGTTGTCTCCGTTGTTTCCTAACACTCTCATGCTTGGACTGGAGATACGTGTTAAAGTATCAGACTATGTGCAAGACAGGATCAAGTCCTTGAGGGCGTGCCACCCCGGCCAGTACCAGAACATTGCCTGTATCAGGAGTAACGCTATGAAATACCTTCCCAACTTCTTCAAGAAAGCACAGGTAGCTTCTGCATCATAACCTCTTTTTACAGCTTCCTATGCTGTACTTGGGCAAGTCAGCAACCAGAGTAACCATTGGGGAGAAGGGGCATTATTAAAGGTGATTAATATTGATGACCTATCCTCATGATATCATATCAGCTGTTAGAAGAGGCCGGGCGCTCTGTGACATCAAATTAAGGCCCCATTCACACGACCGTATATTTGCGGGTCCGCATTATTGCGGACCAGCAAATATACGGGGGCAGCCCAGTGTGTGTTCCGCAGCGCTCGGAACACACGCCGTGCGGCCCCATTGAAAATGCCTATACTTCTCCGTGTGTACGGACAAGTATAGGACATGTTCTATCTTTTTATGCGGAGCCGCGGCACGGAGCTGTCTCCGTGCCGCGGCTGTGCACTCCCATAGAGGTGAATGGGGCTGCGTGTATTCCGCAATTTTGCGGAATACATACGGCCACATTCATATGGTCATGTGAATGGGACCTAATGGAACTGAGCTGCAATACCAAGCACAGCCAGTATCTGATGTACGCAAATAAAAGAAAACCACAGAGACACCGTCGCATGTCTCAACGACGGTCAAACTAGCCAGGCCTTTCACTGGGAAGGAACAACCAAGGGAAGGGCAGTCTCCAAAAGGAAACCACCTATGCCAAAGCATGGTATCCATCCACAGACAGCTGTTTCGGGGTATTTGCCCCTCATCAGTGTGGAGTAGGAATCTGGCTAGTGGGAGCAATGCCTAGTAAAAGGTTATTTAGGAAAAGATGATTGACCTCAGGGAGATCAACCATCATCACCACAGAGACACTATCACGAGTCTCAACGTTGGTGAATCTAAAACAAGGCTCCCTGGGAAAAGCAATATGCTAATAAAAGAAAACCACAGACACCATCACGTGTCTCAACGACGGTCAAACTTTTCCCAGGGAGCCTTGTTTTAGATTCACCAATGTTGAGACTTGTGATGGTGTCTCTGTGGTGATGATGGTTGATCTCCCTGAGGTCAATCATATTTTCTTAAGTATCTGATGTACAGCACTGTGGCTTCCTAGAACAGCAGGGAGTTGCAGAGAGCGATGAGGAGAAAGCAAAGCTACTAAATATCTTTTTCTCCACTGTATTCACTGAGGAAAATAAACTGTCAGATGAAATGCAGAATATAAAAGTAAATTCCCCATTAAAAGTGCCCTGTCTGACCCAGGAAGAAGTAGAGCTGCGTCTTAAAAAGATTAAAATAGACAAATCGCCAGGACCGGATGGCATACACCCCCGTATCCTAAGAGAATTAAGTAATGTCATCGCCAGACCCTTATTTCTGATATTTAAGGACTCTATACTGACAGGGAGTGTTCCACAGGATTGGCGCATAGCAAATGTGGTTCCAATATTCAAAAAGGGTCCAAAAACAGAGCCCGGGAACTATAGGCCGGTAAGTTTAACATCTGTCGTGGGTAAACTGTTTGAGGGTTTTCTAAGAGATGGTATCTTGGAGTACCTCAATGAAAATAAGCAAATTACTCCATATCAGCATGGCTTCATGAGGGATTGGTCATGTCAAACCAATTTAATCAGTTTCTATGAGGAGGTAAGTTCTAGACTAGACCGCAGCGAATCAATGGATGTCGTATATCTGGACTTCTCCAAAGCATTTGACACTGTACCACATAAAAGGTTAGTATATAAGATGAGAATGCTTGGCCTGGGAGAAAATGTCTGTATGTGGGTAAGTAACTGGCTCAGTGATAGAAAACAGAGGGTGGTTATTAACGGTACATACTCAGATTGGGTTCACTGTCACTAGTGGGGTACCACAGGGGTCTGTATTGGGTCCTATTCTCTCCAATATATTTATTAATGATATTGTAGAAGGCTTGCACAGTAAAATATCAATTTTTGCAGATGACACTAAACTGTGTAAAGTAATTAACACAGAAGAGGACAGTACACTGCTACAGATGGATCTGGATAGACTGGAGGCTTGGGCAGAGAAGTGGCAGATGAGGTTTAACACTGACAAATGTAAGGTTATGCATATGGGAAGGAATAATGCAAGTCACCAGTACATACTAAATGGTAAAATATTGGGTAACTCTGACATAGAAAAGGACCTAGGAATTTTAGTGAACAGAAATCTAAGCTGCAGAAACCAGTGTCAGACAGCTGCTGCCAAGGCCAATAAGATAATGGGCTGCATCAAAAGAGGCATAGATGCCCGTGATGAGAACATAGTCCTGCCACTTTACAAATCACTAGTCAGACCACACATGGAGTACTGTGTACAGTTCTGGGCTCCTGTGAACAAGGCAGACATAGCAGAGCTGGAGAGGGTTCAGAGGAGGGCAACTAAAGTAATAACTGGAAAGGGTGGACTACAGGACCCAGAAAGATTATCAAAATTAGGCTTATTCACTTTAGAAAAAAGACGACTGAGGGGAGATCTAATAACTATGTATAAATATATCAGGGGTCAGTACAGAGATCTCTCCCATGATCTCTTTATCCCCAGGACTGTGACTGTGACGAGGGGACATCCTCTGCGTCTGGAGGAAAGAAGGTTTGTACACAAACATAGAAGAGGATTCTTTACAGTAAGAGCAGTGAGACTGTGGAACTCTCTGCCTGAGGAGGTGGTGATGGTAAGTTCACTAAGAGAGTTCAAGAAGGGCCTGGATGTATTTCTGGAGGGTAATAATATTACAGGTTATAGTTACTAGAGATGGGTCGTTGATCCAGGGAGTTATTCTGATTGCCTGATTGGAGTCGGGAAGGAATTTTTTTCCCTAAAGTGAGGAAAATTGGCTTCTACCTCACAGGGTTTTTTTGCCTTCCTCTGGATCAACTTGTAGGAAAACAGGAAGAACTGGATGGACAGAGGGCTTTTTTTCGGCCTTATAAACTATGTTACTATGTTACTAGCAGGGGTGTTGGGACTTGGACCCCTGCCGATGTGACCCCTTTTCATTCATGAGTTGCATTCTGGGAAGTTTATTCTTTACACCATACAGTATTCGCTAATCTTTCATTTTCCCACTCCAGTTTTAGAAATTAGCTAACCTGTGTCTGAAGACAAGTTGTTGACTTTCCAATAGCAACCAGCAGATTTACGGTGGCCTCTTATGTGCAGATGTCTTTGACGATTCAAACATTTATATGTTTTTTTTTTTTTTCCTTCTAGCTTAGTAAAATGTTCTTCCTGTTTCCGGATCCTCACTTTAAGAAGACGAAACACAAATGGAGGATCATCAGTTCCACGCTGTTGGCAGAATATGCTTACGTGCTACGTGTTGGGGTAAGTCATACACATAGGCTTTTGTATAAACCCAGTGCCAAAGAAACATCCAGACATTTTGCTACTTTTTTACGTTTTAATTTTTGCCGTTCAAATGCAACTGATCACAGGTTCTAAGTATACTTGTTAGCAAAAAAAAAAAGATGCACCAAGAAGGTATTGTTGGAATGAAGCTTTCTGTGTGTGAATGTAATGATGATAGATGTAAGTGATTACTATATTAGAGAAAAAGGATAAGCTTATTGGGGAAAACTGTACAATGGAAAGGAGGCTCTAGGACCCTGTTGGGCCGCCTCTAGCCTGGATACAGGATGAGATACGGCTGGACATGGAGGTATACAGGTGCCATATGGTATCCTGCGGCACATTTGCCCACAGATGTTGCATCTGGGCCTGTAGATCCTGCACTCTCATGGGTTGCTGAAGCTGATGTCACAGCTGCTCCGATAAATGCTCAATTGACGATAAATCTGGCGACCGGGCGGGCCAAGGAAGTGTTACAACCTGGTAGAGACGTTCCTGAGAAACCCTTGCTGTGTGTAGGTGAGCATTACACTTCTGAAAAATGCCAGTTGGAGACCCTGCCATGAGAGGTAACACATGTGGTCGCAGGATGTCCTTCACATATAGCTGAGCTGTTAGTGTCCCTCGTATCACTACTAGGGGAGACCGTCATATGTGATGGCTCCCCAGATCATCACACCAGCAGTTGGGGCAGTGTGTCGCTCTACAGCAAAGGCAGGACTGAAGTGCTCATCACAAGGCCTCCATACTCGACCCAGACCATTGTGGGATACCAACCTGAACCTGGATTTGTCACTAAAGATGATACCGTTCCAGTCTGTAGCAGTCCAGGATTCCCATTCACACAAACAAAGGTGTCAATGGCAGAGCATGTAATCGGCGTGACACCAAATTTCCTTCAGCGAAGCACCTGGAAATGGGCCGGTCAGATACATGGGTGTTTAATGAAGGTGCCACCTGTGTCTGGATGATGGACAAAGTAACTGTTTTGTCTGCTCCTGCTTGTTGGTTCTCTCTATTGGTGATCTGTTCGCTCTGTATGTGTGCCCTCAGGTAACCGCTGCTCCTAATAGCCAGGTCAGACAGCCCCATTTGGCGGGCAATTCATTGAAACTGCCATCCTGCTTCTCTAAGTCCTATTATGACCCCTTCCTAAGTCTGTCAAAAAGCTTTGAGTGCATAGTAGAGTCATGTCTACCAGTCAGTGATGTCTCACGAAGAGGTACACTACCCAAAAATGGCCTCTGAGAGCCTATTAATAGGGCAGAGCAGGAAGCACTTCTCTCTCTAGTCTAATAAGACCACACCTGTAATCATTTACATTTCTGTCTGAGACATCACGATATGCATAGTTTTGCTGCAATCTGACATTTTTATCTGGGTGCATTATTATTATTTTTTGGCAATATGTGTAGATCAAAAGAAAATACATAAATTGCAGCCGCACACCGCTACCAGATAAAGCACAAAATGCCACAGTGATAGAATATTCCAAAGCTCATGCTACGCTTGTTCAATAAATTAGAGACTCTTGGCAAATACATTTTGTACAAAATTATCTGAGCCCATTCACCACAGTCAAGGTGGTCTCTGCAGAATGGGAACCTAACATTATCTCCTACCTGTTACGTGCCAGTCTTGGCTTCCAGCACCAGAAATGGTAAAAGGCAAGTGGACATTACATGCATGTGGAACAAAACACCCCCTGATTATATGGAAGCCAAGACTGGCACGTAACAGGTAGGACAAAGTGTTAGGTTCCCATTCTGCAGAGACCACCTTGACTGTGGTGAATGGGCTCAGATAATTTTGTACAAAATGTATTTGCCAAGAGTCTCTAATTTATTGAACAAGCATAGCATGAGCTTTGGAATATTCTATCACTGTGGCATTTTGTGCTTTATCTGGTAGCGATGTGCGGCTGCAGTTTATGTATTTTCCTTTGACATGTATTTAGCCATAGCAACCAGCACCTGCACTCTGGGATGTGCTGACTGAAATTTCCTTTTTTTCTTTGTAAATGTGTGTAGATCCTCAATCAGTTTTGTAGGGGGTTTTGTTCTGTAGAACTTTATGCTGATTGAGGCGTGAATTGCAGTTTTTTGTATGGTAAATGTAGCCTTCCCTATTTGACGTAGTTGCTTTCTATTTATACAAGCACTTCTCCCTTCCCACTAAAGGGGTTATCAGTCCCATAGAAGTGAATGGAGCTGTGGACCTGCACACTACAGCACCATTCACAGAAAGGACTTGTGGTTCACTATTCTTTTTTTTTTTTTTTTTTTTCCAGCGATTGAGGGGGGTCCCCACAACCTGTTTTATTTTTATTTTTTATAATATTTTTTACTACTAATCTTTGTTGGATAACACACTTAAAAACAAAACAAAAAAAAAAACATTTCAAAGGTTTTGAGAATAAGTCATTATTGTCTTCTCTTTTTTTTTTTTTTTTTTTTTTTTTTTATGGACAAAAATCACTCAGCTCTTATTCCCTTCATCTCTCCTGTTTTCGTTTGGTCCTTTTCTGTCCCATATTACTGTTAAAATTCATGTCCTCCTACTCCATACTGTCCTTTGGTTGTAAAACAGATGGCTGGAGCATCAGTCTCCCTCTCTGCCCAATGTGCAGTCGGACAACCTGTCACATTGAACATGGTGTCTGAGCTGTTATAGAGCAGGAGGAGTTGACTAGATTGTTTTCCTATAAAACTATATAATCATTCAGTATAACCATACCTCTCAACTTTTGGAAAACACAAAGGGACAATATCTGCGGTGTGCGTATTGCTCAGCAGCATTTTTTTTTTTCATACTAGGCCACGTCTCTAACTCCGCCCAAAACATAACTATACACACCCCTTAATGCATAGTAATTATTCCCCCTTTGTGCCAGCACACACTAGTGATGCCCACACTGTGCCCCACTCACAGTAGCTGGGGCCAGATATGTGTGCCCTTCACAGGAGCAGCAGAGGCTCATTCCCGACCTGCCCCCGCTCCTCCTACACAGACCAGGGATGTGACAGATATTGTGCTGCAGTTTGGGAGTGCCAGCAGCTGAATGATGGAGCAGAGAGTGGACGGCTCCCTGCTTCACCATTACAGTCATCTGTCTCTGTGTCCTATGGGACAGCGGGACAGACACTGAAATCTGGGACTGTCCCGCTGGATCTGGGATATTTGGAAGGTATGTGTATAACTTATTTTTTTCATTCATTTAAATTCCTGCTCATTCTGGACTTTGATGTCCAGGAGGCGGTCCTATTAGTGATTGATAGCTATCTCTGTATACACAGTCATAGAAAGAAGGCTGTCAATCACTGATAGGACCTCCTCCTGGGCTACAACGCCCAGAGCAGGAATTTAAATGAATGAATTACAAGTTTTACTGAATCTTTTCCCATGAAAATATATACTAATTTGCTCAGCTCATCCTGCTCTGCCGCTTGCAGATTACTTCCAATTTTCATGGTTCCCTGAAGTCCCCCTCCTCAGCTGACCACCAGCCAGGAGATGGTAGACATCATCAGGAGATTCATTTTTGTGTTCTCTGCAGAATTTATACTATGCTATTTGATTCCAACCTGTGGCTCTCCAGCTGTTGCAAAACTACGACTCCCATCATGCCCTGATAGTCACAGGGTGGGGATAGTCTTTAGCAAATTGAGCTTTGGATCACGGATCTGAAGTCGATTCGTTCAAACACTTCGGTTATAATGCATTCTGTGGCGCGAGACTTCAATTAATTACTTCCGTATTCCTATTCCATTTTAAAATACAGGTACTGGCTAGTACCTCGGTACCAAAGCAGGCTTCGGATTCCTATTTTAAAATGTTTTTCATTATGCATATAGGAATACCGAAGTAATTCACCGCTTTGGCTGAGACGAATACATTTTAATGCTGTATGGAGACAGCATTAAAAAAAGGTTTTTGAACTCAAGACTAGTGGGGAACATTGATGGCTACAGATGGTCAAACAGTGAGGACATCTATATTCCCTGTTTACTTTTAGCAGTCATTTCTAAGTTGAGCTAAGTTGTTTTCAGGGTCTTTGAAAAGTCAGCAGTGTTTGGGGATTTCCCGCTCCAGAATGTGAGCCGGCTATGACTCTGATAACGTGTGGCTACGTGTGTGCCGGCTGCAGCTGTAACTACATGTTGTATCATCAGGTGGAATAAAGGAAACGCTTTACGTGACCCTCTTCGTCTGTCATGAGTCATAATGTTTTCCTGGTTTGCTGTGTGGTGCAGGGGCTGGTTTATACGATCACCGATGTGGAAGAAGTTCACGAGTGGATGGTGACGCACTTCACAGAACATCCTCTTTTTGAGAGAGTTTCAAAAGAACAACTGGTAAGACGGCGTCCTGTAAGACAGCTTCATCCATGTAATGCGCTTCTGTCACTCATACGTCATTCGTTTTCTACTATTTTCATCTTGTGAAATAAGTGGTTAGCTTACCTTAACGGGTGGTTTTGTCTGTCCTTGAACCCTCTTCTGTTTATATCCATCATGTCCGAGGGCTCACTGGTGCTTTTTGTTAGCTATATATATATCTGTCATAGTGATCTTGCAGGCCGTTGTTCCCACGAGATCAGTGGAGGAAGCATAGTTGATACATCTAGCTCGGTTCACAACTGATAACAGTAACTGCATAGATGCCGCGATCAATAGTGACCAGTGCATATAACCAGTTAGACTGAAAGGAATAGAGATCCTCTGTAAAATGTTCCCCTTTACCCAGTCCCTCCTCTCAGTAGAATGTCCGGCCATTAGTTTGTGACCTTAAAGGGAACCTGTCATCAACTTTTTGCTTACCTCACTGAGGACAGCATAAATTAGTGACAGATGCGCAGATTTCAGCGGTGTGTCACTCATGAGCTAAAACTAAGTGGTTGCTGAGAACCAGCAGCTCAGGACTTGAAAAGAGTCAAATCTACCTGAGAAGAGTCATGGTTATTCCTAATCTCCTCTCCCCGCCCATCTGCTGATGATTGACAGTTCTCTCCTAGAGAGAAATGAAGAACACTAGGTAGAAGACAGGCGGGCAGGGAGAGCAGGAATTCATGAATAACCAGGACTCTTCTCATTTGGTCGTGACTCTTTTCCAGGCCTAGTCTGCAATGATTGTGATGTTGGGTCTCGACAACCACTTACTTTTAACTTATAAATGACAGACCGCTGAAATCAACCCACCTGTCTCTTGTTTATTCTGCTGTTAGTATGGACAGCATAAAGGTGATGATGGGTTCCCTTTAAGCTCAAGCGTTCTGCAGCAGGACACCAGCGTATCCACCTCCTGAATGGCTGAAAGAAACAAAATGAAGGTTTTGGAGTGGCCTAGTCAAAGTCCGGACTTGGATCCCATTGAGATGCTGTGGCATGTCCTTAAACAGGCCGTTCATGCTCACAAACCGGCCGCTTGAAAACCATCCAATGTGGCTGAATTAAAACAATTCTGCTAAGACAAATGGGCCAAAAGTCCTCCACAGTTATTGAGATTGCAGTTGTTGCCGCCATCTGTGAAACAACCAGTTATAAGGTTTGGTTTCACATTGGGTTGGTTTGGATCGCTTTTTTCCTTTTAATACATGAAATCCTCATTTAAAAACTGGATTTTTGTATTTACTCAGATTATCTGTCTGATATGAAACAAAAGAAATCTGTAAAGGGGTAAATACTTTTTCACAGCACCTCTGGGACCTGCACCTATCCAACGTCTAGTGCTATGCCACCAATGTCTCAGATGAGGCAACCCCTTTAACAATAATCTCTGCTTTGCCGTCTACTGTAGCCTAATAGTATTGCAGTTCCCCTAGTTGACTGAAATATAAATAACTAACCCTGGAAGACAGTCCCAGGCCTTTATCCATCCTCCACCAACAATTTTTACAAGCCACAGGCTTGTAAAAGGCCGCCATGTTCTGAAGCCTGTTGCATCACTTACTACAGAGTTCAAATCTGCTTCTGGAAATGACATCAGCAAAAGGTCTGGCCGTTTTGTGGAGGAACCTGGGTTTGACAGATGCCCAGAGAATGCTACCTGCCAGGATGCCTAATGTCCACCATAAAATTTGGTGGAGGATGGATAAAGGCCTGGGACTGTCTTCCAGGGTTTGTGCTAGAGTCCTTCTTATTTCCTTACCAAGACATCTGTGCCAACAGTTTTAGAAGGGTCCGTAAACACATGACTTAACAAGTTTGGTGTGGAGGAGCTCAAGTGGCGGCACAGAGCCCTGACCTCAAGCTCTGAAATATGAATAACTAGTAAAATTTTAAATAGAAAAAGAGAAAATAATTTTTTTTTCTCCTTCTGCATTGCCTTATTATGTAAATAAAACCCACAAAAAACTATATAACTGGCATTGCCATGTCCACATCGACCCAATAAGAAGATCACTTAACACTCAGTGAATATGTAAAAAAGTACCAAAATAGAAAGACTGTAGAATTGCTGTTTTTTGGATCTCCTGTCTCAAGAGTTCAGGAATTACGGTCACAAAGAGCTAAATATACTTTTTCGTTTAGGAATTAAAGGGGTTGTATAGGATTAGAAAAGCTGCGCTCCAAAAAAGTATCAGAAAATGCAGTCTTTTTTATATTAAAAAAAAATAATTTAATATCTTCATCTTTGATTCACATCTTGCGTATCTGCAGGGAAAGTAAGGAAGGACTATATGGTCAGCTGCCAGAGGGGGAAGGAGATTGACCCGGTCCATAAATGGTCGCCCAACAGCACATATCAGTAGCAGCACCAAGATGGACTCAGGGAAGCAAAAAAGATGAAAGTATTTTTTATGTTTGATAAAGCGTTTCAGGACTTTTGGTATGAAAATTATTCATGCGGAAATTCCTCTAAACCAAGCTTTACAGGTAGTAGCGTTCCTCTTAATCCTACAGTAGGAAGTCTTAAAGACATGTAAAACTTTGTCCTCTTATGTTGTGTTTGCAGGCAGGTGACATTATCATTGATAAACTGGGGACATCTACAGAAGAAGGAAAGAAGGTTCAGCGAAACAAAGGACAAAACTTCCTGGCTGTATTTCGCCGTGTGGAGAACAGCACTTTCAGAGATCCGGATTCCTAGCTGTGGTGTGAGAAGACGAATCTAAAACTTTGGCTGTTCATTTGTTAATGGCAGAACTGTGAACCCTGTTGGGACAAGCAGCAGAGGGATACAAGCTCCTCCATGACTATGTACATAAGTGGTACCAGAAGCCCCGCCACGTGTGGCTGTCCAGCTCTGACCTGCAGATCAGGCAGATAACCGACACACTAGTCTATCTGCTGAGGATTTTGCAGTGACTTAGGGCTCGTTCACATCACCGTTAGGGCTTCCGTTCAGGCTTTCCGTTATAACATCGTTATAACGGAAAGAAACGGAATCCCTAGGACGGACATCAAAACGGACACCTTTAAGAGGCATTCCGTTTTGATCCGTCATAATAGAATTCTATGGCCCTGCATAACGGATCCGTCTGGATGCCGTTATGCTGGACGGAAACAAAGTCCTGTCGACAGGACTTTGTTTTCCGTCCAGCATAACGGCATCCAGACGGATCCGTTATGCAGGGCCATAGAATTCTATTATGACGGATCAAAACGGAATGCCTCTTAAAGGTGTCCGTTTTGATGTCCGTCCTAGGGATTCCGTTTCTTTCCGTTATAACGATGTTATAACGGAAAGCCTGAACGGAAGCCCTAACGGTGATGTGAATGCACCCTTACAGGTGTGTGGTCTGAGGACATCTGCAAAGCTGTATTTTGCATTTTGTCAGCCACCCTTATCGAAGGGACAGATTTTTTTTTTTTTTTTTTTTTAAATACATGGATTCTGTACTATTCTTCTGATGCTTAAAGGGGTATTCCTGTTAAAACATGTTATCACTTATCCACAGGAAAAGGGATAAACTATCAGCTTGGTGGGGGTCCTACTGCTGGGACTGAATGGGGGCTCCTTACCCTGTGGAAGCCCCCTGATATGGAGCTGCCCAACATGGTAAGGAGCCCCCGTTTTCTTGATCAGTGGAGGTCCCAGCAGTAGGAACTCCACCAATCTGATCAGTTTTTCCCATATTCTGTGGATAGGGGGTAACTTGTTATAACTGGAATACCCCTTTAAAATATGTATAACACAGTGAACCTATTTTTCTGCAACATGTGATGGGATATCAGATGAACAGTGCCCAATAGTGCTTTTACCACCTAAGGAAATTACTTGGCACAATGGTTACAACTATTGTTGGTGGGGAACCACAATGCAATGTACAAAACTTTTTTTTTTTTTTTTTTTTATATTGTCCATCTGACCGGATGTCACAATTTTCTTATTTTTAATAAACCAGTTGTGAAATGTTAATTGTATGTGATTGAATCATTTCTTTAGAAAAAACGTTACCCTTTCCCATCATTTAGGTGGGCTGCAGTAAACTTGTGTAAGTTACTGGTAATTGCTGGGCTATGATTAAAGGGGTTATCCCATGAGTAATGTAAATCATGCCAACCTCTTTCTAACAAATCTAGAACCAGCCCTGTACCTCACATGGATCCAGAGATCCCCACATTCATTGCTCTGCTAGATTTATATCAAGCTGACAGCTCAAGGGGAATGTCTTTTCCACTGCAGCTCAGGGGGCGTGTCTCAGCTCTACCTATCACAGCTCAGGAGGCAGTTGGAAGGATGAAACGGAGCATGTGCGGCCATCTCAGTGAGCAGGTCAAAGAAATAAGGAAAAAAACAAACAGCAGGTGGCGCTATACAGATACATTTTATTGGATAACTCAGTGGGTATGCTAAATTTTTAATGACATGCAATTACAAAAGTTTTCAGATCCAGGAGCTGGTTTGAAAACTTAGAATGTTTTTCGTGGGACAACCCCTTTAAGGCCCTGTGTAGGGTCCGAAATGCATCAGTGTTATTATGTGCACACCATGGAAGAAGTTGATCATGAGGGGAATATTTGCTTGAGTCTGTGTTGGGTACTTTATGCCGCATTTATCAAATGTCACATGTCTGATAAATTTGTCTTATACTAAAACCTGACAATTTTGTCTACAAAAGCTTCTCCAGTTTTCCTCCTCCACCCTCCTACTGGAGTGATATCGCGACTTTAAAAAAAGTCTCAATTATAAATCTGGAGTGAAACTCATTAACATAGCTAACCACACCCACTTCTCCACGCACATTTCAAAATTGGAGTTAGTGGTGTAAAAATGCAAAAAGTTGCATAATTTTTGCACAAGTGAGTGGAAAAAGTCTCAACAGCCCATTTTTGCGACTGAGAATTCTGGAGTGAAGGCATGATATGATATGTGGATAAAGTTTACAAGATTTTAATCCTACAGTTATTGCTGGATATCCTTTTGTTAGAAATAATCATTCAAATTGCCGTGCTGCACCTGTATTTGCAACATAAACCACGTCGAGTGCAGGTGCCGTCAAGCATTTAGTAATAATCTGCATACTGGTTCCCAGTTGCACTGTGTACGCGACCCTCAAGAGGAAACCGGGGATCAACCTGTAATAAAGAATAGATGATTACCGTATTCTTTGGTCTATAAGATGCATCTAGAATTTGGAAGAGGAAAATAAGAAAAAAAATATATTTTTCAACAGACCCTCAGATTGGACCCCATCAGACCAGAGGTTGCAAAAAAAAATGTAGCTTGCTTGCTTCGGACGGCACTGCCACCCATTCACCGCTCACTGGTCTTCTTTCAGCCCAAGCAGTGGCTGGTAATAGTGCGCATCTACATGCACTACGTCCTACCGCTGTACGCCTTCAGGACACCGTGCAGAGCGGGGCTTGGAAGAGGTCCAGGGATGGTGAATACAGCTCCCTCACCGCTCCGCGCACCTCCCGCATCCTGATGACCCTTTCCATAATGGAAGTGATTATTAGCATTCCGACTATAAGATGCACTGCCACTTTACCCTCACTTTTGGGGGAAAAAGGTGCATCTTATAGTCCAAAAATACTGTACTTACCTGACAGATCCCGTGCCACCACTCTGATTCCCCCAGCAGAGCTTTGTTTTCTTGGCTGCAGTGGTAACCTCATGTTGACAATACGTGATCCCTGGAGTCAGTCACTGGCCTCAGTGGTGCACTGAAGAGGCCAGTGATTAGCTGCAGTGGTCTTGTTTGACATCGCTGGGATTGGCTATTGTGTCTATTGTGTAAGATACTGGGGTGGGAAGAGGAAGGATTGGATTTGATTCAGAAATACCAGGTCCTTTGTTCCTACATTCTGTTCACTGCCCCCTTTTGTAAACCATACATTCTTTGCTTTAAGTTGGGAAGAATGGCTGTCAGCCAAGATATGGGCAGTCTTTACTGCTAAATTCTAGCTTTATTGACTTAGTACACATTTATTTTCCATTACATATAGAGGATTGTACTCCGCAGTATCCTCACTATAACAATGGAAGGCCACATTTATTGACCTGAAAGCATGTTCTCTTTTATGTTCAGTACACCAGGTGGGGTAGTTGAGGCTGATTTAAGTGGGTGACTATACTCACAGGTCATGTTAGGTCACCGTCCTTTTCAGTGTCGTCTTTCCAGTTACTTAACATAAAAAAATGTAAGTATTTTGTTATTTTTATGTTCAAATACAACTAAAAACCTTTGAGAACAGTCTTGATTAAAAACATTTTTCACATACAGTTTGTCTAATGCATTAGACACAAACAAACCATGAGAAGTCATGCGAGCAGGAGGAGAATAGCATGCTAAAAGTGGGCGGACAAGAGCACGGAAATAGGAGGGGTTTTCAATTCAAATCGCCCGGGGGCTTGGGGACCTTCTTGAATAACCAGATATGGATTTAAAGGAGAATGCACACCTATGTCGTTTTTTTGAGGTGCTGTGATATACGAGAACTTAATCTCCTGTAATTAATTAAGTATGGAAAATCACGCACTCCCTCAGGAAGTAATATGCAATTGAAGTTTATTCAACATAAGGTCCCTTAGGACGTATTTCAAGGTTTGAATACAGCTCTTAATGGGTTCATCTGTATAAAAGATGACTGTGTATCGTCGCGTAGTGGAGACGTTTCGGTCAAATGGACCTTTATCAATCGATACGCTGTAATAAAATGGAGAGCAGTAAATAGGTAGCTCCTAGCAACATATAACTCTTGCTGAGCTCTAATGTTATAGTTATAGACGTTACTCTAATTGAAGAATCCGAATAGAGGTATTGGAACAGCAGAGATAATACACTCTAACATATGAACAAGTATGTTTGGTAAGATGTATATCAGACAAATAAATAAATATGAGGGCTAAGGTCACGTGGACCAAGGAGGCTGGTCACGCCAAAAGGGACATAAAGTCAATAGTCGAACTACGTGAGAGTACATAGTATCAGATGAGAAGTATTGTCTAATGCAGAGTAGAGTGAGGCAAGGCAGAAGCGAAAAAAGGATGAAAAACACTCACCAAGAATGCAGGGTAGCCAGGTATGTATAAATAATTGCAGAGCTGTGTAGGTAACTAAACGAAAGCGTCTTAAATAGTGCGCTGTCTTTCCTGAGTGGCCAGCCGCGTCAAGGACCGGAATCATGGCGGCGGCCATCTTGGAAAAGGGCGCGCATACGCAGTTGTGCAGAAATTGTCGGCGGCCATATTGGATTTGGGCACGCATGTGAGAATTGAATTTTGGATATCAGCGCCATCTTAACTACAGCGGCGCATGTGCAAGTGAGAGTTTTAGAAAATGGAGGCCATCTTGAATAAGGGAAAAGAGTATAAATGTGTGTGGGGCTACTATATAGAATTAAATGTGGAAAAATGGAAAATTGAAATTGCAAAGGATGTAAAACGATAGTGTGGAATGAAAGATTAAAAGATTGCAGATATAAGAAGTGTGTGGAAATTATTGTATGTATACATGGTGAATGTAATGAGAAGAGGAGGAAATGATATATGTAATTGTGGGATGTGATGGAATGGCCACAGTAATGTGGAATGTGCAATAGTGGTTGGATATATGTATATATATGGTGAATGTGTGTATGTATGTATTGTGAAATGTCACCTCTGCTAGTATAATGTGTGTCACAATAGTTGAATGTCTATATGTATGTATATGATAAGAAGAGAAAAGGTGGAGGAAAGAAGAAAAAATAAGAAATGATAAGAAAAATAGGAAAAATAATAAGAAAAAGTAAATAATAAGAAAAAGTTATAGAGAAGAAGGGGCATGACCAGGGACCTGATACTACCTGATGGGAATGCAGTTTTCAACGAGTCTGAAAAGAAAAGGAGAACAATATAACATTAATAATATGAAAAAAATGAAAAAAAATGAAAAAAAATCCAGACAAGCATGGTGAATACAATAATGACCAACTACTTAAGTGGGAAATACTTCGTACTCCCGGTTAAGTCCGTTAGGATGAAGGGTGCCCAACGTGTGAATCCAGTAGGATTCTCTCTTTTTCAATAGTCCTATATGGTTACCACCTCTGCGTGGTCTTTCCACTTGTTCGATCACTTGAAACTTGAGTTGGGCCAAGTTATGGCCCGCTCTTTTGAAATGTTCCGGTAAGGGTAACCATATCTTCTCACATCTGATTGTGGATTTATGGTGAATTATACGATCGCGGATCGTCTGTGTTGTTTCTCCCACGTAGAGAAGTCCGCATGGGCATTTGATTAAATAAACCACAAATTTTGATTCACATGTAAATAAATTTTTGATGTGATATGTTCTACCTGAATGAGGGTGGTATATGATGTTGCCTTTGGTCACATTGCTGCAACATGAACAATGTAAGCAAGGGAATGTACCGGTACGTTTAGGAAAGTCTGGTGTGGAATTTTTCTCTGACTGCCTATATCTGCTTTGATGAGATGATCTCTAAGATTTCTGGGTCTTTTAAGACACATAAGGACTGGATTGTGGAATTCTGGAATCTGAGGATAAGCTTTATTAAGTAAAGGCCAGTGTTTTCGTATGATTTGTTGGATTTTATAAATGACCGGGTGATAAGTATGGACAAACGGTATCCTGTTAGAGTTGGTGGTGGATGTGGTTCTAGGATTACTGTCAGGTGATAGGATGTGTTCAGGATAACCCCTCATGCGGAATTTGTCTCTCATTGTGGATAGTTGTTGGTCTTTTCTATGTGGGTCAGATACGATGCGTTGGATGCGGGTGAATTGAGATTTCGGTAAGGCTTTTTTGGTATTTCTCGGATGACAACTGGTGAAGTGTAGAAGGCCATTTTTGTCGGTGGGTTTGGAGAACAAGTCAGTAGATAGGGTGCAATCTGAATTTAGTTGTACCAGAGTATCCAAAAAGCTGATGGAATGATGGTCAAACTGTAAAGTAAATTGGAGTTCCGGGCGTATCTGGTTAATGTGCTCAACGAATAACATGAGTGTGGAGATGGGGCCTGTCCAAATACAGAAGATGTCATCTATGTAACGATGCCAACAAAGGGCATGTTGATGGAAAAGAGTATTAGTGTACACATAGTTCGTCTCAAAATGATCCATATATAAATTTGCATAAGGTGGGGCTACGTGGGACCCCATTGCAGTACCACATTTTTGTGCGTAAAAGGTGTTTCCAAATAGGAAAAAATTCTCAAAGAAAGACAGCGCACTATTTAAGACGCTTTCGTTTAGTTACCTACACAGCTCTGCAATTATTTATACATACCTGGCTACCCTGCATTCTTGGTGAGTGTTTTTCATCCTTTTTTCGCTTCTGCCTTGCCTCACTCTACTCTGCATTAGACAATACTTCTCATCTGATACTATGTACTCTCACGTAGTTCGACTATTGACTTTATGTCCCTTTTGGCGTGACCAGCCTCCTGGGTCCACGTGACCTTAGCCCTTATATTTATTTATTTGTCTGATATACATCTTACCAAACATACTTGTTCATATGTTAGAGTGTATTATCTCTGCTGTTCCAATACCTCTATTTGGATTCTTCAATTAGAGTAATGTCTATAACTATAACATTAGAGCTCAGCAAGAGTTATATGTTGCTAGGAGCTACCTATTTACTGCTCTCCATTTTATTACAGCGTATCGATTGATAAAGGTCCATTTGACCGAAACGTCTCCACTACGCGACGATACACAGTCATCTTTTATACAGATGAACCCATTAAGAGCTGTATTCAAACCTTGAAATACGTCCTAAGGGACCTTATGTTGAATAAACTTCAATTGCATATTACTTCCTGAGGGAGTGCGTGATTTTCCATACTTTCTTGAATAACCAGGCATCTGGGCACTTGCGGGGGCTAATTTACATAACTTATAAAAGTGTGTTTTAGAGGATTTCAGCGAGGGACATATATAATAAAGGTACTGTTTTAATTTGTGTAAGGTAGTCTATAGTCTGATCTGAGCAGTCTATGACGCTCAGATCAGGTGAAAGACTCCCTTTAACTTGCATTTCCGTACGTATAGGAAATTCTCAGTCGGATATCGGTAATCGTTATAATAAAGTGTATCTATGTCGGCGAGACATGTGGACAAAACTCCAGCAGAATGTATTCGTCATCTAGGTGGATACTTCTAGATGTTTGCTGGTGTTAATGATTCAGCGTCTAGAGAGACCCGACCACAGTAAAGTTGAATGAGAGGTCACACATTCCATAGATGCACAGAAAATGACTTTTTCATATGCTACTATTTTCTGGAAAATCTCTCCAACTTTTAATCATATCCTGATTTTTCAGTAAAGTGGTTATGTCATGATTAATGTAAAAATGAAAATCAGCGCCATATAATACATGACAGTCTCTAAGAAAGCTAGAACCAACCCTGTATCTCATGTGGATCCAGAGATCTCCGACTGCATTGCTCCAATTGCTAAGGGGTTGTTCACATATCAGTTATTTCCATCAGTTATTGTCAGCCAAAACCAGGAGTGGTCACTAAACAGAGGTAAGGTATAATGAAAAGATCTGCACCTGTTTGGTGTTTTTGACCTGCACCTGGTTTTGGCTCACAATAACTGATGGAAATAACTGATCAAATAACTGATATGTGAACAACCCCTTAGCTAGATTTATTTCAAGCTGGCAGTTAAGGAGGAGTGTTTCAGCTGCAGCTCGCCTTATCACAGCTCAGAGAGTGTGTCCTCTCTTCTACAGCTTTCTCTCTTTAAGGACTCTTTCACACGAGCGGATGCTGTGTGTGGAATCCACTGCGTGAAAGAGTGCCAAGCCCCGTTCCGGACAATAGAGACACGGAGCATTAATATTATTGATAATGCTCCATCCCTCTCTTGACCTTTTTACTACAAAATCACAGTGACAACTTTATCTCACTGTCATTTTGTAGTAAAAAGATCACAGAGAGGCACAGAGCAGTATTAATCATGTTAGTGCTCTGTGTCTCTGCTCTCCTGAACGGGGCTTGACTCTCTTTCACACAGCAGATTCCACACACGGCATCCGCTCGTGTGAAAGAGCCCTAAGGGCCCGTTCACACAGTGGAATTTTGCTGTGGACACTGCACCAAAATTCCGGTGGCCTTATAGTATTTGTCTCCCATTGTTTTCAATGGGACGCAGCGTTGCAGTTCTCTGGCTGGTAGTTTAAAGCCATGATGAGTGTTGAGTGAATTGAAGTATCCGAAGTGGACTTGGATCCGAAGTTCAGGAAAAATTTGATTCTCCGCGAAGCTGAATTTCCTTGCACTTCATGGTAACAAATCTATTTTTCCTGAAATGGCGGTAAAAAAACCCGTACCTCATTGATTTTCAAGCAAAGAGGCCGTCGTGGCTATCTTGATTGCAGAAACCACACGAAATCTCAGCGATTATATAACTGCAGCTGGCCAGCGTTGTGCTAGATTTTGCACGGTGTTTTCAATCAAGATGGCCGCGTTGGGTCCCATGCACTGATTTTGACAGCGTTCGTACTGACCTGTAGAAAGTCATAAATAAAAAACTCGTAAAACTGTGGTGGAATTGCATTTTTTTGCAATTTTACCTCATTTGGATTTTTTTCCCGCTTCCCACTACATTAAATGGTGGCATTGGAAAGTACAAAAGTACACAAAAAACAAGCCCTCATACAGCTATGTGAACAGAAAAATAAAAAAAGTTATGGCTCTGGAAAGGCAAGGAGCGCAAAACGAAAACGCAAAAACAAAACACTCCGGGGCTGAAAGGGTTAAACTTGCGTATAGGCCACCCTTTTCCCCGGTAAAACTGGCCACAATTGGTTAATTTGGGTCTGTAACAAGCCTAACTATAAAACTATGGTGACATTCATAAGGCCTCCTCCTGTAATACAATGGATTTCGGGATTGTATTAATAAAGCAGCTAAGTAAATAGTAACTAAAGTGTGAAGATGAAGTTTCTGATCATTTGAATTCCATTTTGTATCTGTTCATTGAAATTTCGTTTGAAGGCCTATGAATGCAGGTGCAGGGAGTAAGGCTTTGTCTATATATTTTCTCAAGGTTGTTTTCGGATTCTGACTGGCTGTGGACTTGGGAACTGGCCGCTCCAAGGTCTGGTGTGAGAGCAGATGAACAACACGTACACATTGAGGATTATGGAGCGCATGCGCTGGCTACGTTCCACTCGGGAATGGAACTCTTTGTTTAATTAGTATAAGGCCTTATTCACACGTCAGTGTTCGGTCAGTGATTTCCATCAGTGATTTTGAGCCCAAACCAGGTGCAGACCTAAATACAGAACAGGTGCAGATCTTTCCCTTATACCTTATGTCTGTGGAGGCTCCAGTCCTGGTTATGGCTCACAATCACCAATGGAAAACACTGACCAAAACACTGATGTGTGAATGAGGCTGTAACCCTTCAGGTAAAAAATCACAAGCTCATCCTACGGGGCGACGCCTCGCGTAGGGATCTAATCGGTGTTTTCCCAATCGAGACTCCGACTGCTTTCACTGAAAGGGCTTCCCAGCTGATGTCGCTATCAGATTATGTGAACTCAATCGGTGAGATATGTACCTTCATTCTGGATGTAGTCAGGACTCTAGATGAAGTGTTGATGCAATTGTGTATTATGTTCTTTATCCTTTGTATATAGATAAGTGCAAAAGAAGGACATTATATCACTATATGTATATACAACTTATTATATTTAATAAAATCATATTATAAACCTTCCTTTGAAGTGTAGTTGTAGTTCAGTTAAGAGTCTCTCTTTAAAGAGTATCCATACCTGAAGTTTTGCTTTTATCAGCAAAACAGTAACATATACAGAATTTTTTGGAATTTTTTTTCTGTGGTAAAAAACACTTTGCTCTTTTATTGCACTGTTTTTAGCGTTTTTATGTTATTTTTATAGCATTTTTTGTAATCTGTTTTCTAATTGCAGATTTTTTTTCATTCTATTTCTTAAACATGAATACGGGGGTGGCCATCTTACCTGAGTTGTTCTTAACCTCATTTAGAAACCATTAAAAAAAAAACTGCTTTACGGCAGCGCCATGGGCCAGAGACACAATGGTCAGGAGGTAACCACATTGACTTCTATGGGAGAGTTTTCTAGGCATTTTCTGTGACCTGTACAGAGGTCATTGACAATCGCCTATTGTGAATGGTGGATTTTGTGTTATCTATACACGGAGGTGATATTGGTCATTCCAATCATGCCTGTAATGATAAGCAGATAACTGCAGTGAAGTATTGTATACAGACCAAGAATTGGTGCCTATTATTAGGCTTAAAGGGGTATTCCCATCACAGACAATGGGGGCATATCACTAGGATCATGTTTGTTTTCGGTGGCCCCATATAAAGGAATGGAGGATGGCTGTGCATGCGCATTGCACCCTCCACAACTCTCCCCTCCTCTCCCCTCTCTATTCTCCCTGTCAGACAATGGGGGCATATCCTAGCGCTAAATTATATGTATCTGAAAATGGTGCCAAAAGTTATTGGAATGCGAAGATACAAAAATGGAGAAATAAAATTGCCAGGCCCAAAATAGTTGTGAAGGGGTATTCCGGTTACCATAAATATAACATTTTAGACTAATTCATCATCAATAATTACCTAATATAATGTCAATATCACTTATTTACCGTTTAGCAGTTATAAAAGTAGTTTTCTTCCTCTGCTACCCACTGTGCTTCCTCATAAGTTACCATGGCATCGACCTGTAGTTCTGAGCCTTTGTCAGGTCGAGCATGCTCAGTGTGTTGCTATCAATTCTTTAGCTAAATGTTAGTGTGCTGCTGATTACTGAGTAGAGGGGGCGTGACCAGTATGTGATATCAGGCAACCAATCAGTAATCATCAACACTCATGAACAAGCAGAAACTCCCAGCAGGAAAGCTAGGGATTGTGGGTATTGTAGTTTGTGAGGGAAGATCAGGAGCCATGATACTGTCAGTGTGCTGCAGGCTCACACAGGAGCTAGACAAATGGATTACAAGGTAAATGAAGCTCTGGTTATATGTATAGGTATGGGTTCTGGTTGGGTCACAGCTTGCAGCCTTAATGCAGTTTTTCAAAAATTAAGTTACTTTACCGGAATACCCCTTTAAGGCTGGACAACCCCTTAAATCACCATTGACTCAACTAAGGGCTCGCACACGACCATATGTATTTTGCGGTTCGCAAAAAATACGGATGACGTCCGTGTGCATTCCCTATTTTCTGGAACAGAACAGCTGGCTGCTAATCGAACAGTCCGATCCTTGTCTGTAATGTGTACAATAATACAATAATAGGACATGTTCTATTTTTTTGCAGAACAGAAATATGGACATATCGAAACGGAATTCACATGGAGTAACTTCAATTTTTTTTTGCGAACCCATTGAAATGAATGGTTCCACATACACAAAAAAAAACAAAACAGAACGGATATGGAAAGAAAATACGTTTATGTGCTTGAGGCCTAAGTAAATAGAAAAACTGGCAATTTCTACATTACCAAAAGCCTTAGTACTTTTTTAGTCCAAAAATACAGGTAGACAAATGTTTAAAGCAATGAATATTCCAACAGCGTATTTTTAATTTTCTGTAAATCTATAGGCTAGACAGAAGGAAGAAGTGTCAGGTGTGAATAAGACAGGCTCTTTGAATTCTGGAAGGTTTCCATAGAGTGGAAAAAGCTGATGCAATGTGCACTATGCATTGCCTCGGATACATGTGTGAGTACTATCTTTGAATAGGATGTATGCTAAGTGTGGTATCTTTGTAATGTGATCCGCTAAAGAGATAATGCTGGAATGGGAGATAGTATAACACAGCAGTAGGTAAAAGTTGACGATCGTACACCGTGTAAAGAGTGGAGCATTGCGTTGTGATGTGTGAAATTCAGTTTTACAGCACAGGATAATAGGAATTTCTTCCAAAATATACACCCGAATGTAGCCACGTATAATGAACTTTTTTTCCCAATTTACATATATATTTAATTTACTTTCTATCAGTGGGAAGGTATAGCAGAAAATAAGGATGGGGATGGGTGGCTGGAGCAAGCAAAGGCACTTTCAGGGAAATCATACAACCTTTGCAACCAATCAGCAACCTTGCAGTAGGTCTTATTTGAAACATTTGTATTGTTTTGTGTCTATAGCTCCTATACAGCTACTATATGTCTCCATGGTAACAGACGGCAAACAAATTCTGTGCAATCCTGCAGTCTTGCAGTTCCATATTTTCTTCCATTTGTCCTCTACTTTGTGCTAATGTACATTTAACAGGCAGATATATAAATGTATAAATTGCAAGTTTTGCTGAATCTTTTCCCACTAAAAAATATATCAATCTGCTCAGCTCTTCCTGCTCTATAACATGCTGCCTGCAGATTACAATGCAACATGTGCCACACATGTACAGCACATGTCAGGTCTTTACATATAGCGCCTGCTACGGAGCAGACACTGGAGGTAATGTCTGTAATCAGCGATAACATTTAACCCCTTAGATTAATTATGACCACAGCATGTGAGAGGCCTTTCAAGGGAGTGGTTCGATTGCTATGGCAGTCTCGGGCTCTCTGAAGGATCAGAATCCTGTCACAGCTATGTTCCTATGGAGCTTTGCCACAGGCAGAGCCCCATAGGTACACGGTGATTCTCCCATAGACTACAGTGTTAAATCATTGCAGTCAATGGGAAAAGCAACAATAAAAGAATAAACATCATAGGCATTGCCACATCCCAAAATGCCTGTATTACTAAAATATAAAAATAGTCATCCTGTACGGTGAACCCCATAACTGGGGAAACATTCAAAATGGCCGATTTGACGTTTTGTTGCATCACCTCCCAAAAAATTGAATAAAAAGTGATCAAAAATTCATGCACACCCCAAAATTATATCAATAAAAATTACAGATTGCCCACAAAAATGAGCCCTCATGCAACTCTGTAGACAGAAACATAAACATATGGGGGTCAGAAAATGGTGAAGCAAAGAAAAAAAAATTCTAAAGTTTTTTCTATCAAAACACAAGAAAAACTATGTAACTATACATCGTATGTAATCGTACGTACCTGACCTGGAGAATGATGTAACAGGTCATAGGGAACACCATAAAAACGAAACCTATAAAACTATGGCGGAATTGAGTTTTTTTCCCAATTCCATTCCATTTGGCATTGTTTTCCCTCTTACCACCACATTGTATGCAATATTAAATGGTGCAATTAGAAAGTGTAACTTGTCCTTCAAAAAACAAGCCCTCATACATCTATGTGAAAGGAAAAATACAGTAAAAATTGCCCGGTCAAGAAGAGTTTAAAAAATTTCCTTCATGATAAATCTCCCCCAATGTCTGTCTTGGTAACAGCAAGTCCTCCTGTAACTCTACTAAGTGGTCTTCCAGGTCAATTTTTCTGAACCTGAATAAGTACTACAGCAGTCAGAAGCGAGAGACAGAGTAGGAAATGCCCACATGGGTCAAAGTAGAAATGCAAGGAAATGTCTCTCCATTAACACTTCCTCTGATTTTGGGCTCGGCTGACGTGAGGCACCGGAGGAGATAACGTTCAGACATGTTGGATTTCAAATTCTCTCTGGAGATAAACCTCCACTGGAGGTGTCTGGCAGCGGCTTCCTCCCTTTTTATTCACTACATATGCATGGGACAATCAGTAGAGATATCTTGGAAAATTACGAAAAAAGTTATTGAATGAGCACTCTTATCTTTTCACATATGTGGGTCACCAACAGTTTTATTTACATAATTACAAACAATATTCAAACAATAAAATACTTAAAAACTCCTAAAAATTGATACCTCCAAGTATATCTAATTATAGATGCTGTATGGGGTGCCAGCTCCCATCAGTATATATTATTTAAAATACCACAGTATATATACTTTCAGTATTGTACAATGTCCTCAGATCTATCGCAATCCAAGATTTTCTTGAATATACGGTAATGCCCCAGCGTCTTTTAGATATATTTCCAGAGTACAAAAAAGGATGTTACTGATTCAAAGTAATTCCGTATCAGAGAACACTGTATTGAGCCACACTGTATCTTGTCTTCATTAAAATGTTTTTACTCACTGTCCGAGGATTTTCTTTATGGGACACCCGCTGGTATCGGCCGTTCACTTTCTCCGGACCGCTCAGCGTTGTCTCTCCCGGAGGACTCCAAACTCTGGGCGTCCCACGTGGTATAATCCCGCAAGACTTCCTCCGTGTCCAGCGGTCTGTTTTGTGATATAATGAATCTATCACATATGTCCTGATTTTCTTCCAGTGTACTTCTTTTGCAAATTCAGGGTTTTTGGTGGATAATATACTAGATTAGACTTGCATTCTTGCCATACGCGTTTCAAGGTTCATCCAACCTCTTCCTCAATGGCCACTGAGGAAGAGGTTGGAATAAAATCTTGGATTGCGATAGATCTGAGGACATTGTACAATACTGAAAGTATATATACTGTGGTATTTTAAATAATATATACTGATGGGAGCCGGCACCCCATACAGCATCTATAATTAGATATACTTGGAGGTATCAATTTTTAGGAGTTTTTAAAGGGAACCTGTCATCACCTTTATGCTACCTATACTAACAGCAGAATAAAGTACAGACAGGTGAGCTGATTTCAGCGGTCTTTCATTTATAAGTTAAAAGTAAGTGGTTGCCGAGAATAAACATCACAAACATTGCAGACTGGGCCTGGAAAAGAGTCAAATCTTCTTGAGAAGAGTCCTGGTTATTCATGAATTCCTGCTTTCCCTGCCCACCTGCTGATGACTGACAGTCTTCTACCTAGTTTTCTCCCTTTCTCTCTAGGAGAGAACTGCCAATCATCAGCAGATGGTGGGGAGAGCAGGAGATTAGGAATAACCATGACTCTTCTCAGGTAGATTTGACTCTTTTCAAGGCCTGGGCTGCAATGATTATGATGCTGGTTCTCAGCAACCACTTACTTTTAGCTCATGAGTGACACACCGCTGAAATCAGCATTTCTGTCAATATTTTATACTGCCCTCAGTGAGGGCAACATAAAGTTGATGACAGGTTCCCTTTAAGTATTTTATTGTTTGAATATTGTTTGTAATTATGTAAATAAAACTGTTGGTGACCCACATATGTGAAAAGATAGGAGTGCTCATTCAATAACTTTTTTTGTAATTTTCCAATTTATCTGGATATAGTGAGTATATCCGTGAATAGAGCACCCATACATCATAGTGGGAAGGTGAGCGAATCATACTAGAATCAAATCTGCAGTAGAGATATCTGTCAGCCCTATAGTAGTTCAGTAAATGGGTATCTTCAGTTTCTTGTAGCTGGTCTTCAGAGTAACAGGTTAGTAGATGGTAGTATCCTTTTTGAAAGACAGAAGAACAAAAAATATGAAAATATAAAGGGTAGACAGATCAGTGGGCATCAACTAATACACTTGGCTTGGACACATAAATTATCTTACCAGCACACAGTGCCTAATTTCTCAGCTGCTAGCCTTAAAGTGAAGTTCCTGGTCAAGAAAGCTAATTCCCATCAACTTCAGAACGTACAGAACATTTACTTTCTGACCTCCTTTTCATCATATCAGCTGCAGATCCACCAATTTTCAGGCTGCTCTTCTATCATCCAAGATGGCCACACTACTGCATCAGTAGTCTAAGACATTCCCTGCTTGTCCATCTCTGCTCTGAGATTGGGTAGCACTGTACACAGGAACTGGAGATGTTTCTGCTGACAGGACACAGTGTTTGCTGCTAGGGCCAGCAGGAACAAAGGCCTGTGGCAAGGCTCAGTAAACTTTCTCTTCTGGGTGCTTAGGCTAGCCTATCAGTAGCTAATGCCGATTGGCCAGACAAGTAGAGAGACATGGCGTTCATCAGACTTGGGTTGGGATGGACTGATGGAACCACTTACTGGTTACATTGGGTGGATCGGGAGGGTAGAGGTACGCCTGCGTGGTCTGCTTCCATTTGAGGTACACCACTGCCTCTTCTACTATCTTCATGATGATATATTTCAGGGGTCCCCAAACTTTTTACACAGGGGGCCAGTTCACTGTACGCGGTCAGGACAGTGCAGCGCAGGGGGAGAAGACAGAGGAACGCCGGACCCGGAGCGGAGCCGCGGCGCAGGAGAGGTAAGAGAGTTTTTTTATTTTATCCGACAGGAAAAGACAGAAGTGCGGCGGGGGCCGGATAAATGGCCTCAGGGGACTGCATGCGGCTAGCAGGCCGTAATTTGGGGACCCCTGATCTATTTGTTGCATCAGTTAATACTGAATACTCAACATGGAATATAGCTTGATTGTACTGCTGACAGAATAGTGTCTCAGGTATGTCTCCTTCCACGACATGCTGGATATCATATATTCTGGAGATGTATAAATAGCGTGTGCTGAACCAAGGTGATGCCTTTTGGAGAATTTCTTCTGACTATAGCCTTGCTTAGAAAATGGTGAAATATTCGATCAAGAATTTGTAATTTGTAAAGCTTTTTTCTGTGCTAAATGAGTCACTATGTTCTAAAGTAAGCAGATTGTGAGTAACTTTGTTTCAAGTAAGAAACACTCTTGCCAAGTGTTTTAATAAATTTCTTACTTTTACTTTGAAAATCTCACAAATTACCATTCACATGAAAACCCCTTAGTGACCACGCAAATTTTTGCATCATCGCTTTCCAAGTGCTATAACTTTTTTCATCAATGTGCTTGTATAGGGCTTATTTTTTGCAGGACAAGATATAGTTTTTCATGCACCATTTTGGGTACATATAATTAGTGATGAGTGAATTTCAGGATAAATTCGTTTTGCCGCAAAGCCGTATTTCCTCGAGCTTCGCGGTAGCGAATAGATTTAACCTGAAATAGTGTAAAAAGCAAAAACAATAATACTTTCCTGCCATCTGCCGCCGCCACCTTGCTTGAAGATCTAGGCTGAAATCCAGGGTGCTGTGAGGTATGATGTCACCACATGCCACGCAAGATTTCACGCCAGACCTTCAAACAAGATGGCAGTGGTTAGCCTTTCGCGAGCAAATGGAGGTGGTAAGTTTATGTTTTTTTAAAAAATATTTTACACTGTATTATTCCTAACATGCCGCGATCAGCTATGAACGTGGCATCTGAGGGGTACAATGATGGGGGGGGGGGCCGCAATCGCCGTTCCTTTTCATTGCACCCACTACTTATAAAGAAATGCGCTTTGTGACAAAGTAATTCATCATGGAGTGGATTTTTTTGTAAAATTCGGTGAAGCAGCCGAATCGAATTTTACAAAACTTCGCTAATCTCTACATATAATCATTGATTAAATCCAGCTGTCTAGGCTAAAATCCTTTGTTTACGTCAGTAAAAAGAGTATTTGTGGGTACTAATGGCTCTGAGATCATAAAAATTGGGGCAAAGGCAGACAATGGTATAAAATAACAAGAGACGTTTTACTTTCAGCTCCGTGGCTGTCCACTGGCTCTTCTGTATTGGAATGCAGCGATGACACATTGACAGCAGCAGCCAGTCACTGTCCTCAGCAGTACACCATTACAGTGATACCCTCTGATCGCTTACATAATTCACTGCTCTAGTCATTATAGTGACAGGCAAGCCTAGCAGGTATCCATACATGGCAGACCTGGAGGCTATTGCTGGGCATCTGGCTGGGAAGAAACCAATTGAGACAAGACGATTGCACTATGGGATTCCAATGGGCTTACAGTGTGTGCCCCCTCGCTCTATCAACTCCTTCAATGCCACAGTGGCTATTGACTGCAGAATGTAAGGGGTCTTAAGGCCAGGATCGGAGCTAGCTGTCATTGCAACAGGGTATCAGCTGACTGTTACTGCCGATGACACAGGCTCAGCTCCTGAGAGTAAACTCAGCTTTGACAAAAGTAGATGAATGGGATACAAGACTATAAATATACAATATACATAAATGTATTCATTGTTCTTATTCCAAATACTGTGATCTCAGGTTCCATGAGGAGGAAATGAAGTCACCATGTCTAGTTACAAGAAAGTAATGGGGGGACTGAATCCGCAACAGGGGGCAGAAAAAGCCAGGAGTTCCTGAATATTCAGGACTCGTCTGCATGCCCCGGATTTGTTCCTTTAGTAAATGGGCTGAGTCAATAAAAGAAAGTGACCCAGTATTTTGCCAAGGGGATCATTGGTCACTGGTTCATGTTGCCCTAAAGCTAGGTTTACGCTTCCTAATGTTTGGCCCAATTATTGAGAACGAATGTTCTCATAATCTGCCTGTCTAAAGGTACCACAGATCACCCGATGAATGAGTGAAACACTCGTTCAAAATTATCTGAGGTGCGGACACCTCAGTCATCTTTCCTGGGCAGGAGATCGATCTGTGTGAACAGTACTCTGCTGCCCAGAATTTTACATGGGGACGAGCGATAGCAGCAGCCATCGCTCATTCTCCTACTTAAAGAACAGCGGATTTTCGGGAAGAAGTGCATCTAAATGTGCCTTCAGTTAGGACCCCATAAAACTGGTGACAGATTCCTATTAAGACATCCCTCAGCTTGTAAATGCAACTTCTGACAGATACACAGGCAGACCTTATGTATGTGGGGAGGAAAGAGAAGCAGCCCTATACAGTATGAGCCTTAATACAGTGAATGTAGAGATTTTATATTTCACCATATATTTCCATATAATATGTTGTTTTTACATGAAGGTATGCCCTAAATATGTGTTTGTTAGGGATGGGTGTCTGTGTGACACTGTGAATAGTAGACTATGTAATGTGCATGATGGTGTGGCTCCCCATCTCTGTATGACAATGGAACACTGCATCGGAAGTATATGTTGAGAGCATTTTCCTGATGTATACCCCTGACAGAAGCCTATATACAGGGAGTTCCAGAAACAACCTACGACACATACAAAGGCATCAGCACAGTCATGAAGTTGTTGTACGCCAGGATTCTCTATTCAATTGACTATTAAGAGTTTCAGCACTTGGTTCCTCTCTGATCTAACATCACCTGGGGGAGTTTGCCCCAATATTAAAGGGTTTATCCAAACTGTAAAACATGCCCCCAATGACTGAAAACCTCATATAGATTATACTTACCTGGCACCCGCGTCACTCATGATCCCCGCACGGTCACGGCTTCATCTTCACATTGCGCGGATCAAAGCATCCAGTGACGGGGGAGGGGCAGCCAATAGCAGGCCGCAACAGTGATGAGCCTCCTTGTTTTTTGCAGGATACACCATTGCAGCATAGTTTTTGTTGTTTTTTTTTTACACAATTTTCTATTTGGTAAAATTGACCTGTTACTTTTATTCTCCAGGTCAGTACAATTACGGTGATACCACCTATGTATAGTTTTTCTTTCATTTTAATACTGAAAAAAAAAAAAACTTTGCAAAAAACATTTTTTTCTTTTCATCATAATATTCGGACCCTTTTTTGTATTTATGTGTATGGTGTATTTATGTGTAGCTGTGTGAGCGCTCAATTTTACAGAGTGATCTGTACTTTTCGATTATACCATTTTGAGGTGTGCATGACTTTTTGAAGTGACCAAAAAACGTCAAATCAGCCATTTTGACTTTTTTTTTATTTCGGCATTTGTCGTTTGGGAACATTTTTTATGTTTTAATAGTACGGGCGTTTTCGCATGTGGCGATGCCCATGATGTGTATCTTTTATTTTTTACATATTTTATTTACATTTTGGGGAAAGGGGAACTATAAAAAGCACAACCAATCATGAGATTGCTTGTTTCATAGACTACAATGTTTTAGTTTTGGAGTTTATGAGACAATCAATCTCATGATATGAGACACTGTCGCAAAAACTCACACGCTTCCGGGTTTTAGGGCATCAAGATGCCGTGGTCACATTTGACCACGACATCTGAAGGGTTAAAAGTCTGCAACCTGAATTAGTATCAAACAGATACCCGGCAGCAATGGCACCTGCCGCACAAGTCAGCGGGCGTCATTTGTAAATGCCCGACTGCTGACATAAATTTACATTGGGAGGTCAGGAAAGTGTCAGAATAGTAATTTTAAAAGGGAGTCTAAAAAGGAGAATATTTGTGTGTGGTGAATGTCTAGTAAAACATAATAAAATCTACATAAATTTGGCATCGCTCTAATCATACTGACCCGCAGAATAAGGGTCCTTTCACACGTTCACAAGTGTTTTGCGGTCCACAAAATGCAGATCGGCAAAACACAGATACCGGCTGTGTGCGTTCCACCTGACAAACGAACAACATGCTTGTTTGTCAATTACATTTTACGTGTGGCATTTAAAATCATTGTTTGACAGCAGCAAATTGTCCGGTGTATAGAAAGGGATCTGTTGCTGGCAAACAATGAATCTGTATGGGGGTGAATGACTGCACTAGTTGTGGCTCGTCACCATACAGAAGAGATGATTGCAGCCCCTCTGCTCAACAATCAGGCAATTAAGGGCTCATGCACACAAACGTATTTTCTTTCCATGTCCGTTCCGTTTTTTTTTGCGGACCGTTTGTGGAACCATTCATTTCAATGGGTCCACAAAAAAAAACAGAAGTTTCTCTGTGTGCATTCAGTTTCTGTATGTCCGTATTTCCGTTCCACAAAAAAATAGAACATTTCCTATTATTGTCCACATAACGCACAAGGATAGGACTGTTCTATTAGGGGCCAGCTGTTCCGTTCCGCAAAATACAGAATGCACACGAATGTCTTCCATATTTTTTGTAGATCCATTTTGTGCAAACCGCAAAATACATACGGTCGTGTCCATGAGCCGTAACGGGAAAGTTTGTTTCTAATCATTGCCCATGCATCGGCCAGGTGTAAAAGGGCCTTTAACAATTCTGTCTTGGCATATTACTCCACTTTACTGATTCTGCAATTTTTGTCACTCTTAAAGTTGTGGTTGATAAATCTGGCTTAAATCAGATCAACAGGCTGGCTATGCTGACTTTTCGAAACTGGAGTGGTGTAAAAATGCGAAATGTTACACATTTTTTCTGTAAATAAGACCAAGAAGTGGCAAAAATCTATTTTGCAACTCTTTGAAGCCAGAATGTTTTTTGTCTTACTTCATTCTTCTCATTGTTTCTTTTACGAATTGAAAGCATGTGATGGTCAGCTTTTTTATGCATAGCAAATGTAAATAATTATTAGTCAGGAGATAATTTGGACTAAAAACAGATGTAGTCTAAATACTGCTAAAAACCCCCATGGTCATATGTCTTCTGGAGTAAAGATGAATATTTCTGTAATTACAGTTTATGGGAAGTGTCCCCTTCAAGAAGAGTCATCTCATGTTTACTTTTCCAGGAAATCACAGTCAGTTGGTGTATACTATATATATAATTTAATTTAAAGCCTCCATCCAGTTAAAACCTTAAATTTAAAGGGGTTCTCTGGGACCTTAGAAAATGAAAATACTTAAATATTACTTTATTATAAATATGTTCCCAAATACCTTTCATTAGTTGTAATGGCTCGTTTTGTTTAGGGAGCAATGATTAGGAGAAACAAAATGACCGCCATCCTATTAATACACACAAAGTAAAGAGTAAAGAGTAAAGAGCTGCCTCATCCTCCTCTCTGTTCTGCTTGTCAGAGATTATGATCCTGAATACAGCTGAGAAGATCTTTAACTGAATCTCTGTAGGAATGGAGTTCATGGGGAGACGTGAAGTACAGAGAGGACAGACTGTGGTAATGGAGACTGCATACAAGAGCTGCTGCTCATTGCCCACATCCCCACCTCCTCTCTGTATGTCATGCCTCCTCATGAACTCCATTTCTACAGAGATTTAGCTGAAGATCATAGAAGAAGATGAGGCAGCTCTTTGGCTCACTACTCAGAAGTAGCATGTCTTCCTGTGTGATTAGGACAAGTTCTGTGTGTATCAATAGAACAGTGGCCATTTTGTTTCTCCTAATGATTGCTCCTTAGACAAAACGAGCCATTATAACTAATGAAAGGTATTTGGGAATATATTTATAATAAAGTAATATTTATGTATTTTCATTTTCCTAATTCCCGGAGAACACCTTTAACTAAACAGTTAATGTATATAGTATACCTGGTTCCTTCTGTTTCTACCATGCTGCCTCCATTCAGATTTCGGATAGGATGGTCGCCACTGTCTAAAGGTGGCCATATACATTAGACCAAAGGTGATCAAAGTGGCCGATTTAAACCAAAATGTATACTGTATTTGCGAGTTGAAATTTAAAAAAGAACGATTGTTTTAGCCGACTGATGACAGACCATTGTCGTTAGAAAAGAAGTCGGCCATGTTTAATATCTTTGTCTAACAGACGAAAGATCTTTTGTTCACAGAAAGATTGTTGGTGATCGAAATATCCTTCTTTTAAAAGAAAGATCTTTCATCTATTGCCCGCTTTCATTGAACATGTATGGGCAGTTTGAACAACTAACGGCGAATACGGACTAAAAAGTGTATGGCCAAAAGTCTTTAGACTTTGTTACATTGCCCTGCGATGGTGGTGGGCATCCTTAAAGATATCCTATGGGGACCAGAAGAGAAGAACGAAGGGCACCAGGTATGTTGATTATACATGTGTAGTAACATTTTTGGTTTCCACTGGAGGCTATACAGGAGTAGTGTGTAAGGGGGAAATTTCTTAAGACCTGACACCAAAAAGTGCAGGCTACAATTTGTGCAAAAATGTAACATTTTTTGCCCTTTTCTGCCATATTTATCAGTTTTGTAAAAACGTCGGTGGGGAGGGGTTGGGCCTAATTGGCCACGCACATTTACCATAACTTATGCCAGATTTCTGCTGTAAGTTAATGCTGAGATCTATGACAGCTTCTGGTATAGATTGTCAATTCTGGCACACAGACCTGCCGAGATACACCAAAATTATGACATTAGAAGTGACAGTCTTGATATATCTCCCCTAAGCAAAATTCTTTCTAGTAAATCAGCTTTTGGCAAGTTCTAATGCCCCAGCCTCAGTCCTGCTGACATTGGGGAGATGTTTTAAGGCTCTATTGTAGCTTTCTGATACCCTCGCCTCTTTTATGAAAAGTGGGTGGGGCACTGGTGGGAGGAGTTGGACCTCCAGAAAAGTGGCGTGCAAGAAAACTTTCACATTATGCCAAAAATCTACTCCAACTCCTGGCTGGAGTAGATTTAATCTCTTGCACATGTGTAGTGCCCTGGAGAAGAGGTACTTTGACATTTGTGAACATTTGCCTGTTTCCCCTATGTAAAGTTAAAACTTACTTTATTTTTCTTGAAAAAGGTTATCTTGCACTGTTTAATACTGTGTAACTGCATTTTATATGTAACTAGCTGAAGGACCTGGCTTCGCCCGGGTATATTTGATTTATTTCATTTACTGTTTGTGTGTGTGTGTCGTTAAAAGATATCGAGAGTGACCCCTACAACAGCTAACAGCAGAGACTTGCCGCTACTTACCGCCATCAGCGGCGTCTTCCTCGGAGATTAGATGCCGTGATCACACGTGATCACGGCATCTAGTTGCGTCTCAACCCGGAAGCATTCGCTTCCGGGTGGTGTACAGACACCCCGTGTGGCCAATCGGGGTGTCTGTACACCGTATGAAAACTGTAATCCTCGCTGGTGAGGATTACAGTTTTCAAAGTGCAATTCTTATTCTGGCCACTAGATGGCAGGCCAGGATAAGAAATGAGCAATTCATGGATTTCTGAGTCTATAAATCCATAATTGCTCATAAAAAAAAAAAAAAGCCACAATATATAAGCCCATATTTGAGCTTTCCAATAGTAAAACAAAAATTAAAAAAAAATGTAAAAAAATATATAAAAAATAAAAAAGATGTAAAAGTTCAAATCACCCCCCTTTCCGTATAAGTAAAAAATAAATACCTAAATAACAATAAATATAGACATCATGGGTATCACCGTGACCGAAAACGCCCATACTTTTAAAATATATAAAAAAAAAAAATTCCAATACGGCGAATTGTGTGGCGGAAAAAAGCGTCCAAATGGCGATTTGCCGTTTTTTGTCGCTTTTTTTCTAAAAAAAATTAAATAAAAAGTGACACACCCCAGAATGGTATCAATAAAAACTTCAGATCGTCCCGCAAAAAATGAGCCCCCATACAGCTCTGTACACATAAATACCAAAAAGTTATAGGGGTCAAGATTTGACAAGGAAAAAAAAAAAAAAAGGGCAACTTTCTAATTATTTTATCACTATGAAAACGCAGGAAAAACTATACATATTAGGTATTGCCGGATTCGTACTGACTTGTAGAATGAAAGTAACAGATCAGTTTTAATGCACATCGAACGCTGTAAATAAGAAACCCGTAGAACTGTAGCGGAATAGCGTTTTTTTTGCAATTTCACCCGGTTTGGAATTTTATTCCCGCTTCCCACTACACCATATGCAATATTAAATGGTGGCGTTGGAAAGTACAACTTGTCCCGCAAAAAACAAGCCCTCATACAGCTATGTGAACAGAAAAATAAAAGAGTTATGGCTGTTTGAAGGCAGGGAGCGCAAAACAAAAATGCATAACCGAAAAAAGCTCTGGGCGCGAAAGGGTTAACAGTGACCTCTACAGCGGCCAGCCCCTTTAACAGTGACCTCTACAGCGGCCCGCCCCTTTAACAGTGACCTCTACAGCGGCCCTCCCCTTTAACAGTGACCTCTACAGCGGCCAGCCCCTTTAACAGTGACCTCTACAGCGGCCCGCCCCTTTAACATTGACCTGCAGCTGACAGAAACTGATTTTTACCTATATTTTCAATCCCGGTCAAATGCGTCATGGAAGGGGCGTGGCCTGACTGAGTCAGGGGCGTGACTTAGTGGGATCTGGGGGTGGGGCTTTTAAGTCCTTCTTTTGACAGTGGCCTGAATTACAGGTCGATGCCATGGTAATTTAGGAGGAAGGTGGGTAGCAGTGGAAGAATCATCTTTTATTACTACTGTACGGTAAATATGTGAAATTTACATTATATGAGGTAATGATTGATGATGAGTTAGTCTAAAACATAAGTTATAGTTATGGTAACCGGAATACTCTTTTACCATTGTCATCCGCAGTGCTCTGCCTCTTTAATGCAGACCTACAGCAGTGAACTGGCTAGGTTGTCATAGAAACCTGGTGTGTGGAGACTAACTGCCTGTGAGCTTTTATTGGCTGATAAGGGTCATGTGACCAGGCTACTATTGGCTAATGCATTTTTTGGGAATATCTCAGAAACGGTACGTCCTGGAGAGCTGAAAACAGTTCTAAAAACCTTCCCGGACACCTGATGTACATGTGTGCCAAATTTTGTGATTGTAGCTGCAGCGGTGCGGATTCCTTTAGCGGACATACACACACGCTCACACACACACACATACACTCAGCTTTATATATTAGATGATATATATGCTGTTCATTATTGTATTTGCAAGGCTCTGTGGAAAGGGTTAACACAGGTGAACACAGAGAGACTGTTGAACGAGAAGCTGGTACTTTTCTACAGCTGCCATGGAGTTTAAAGAAGAGCATGTTTTGAAGGGAAAAAGCCAGACTTGTTTACCACTAAAACCAGACAGCCTGACCTTTTGAATGTCTGGTTTTAGCTCTGTTGTCGGGAAACTTGTATTTGTTTGGGAAAACTGCTGTGTCATAGCCATTGAGTATCATGGAAGCTCTTATGTAAGTCTATGAGAGAAACGGAAAGTGTTACAATGTATCTGTTTGTGCTGAGCTTCTCCATTCCACCTCTCCCACAAGAAGGTTCCAGTCTAGCTAGAAATTGTATATAAGGAGAGCAGTCAGAGCCCTTAGTGTTCTGCAGTTAGGGACCAGTGCTTGTAAGGGAGACTCATGCCAGCCTGCATGAGTGACTAGAAGAAGACACTGAGATGAGGACGCTGAGCCACAGACTATGGGTCACCAGCCCTGTGACCAAGTAGCCACCCGGACTACTGAGCTACAGACCGTGGGCCTCCAGCCTTTGACCAGGGTACCAGCCTTCAGAGAGAGAGAGAGAGGGACAGCTAGCTCAGGCCTTTACTCAGCATCAAACCCTTCTTCTGCCAGAGAGGAGCCTGGAGAAGCTAGCTCTATGCCTTGCCTGTATTGTTTTGCACCTGAATTTCTCCAGTAAAGAAGCACCCTGGTTTACTGCAGACTTTGACTCTGGACTTATTTCCCATTGGGATGCACTACACCTTACCATCCCTTCTGGAAAGCAACAACATGTGGTAACGCCTCTACGGTGTCCGGGAGACCCAGTGTAGCGTTGGGGCCACCACAAACCCGGCCACTGCACATGGACCACAGTGCACCACAAAATACTGCCCCAGCATAACCAAATATTATAGTTCAGCACAAAATACTGCCCCAGCAGAACCAAATATCACAGTACAGCACAAAATACTGCTGCTGTCACCACAGTAGTCAACTGTTTCACTGTCCTGACGATGGTGATAAAGTTGAGTTCAGGAGGACAGTTGCGACTGTTGGCCAGGTGCATTAAGTACCTGATTTTCCCAGGATTAATTTATACTGAAAGCATCAGATCTTTATGTTGCCAACCGGTGGCCACGGGGAGGGCTAGGGCGGCTGCCTAAGCCTTGGCCCACCAGGAAATTTCCCTGTAGGATTTATGGCCAGTCAACCTCTGCTGTTAATAAATTTGTGATGTATTCCACTACTGCAGGGAAAATTAAGACTGGCGTACACAACACTGGTTTTAATAAATCTCCCCCATTGTCCTCTGTAATGCTTCTGGATTGTTGCGTCAGAACTTGCTTGAACACATACCGTGCAGAGAGGCAGCATTCCTTCTGTGTCGTGACCAGAGGATTAATATACAAGTTGTCAATCTGCAGGTGCATCAGATATCTCTCTTGCAGTAGCAACTGTGTCTTGTCTTTCATAACAATTGGTGTGAATAGTGATGAATGATTATATAGCATTCAGCCACCTCCATTTACAGTTTTCATCTTTTAGGCAGATAAGAATATTCTGACATTATCACTTTAGCTTGCTCTAATAAAGTGGTTTCCCCAAACTCTGAGATACTCACCACTGCCAAAATATGAGAGTTATTTAGCCTCTGTTCTGACCTGGAGAGCTGGATGAGAGCTGTCCCTTCCATAGAATTCAGTTGGGTGGTGTCGGAGATAGTCAAATGTGCTTGTTTGGCTGTTTTAGGCTAAAGCATTTTTGTTGTGGGTTTACACATTGATTACAATTACACTATAAATATACGATGTATAGTAACCACGTCCAAGATATCTATTTATCTGTCTAGCTTATATTCTTTCTTCCACCTGGGAGTCTCTGGACGTCTTGGCTTCCACAACTGGCCCTAAAGTTATTATGGTTTGATCACATCATGAAGATCATCTCTATGCCTGAGGATGCTGCCACACAGTCAGTGATGCACTTTTGGAAGCCAAAACCAGAAGTGAATTCAAAAAACAAAAGTCGTATCTGTCTATACTTTCTCTCTTTTTATGATCCACTGCTGATTTTGGCTTCAAAAACTGCATAAAAAAACCTGACCACGTGGCCATACCCTCAGGCAACCAGATACAGCTTTCTGACAGTGGCAGCACTGGAGGATAGAGAGCTGACTACCCACTGCCCTGAATAATCCTTTCACTACCCCTTCTCTACTCTAAACCACCAGGGATCTGGGCATTAACCCCTTCAATTGCCTAGACCGGGGCTGGCCAACCTTACAAAGAGACACAAAAAAAAAAAAAAACGTATGACTACCAGGAGCCACAAGGTATACATTTACATAAATATGCGTGCACACAACAGTATTACTGCAATTGAGTTTTCAAACATTTAAAAGTGTATTTAAACCACCTTTCCTACCTATCAGATGACTGCCTTATGCTCAGATCACCGCCCCATGCTCAGATGACTGCCCTATGCTCAGACCGCCCATGCTCAGATGACACCCTCATGCTCAGATGACCGCCCATGCTCAGATGACGCCTATGCTCAGATAACTGCACTATGCTCAAATCACCGCCCCATGCTCAGATGACCGCCCATGCTCAGATGACACCCTCATGCTCAGATGACCGCCCATGCTCAGATGACCCCTCATGCTCAGATAACTGCCCCATGCTCAGATGACCCATCATGCTCAGATAACTGCCCCATGCTCAGATGACACCCTCATGCTCAGATGACACCCATACTCAGACAACCATTCACGCCCAGATGACGGTCCATGCTCAGATGACACCCTCATGCTCAGATGACTGCCCATGTTCAGATGACCCCTCATGCTCAGATAACTGCCCCTTTCTCAGATGACCCCTCATGCTCAGATAACTGCCCCATGCTCAGATGACACCCTCATGCTCAGATGACCTCCCTCATGCTCAGATGACACCCATACTCAGACAACCATCCACGCCCAGACGACCGTCTACGCCCAGATGACGGTCCATGCTCAGATGACACCCGCATGCTCAGATGACTCCCCCCGATGCTGAGATCATTGACATAAGGGAGATCTGACCATGGACTGTCTGATTTTTAATATGTGAGGTGAGCACTGGGGGGTGATTATTTTGTGGGGGTCTGATGAGGATTTGGGGTCTTATCTGAGCTCATACTACCCCCATGTTAGATAAGACCACCATGATTAGTACTTTAATAAAAAAAAACCTTCTCTCCTCCAGACATTTACCTTCTCCTTAGTGACCTGACGTGCACAGCGTCAGGTCAGAGCGCGGACCTTCCACATACTAGGTCGTAACGCTGTGCACGTCAGGACATGGGAGGACGTGGGCTGGGAGGAGCCAAGAAGGAAAGCTGGCTCCCCTGCGATCCCTAGTAATGGCAGAGGAAAGCGGGCCGCGCCACTCCCCTGCCAGCCGCAGGCAGTGTTAAAGTAAAGTGGCCGCGGCGCTCCCCTGTGAACCGCATGTGGTGGGGCAAGGAGCCGTGGGATGGCCACCCCGGCCCTAGACCATCAATGTAATAACAAATTATGAATCTATATTTATTTTAACGTTGTGTCTGTGGGACCAGAAATTCCACAGGCAGTCATGTATATCTATGTCTAGCCATATATATTGCATTGCTCACTCACACATTTGTGAACCGGGGCAGGGGGATAAAGCAATGTGGGATGGTCAGACATAACCCTCAACATCCAAAAGAAACAATCACTTCACATATTCTATCTTCACCCTGGTTTAGAAGATGCAAAATTTTGAGCATATAACGATGAGGCAATGACATCACAATGTACGGGTGAATGGTTTTCCGGATATAATTTTTTTAAAGTCACTCCTTGTATTCTACTCCCTAGCCTTTTAACTTCCTCTTTGTTTGGACTTTTAGCACAGCAGACAGTCTCACTTAACTCTCTCAGGCCATCACTGTGACCAGAGAGAGTGTACTGATTCAATAAGGGCATCACACATTACACTAATTAATACAATGCTCTTCTGTGGGGTCATCTTTATCGAGGCAAATCAGGAGAACAATAATGATGTCATATATCCCAGTTCTATTCCTATTATTATTATGAAGATTACCATTCAGATAACATCTTCTCCTCATAGCTGCAGTAAACTGACAACCAATTTCTTATTTATATAGGAGATCTTATCATTTGTGGTGACAGCTGCAGGAGGACAATATTGTATATTTAACTTTTAATGGTAAAGTACTAGTAACACAGTAACATAGTAACATAGTTTATAAGGCCAAAAAAAGACATCTGTACATCCAGTTCGGCCTGTTTTCCTACAAGTTGATCCAGAGGAAGGCAAAAAAACCCTGTGAGGTAGAAGCCAATTTTCCTCACTTTAGGGAAAAAAATTCCTTCCCGGCTCCAATCAGGCAATCAGAATTACTCCCTGGATCAACGACCCCTCTCTAGTAACTATAGCCTGTGATATTATTACCCTCCAGAATTACATCCAGGCCCCTCTTGAACTCTTTTAGTGAACTTACCATCAACACCCCCTCAGGCAGAGAGTTCCACAGTCTTACTGCTCTTACCGTAAAGAATCCTCTTCTTTGTTTGTGAACAAACCTTCTTTCCTCCAGACGCAGAGGATGTCCCCTCGTCACAGTCACAGTCCTGGGGATAGATAGATCATGGGAGAGATCTCTGTACTGACCTATGATATACTGCTAAAATAAAAAACATCCAACAATTCTACAAAAAAAATTTCTATGAATGTTAAATTAAAAAAAATATTCCTTTTTGATGGAAATGTCTTAATAAACTGAAAGGGAATTGTGTGGTCAGCAGCTTATCTAAGAATGTGACACCTTCCCTGCTCCATAGATCAGGTGAACATTGGTTCTACCCAAAGTTTTTGTAGTAATTCAATTGATAGTCACCATTATTTGGGGGAATTGGTTGGTAAGCAATGGTCATTATTAGCATATCCTTACCCTCTGTGAAACCAATAACTAATGTACAGCAAGTACTAAGCAAAGAAATGAATACATTCTTAGTAGAAATTACCAGCTGTACTCATTGTACCACAGCTTTGAATCATTTAATATCATATGGAATTCACAGTGTTTAGCTGACCATGGCTTCCAACACATATGTATGTTGGGTTAGACAAAGACGTTCTTTGGAGCTCAAAGCCCAAACACGTCCAGTCCTATGTAAAGTACATCCAGTGAACTATATATCTAAGAATTACATGATATGACTATATGTTTCCACTTGGGCGTGGGGCACTTATGATGTAATACGAAACAATTGCGTGTCTAATAGGAAGGGAGGTATAATACACAAGTCTGTTTTGGGTCTCATGTTAAAACTGAAGACCTGAATACCCTAAACCATTGATCCTCGGTGATGCATTTGACAGGTCGGCCTAAGGTAAGTACTGTACATATTGTGTGTAATCCCGTCATGCTGGTTAGTGTTTTGCAGCCTCCCACAGGATCATTAATGTATTGTGAATTTATATTATTACATGGCTATCACGTTTGATGAGAACAGAAAGTCACCCAAGAAAACAGCTGCTGAAATGCGTGATGTAGGGAAGATTAGAAGTATTCTGGTTTTGGTTTACAGAACAATGATGTCTCACATCAACAATGCACATCACCACTATGAGTCAGACATCTTTTTTTGTCTGTGATTATAATAATAATGAAAATCCTAAGAAGTCCCTTCACCCACTTACAAAAGAAAAGGGCTGAGTAATAAGAGGCAAGCAATTTTAATTGTCTATTCCATTGGAATTATTGACTGTAGCATTAACTGTAACAAGGTCTTAACTGATCGTGTGGATACATTTCTAGTTCTTCATAGGGTATCTAGATGTTTTATGTAGATGGAAATGGAGACCTGAGAGACACAAGTAACATGTTTAGTTGCAGTTATTCCTACACAGGGAGGTCACACCAGATACTGAAAGCAAAGGTTCATATACTTTTGCCACTCACAGACGTGATATTGGATCATTTTCTCAATAAATAAATAAATGACGTCTACTTTGATTTGGTTATCTTTATCTACTTTTAGGACTTGTGCGAAAATCTGATGTAGTTTTAATTCAACTATATTCAGAAATTTAGAAAATTCTGAAGGATTCACAAGTAGCATAGTGTAGGATGGTGGAATCACCGTGGGGAAATCACCATTTAATTGATTTTTTCGACTTGACTTTTTTTTTTCTTAATATTCAGAGAGATGATTATTTCTCTCCTCTTAATATCTGTTACAGCAGTGAGTGTGGAATCTCTGTGTCAACCATCAGTATTACTAAGGGCATTCTCCTGGTGGTCCTTTCGTTTTCACCCTTTAACCCCTGAACATGGATCTGGACTTTGCTGCAGAGAAACCACCAGGCCGCTCCCTCCTGTAGTAGTCTCTGTATGGTTGACAGCTGACCCACGAGCATCAGAGACACTTGTGCAGAGGACCAAGGGATCAGGGGAATCATTGTCATAGACAGGTCCAGGTCAGGGAAGGTTGAGTACGTGCTATACTGTAAATGGTCCGAGGTCAGAGCAAGTAGCAAAGGGTCAATATGGATCAGGCACAGATCAGGTTGGATTAGAATCCAGTAAACAGGCAGTACATGGGCAAGCAAGATATAGCACCTCTTTACAGTAACTAGTGGACTAAGAATTGTATTGCTCAGGGACTTGCCCACAGGGTATAGTGCCTTAAGTACACCAGGGTTACCCATCATTGGCTGGTGAAGATTTGGGTTCACACTGCCCCTTTAAGAGCCGAAGGGAGCTTGCACACAAGCCCTATGGGCATGGGCCACAGCATGAATGGGAGGCATGTCTGAACCGCCGGGTGAGTAGAGCAGTGGCAAACCTGAGTCACTGCTGTAGCAATTGGCAATATGTTTGCCATTGTATCCCACACTCAAAGCAGAGCAATAGCGGATAATAAATGAGTTGTCCAGGATTAGGAGAAGGATATTTTTTTTTCCCCACAATGGCGCCACTCGTCTTTGGACTGTGACTATTATATTGTATTTCAACCCCAAGTAAATGTAAGACATGGAACATGAGAAAGAGTGGCATTGGTCTGGAGAAGAAAGCAGAACCTCTCAGGGTTTGTCGTCTACAATTTCTTAATTTTATAATAATTTTTATTAACAAATGTCCAATATTACTGCCATGTAATTAGTCCATACAATAGAACAGGTTCCTATGTACAAGAAAGAACTAATATCACACTGTCCATGTATACTATATTGAGCATGGGTGAAAACATGTTGAAGTGAAAGTTGGCCAACCTCACTGTTTCAGCAATTACCGTAAATAAAGGAGTCATTGAATCAAGGAAGAATGAAGAGGGAGATGTAGGTATCGGCAATTCAAAACACATATTATTTTTACCTTTACAAAGAAGTTGCATGGAGACCCACCTCTCTATATACATTGAGCTACTGTAGGTCCTCTTCCCAGTACCTCCTTCCAGCCTAGTACAGTTCAAAATAAGGCTGTGTTCAAGCCATGTTTTACGTAGTAAAATATAGAAAACCACGGCACTCGCTGTCTTCATGCAATCGTGAGTTTATTCACCAACAAAGCGACGTTTCGGCTCCAAGAGCCTTTTTCAAGCAAATGTATAAAAGCTATACCAGACATATATAAGGGTGAAACCCATATGTGATTGGGTGAAATCAGGCTTAGAACCAGCCCACCTGGCCGGCTCCGCCCATACATCATTACAAAGTGCAAGTGACAATCTATCACTCCCTTAACAAGAGTACAACATAAACAATAAATATAAGAAGCAATATGCATACCACATTCTCCTAATATGTTTCCCAAAGTCATGCTCGATCTCCCGTACGAAACGGCGTACCACCGATCAAACAGCGCATGCGTACACCGATCCTAGTAGTTTATGGCAACTCTCCCATATCACCTCAATTAAATTTTACCAGATTGCATCTACCATGTAAGACCAGACTCAATACCTATTACAAGGAGGTACTAATCTAAAGGTATGGAGACGGTCAAATTTTCGCTACTCCCGATCCTATGCTTAGAACATACCATCGGATCGGAGGTAACCTACTGCGCATGCGCCTACCGTATCCTAGCGATAAAGACGCTCATCATTAGGTAGGCGTTTAGAATGTATTGGCAAACGGGAGTAGGATCTGGATTCGGTACAGTGGGCCACCATTGTTATGAGGAGAGGGACCGTTCGTGAGGGGAGAGAACATATTCTGTGACCTTGGCTATCCAGTGTGCATAGCCCTATGTAATTATACTCTTATTATAAAGTTACTGGGAAGAGACCTTAGAAAATACATTTAAATATTCGGGCTGAACACCACACAACCAGCGTGACGTCAAGAGTGCTCCTGTCAACCACAGACATCGCTCCTGGCTACAGGGGGCAGAGACTGTCACCACACACTCAAGAAACCCCACCCTTCCTCTAAATATCCATCCACAATTAAGTGTGTGGAGATGAAGGAAAGAGGGGGAGCATTTGCTACTACAGCCCTGGGGTATAAACCCCTATGTCTAATGACAAGGGGACATTTTTTTTTAAAAAAGTGGCCCACATGCATCACATTCAGTGATGCATGTCAGCCCCTCTCTGTCCACCTTTTTCAGATCAAAAATTGCCCAGTATTAGTAGATTAAAAAATAGGACCTGTAACACTGAGCCATCGGTCACTGATAACCTCGATGTTCACATGTATCATCCCCCTTGTGTTGGATCTCCTGGTCCACAACCTCAAAATCAATGGGGTCCTATTGCCGTTTCCCAGACCTTCTTTTCTGAATGCAGTATGACCTAAAAAATAAAAGTCAGTGTGATTAATGACCAAAATTACTGTGATGAAATAAAATAAAAATTACACGGTATAACCGGGCACTACTCTTAAGGTTATTAAAATCACTGCGTAAACAAACCCAACAGAGTCCGAGAGCGACCTAGAAGAGGGAGCCCACCTTAAACTCCCTATTAAGGCCCTTAGGTTCCATTGTGTCCAGTTCGAAAATCCATTTTAATTCCAAACGTTTAAGAAAACATTCCCTATCGCCTCCCCGGCGGAGGGGCGATATACCATCAATAATCCTGTATCTCAACTGCGAGACATTGTGCTTTAGTTTCAAGAAATGTTCCGGTACTGAAAGCTCCATAGGGGTAACTTCTTTTTTACCTGATAACAATTTGCGGATGGTATATCTGTGTTGGTTAATTCTCAGTTTACACGGCTGGGTGGTTTGACCCACATAAAGCAGTCCACACGGGCATTGTAAAAGATAAACAACATAGTCCGATGAGCAGGTATAAAAATTTTTGATTTTGTAACATTTTCCTGATCTCGGATGTGAAAAGGAATTGCCTTTTAACAGGCTGTTACAATTGCAACAACTCATACACGGGTAGCAGCCTTTTTTAGACAGTCTGGGCCTTTTCTCCCTGATTACATCCGCTCGTACTAATCTATCCCCTAAATTTTTAGATCTCCGAAATGACATTAAAGGAGGAGTCTGAAATTCTTCTATCCCTGGATAAACCTGGGATAGTATGTGCCAATTTTGTCTCAAGACTTGGGTTATGCGCCTGCTTTCTGATGTATATGTGGAAACAAAGGGTATACGTTTTTCCTTTCCCCGTCCCGGATTAGATGTAAGTAACTGTGTCCGATCTTGTTCCTTCACTTTTGTCAAATGTCTCTTAACTAGATTCCTAGGGTATCCACGTTTAGTGAATCTATCGCTCATCTGGTTCAATCTATTATCCATCCGACCCTCGTCAGACACGATGCGTCTCACCCGCAATAATTGGCTATAGGGGAGTGACTCTATCATATTTCTTGGATGTGAGCTTTCAAAGAGGAGCATGTTGTTCCTGTCTGTTGACTTTATATGTAAATCCGTTTTAAGAGTGTTATCATGTATGTATACCAATGTGTCCAAGAACTGCATTTGTTGTTGTGAATGAACCACAGTGAATTTGAGGTCTGAATGGATAGAGTTAATGAAATGATGGAACTCCTCAAGTTGTGTCAATGTCCCTTTCCAAGAATTTCAGACTCCTCCTTTAATGTCATTTCGGAGATCTAAAAATTTAGGGGATAGATTAGTACGAGCGGATGTAATCAGGGAGAAAAGGCCCAGACTGTCTAAAAAAGGCTGCTACCCGTGTATGAGTTGTTGCAATTGTAACAGCCTGTTAAAAGGCAATTCCTTTTCACATCCGAGATCAGGAAAATGTTACAAAATCAAAAATTTTTATACCTGCTCATCGGACTATGTTGTTTATCTTTTACAATGCCCGTGTGGACTGCTTTATGTGGGTCAAACCACCCAGCCGTGTAAACTGAGAATTAACCAACACAGATATACCATCCGCAAATTGTTATCAGGTAAAAAAGATGTTACCCCTATGGAGCTTTCAGTACCGGAACATTTCTTGAAACTAAAGCACAATGTCTCGCAGTTGAGATACAGGATTATTGATGGTATATCGCCCCTCCGCCGGGGAGGCGATAGGGAATGTTTTCTTAAACGTTTGGAATTAAAATGGATTTTCGAACTGGACACAATGGAACCTAAGGGCCTTAATAGGGAGTTTAAGGTGGGCTCCCTCTTCTAGGTCGCTCTCGGACTCTGTTGGGTTTGTTTACGCAGTGATTTTAATAACCTTAAGAGTAGTGCCCGGTTATACCGTGTAATTTTTATTTTATTTCATCACAGTAATTTTGGTCATTAATCACACTGACTTTTATTTTTTAGGTCATACTGCATTCAGAAAAGAAGGTCTGGGAAACGGCAATAGGACCCCATTGATTTTGAGGTTGTGGACCAGGAGATCCAACACAAGGGGGATGATACATGTGAACATCGAGGTTATCAGTGACCGATGGCTCAGTGTTACAGGTCCTATTTTTTAATCTACTAATACTGGGCAATTTTTGATCTGAAAAAGGTGGACAGAGAGGGGCTGACATGCATCACTGAATGTGATGCATGTGGGCCACTTTTTTTTAAAAAAAATGTCCCCTTGTCATTAGACATAGGGGTTTATACCCCAGGGCTGTAGTAGCAAATGCTCCCCCTCTTTCCTTCATCTCCACACACTTAATTGTGGATGGATATTTAGAGGAAGGGTGGGGTTTCTTGAGTGTGTGGTGACAGTCTCTGCCCCCTGTAGCCAGGAGCGATGTCTGTGGTTGACAGGAGCACTCTTGACGTCACGCTGGTTGTGTGGTGTTCAGCCCGAATATTTAAATGTATTTTCTAAGGTCTCTTCCCAGTAACTTTATAATAAGAGTATAATTACATAGGGCTATGCACACTGGATAGCCAAGGTCACAGAATATGTTCTCTCCCCTCACGAACGGTCCCTCTCCTCATAACAATGGTGGCCCACTGTACCGAATCCAGATCCTACTCCCGTTTGCCAATACATTCTAAACGCCTACCTAATGATGAGCGTCTTTATCGCTAGGATACGGTAGGCGCATGCGCAGTAGGTTACCTCCGATCCGATGGTATGTTCTAAGCATAGGATCGGGAGTAGCGAAAATTTGACCGTCTCCATACCTTTAGATTAGTACCTCCTTGTAATAGGTATTGAGTCTGGTCTTACATGGTAGATGCAATCTGGTAAAATTTAATTGAGGTGATATGGGAGAGTTGCCATAAACTACTAGGATCGGTGTACGCATGCGCTGTTTGATCGGTGGTACGCCGTTTCGTACGGGAGATCGAGCATGACTTTGGGAAACATATTAGGAGAATGTGGTATGCATATTGCTTCTTATATTTATTGTTTATGTTGTACTCTTGTTAAGGGAGTGATAGATTGTCACTTGCACTTTGTAATGATGTATGGGCGGAGCCGGCCAGGTGGGCTGGTTCTAAGCCTGATTTCACCCAATCACATATGGGTTTCACCCTTATATATGTCTGGTATAGCTTTTATACATTTGCTTGAAAAAGGCTCTTGGAGCCGAAACGTCGCTTTGTTGGTGAATAAACTCACGATTGCATGAAGACAGCGAGTGCCGTGGTTTTCTATATTTTACTACGTGATCATCGGGGGCCTGGAGGCTGAGGCCTAACACTGCTGGCACCACCACCGCTTGAACCTGACATGGATAAGTAGTGCTGCCTCATTTATCAAGCCATGTTTTAGTCACACGTTTAACATATACATTAAACAGATACCTTAGACCAGGGATGCCCAATCTGCGGCCCTCCAGCTGTGGCAAAACTACAACTCCCAACATGCCATGATAGCTGTAGGCTGTTTGGGCATAGTGAGAGTTGTAGTTTTGCAACAGCTGGATGGCTGCAGGTTAGGAATCCCTGCCTTAGATGCATGCTGTACTCATGGCCATCTGTTATGCTTTTTCATCTATGTTCCCAAGGTATGTATTAAATGTGGTACAAATGGTCAGTCTCTGACATCATACATCTTTGAGACAGCTCAACCACTTTGTACTTCATTTTGTATAAAGTATAGGGGGTTATATATGTTATTAGGCCACATTTGCTAAGGTATTTACTTCACTAAGCCATCGCCCGTACTATATCTTCCCACTTGTTCTTACTTAAAGGGCCTGTTTCTTTCTCCAATATTTCTCTAAAAAGAGAAGGGTGCTGCTCTAGAAGCCATTTGTAGTATATTACTCACCAGGCTACACCACTAATTCGGTAAACAAAGAATGAACGGATGGTTGAAGGGATGTCCTCCTATTGAAACTTGAGTTGGCCGCTATTGGATGTTTTATATGCTACTTCTGTGAGTATAACAAAAGCATGTGATTCTAAGATGCCCATATACCTTTAATAGATGTCAGTCGAATACTTCCCAACTTCTCCATTGAGAACAGGGGAGGAATCTGCGAATAGAGAAAGACTTATACGACTCCATGTTATCTATATTTGTTAATATGTTTATGCCATTTAAAGGGTCACTGAGCTTTTACAAACGTTTGATATATCATAGAGACATACCAAAGGTTTTGACTGGTGTGGGCCAGAGTGCTGAGAACCCCCACCGATCTCTAGAAAGAGTAGCGAGAATCACTCACATAAATGGAATTATGATGGGCCCATAGACTTGAGCCCGTCTCCTGCAGTGAGGAGAGAGAACATGCCATGGGAGCACCTCTCTCTCCTTGTTCTAGCAATCAGTGGGGGTCTTAGCACTCAGACCTTCACCGATCAAGACCTGTGAAAGCTCACTTACCCTTTAAGGTGTCTCTAATAGTGATAACATGAATACTCCTTCTGCTTTTTGTTGAGAACATGGATCCAATGACTACATGGATTTTAAGTGCCTCACTCTATTACTGTGGTCTTCTGTATTTACTTGGCATGTATACTGCAGCAGGTTAACTTTTCATGTCCTCAATGTCAGAAGTTTCTTTACTGGGGCTATAAATTGAAAATGTTCCCGGCACTATTTTGTCACGCTGTTTAGTAAATTTATCACTGCTGGATTATAGGAGTAGATTTCAGTACTGTACCACATGCTGATTAAAGGGGTTGTTCAGCCTTTTTTAGGTGATGTCACATCCTCAGGATAGGCCATCACTAGCTGATTGGTGGGGGTCTGGCACCCTCCCAATCAGCTGTGTAGCACTGTCACTGGAAGTTGGCACCGGAGCTTCAGAGCACCATTAACATTGAAGTGAACTGTGCTGGCCTCTGCGGCGCTGCAATGAGCTCTGTCCCCTACAATATTGTCAGGTGGAGTGTAGTTTCGGTGACAACATCCGGCGACAGAACTACACATGTCCGATGATTGGCGGGTGTCAGACCCCCACCTGTTAGTAGGTCCTCAATTAAAAAGCTTGGCCAATCCCTTTAACTGTACAGGCTTGTGATTTTTTTTTGGCTGGGCACTGCTGAAATGCATCAAAGTCTTGGATAAGGAATTGAGTCATGAAAATGATATTCAGGAGTGATTATATTTAACGTATCCTGTAATGCTGTAATGATAGCAGGATGCTGACAATATACTTGTATACAGATACATAAAATTGTCTGTAGAGCATGGCCCACACACAGACAATACGTATTTGCCTTCCTGTAAGTGTTAGATACTGTATCCTGTGTCTACTGTGAATCATGGGAAGTTACAATATGTAATAGTAGTGTATGAGGGTATGGTCATGGTAACAGGAGGTGATCATAGTCTTATCATGAATCTGTGGTTTGTTGCTGATACAACCAAATGTGGAGTACTAGAGCCAGAATATCCAGATTCATCATAGCATTACAATAATAGGGAATCTTCACATTTCCCAAATAGTAAACTATGAAAGACACATGCGTACAAACACAATTCAGCTCATGCAATGTCCTGGCGTTATCCATCCTAATGGAAGAGATCAGATGACTATTATTTATTTTGCATTGCATATATAGCACCAACATATTCTGCCATGACGTAAAGAGATTGTCTTCACTCCCTGTCTCCAATGTAATTTTTCTATTTCACTCACACATTAAAGGGGTTGTCTCACTTCAAGAAATAACATTTATCATGTAGAGAAAGTTAATACAAGACAAGTTACTAATGTACTGTGATTGTCCATATTGCTTCCTTTGCTGTCTTGATTCATGTTTCCATCACATTATACACGTCTGGTTTCCATGGTTATGACCACCCTGCAATCCAGCAGCAGTGGTCATTCTTGCACATTAGAATAAAAAGCGCAGGCATATGTGTGCTCCCACAGAGATGCTGGTGCTATTTCCTATAGTGTGCAATCACTATATGGTATGGCCGCTACATTGATGATCTCTTCATTGTTTGGAATCACGATGTGGCGCCCCCACAAATGATAATGCCTTGAAGATTTAAAGGGGTTGTCCGAGTTATTTTTTTGTTCTTTATATGTTTCTAACTTGTCAGGTATAACAACTTTCCCATATACTTTGTGTTTCTAAAGCTGCTGGTTTCTCAGAGTTGACTGAGGGTCACATGACCTGTGATGTCACCTTATCTCCCTGGTCTGTGATGTTTCGTTCACAAGCCTCAGAGTTCAGATAACAGTCTGTACACGAGACCTCATTGGCCACGCCCCCTTTCTTTGCCGGGCTGCTATCTTCTCTCTTCCTGGATTCCTTCAGATAAAACATTAACCCCTTCAGCCAGAACACACTGAGGGCTCAAGGCTTTACAACAAATAGTAGCTGCAGCAGTGAGAGGAGACAAATCCTGGGCAAGGAGCTATAGAAGAATTGTATTGTACAAGAACAGGTAGGGAGAATTTCCTGTGTGTATCAGCAGTGTCATTGTACAGCTGGGACTTGTAGTCCTACACAAACAACATGCTGCTGAGTATCCCAGCAGGCAGACATGTCACTCAGCACTTGTTTTCACTGCCTTTGCAGAGAAGGGGGAGGGGCTTAGATTGTTGTTATTGCATGTAAACAAAGGCCAGAAGAGAACCAGGGAAATTAGGAAATATAGATTTTTTTTGCCTAAAACTTGCTGAACTTAGTTATATATTGCTGCCCATCAGATTTACAGTGCTATATTTTTTTTTCATAACTTGGACAACCCCTTTAAAGGTCACTGCAGTGACAATATCATTTCCTTCTTAGATATCTTTTTAGAAGATAACAGTGAATTATGCCGGGTTCTCACCTCCTTCTATCAAAAACCTTTATCTGGCAATACATAGAAACATAGAAGATTGACGGCAGAAAAAGACCACCTGGTCCATCTAGTCTGCCCTTTTATTATCCTTTTATTTTTATCTTAGGATAGATACATGTTTATCCCAGGCATGTTTAAATTCAGTTACTGTGGATTTATCAACCACCTCTGCTGGAAGTTTGTTCCAAGCTTCTACTACTCTTTCAGTGAAATCATATTTTCTAATGTTGTTCTTGATTTTTCCCCCAACTAACCTCAGATTGTGCCCCCTTGTTCTTGTGTTCTGTTTCTTATTAATAACACTTCCCTCCTGAACTTTATTCAGTCCTTTAACATATTTAAAGGTTTCAATCATGTCCCCCCTTTCTCTTCTTTCCTCCAGACTATACATATTAAGAACTCGGAGTCTTTCTTGATAAGTACTATGCTTTAGACCTCCTACCATTTTTGTAGCTCTTCTTTGGACCCGTTCTATTTTAGCAATATCCCTTTGCAGGTGAGGTCTCCAGAATTGAACACAGTATTCCAGATGTGGTCTCACTAGAGCTCTATACAGAGGGATCACAATCTCCCTCTTTCTGCTTGTTATACCTCTAGCTATGCAGCCAAGCATACGATTTTAAATGCTAATAGTTACATCCTATACAAACTATCACATCTATCCTTTTAGGGGAATATGTTAGGGAAAAAAGAACATGCAACACAGATCAGCATTTTCTTGAAACGAGCTTGAACATTAATAAAAGGTTGAGTGATAGAGGCTATAAAGAGTGGATGTTGGATGCAGCTTAAGAAAAAAGTCATGCATAGGTCACAAAATGCGTTACAGCATGAGATAATATGGATTAGGGTTTTTTTTTCTACACCATGCAATAGGAATTTCACAAATAACAAATAAAACAAATGATTTTACAAATGTCTACCAATCCTTTATCAGGATGAAACTCTAAAATAAAAAGTGAGATGTGTTGTGAGAAGAGGGAGGACTCTGGGCAGCATACTTTCTCCAAGTGTGAATAGGTCTCCAGGTGAAGGCAGGGTGTGGTTTAGCCAGAAAGGCTTCTTCAAATACGGCAACCCCAAATGCACAGTGTGTATTTATGTCAATAAAAACAGGTTTTTTAAATGATGCTAAAAAAATATAAAAAACAATATGACATCAAAGATTTTATGAACTGAATTTCAGATCGGATAGTAGACAAAATCGATTGTTTTATGTGCAAAAAAAAAAATCATATATAGGATGTACTGCTAGAAAAGTGAAGGTACGAATTGCAGAGCATATCACAGTACATGACATTTCTTTGAAGCTTTTTTGTATTTGTGGTATAGAGAAGGTCCACAAATCTATCAGAGGAGATGATCGCAATAAAAAAAACATTTAGAGAAGCGTTTTGGATTTTATGGTTAAATATAAGATTTCCTATGGGACTTGATTATTAATTTGTTATACACATATTGATTTAGCTTCCATTTGTGATCCACCTCTGGTTTTTCTGTTGTGTGCCTTCACCACACTTCGCAGCTATCCCTCACTCAGAGAGCCCCGTCAGCTAAGAGCAACTATCAAAGCTACACTATGTGTGTCAGCCCCTGAAGAAAAGAAATGATGATATAACAGAAGGTTTAGCAGCCATACAAGGAAGGTGCTGGAAAATTCACGCCAGTGTAGGTAACATATGACAGCCTTTTTGGAATTAACTGCATTGTAGTTGGGACAGTAAGCTTCAGGTCCCCTGCTATATTAAAGTACAGACTGAGCATCTGTTTGTAGAGACTGCATCCCACTATGGGTACTGTAGATATATAGATCTAAAGAAAGTGCATTTTTTAGGCTGGACTGATTACAGAGAGGCTCAGGGGGACTAGTATACTATCTAACCTTACCTACCAGGTGTGCATTTAGCCTTTCTTCTGCCTGAGGCAAAAACTGAATCGAGCCTTCCCATTGAAATGAATGGGGTGGTTAGGTGTAATTACACCTACTCACCGCTACCCATGTTATGGTTAGCATGTAAACAAAGAAGAGGAGGCGTCGCTGGTACGGCGCGCGCCTCCTCTTCAAACAGCTGAACGGTGGGGGTGCTGGGTGTCCCCGCCGTTCTTATATTGATGACCTATCCTGAGGATAGGTCGTCAATAAATATAACTTGGAGAACCCTTTTAAGAGCTTTGCTTTCTCCTCATCGCTCTCTACAACATCGCTCATTACTCTTTAAGGGGCCAACACCCTCAGATTTATACTTTTTACTATTTATATAATTGAAGAACATTTTAGGGTTAATTTCACTCTCTTTGGCAATTAATCTCTCAGTCTCTAGTTTGGCTGGTTTTATTTGTGTTTTACATATTCTATTCTTTTCATATAGTTTTTCAATGCTTCCTCGCTCCCCTCCTGTTTTAGTGATTTAAATGCTTTTTTTTGTCATTTATTGCTTTCTTTACAGTTCTATTTATCCACATAGGTTTTTTCTTGTTTCTTAACCTTGCTTTTAAAAATATCCCATTATGTGGCTGTATTTTTATTTTTGAGGACTTTTTCCCAGTTAGTTAGGCCTATGGCCTCTCTTAGTTGGCTAAATTTTTTTTGAAGTTTGGTATTTTTGTTCCTCCCTGAAGAAACGCTCTTTTGAATGACAATTTGAAGGTTATTATATTATGGTCACTATTTCCCAGGTGTCCCCCAACCTGCACATATGTTGTTCTGTCAGGTCTCTTGGTTAATACTAAGTCCAGTATGGCCGTCCCTCTAGTCGGGTCCTGAACCAGTTGGGAAAGGTAATTGTCTTAGGTTATTACCAAGAACCTGTTTCCTTTATGAGATGTACAGGTTTCAGTTTCCCAGTTTATATCTGGGTAGTTGAAGTCCCCCATAATAACGACCTCATAATTATTTGCCGCCTCGTCTATTTCGTTTAAAGTAGATTTTCTGTGGACTGTGGTATATTAGGTGGTTTATAATAAACTCCTATTAGTATTTTAATATTGTTTTTGCCTCCATGTATTTCTACCCACAGTGACTCCACATGTTCATGTCTCTCACTTATATCTTCCCGGAGTGTGGGCTTTAGACAGGACTTTACATAAAGGCAGACCCCTCCCCTTCTCCAGTTTTGGCTATCCTTTCTAAACAGACTGTAACCCTGTACGTTAACTGCCCAGTCATAGCTATCATCCAGCCATGTCTCAGTTACTCCCACTATGTCATAGTCCTCCTCACACATCACTAATTCCAGTTCACCAGTTTTATTAGTCAGGCTTCTGGCATTAGTGTACATACAATTAAGAGGTTGATGTATTTTGTTCCCCTACACCTTTCCTTCTGCACTGTTCTAGTGCCTCCTTCCATTCCTCCCCAGTTCCATTACCTCGTACCAGGTCTCTATCTTCACTATCTTCCCCTCTTACGTAATTTCCCTCCCCCCCAGTCCCTAGTTTAAACACAACTCCAACCTTCTAGCTACCTTCTCCCTCAAAACAGTTGCACCTTCCCCACTGAGGTGCAGCCCATCCCTACGATAGAGCCTGTAGCCGACAGCAAAGTCGGCCCAGTTCTCCAGGAACCCAAACCCCTCCTCCCTACACCAGTTCTTGAGCCACTTGTTGACCTCCCTAATCTCTTGCTGCTTTTTTTTTGTGTGGCTCGTGGTACAGGTAGTTTTTCGGAAAACACTACCTTTGAGGTCCTTGCCCTAAGATTATTACCTAAATCCCTAAAACTAGGTAGTTTTTCGGAAAACACTACCTTTGAGGTCCTTGCCCTAAGATTATTACCTAAATCCCTAAAACTATTTTTAAGGACACTCCACCTACCTCTAACTTTGTCATTGGTTCCGATATAGACCATGACTGCTGCATCTTCTCCTGCCCCTCCCAGTAATCTGTCAACCCGATCCGCGATGTGTCGAACTCGAGCACCAGGAAGACAACACACTGTTTGATGCTCCCGGTCTTTGTGACAGATCGCCCCCTCTGTACCCCTAATAATTGAGTCTCCCACTACCAGCACCTGTCTGGCCTGCCCTGCTCTCCTGGTCCCCTGCCTACTGGAACTGACATTCCTTTGACTGGCAGAAGAAGTGTCCGGCTGCAACATCCCCCTCATCTGCCAAACTTGCAAACTTGTTGGGGTTTGTCAGTTCAGGGCTACCCTCCCTGGCCCTTTTCCTTCTACCCCGCTTTCTAACTGTTACCCAGCTACCTCACTTTCCGGAGCCTCCTCACTACCACCCTCCCCAACATCTACCCCATAGAGTGCTTGCTCAGTGAGCAGCAAACTCTTTTCCAAATTGTCAGTGCTTCTCAGTGTTGAAAATTGCCTGGTTAGATACATAATGTGCGATTCCAAACGGGCAATTTGCTCACATTTTGAATAAAAAATATGCACCCTCAAATGGCTGTTCCAGGACTGCATACATTAGACAAGATGTGCACTGGACTGCTCTGTCAATAATGGAGCACATACTAATGGGGATTACACAGGAAAAGAGAAAAATACAATACAGTGATAAGAAACTGACTTAGTCCCTTCCTAAAGTCCATGAATCTGAAGTCACATAATCTAAAGTCACACACTTAATACAAGCACACTTGAAATCAAACACGTGAATGCTCACAAACTTGCGTTTTTTGTCTGTCTGTATAAGTGCAGCTCTCAAACCAGACTGCTTTTTTGTCCTCTGGATTCAAAGGCAATTGATACTAAATACATAAAGGGGCTGTCTCACTTCAGGAAATTACATTTATAATATAGCAGCGGTTGCTGTGCTTGCACAATATCGTAAAAAATGCCAGCCTCTCTGGTGCCTTGGACCATGAGAGTGCACATAGTCCAGCATTTTTTTCTATAGTGTGCAAGCACGACCAGCTCTGCTGGATTGCAGGGTGGTCGTAACCATGAAAGTATATAATGTAATTAATGTAGCTGGCAAAGGAAGCAATATGGACAATCAAAATACATTAGTAAGTGGCTTGTATTAACTTTGTCTACATGATAAGTGGCATTTGCTGAATGAGATGACCCCTCTAATACATCACAGAAAAGTTTCTGTTATGTGAAACTAATCAAAGCTTTTCAGGAGAAGTATGACTCGCTGTCACAGCAAAATTGTCATTTTACCGACATACTGTTAACATTGACAAACGGTTTCTTTCCAAGAATCTAGCTCTTATGGAATAGTCTAGTCATGCTCCACGTAACACAACACGTGGACAGATGTTTAACTATTAATCCCTTTACAATAAGCAGGAATGCTCACTACTTTACTACAAGTTACCTTTTCACCTCATACTGTGGAGATTCCTTCATGATTCAGTAGAAAAGTACTGTCCCGGTATGCTGCTGGCCTGTCAACAGAAGTGGAGCCCCATTCTATAATGAAGTATAATAATTAAGCAATCACTGACTTATGATAAAACCTTTGATATGTTGTAGAGACGTATCAAACATTTTGATTGGTGGGGATCCAAATGCTGAGACCTCCATTGATTGCTAGAACCAGGAAGGAGAAGTGCTTCTATATAGCGCTTTCTCTCCTCGCGGCTGGAGATGGGCTTAAAGAGTAACTAAACTTTTTAACAATTTTGTTCTAAACTGTTCTAAATAACCCCCAAATCATTTTTTTGTAATATAATTTATTAATTAATTATTGTTTTTCATCTTAAAAATGGACCCAAAGTCCTGGATTGTACCTCTTCTTAAAATCATCATTCCCGTACAGCACTGGCTTGTGTACCGATGTGTTCTGCCAGCGGAGCAGGGTCTTGCCTGTGCCCGTTCCTCTTAGCTCAAGGTTCTCTATAGCACATCGGTGCTGGAGTCTTGAGCTAAGAGGAGCGGGCTCTACTCTGCTAAATGCTGGCAGAGCACATCGGTACACGGCACAAGGTAACCATGTGCCCTGCCATAATTAGCTTCAGATGAGCACAGGCCAAAGCAGCAATTTGTGCTCTGTCCTGTGCAGCGTTCACCATGGAAGCCAGAAATCCGTACACCCAGGAGCAGATTGGCCATAAAACTTACAGGGAAATTTCCCAGTGGGCCTATGCCCAGGGGGCCACCTGAGCCCTCCTCACGGCCGGCCAGTGAATGTTTTTGGGGATTTACTTTGTGCTGCTGGTAGTATTTTGTGATGGACTGTGGTATTTGGCTCTGTTGGGGTGGTATAATGTGCCACAATATGGTATTGCTGGCCCTGCTTTCCATCAATTTGGACTCAACTACAAAACGGGGCCACTTTTAGTATTTTTGCCAGGGCCACTTTAAGTTCCTAGTCCTCCCCTGCGTACACCAGTACAGCGCTGACAAGCCAGCATTGTAGGGGAACAATGATTTTAATAAGAGGTACAATCCAGGACTTTGGGTCCTTTATTAATTAATAAAGAATATTACAAAAATTATTTGGGGGCTATTTAGAACAGTTTAAAAGAAAATGATAAAAAAGTTTAGTTAGTCTGGATAGATCATCAACATCTGATCGGCAGGGGTCCAACACCAGGAGCACCGCGGACTTGTCATTGTTTACCGCAGGCCCAGTGACGTCACTACAAGTTTCACTGGCCTGGCCAGGTGGTACTAGTCGTGATGTCACTGGGCCTGAGGAAAACACAGAGAAGGCAGCGGCGCTCCTGGACCGCGTCTACCTTCTCAAACAGCTGATCCACAGGGGTCCCGGGTGTCGCACCCCTGCCGATCACATGCTGATGATCTCTCCAGAGGATAGATCATCAGTTTTGAAGAACTGCAGAACCCCTTTAATAGAAAGTCTATGAGCCTGTCTCAATTCCATCTTCTGCAGTGAGAGCGAGATATGTGGTCACCTCTCTCTCCTGGTTTGTGCAATCGGTGGGGATATCAGCACACTGACCCCACTAATGAAAACTTTTGATATGTCGGTGACATATGAAAAGTTTTACCAAATCTCAGTAACCCTTTAATGTTATTTTTGCGAATGGTTAAAAATTTGTTTTTAATTTGTATACCCTACTCTGCCTGTGTTTCTGCAGAAAACAGAGTGGGGAAAGTGGTGGCCGGAGGACCCCAGGTTTTCTGGGGTCTGGCCACCGCCAAGCGCTCTCACCATAGAAGTGAATGGGAGCGCACCGTGCTTGCGCAGCCTCCACTCCCATTCATTTCTGTGGGACCAAAGGAAATAGCCGAACCAGCCTCCACAACTTTCAGGGATCTATTCTCGATGTAGGTGCAGGTCCCAGAGGTGGGATCCGCATCTATCAGACAATGGGGCCATATTCTAGAGATATGCCCCCATTGTCTGAGATGGGAATACCCCTTTAAAGGCTCCTTTACATGAACAATCTGAATTGTCTGTCAGCAGAGGTGAGAGCTGCATTTTACATGCTGCTATTATCTCCTCTTTATGGGAATGGCCAATCACTGCTACAATCATTCATCCCCCTACAGAATCATTGTTTTTGGGCAGCTCTGTTTAGAAAGTTTGATCTGCTATTCAGAAATAATAATTTTGGTGTCTGCATAAAAAAGATAAATGAATAATGAATGTTTGCTCGTTCATCGTGTGATCACCACAGCACCTTTACATAAGGCTGTGTTCATATGAATTCATTCTCAATAATCAGCCTGTGTAAAAGGATCTTAAGTCTGGGACCTTGTAGACGTGGTACTTTTCCATAATCAGAGACAGATAACAGGTTTCACTAAAGGCTTCTTTCAGACATCAGTGCTTCAATAACCCTTATCTCTAAATTACTGAGAGGTTAGAAACACTTATTTAAGTCACATCCTTATCAGTAAGATAAGACCTGAGCTATAATGAGTGTTTAGAAGGTCAGAGAGCAGAGATAAGGAGTCCATCTGTTCCTGGTCTGACGGAAAAGACCGAAAATCCAAAGGGTGCTACTAGAGCATCTCAGCTCTGTACAGAAAAAGGACTCCATATTTTTTAATAAAGACCAATTAAAAAATATATTTTTAGCTCAAAATGAGTACAATGCAATAATAAAAAAAAAGGTGTACATAGCCTTTAAATAAAATAGATATTGAATATCTCACTGGCTATACTAAATATTTAATTACATGCAATTACAGAAGTACTCAGATCCAGGTACTGGATTGTAAAATGTTTTTAATAGGACAATCCCTTCAATACCAGCTTTCCTGGTGATCTAAGGTAGTAAGGGACTAATGTCTGCTTTTCCTGTTGGTCTACAACAGTGCACAGGCTGATGCCCCTTTCCCTGATGTCTAGCATGCAGAAGGGGTTAATACCTGGCTTCCGGTGCTTCATTCATTTCCCCAGGCTTCAGAAATGTGTACTGTTTTGTACCTTCTCCTTTATAGAAGCAAAATGCTTCAGCTTTTGTGGGGGCAGGGACAGAGAGAACGATGTGGTGGTGATTTAATAGCCATGCAGTTCTCGTTATGACTTTGTAGAACATGTCAGGGACAATCTGCAGAATTCTATAAGGAAATGGTCAGGTGGCTTATATGTGATGCACATCTTTGGTCTATAAGATTTTTTTTCTTACAATCCAAAACACATGGTATGTTCAGAGTTGAATATGTGTAAAATTAACTCTGTTCACTGTAAAAACAGACATCAGATGAACCGACTGTAAGTCAATGAGATCCGGCAGGATCCATTGTTACACAAAAGATCTCCAACGCCTTGCTCCATCTTCAAGTCCGTCAATCTGTAAGATGGTTTTCTCAAATTTCTTCTCTGCTCTTTTGAAAGATTTGGATTGTTGAACATATAAGAAATCAAGTATATTGATGAATTATAAAGATGGACACCACACATTAGAGTGAACTGCACATCAGTGTGTACCAAAACCGGGACTGAATGACAAGAAATGCACACGTGCACAAAAAGTTGCTTCTAAAGTGTCTGTCACTTTATTATATGCAAAAATAACACAATTGTACACAGATCATAATAAAAGCAATAAAAAATGTACAATAACTGTATGAATCATGGTCCCACATGGTAGGACTGGGGTTCCTTGTGTTCGCCAGAGAAAATTAAACTCTAATTAACAGTGATTTGGCAGCCGCAATGTTTTTTTTCTCCTGGATCCTTGGGGCCAACCATGGCATCAGAACCTGGACCTACGGAGGATCCTCTGGTACTCTGGTGGACCAGTCCGCCCTGATCTCAACCTACAACCAAAAAAACGGATGCAACACGGTCATCCGTAATTTTTGCAAATCCGCGTTTTGCGCTCTGTGTACATTTCTAAGAAGCATACCTCTTTCCTGCATCATAACACACAGTGCAGGTCAATTAATAGCAATAAAAGCATGTCACTCCTATGAATGTACATGTGTCAAGGTTGATATGACTGGTGACCATCGTCGTAACTCCGCCTCATGTTCCAGCTAGTAATGTATACAAACACAGATTAACTATTAAACAGCATAGGTAAAAGATCACAACCTTTAACTCTTGGATTTTGGCAACTGTATGATTTTCCTCAATGATTACAGTGCTCAGTACCAGCACTCAAGTTCAATGAACGTCCAGTCAATGAACTTTATTTCTTAAAGGGATTGTCCCTCAAAAATATTCTACAGTTTTCAAACCAGCACCTGGAACTGAATGCTTTTATAATAGCCTGTAATTAATAATTTAGTATAACCAGTGAGCTATTCAATAAAATGTACCTGTATAGCGCCACCTGCTGTTTGTTTTTTTGAGATGTATGCACATGTTCAGTTCCATTCATCAACTGCCTCCTAATCTGTGATAAGTAGAGAGCTGCAACAGAAAGACAAGCCCCTGAGCTGCAACAGAAAGGACACTCCCATTGTGAGGTACAGGGCTGGTTTTAGCTTTGTTAGGGCCTGTTCACACGACCGTGTGAATGGGTCCGCATCTATTCCGCAATTTTGCAGAATAGAGGCGGCCCCCATCATTTCAATGGGCAGCATTAGATCGCGGCTCCTATTCTTGTCTGCAATTGCGGACAAGAATAGGCATTTTGTAAGGGGTGCCGGCCATGTGTGTTCTGCAAATTGCGGAACACACACTGGCTGGCATCCGTGTTTTTGAGGATCCGCATTTTGAACGGCCCCTTAGAAAGAGATTGTCATGTACTATATGATGTCTGGTTTTCAGTTTCTACATTAATCAAAGGATAACCCATTTAACTTTTATTCTTGATCCTCTGAAGACGCTGGTATAATAGCAATATGTGTGGTGAACAATCTTTTGTTTGGTAATCAACATTTTTTTTATTTGTGGAGGTACTTGCTCTAAAAAAATATTTATCTGACTTATAGGGGCTTCACCGTTTAAAGAGGTTGTCCCACCATAAGAACCTATCTCCAAGATACAGGATAGGGTGTAAGTACCAGATTAGTGGGGCTGTGACCGCTGAGGTCCATGAATGAGGTCCTTGAGTCCCTGAGATGAATGAAGCAATGTATGCACACTGCTGCTCTATTCATCTTCATGGGATTGCTGGTAAGTGATGTGCTCAGCTTGTCTTGGGGAGTCCTACAGGGTTGAATAGTGGCAGCGAGCAAGCATGACCATTGTTCCATTCACTGGGGACTTTGGGACCCCATTCTCATGATAGGAATGGGGCCCAGAGGTGATATGTTTTTCGGGTGGAACAACCGCTTTTGTAATATTGGACGTTCGTACGGCATGCCTTTTGTCTGTCTCTGTTCCTGCCATGTATTATGGGGTTACTAAGCCAAGCTTGAGGGGAAAGCAAACTACAACATGTTGCGGTTTGCTCTCTGGCCTGGGGACGCAACTAAACTGAACGGAATGCATTTTGGAGCATTCCGTTCTGTTCAGTTCCGTTTTGTCCCCATTGACAATGAATGGGGACAAAACTGAAGCGTTTTTTTTCCGGTATTGAGCCCCTATGACGGAACTCAACCTACAACCTACGCAGCCAATCAGCGTGCGGGGAGGTACTGGCATTCATTGTAATGCTGTAGCCATGTTGGCTACTAGCATTACAGTGATTGGCTGGCCGGGAACGCGTCATCGGGTGCTATATAGCACCCGGTGACATGTGACCCAGCTCAGTCTTAGTCAGGGAGAGCTGCTGCAAGGAGGGACAGATAGTGGAGGGATAGGAATTTGTTAGGCAGGGTTAGATTTTTATTTTAAAAGACCCAAAAGTCCTTTTAAGGACTATTGTTTCATCTGGCTGCAATATTTTTTTTTTCGGGAGGGCAAAAATTGCGCAAGTTTGACTGACCTAAACACCATCTGCGCAGCATGTGCTGTATAACGTTTGTGTATTCCAAATACCTGACATCCGGTGTATTGTTTTCTGTTGCTAATCAAGGCGACATTACCTGCGCTGCGCTGCTGTATAACGATTGCGCGAGGAGGGACAGATAGTGTAGGGATAGGATTTGGCTAGGCAGGGCTAGTTGTTCTGTTTAACCCCTTAAGGACAGAGCCCATTTTGGCCTTAATGTCTGGGCCAAATTTTGGAATTCTGACATGTGTCACTTTATGTGGTAATAGCTTTGAAACACTTTTACTTATCCAAGCCATTCTGAGATTGTTTTCTCGTGACACATTGTACTTCATGACAGCGGTAAATTTGAGTCAATATAAATCACCTTTATTTTAAAAAAATTCCTAAATTTACAGAAAATTTTGAAAAATTTGTAATTTTCAAACTTTGAATTTCTCTGCTTTTAAGGCAGATAGTGATTTCTCACAAAAAAGTTATTACTTTACATTTCCCATATGTCCACTTTGTGTTGCCATCATTTTGTAGATGTAATTTTATTTTTTGGGGATGTTATAAGGCTTAGAATTTTAGAAGCAATTCTTAAAATTTTGAAGAAATTTTCCAAAACCATTTTTTTAAGGACCAGTTCAGTTCTGAAGTCACTTTGTGGGGCTAACATAATAGAAACCACCATAAATTACCCCATTTTAGAAACTACACCCCTTAAGGTTTTCAAAACTGATTTTACAAACTTTGTTAACCCTTTATGTATTCCACAAGATTTAAAGGAAAATGGAGATGACATTTCTAAATTTCACTTTTTTTGGCACGTTTTCCATTTTAATCCATTTTTTCCTGTAACACATCAAGGGTTAATAGCCAAACAAAACTCAAAAACTACTGTATGGCCACATGGCAGGGCGCAGAAGAAAAGGTGCGCCAGATGGTTTTTGGAGGGCAAATTTTGCTGGACTGGTTTTTAGACGCCATGTCCCATTTGAGGCCTCCCTAAAGCTCCCTACAGTAGAAACAACCAAAAAGTGCCCATATTTTGGAAACTACGGGATAAGGTGACAGTGTTATTGATACTATTTTGGGGTACATATGATTTTTGATCGCTTTATGTGACACTTTTTGTTAGGCAAAGTAACCAAAAATGGATGTTCTGACAGTTTTTATTTTTTATTTTGTACAGTGTTCATCTAACAGGTTTGGTCATGTGATATTTTTGTAGAGCAGGTTGTTACGGACGTGGCGATACCTAACATGTATAGTTTTTTTTAATTTATTTAAGTTTTACACAATAATATAATTTTTGAAACAAAAATCATGTTTTAGTCTCTCCATTGTCTGAGAGCTGTAGTTTTTTTATCTTTTGGGCGATTGTCTCAGGTAGGGGCTCATTTTTTGCGGGAAGAGGTGATGGTTAGATTGGTACTATTTTGGGGGGCATATGCCTTTTTGATCGCTTGGTATTACATTTTTTGTGATGTAAAGTGACAAAAATGGCTTTTTTGACACAGTTTTTATTTTTATTTTTTTACGGTGTTCACCGGAGGGGTCGGGACATGTGATATTTTTGTATAGTGGGTTGTTATGAACGTGGCGATACCTAACATGCTTGGGGTATTTTTTTTCTTTTTTTACTAATTTCAAATTTGAGTATTGGGGGAAAAATATGACCAATCACAGCCGATCGCGGGGGGGACACCCTGACCCCCCCCACCAACCCCTGACACTCGGCGGGGATTCGCCAGAATAGCGCGATCCCCGGCGAGTACCCCGTGCCTGCTGTGAATGGCGATCACAGCGATCGCCATTATGGGGGGTGCACGGCACCCCCCGAGGCCTTCACTATGGGTGGCTGGCTGCCTTTAACAGCCCCCATTACAGCATGTAACCCCCCCTGCACTGAGCAGGGGGGGTTTACATGCAGGACGTACCAGTACGCCCTGTAGCACGAACTACCTCGTGCCCAGGACGTACCGGTACGTCCAATGTCGCCAAGGGGTTAAAAGACCCAAAAGTCCTTTTAAGGACTATTGTTATATCTGGCTGCAATTTTTTTTTCTTTTGGGGCAAAAATTGCGCAAGTTTGCCTGACCTTAACACCACCTGCGCAGCGTGTGCAGTATAACGTTTGTGTATTTTTTTTCTGCCGCTAATCAAGGCGACATTACCTGTGCTGTATTTGCAGTATAACATTTCTGTATCCTAAATACCTGACATCCGGTGTCATTTTTTCTGCCGCTAATCAAGGCGACATTACCTGTGCTTCGTGTGCAGTATAACGTTTCTGTATCCTAAATACCTGACATCCGGTGTCATTTTTTCTGCCGCTAATCAAGGAGACATTACCTGCGCTGCGTCTGCTGTATAACATTTGCGCATCCTAAATACTTGTGACATTCAGTGTAATTTCCTAACAATTTTTCCTCTAAAATCGATTTTATCTTCGGTTTTGGGCGTATTCTTGTCATTCTGTAAAAGTGGCGTACTATTCGGACAACATCGTTCCCAGCAGTGACTTTGGAGTCCAAGATGCATCCAGACATCATCCACATTCTGTTCCCAAACCATTTCAGTGGTGTTTCCATCATTTTCTCACCTTTCCCTATGAACCACCCTCCCTTCTTCAGAGCAGGGGGTACCTGGTTTAGTGCTCTGGTTCTCCCATTGACTTCCATTGTGCTCGGGTGCTCAATAGAGCACTCGAGCACCACCTAGCGTTCTACCCGAGCACTAAGGTGCTCGATCAACACTAATGATGTCTCTTTAAATTTTGAGACACTTAACACATTGGACAAGAAAATGGCTGAGTCTGCTGAAGACATTTTGAAGGCATCTCGTGAAGCTTCCAAAGCCAGTCTTAAAAGGAAAGCACCAACCTCCAATAACAGCCGGTCTGGGACATTTCCACCAACCAAAAGAGTTGCGGCAGAAAACATGTCCGCTCCATCTACCAAAGATGTAGGAAGCCCGGAGCTGGGAACACCACAAGTGGAGATAGCCTATACCTGGAGAGCACAGAACAACTTGTCTCCAAAGCACTTATCTATCCTGAAGAGCAGCGGCCAGGAAGGCATGCTGGATGATGACATCATTAACAAGGCCCAGGATCTCCTGCAGAGTCAGTTTGGAGACTTTGATGGCTTGCAGCCCGCCGCCGCTATTCTCTTTCCAGGGTACAGTGTGCTAAAGAAGGCCGTACAAATCCACTACGACGAGGACAGGGTGCACTGCTTCAAAAATGGCGACATCCTAGTGGCCGACAGCATCAAGACCAGCAATTTGCCTCTATCTGTTTGCAAGCAGATTAATAATATCTACAGTGTACTGGTCAATGAGCCCCTGAAACATCTAAAATTTCTCAACGTGGATTAGCAGAGAAACACCTATGACTGTGGGGTGTTTGCCATAGCATTTGCCTTTGAGTTTCAGGCAGATGACAGTGAACCCACAGCGATCTTCCAGCACAATGTGATGAGAGACCATCTAATATCCTGCCTGCAGAATGGCAGGATCACAGGCTTTCCCAAAAAGGTCAATTAGCGACTCCATGTCTTTCACGACATGTCAAGTCTATGATGGGTCAAGAGATCGCCCTGACCAGAAACCTGATATTACCGAAACAGACCTGGATCCTCTACATCATCAAAGCTGCAGTCTCTACCCAACCCTAGATTACAGCTGCTGACCCATGTACAGGTCTAAAACCCACAGACTTGTAGACATCGGTGAGTAATCAGTGACTTTTCTAAGTTTGATCATCTTGATGTACTGATTGTAATAATGTCTTCTCATGCGATAATATATTTATGTGTAGTAAGTACTTAGACAACCACCAAAGGTTCGGGATGATCACACCCCACAGACATTGGCGTTTTAGCCTATGGGCCCCATAACTTTGCTGTGTCTATAATTATACCAATTAATAAGGGGGGTATGCTAACTTATTATTTTAACTCGATCCTAGCGACCCGATTATCAGGAAGTTCTGTCACAGGAACATGTGTCAGACTATCAGATGATAGGGACCGCATTCATGAGAAGACCTTTTATCTTAATTGAGTATATTGATGATTTGCCATTTTTCTGCTTCTTGATATTTATGTTGTTATCTGTATAACTTGGACACAGCGGTATCCAAACAGCCTGGGGTTAAGAAGGCAATTGCAGCAGACCGGATAACCAGAGGTCTGAGACAAAATGAGGCGCAGAATAAACCATCTCCTGATCTTCACCAGTGACCCCTGCTAGAAGGTATTGCTCTTAAGAACAAAAAAGATCCCTAAATAAGTTAAGAGCCTTGTTACAGGAGTCATAAAATGTAATGTGATTTATGACAGGAGCTCATAATAATAACAGATATGATGCCAAGTTCTGGAGAGACCAGAGTGAAGACACAGAATAATTTAGGGTTTAGATTCTCCATGAAGATGAGCAGAGCAGTGGCCATTAGTGGAAAATCATCCAAATGGCCTGATAAATGGCATATAAGTATGATAAAATTCTAACTGCAGTCACCACCAGGGGGGTGCTCCTATTGACCTTGGTATGTAGATCACCTTGAGCAACGGCTCCCAGAATTTTAACTATGGAAGTGTGTAAGAAAGCAGGGGTTTTGGCAATTTGTATCAGGAAAACTAAGCTCCAAACTCTATAAAAAATATATGAAAATAAATCAGCCCACGATTATAAGGTGTATTCTGTTTATGTTGGATACAGTAGTAGGTCTCAGAACAAGAATAACAGATATAACAGTCAATGACATGGATAAATGTTGGTATCGCTGTTAGAAACATGGGCCTAAGTTTAATACAGTTAAAAGGATTACAATGACCCACAGTGATCGGAAGTAAATTGTGTGTCACTTACATGTAATTTTCCGCTGCTCCGTGTTCAGTCATATTTAGAGATATTTTTTGAATCTACAGATCACTGTACCAGAGCAGGGGTCTCACTGTGTCCCTGCAATGAATATGGTATACAGCTGGAGGTGATGACTCTACCACAAGTCATGGTGGCTACTGTGTCAGGATCAGATGACCTGCGCTTCAGCAAGAGGCAGATTCCGGGCTCGGTCTCTGCACTCACCCACTGGACTTTCTGCAGTCAGAAGTATTCACTAAAGAAGTGAGTTTCCTGCTGCATCAAAGGCAGATTCCAGGCTTGGTCTCTGCAATAACCACTGGACTTGACATTCACCGGACTTTCCGCAGACAGATGTATTCACCAAAGAAGTGAGTTTCCTGTTGCATCAAGAAGCAGATTCCAGGCTCGGTCTGTGCATTCACCACTGGACTTGTCATTCAGCAAGAGGCAGATTCCGGGCTCGGTCTCTGCACTCACCCACCGGACTTTCCGCAGTCAGATGTATTCACCAAAAAAGTGAGTTTCCTGCTGCATCAAAAGACAGATTCCATGCTTGGTCTCTGCAGACGTCAACGCACTTGACATTCACCACTGATTCAAGGAAAAATCTACCGTCCTTGTCACGTGCCATCGTTTTCCTCCACCGCCTAGGGGAAGGGCAGTCCTTCAGCCATGGTTCCCTAGAGGTTTACTCCACTGGGGTTTTTTCCTCTCCTGAGTGCTGAAGGCCCGACTCTTCATGAATCAAAAGCCCATTGTCAACAGGGCCACATTTAAGACCAGTGCCCTGACTTCTAATGAGAACATCTACTGTATATTTGATACCTTGCAGTTAATAAAGAAGTCAGTGTATATTAAGTAGTGGTGTGTCTGAGCCTCTTTATGAATCTTCATTGTCAACTGGATGGGAGTGCAGGGTATAGGAACCTTGCTGATCAAATAGTGATGGCCTTTCTTGGTTTTACAGCTCAGCTTATTTTTTTATCCCCAAATAAATGGAATGGTAGGTCAACCATGTTCTGTTCTGCTTCATTCAATGTCTATGGGACTTCTAGAAATAGCTGAGCACGACTATTTCAAGCAGTCCCATAGAGAGTGAACAGCGTAGATATGTGAATGCTCAACCTGCCACTTCATTCATAAGGGGACACAGGATCCAGCTGCTTCCTCTGTCCTTTCCTCATGGCTCTCCTTTACTCAGCCCATCATCAGTGGCTTTTGCAGCACCCGCTGGAGTCGAGACTAGTGCTCTATGTTGTCTCACTGCTGGTCGCTGGGCTGGCCAATCAGCATTAGCAGTGCTTGCTGAGCCTGCTGCTGATTGGCTTGCATAGCGCCCAGCAGAGAAACTTTAGTGTCCTGTGCCACGGGAGTCGAGATTTCATTCCTCTGCAAGCAACGTGCAAGTGACAGTATAGAGGATGATGAGAGTGACTTCTGCAGAAACGATGACTTTAGGTGAGAAGTGACTGCTGTCAGTAATATGTGTTTTGGGTGTGAAGTGAACCCCTCATTTCCTGTGCTCAACCCCCAGTTCTGATGCAGAGTTCTACTCTCTCAGCTCTACAGATGAACCTGAATCTTCACCCTCTCAATCACTGACACAATGTAACACCGTCATGCCATGCTCTGTGCACTGATACAGGTACAGTAAGTGAGCTGTGTAACTCTGGGGCCTGCCTCTAGCGATGCAGCTAGTAAAAACAGTCGATCGGCAGTGGTGCCGGGTATCAGATCTCCATGGATGTGATATTGATGACCTAACCTAAGAACATTTTGAATTGGACTGAAAATTATAGTGTGGGTGACACGGGACAACCCCACCAGGTGGCATAGTAAGGTGTACAATACTGTGCTGCTTAGATACCATTTTCTGGCTCTTATGGTCAGGGATATCACTCCTGTAGATAGCTAGCTCTTATGGTCAGGGACTTCTCTCCTGTAGGTTGTAAGCATTTAGGGGCAGGAATCTTTCTTCCATAGATTGCCAGCTCTTATGGGCAGTGAACTCTTTACTATAGATTGTTAGCTCTTATGGTCAGGGACTTCTGTCCTGTAGATTGTTAACTCTTATGGGCAGTGAACTCTCTACTATAGATTGTTAGCTCTTATGGTCAGTGATATCTCTCGTGTAGATTGTTAGCTCTTATGGTTAGGGATATCTCTTCTGTAGATTGTTAGCTCTTATGGTCAGTGACTTTTCACCTGTAATTTGTTAGCTCTTATGGTCAGGGACCTCTCTCCTGTAGATTGCCAGCTCTTATGGACAGTGACTTCACTCATATAGATTGTTAGCTCTTATGGTCAGGGACTTCTCTCCTGTAGACTGTTAGCTCTTATGGTCAGGGACTTCTCTCCTGTAGATTGTTAGCTCATATGGTCGGGGACATCTCCTGTAGATTGTTAGTTCCTATGGTCAGGGACATCTCTCCTGTAGACTGTTAGCTCTTATAGTCAGGGACTTCTCTCTTGTAGATTGTTAGGTCTTATGGTCAAGGACTTCTCTCCTGTAGATTGTTAGCTCTTATGGTCAGGGACGTCTCTCCTGTAGATTATTCATTTTTAATGGCCAGGGATGTAATTTGGTGAACATGCCAAGGAGCCTTCCCATCTTATAAAGAGATGGCATATCACTAGGATATGCCATCACTGAATGATTGAAGAGGGTCCATAGATTCTGAGAATGAAAGGAACATATTTCTGCATTCCCTTCAAAGTGTTCTTTGCACCTTGGATCTCTTGGACATCTGGCTGGACAGGCAAAAACAGTGAAGGAGATATAGCACAAAACTAGCATTGCAACCCTTTGATTCTCATGATTTGTGGGATCCTCACCATCATAAATTAAAGGTATATCCTTGTGATATGCCTTTTTAAAAAAAAAAAAAAGGGAATACACCATTAATGCCATTAATGGTATTTTCACCAATATACATCCAGAATGTGGGTATACTGGGAACAAAAAAATAAGGGGTTCAAGGTGGTGATTAAAGGGTTATTCTCGTTTTAGACAATGGGGGCATACCGCTGGGACCCGCACCTATATCCAGAATGGAGCCCCCAAACTGAATGAGGGCGCACTGCGCATGCGCAGCCGCCGCCCTCCATTCATTTCTATGGGGCCGCCGAAAATAGCCGAGCTCGGCTACTTCCGTCGGCTCCATAGAAATGAATGGGGGCAGTGGCCTCGCTTGCACGCTGCGCTTCCATTCATTTCTATGAGCGCAGCGGGGAGCTGCGCCTGGTGGTGGCCGGACCCCCGGAAACCCGGGGTCCTCCAGGCGCAGCGCTCCCCGCTCCGTTCTGGATATAGGTGCGGGTCCCAGCGGTGGGACCTGTACCTATAAGACAATGGGGGCATATCCTAGCAATATGCCCCCATTGTCTAAGATGAGAATACCCCTTTAATTGGTGGCAGCTTGCTGTAAATGAGAGAAAGGGGGTGCATAGGAGAGCTGGATAGCTGCAGTCAGAATTCAGAATAGCAGAAAATGGGGTTAATCATTTTGGTACTGGACTGCTGCAGCTGGGAGAAGAGAGGAAGGGGTTAAAGGGAACATGTGACCATAAAGCAAGAGCAAGAAGAGCTGAGCAGATTGATATATAGTTTTGTGGGGAAATATTCATGATAACTTGTATTTCATTAATTTAAATTCCTGCTAATTCTGGGCTTTGAAGTCCAGGAGGCGGTCCTATCAGTGACTGACAGCTATCTCTGTATACACAGCCAATGAGAGAAGGCTGTCACTCACTGATAGGACCACCTACTTGACTTCAAAGCCCAGAATGAGCAGGAAGTTAAATGAATGAAATATACGTTATACTGAAAGTTTTCCCACAAAACTATATATCAATCTGCTCAGCTCCTCCAAAATGGTGCCTGCAGCTCAAACATCATGATCAACCTAACAAGCTCCTTTTAAATATGGGGCATTGAATAGCTGCAATCAGGAGGTGGGAAAGAAGGGTTAACAGCACAGTTAGGAGAGGGGAAGAAGGGGTTAAGTGGAGAATCTAGGTGACAGGGAACTACTTACATATATAAGAAAGATCAGAGCGGACTCCTAATCACTCCCTCCCCTGTGTGACATCAGCCTCCTCTCCCCCCCCCCCACATGTCCAGTAGGCAGCCTTGTAGTCAGGCTGTAGAAGCCGGCCTTACATATTAAATAGCTGTCGGCAGAACAATTGTTTGGCTGACAACTATCTCTTCCGGTTCCCCCATATACATACACATTAAATTCAGCTTCTTCTAGTGGTGGTTTATCTTTCTTTCCTTCATCATCTGTCAGGGTAGAGTTAGGAGCTCTCTATACACATTAGTCTGTCATCTAAACCATGTATGGGAGCCTTAAGACAGAGGCCCTATCAGTCCAAGGCTGAGAATATGTCTTATTGAGCAGATTTCTTCAGGTCCGTGATACATTATAAAAAAGCCATCTATTCTGTTCCCTTTAAAGGGTTTTTCCGAGACTTTTATACTGATGACAAGTCTCTGGATAGGTCCTCAGTATCAGATAAGTGGGAGTCCGACACCCGGATGATTAGCTGACTGAGAATCCTGAGAATAGGTCATCAGTATAAAGGTCCCGGAAAACCCCTTTAAATTTAAAGTAATTTTCCATAGCAGCCACTGTGCTGTACATGCATAAAAAACTGTCCTTCTCTTGAGCCGTTCTGCGTGGGCGGAGCTAATGCTGCCGATTCTTTATGATAGTTCCACCTCCAGGCTCTTTCATGCACAAGAGCATCAGAAAACCCACTAAATCTAACCGTCGACCACATGTTCCCAGCAGATTCTCATCTCTCGTGCTCTCCTTTAAGCAGCTGGACCCGCTCCCTTGGGACTATACTGTGCTCATATAATGTTAACATACAATGATCAATTAAAAGCTTCACATACAACCCCAATTCTAACAAAAATTGCGTCACAGTGTATAATGTAAATACATGCTAAATAAAAACAGAATGCAATGATCTGCAAATCACATAGGCTTGTATTTTATTTCCAACAGATCATATAACACATATCAGATGTTGAAAGTAAGACATTTTCCCATTTCATGAAAAAAAATTATCTAATTTAAAACTTGATGGCAGCAATGAATCTCAAAAAAGCTCAGACACATGGCTGGGTATAAAATGTGCATGTTAGAGAAGCAGCATTTCTCAGAAGCAAAGATGGGTAGAGGTTCACCAATCTTTTTAAAAAAGTGCAAAAATTGTGGAACTATTTCAGAGACATGTAAAATTGTGAAGGCTTTCAATATCCCACCATCTACAGTACATAATATCATCAAAAGATGCTCAAGGATCTGGTTAAATCCATGTGTGCAAGAGACAAGACTGATGGTCAATGTTGGATGTTTATGATCTATGGGTCTTCAGGTGACACTGCAGTAAAACAGTCATGATTTTGTACTGTGAATCACTGCATGGGCTCAAGAACACTTCCAGAAATCATTGTCTCTGAACACAGTTCAAGGTGCAACCCAGAAATGTGAATTAAAGCTGTATCATGCAAAGAAGAAGCCATATGTCAACACAAAATGCCACCATCTTCTCTTTGCCAAAGCTCATTTAAAATGGACTGAGGCAAAATGGAAAACTGTTCTGGTGTCAGATGAATCGAATTTGAAATTCATTTATGTGTACTCAAGAGGAGAGGGACCCTCCAGCTCATTATCAGCCTGCATCTCTGATGGTATGGAATTGCATTAGTGCCTATGGCATGGGCAGCTTATACATCTGGGAAGGCACTATCAATGCTGAACAGTATAAAAAAGGTTTTAGAACAAGATATGCTCCCATCCAGGCAACGTTTCTTTCAGGGAAGTTCTTGCAAATTTCAGTAAGACAATGCTAAATCACATACTGCATCCATCACAAAGGCATGGCTTCACAGAAGAAGTGTCCAGGTGCTGATCTGGCCTGGCTGTAGTCCAGACCTTTCACTAATAGAAAACATTTGGCTCATCATGAAAAGAAAAATCCGGCAAAGAAGACCCAGGACTGTTGAGAATCCTTCATCAGAGAAGAATGGGGGAACATTCCTCTCCCAAAACTCCAGCAATTGGTCTCCTTACTTCCCAGGCGTTTAAAGAATGGCGGAATGCTACACAATGGTAGACATGGCCCTGTCCCAACCTTTTTGAGATGCATTGCTGCCATCAAGGTCTAAATGAGTTATTTTTTTCACGATGTGGTAAAATGTCTCACTTTCAGTATCTGATATGTGTTCCATGATCTACTGTGAATACAATATGGGTCTGTGAGATTTGCAAATCATTGCATTGTTTTGCAAAGACATCTAAAAACAGTGCAATCCAATATCCAATTAAAACTGCTATAAAACTAATATTCAGGTTTCAGGTTACAAGCCTTAGGCTCCAGATCTCTATGGTGCCCCTGCCTTTAGCAGAAGCAGCTGAAAAAAAAACAATAGGGATCTTATATTAAGCATTTTCTATTGATGACTTATCCTCAAGATAGGTCACCAATATCAGACCAGTGGAGGTCTGACAAGCGGCACCTCCGCCGATCAGCTATATGAGGAGACGGCACATGCAGTGTGCACGAGCCATCTCCCTTCTCTCTTCCTGATCACTGCTGCTGTCCCATAGACATACAGCAGCAGACAGGAAGAGAGAAGGGAGACGGCACATGTACACTGCTCATGCTGTCTCCTCATATAGCTGATCGGCGGGGGTGCCGGGTGTCGGACCCCACTGATCTGATATTGATGACCTTTCCTTAGCAGGGGTGCACCGCCAATGAGGCGATGTTAGGCAATTGCCTCAGGCAACACCAGTTAGGGACAATTGGAGATCAGCAGAAAGGCCTTGGTCAATGAGTACTTTCATTGTTGAAGCTTTCATCTCTGTATATTCAACTGTATCGCTATATTAACCAATATGTTTTGTAGCACTATATGTAATGTTTTTCAAGTATGCCTTTAACAGTAAGGCTGGAGGGAAGGGGTAAGGTTGAGAATTTGCCAGTGCATCATTTCAGTTTTTGCCTCAGGCAGCAGAAAGGCTAGATGCACCCCTGATCCTGAGGATAGGTCATCAACAGAAAAAAGCCCTGACAAACCCTTTAATAATGTTAATGGTATGTCACATTTGTTATAAAGGGGGTTTACAGGAGTGAAACTTTGATGGCCTATCTTTAATGACAGACCATGTCCCTTCATTCTGCCAATTAGTGGTCTTGGGGGTCTGACCTCCACTATGCACATAAAGACAGCCAACAATTACTCCAAGAAAACTCTAAATTGAAAAAACTATTAAAATTATCAAAAAACTAAATATAATATTTATTTTGGAATCCTGTATCCATAGAAAAAGAAAACTTTTTGAAGCGATGGTGCAATATGCTGATAACACAGGGCACACATTCTGCTTACTCTACAGTCTGGCACATTTGCACCACCTGTAGGAGAGCTACTGTATGTTACCCAGTTATTGCACTCTGCTTAATAGTGTTTCCAGAAAAGTAAAGGAACCCTTCAATCATGTGGAAACATTTACTTCTCTGTGTTCTTTTGCATTACCAATGACTTCACAGGCTCCATATAATATATCAGCATGTAAAACACTTGTTTGTAGGCTGGAATGAACATTATATCTAATTTCCCGGCTAATTTCAAATGGACAAATATTTTATAATCATCAACACAATGAAGCAGAAAAAGTCTTAGATCTGCAATTTGTAATAAGAAAGTGAATATGAAATAACTGTAACTGGAATCGGCAGCTTAACTGTAATTGCCAGGCTTAGGAGTCCCATGGCGTTACTTTGAACAACTGTGTGCTTTCCCAATGAAATCTGTAAGTCCCTGTGTACATATAACTTCTACGGTAAATAGATTTGGCTTGGTATTGTTCTACAAAAACAAAAATGGATCTAATGGATTATTTGATAAAAATTATGATTGTTGTTGAGTGCATTTTCATCAGTACCTGTATTACCAGCCGTTGCAGTTCCTACAATTCGGAAGGAGGCGCTGTTGAGCTGACATTCTATGTTCCCTGACAGCGCTCAAACATTGACAGACCGCCAACATCAGATGCTCATTAACTTCTTCCTGGCTGGTGGATTATTCATTTCTTTAAGACTAGGCACAATTTCAAGCACTGGTGAAGCAGCTGGGAAAGACCTTTCATTTTTCCCACACCCAAAAGGAATTCTATAATCTATTATCTGAAATAAAACACTTGTTTATTAGTGCAGATAAGTTTAAAAAATATATTTAAATTGCAACATTACTATATATTAAAAAAATCTTTCTGTACATAAAAACTGTGCATTTAAAGGGCATCTGTAGTCAGATTTGTACCTATGACACTGGCTGACCTGTTGTATGTACACTTGGCAGCTGAAGACATCTGTGTTGGTCAATGTCCATATGTGCCTGCATTGCTGAGAAAAATGAAGATTTAATATGTGCATATGAGCCTATTTTTACTGTTTTCTTTCCTCCAGCAGCCTGTCAGCTCTGCAACTGCTCCCTCGTTGTCCTCCAGACTCACAGGGAGAGGGACAACTGCTTTAGCTGCTCATATCTCTGGTTTGGTACCAAGCTTTCAAATAATACCAGAATGACAGCAATATCTTCAGTACATGAGAAGATATCACTGTTAGAAATCAAAGTGCAGTGAATATAGCTGAAAGTGAAAGTAAAAGTAGGTTTCACCTGTGATTTTTCCTGACTCTATTTCTAAGTGATATCTCCTCTGTTGCTTGGAATGCCATCTTTCAAACAAGACCAGCTCCATGCTTCTAGCTGCTACCATTCAGCAGCCTCCACCCTTCAATTTCTGCCCGAGCTCAGCTCGAGTAGAACTGTTAAGTACTTTTCCCACAGCCTGAGCTGAGCTCGGGTAGAACAATTAGGTGGTTTTAGGTGGGATTACTGTCAGGAAATCCAAAAAAATGTCCAAGATTTCTCTTACTGACCTAAAAACCTAAAAACATTTCTAACTACATATGGGTGAATGATATCAGGCCCCTTGGGATATCTAGTCCCATTCATACAGTACCTTTGTAGATCAAAATGGGGATCTGACTGCAGCACAAGGAAATTTAGACCTGTACTGTCGTACATGGTCAGTGCATGAGGCACAGTGTTCTTTTTTTTTTTTTTGCATTTCTTCCCTCACCATCATGGCCACCTTGGTAGCTGCCTGCCATGCCAACCCCTTGTCCTGCTCTTATATAAAAATATAATGAAATGGAAATACCAACTGGGAAATATGAAGTGGTGAATTTCTAAAAACTGCCTAATAATGATAAAACATGTGTCATGCCTGTGCCTGTTTTCCTTGTGCTGCAGTTTACAGTTTGGAGCCTGGCCTAATTTGTCACAAAATTTATCCTAAATTATAAAGCTCATGCTATAGTTGAGCAACAAATTGACATATGTTACCTCGAAAAGTTACAAATCGAAATAGCGTTTCAATTTTTCTTACTTCCCAGCTTTCTCCTTATGACAACCTCAGGGAAATTCCAAGATTGCAAGACTTACTGAAGAACTTTTTCCTTTTTAGCGTCCCTCATTCAGCCCCTATTGGTATTGTTAGTTTTTCTGCCTGATAGAGGTAGACTTGCAGGTGGATGATCCCCAGCGCTCAGTGCTACGGTTTGTCCACCTGAAAATTCACTGCTATCAGCTGCCGGAACAGCACTGATGTCAACCGAACGCAAGGGCTAAGGTTAAAAAAAAAACCCAAAACAGCAGCGGAGTGAGAAAATATACCACGGTAAAGGTATGGAGGCAATTGTATTTCTATGAGGAAGTGACATGTCCACCTTAAAGAATTTACACATATACACATTGCGGAACTGTAATGATTTCTGAAATCTCATATCACTGGATTGTCTGTTCTGTGCATGAAAAAAATTCTAAATGATAAACATTTTCTCTTATAGGTAGATCATAATAAAGAACACCTGTTATGATTGAGATTGTAGTTATAATCACTCAGTAGTGATAAAACGTTAGCTTAAAGGGGTATTCCAATAACAGACAATGGAGGCATATAGTTAGGATATGCCCCTGTTGTCTGATAGGTGCGGGTCCCTCCTCTGGGACCCACACATATGCCAAGAACGGAGCAAGGAGAGTGGTGGCTGGAGGACCCTGGGTTTCTTGGGGTCCGCCACCGCTAAGCGCAATCCCCATACAAGTGAAAGGGAGCGCACTGCACTATTGTGGCCACCCCTCACATTCGTTTCTATGGGGCCAACAGAAATAGCCGAGCCAGTGCTCGGATATTTTCGGTGGACCTATAGAAATTAATGGAGGGTGGCTGTGCCTTCCCTGCTCTGTTCTCGGTTCACCTCTGGGACCCGCACCTATCAGACAATGGGGACATATCCTAGCGATATGCTCCCATTGGCTGTGATGGGAATACCCCTTTAAAGAATGTTTATAAACTGTCAGGAGTTTGGAGATAAGGGCTACAGATCAAGCTATCAGAGCAGCTGCCAAACAGATTCAGTATAAAGCTATAGAGCTATAGTTTGTAGATAAATAGAAACTGAAAGGTGTCCATGGCCTTTAAAGGGTTATTCCCATCTCAGACAATGGGGTCATATCGCTATTCCCCATTGTCTGATAGGTGCGGGTTCCACCTCTGGATCCCGCACCTATATCTAGAACGGAGCAGGGAAAGTTGAGGAGGGCACATTCACAGTCGCCCTCCATTCATTTCTGTGGGGCTGCCGAAAATAGCCGAGCATGTGCCGTGCGCCCCCATTCATTTCTATGGGAGCAGTGAGGAGCTGCGCCTGGTGGTGGCCGGACCTTGGGCACAACTGTCCCTGCTCCGTTCTCGATATCCTTGATATCCTAGCGATATGCCCCCATTGTCTATGATGGAAATACCCCTTTAAGGCTGACTTCCCCTTCTAAGGACACTTTCACACGCAGTAAAGCTCTGGGTTTCAACAGGACAGAAACGGTTGCGTGCACCAGTTTTTATCTGACCTAAACACAGTGCTCATGCCAGAAACTGGCTGAATCCCGGCCAGATCCCATTATCAGATCCCATTAATCATTAGACTCCAGCGGTACATGGTCCCATCCAGTTAGGTTGGATACGGTGAACTCCAGCAGTCTGTTCCTCTGCTGGAAAAGCAATCAGTGTTTGGATATGGCATACAGTACACTAAAAGACAATTCTGGGCACTACAAGTAATGCATTTGTACTGGAGCGAGGTGAGGTGGTTGCCTCAGGCAGTGCCACTTAAAGGGAATCTGTCACGTGTGAAACACATATAAAACTGAGAGCATTACCTTATAGTAGCCCCCAGTCTGTTCCTAATCATGGGTTTGATGTGTTATACAGAGGCTCAATAGGTGAAAAACACAATCTTTTAAGCGCCATCAGCGCTATCTTTCAGGTCCCTTTCAAGTCAAGGGGGCAGTGGCTTCCTCGCTTGAAGTCAAGGTAAGCACGCCCCCTCTCTTGTGATTGACAGACTGCAGTAAGGTGCGCTCCCATGTCCTGCTGCCGCTGCCCGCCCGACTTCAGCGCAGCAGGAAGCTAAAAGAATAGCGAGCGCTTCCGCTCGCACTGACTGGCGCATGCGCAGTGCGCCGCTGAAGCCACACGGCCAGGACATGCAAGCGCTGCATCCTGTCAATCACAAGGAAATGGGGCGTGCTTACCTTGACTTCAAGCAAGGAAGCCACTGCCCCCTTGACTTGAAACGGACCTGAAAGACAGCACTGATGGCGCTTAAAAGATTGTGTTTTTCACCTATTGAGCCTCAGTATAACTCATCAAACCCATGATTAGAAACAGACTGGGGGCTACTATAAAGGCCCTTTTACACGGAAAGATAAATTGTATTAGCGATCGTATATTAACGAACGATGAACGGTCGAACGATGCAATGTAAATACTGTTTACATTGAAAGAGAAGTCGTTCACAATCTTCGTACTTTCGGTCGTTTTATAATCGTTATTACGATCGTACGCCTATATAAACAATTGACTCCTCCCATTACCATCTGCCAACGACTAAACGATTTTCGTTTAAACTGGAAGATTTTCGAACGATTAACGATTAATTTATTGGCAGGACAAAAGATGCGATCAACGAGAAGCGAACAAAATCTCGTTCGTCGTTAAATCGTTAACCGTGTTTATACACAACAATAATCGTGCAAATTCGAACGTTTTAACGATTATTTGAACGATAATCGGCTCGTGTAAAAGGGCCTTAAAAGGTAATGCTCTCAGTTTTATATGTGTTTCTGACGTGACAGGTTCCCTTTAATGTAAAGTTGGGGGCAGCGGCAGGACACTCGGCAATGAGTGCTTCTATTGTGGAAGCGCATAGCTCTCCATATTCAACTGTATCACCATCCTCACACATTATAAAGTGAATTATTACTACTGGGGCAATTATGGTGGGCTTTATTACTAGTGACTATGGGGAACATGATTACTAGTATGGGCACTATGGGGGCATTACTACTTCTGGGGCACAAAGGGACATTATTACTATTGGGGGCCCTGTTAATGTTAAATGCACTCTGGTAGATAATTAGTACTATTGGGGGGACTTTTGGGACCACTATTACTTTGGCAGTCACCATGGCACAATATCAACTTAAAGGGGTTATCCCATCTCAGACAATGGGGGCATATCACTAGGCTGGAACGAAGCGGGGGAGCTCTGAGCCTGGAGGACCCCGGGTTTCCCAGGACCCGGCCACCACCAGGCGCAGCTCCTCGCTGCGCTCACAGAAATGAATGGGAGCGCATCATTCATGCACAGCCACCGCTCCCATTCATTTCTATGGAGCCGATGGAAATAGCCAAGCCAGTGCTCGGCTATTTTCGGCGGCCCCATAGAAATGAATGGAGTGCGGCTGCTCATGCGCAGTGGGCCCCCTTGTCTTTTGGGGCTCAGTTCTCGATATAGGTGCACCTATAAGACAATGGGGGCATATCCTAGCGATATGCCCCCATTATCTGAGATGGAATAACCCCTTTAATACAATTATTTTTGGAGAACAGTTAGTTTACAGCACTATTAGTGTCACGGGAACCATCTGCAGGCCACTGTTAGTTTTTAGGGCACTGTATGCCATTAATTACTGAAGGGGGCACTATCTGCGTGATACTAGTATTTTCAGGGGGATTATCTGTTTCTGCAGTATAGTATTGGGGATCACAGTGGGAACAGTATTGGGGGTGGCAGGATGATGGAAACTAAGATGTCTATTTGTCAAACTCTGCAGAGGCAAGAGATGGCTGAAAGAAATCATCATGGTGGTCTGGTCCGAATGGAGAAGATGAGGAAAGAGAACATCTACATCAAAGGAGACATCACTGGATATAAGAGGTATGTCTTTAACAGTAGGTCTGAAGGGAAGGGGTTAGGTTGACAATTTGGCATGGGGGGTGAAGTCGTCATTTCAATTTTTGCCTCAAGCAGCAGAAATGCTAGGTGCACACCTGGTATTTTTCACATATAGTCACTGATTAAAAGCTTTGGTTGTCCAGAGGAACTTATCAGTTTTGCTTGAATCTGCATTGACCAATTCAGAAACATTTTCTAGCAGATTCAACTGAGATCATTGACCATGTCCATTCATGACTTTAGACTGGTATTACTCTGACTGGTGGACAAAGATCTGTAGCTAAGTCTCATAGACATAACGGCTGGTTAAGGAAATTCAGACCTGTAATTCTCTTCTAAATGCGGACACTGTATAAGATATGTCCTTTCTTACCTTTCTTCTTGGCTTGGGATATCCCGAGATGAGTGGCGCAAGATGATCTGGTTTGAAAAAAATACCCAAATTTTTAGACCACGCAAATTTTTATTTCAAAGCTGGTCATTTCCTGCCATTCATCTGAAACCAAGGTAAAATGTAAAGGAGGACACAAGTGTAGATGTGCAGAAAATGTTGCTGATGATCTCTGTACGACAATTACAGTTTTTGGAATATTATAAAGCAATTCCAACAACAAGTTCATGAGAATTATTCTCATTACTAAGATGTTATTATCACCCCTTGTGTGTCAGTGCATAAAGGTAACTGCAACAATTGAGATCATAGTAAAATATACACAGTTTGTTTGACCAGTGAGAATCCGTACGCCTGTAACGACATGTGGCATCCCTGTGCCCTGGTGTTGGCAGATATTATGTACTTGTGGTTCCCGGATGATCAGGAGCTTCCAAACCCATGACAGTTAGGGAACGGGTACACGTAGCGGAGAGGAAAATCCACAGCAGATCTGCCGATATCCTTTAGCAGAAAAATCTGCGCTAAGTGGTGTGGAAATTATTGCATGGATGTGGCGGTTTTATCACAGATTTCACTTTCTGCATTGCAAAGGATAAAATTCACAGCACATATCTGCTTCATAAAGTAACAGCTGCTGATTTAAAACATGCACCACATCTGAAGATTTTCTTGAGGGAAATATCACAGCCTTTGGATGAGATTTGTGAAAATCTCAACCACTTTGCTGTTACTGTAAATTTTGCAGAATTTCCGCACGCAACTTCACTGCAGGAAAATCTGCAGCTTTTATTCTTTGTAAAGCGTAAAGGACATGTTAATCAGTCATATCTTTAAGGGACTGAATGAAACAATCTGATCATTCTATTATCATGACTGCAGCAGCTCACTTCAACCTGCACAACAGGGACAGAAGAATAAATGTCATTTGCTCCTCTTCTGAGATACACCACCGGTACGTAAGTCTATGCTCATATTTCACATATTTTCCAATAATACATCTTAGAAAGTGATTGTCTTTTAGAGAATCCTGCAGATCTGTGACCTGATCCCTCTCACTACAGTGTGCAAGCAGTCACAAGCTGCCCACGTGGAGGGCATGCTGTAGTCACCGACCCCTTCTGCTGCTTATCCTGCCCCTCTCCATTAATAACTTACCAGAGGCTAGGAGTAGTATTTCTCATGGAGGATGATGTAACGTTTGGAGAAGGAGGGGGGATGTAATGAGGAAGGGGCGTGCTCTCTCTTTACATTGCCATTCTGTTTTACAGCAGGATTATCCTATCTGTTTAAGTATAAATAGGAGAGCTGGCATAGCTGAAGGATGTTGAACCCAAAGGTACCACCTTCACACTGCCCAGGATGGCACAGACACTTAAGCTGGTCAATAGGACTTCAGTATTCAGGAACCTGACTGAGCAATGGGCTGAATCCATGTTCAAAAATCCAGAGAAAATCATCAAAAGACACAAGTGCCTGGCAGATGTGCCTGGACCCTCTGCTGCCAGCTTCTTGACTGATATATTTTTCAAGAGAGGGTTATCCCGGCTGCATGAGCTACAGGTAAGTGGTTTTCATAAACTTTGTACTATCTGTATGTTTATGGGACTTAATGAACATTAGTAAATCATCCTGTGCCAGAACAAGGGACTAATGCTGCCAGATGACACTATGTTTTATTTTATTTATTGTATGTATTGTTTTTATTTAATTTTTTATTGTTTATTTTATTGGTTTAATTTTATTTATAGTTTTTACTTATTGTATTTATTTATTGTATTTTATTAAAAAGTGTTAGGCTACATGCCCACAACAGTGAAAAACGTGCATGTGATGTAAATTTTTTTTAGCGGCCATTGAATGTCCGTTTCAAGACCAATGGTAGTCTATGGCGTTATTCACATGGCAGTTTTTTTGGCTGTCTGTGAAAAACGGATGTCAAAAAATAGAACATCTTCTATCTCGTCCGTTTTTTTACTGACCGACTGCTCCATACAATTGAATGGGTCCATTTTTAACCTCTGTTTCTCAGAAAGGCATCAGTGAAAAAAAAGTCCGTTAAAAATGTCCGTTTTTAAAGGATGTTTTTTTGCCACATTTTTTCAAATATTATTTGGTCATAATGTATGTTTCAGTTGTTTGCAACTAAAGCCAATTTGATGCCCGCCGACCTCAATGGATGAATAATCAGTGAAATAATTTCCTAAAATAAGTTGCAATTTGGTCACTTGACTACAGCATTGCTCTGTAAAGTTGGATCTTATGTGCTTTATACACTATATCGTACTATGTATGGCAGATTCAAGGCATGCTGAGGCTGTAGTACTCCAAGGACTAAAACTTACATCTGTCTACCCTGTCTCTATCACAGCAATGTGTTGTCATACAGGAAGAATGTGGTAAATGAATCATTTTCTGCATGAGCGATATATTGCTCACTTTATCCCTAATTCCTCACTATGGAAAGTGTCCATGTACAGTACTTAATAACTGTGACCCAGGGCTACAAGACAGGTTCTACGTGTGTCATATTCAGTACTGAGTCATCTGTGTTTCCTTTCTTACAAATTTCCTCCTTACATAACCATAAGGATCTATGTATTTTTTGAGATGGCTGCTTGCACCATGGAATGTGGCAATTGGTTTCAGCACCTTTGTGAGTGGACAAGGCTTCCCCCTGACAACTGCACATAATCAGACTATGTCGCCTTCCGTGATTTAGACTTTGCGGAATCTGAGCCTATACTGTACATTTCTGACAACAGGGTGACACACCAAAAAATCCAGTAACTTTGTGAACTTATTGCTATGTTACATTGTTCCTGTGTTACAGCCCAGAGCATCATTCACAATTCTGCTGGTTGTTTTAGAAATGGTCAACCAGCTTATTGACAGACACATGGCAGATCTGAGCTAATGGCATACATGCCAACTGTCCCTGAACATCGGGGGGGCTTCCAGAAAAAGGAGAGACCTCCTAGAATAATTGCCAAATCTCTGAGGCTCAGTGTTGAAGCTTGTCAATCTCCCAGAGCCCTAAGTACAAAAGTTGACAATGGAGTGGGACATTCAGTTGCTGTTCTTAACACCATACATTGTGTATTGTAAAGGATGCATGTTCAGCAAGAAACACTCTAAATCTGGCAGAATTGTGATTGCAGCTCTGTAGATATGATGATTCCATGTAATGGAGCGTGAAAGGTTGCAGCTAATTTTCTTCATGGATGGTCTAAAATATCTACTGTGGGCGTCTGAAATTTTTCTGGTCATTCTCTCCCTAGCCTGACTTTGATGCTTGGAGGGAAAAGTAGCCTTCACCAAACTGTACTGCAGATATAGATATATATATATTTGAAGACAGTAATTATCTGTAGTAATCACACATTGGTGTGAATATAAAAAGGCCCAGAGGCTCAGTGGTTAGTAATGTCATCCTGTAGGTCTGTGGTAATGTATACTAGAATGCTTGAGCACTGTATGAGTTTGCAGCTTTATGACATTACTTTACTTCTATGTTCCATCAGTTGCAAGGAAAAGCCAAGTATGGGCCTGTATGGAAGGCAAGCTTTGGCCCCATCCTGACTGTGCATGTAGCTGACCCATCCCTGATTGAACAAGTCTTACGTCAAGAAGGAAAGCATCCAATCCGCTCAGATCTGTCATCATGGAAGGACTACAGACAGTACAGAGGACATTCATATGGACTACTTACAGCGTAGGTATCCAGAAAAATCCTCTAAATTATGCCAAGGGCTATCAGGGTATTTACCTGTCTGTAGTTTCTAGATAGGATATATATTATTTTATGGATGTGGTAAGACCAGCTATCCAATATGGACCAGGCAGTCATGAATGTAAACCTGCTATATGATGTTCTTTGAAGTAATTATACCTATTATATGATGTGCAATTTGCAATTAGCTTCAGAATCTTAAATTGGATGTCTACTTTAGAGAATCACATTTTGATATAAGGATCCCCCTGCTAATAAGTTCATTGCAGGGTGTCTTACTGTCAGGACCTCTAGCGATCAGCTGTAATCTGTGGGGGAATGAGAGCACAAGTAATCAGTTTGCCTGCAGTGCCCCCACAGGTGAAATCAAGCATTACATGATGCATTACTGAGATACTGTGTGTATATTCTGTCTGCCTTCGCTAATAGATGAGGTTCCTGAATGGGGCACCACCATATTTTAAGTCATAATTCAGTCAAAATTCCTTGATAGGGTATTGTAAAATGTAATTGATACTGTTTAGTTATAGTATTACTATCCATAAAGTATAAAGGAGTTTATAAGACCCTTAGAAAATCAGATAGTTCCTTGACTGTTTTTAAAAGAACCAAAAAAGCACTCACCTTCTGACAGTCTTGCAGTTCCAGCACCATGGCTCCAGTCCCAACTGGACAGGAAGTGATGACGTCCCATATATCCTGTCAAACGACTCGGCAGTGACCTGTGCATGAACAGCGTGTGATTGCTGAGGTTCAGAGGTCACATGCCATTCATGTACACATTGCTACCGAGGCCACTGATTGGCTGGCAGTGGTCAAGTGGCATATACCAAACATTATCACTTCCGGTCCAGTGGGGACTGGAAGTGGCGGAAACAGGAGGTGTGGGGCTGGAACAGATTAGTGACACCCCACGTGTTACCTTGAACTCTCATTTGCCATATTTTGGCTGTATGGTAAAACCTATATATTTTGTTACTAAGTGGTACTTGTTTGTATGATCCTTGCAGTGAAGGGGAGGAATGGCAGCAGTTTCGCAGCATTTTGGGGAAGCACATGTTGAAGCCTAAGGAGGTGGAAGCTTACAGCGATGTCCTGAATGATGTGGTTGGAGACTTAATAAAAAAAATTAAGTACCAGAGGAGTCAAAATCCAGAACATGTTGTCAAAGACATCTCTAGCGAATTCTACAGGTTTGGATTAGAAGGTAAAATTAAAACCTGACTTATTGAAGTTAACTTCAGTACATTTATCTGTATATTTTCCAGAAGAATTACAATTTAGCAAGGCCTATAAGTATTATATTCATCTTTTTTAGGTATTTCTTCTGTCCTTTTTGAATCTCGAATTGGTTGTTTGGAGACCACAGTTCCTAAAGAAACTGAGAAATTTATACAGTCCATCAACACGATGTTTGTGATGACCCTTCTAACTATGGCCATGCCCAAATTTTTGCACAAAATTTTCCGAAAGCCCTGGCAAAAATTCTGTGAGTCCTGGGATTACATGTTTGCTTTTGGTAAGGATTGTTTTGCGTCTTACACATTTAACAGTGATACCAACGTGTATGTCTAACAGCTCATTTTCACCGTTGGATCTTTTGTGGGTAAAATACATAGCCAACTCCTAAAGATGCTAAAAAAGGCAATTATAAGGTTGTTATTTAAGCTGGTCATGTGCAAATCAGACCACCTTCCCTTTTTGGTGGAATCAACTGACCATCTAATATATAGAGTGGGCTTGTGAGTATCATCTGTTGTTAGTTGACAGCTGGAAAGTATTCCACTGTCTTTATTGAAATAAGAGGGGTGCAAGTTAATGATGGAGTCAGTAATGATGTTTGGCCACATTAATGGGGTTCTCTAGGTTCATAATTATTTTTTTCATCTTCCCAGAGTACCTCAAACACTGCATATATTTGCCCCTTATACCTGTTTTTCATGTCAGCACTTTCCTTTCCCTTTTCTCAGCTTCACTGGATCCTGGCAGGATGTTTACATCCAGAACCTCTTGTTTTCATCAACTTCCTGCTGGGATTTCTAACCAAACCCAGCATGCTTTGTTCTGTAATATTTCTCAAGGCTTCCTTCGTCTATCTAACACGGAGACGGGAGGTATAAGGGGTGCGACTACTGCAACGAGAACAGTCTGAGAGGCGGAGCAAGAAATGAGAAAGCAAAGCGTGCTGGGTTTGGTTAGAAAAACCAGTAGATAGCTGATGAAAACAGGAAGTTCTACTTGTAACATCATGCCAGGATATAGTGATGTTGATGGAAGGAAAGTGCTGCCATATAAACAAGTAAATGGAACAAAATTGGACTACCCTGGACAGATAAAATAATATTTCATAATGAAGCCAGAGAACCCGTTTAAACGTTTCCAAAGTGAAAATCCAGACACGGAAATGCACCCTTCAATATATTTACTGTAACATTACATATCTACGTGTGGGGTGGAATTCCAGACAGAATAGCTCTTTCATCTATATCAGGGCTGGCCAAACTGTGGCTCGCCAGCTGTTGCAAAACTACAACTCCCAGCATGCCCAGTCTGCCTACAGCTATCAGCCTACAGCAGGGCATGGTGGGAGTTGTAGTTTTACAACAGCTGGAGAGCCTCAGGTTGGCCAGCCCTGATCTATATAATGGAGTATGAATTTTACCTTTGAGCATACATTTCTATCTCGGTGAAGTATTTTTATGTTAAGGGTGATGTAATCACAGCTGTGTGCTGTCTTATCTCTATATCAGCCATAGATGCAAATAGTGCAAGGTCTATAGCAATTTCCTCTTTTTGATCCTGAAGGCCACATATAGCTTTTACATCAGCCACTTTAGATTTTCCTAAGGTATTTGACCTTAGATGAGTAAACAGTAAAAGTTAAATCTGATGTTGATTTGCCTTTGCTGATATAACTAGGCATGGCCATATGTTGTACAGTGAATCTCAGGTATTCATTCACATGATGTTACAGTATTTTTAAAAAATTACTATAGACATTATAATCCATGTCAGCGTGTTATTTAGGCTACTGATGTATAAGGCAATCGATGAACCAATGCTCATTTCTGTTGGATTTGTGTATATGTAACATATAAGGTATAGCAATTTTTTCTTTTCTTTTGCAGCTAAAGGTCATATTGACCAAAGAATGGCAGATGTCGCTGAGAAACTGTCCCGAGGGGAGAAAGTAGAAGGAAAGTACTTGACCTATTATCTGGCTCAGGAGAAAATCCCAATGAAGTCTGTGTATGGCAATGTGACTGAGCTGCTTCTAGCTGGAGTAGATACGGTAAGTCAGCTGAGGTTGCACATAGATAATGGTAAAAATTAGGATACCCGTTATGAGTGATGAAAGTACAGCTGAAAAATGTGGAGAACAGTATAATGTATTCATCCAATGCTATATATATATATATATATATATATATATATATATATATATATATATGTAACAGTAGGCAAAATGCTAAATGGGATCAAATGCAATCAAAGACAGTGACACAGAAGTCCATTTGAAATAGGAATTTCCCTGTTCTTTATTTTGTTGCACAAATTAAACATATGTCCATTACATTCAGGCCCAAAACACAACTCAACCACTGCTCGGCTGGGTGCTAACTAAACATATACATTTCAGTGACAAGTTGCTTACTGGCAACAAATTTAACGTGTGTTACCTCACACCGGGGTAAATGTCTATTTTAAAGCTAGCAATCACAGTAACCGTCTCTCCAGACAGGTTCTGTCTCCTCAGATGTCTGTCTCTCTCCAGTGCACACCTTGCACCTAAATAAACCAGTAATGAGCTGATACTGGCCAGGAAGGGAATGCTAGGCCCCTCTACCAACCTGCCCATCACTCCGGGCCTGAAAACAGGATTTAACAAAGCCCTTAGAAAACTAGTCTCTGCTGGGGATACTCAACTATCCTGGATTCCTTATATCTCATCCAGTTTTCCCTGGATATACTACTGTATATTAGATATTAATTTACCTTTGTTTGTTGTAAATATCCAGCTCATACATTACATTGTTGCTTAAGATTATTTTTTTCCAATCTTAATGGCAGATTTCCAGCACTCTATCTTGGAGCCTATATGAATTAGCACGGCATCCACAAATACAAGCCTCTCTGCACCAAGAGATCCAAGATGTTCTTCAAGGCCGAGATATTGCCACAGCGGCTGATGTCGCCAAGATGCCCCTAATGAAAGCTGTGGTGAAAGAGGTGCTAAGGTAAATTTATACAACAGATATATAGAGCACATATGTGTGCCCTAAGAAACTCTTTGTAATAGGTTTGCTCAGGATCCATTGCAATGTTTTAAAGCTTAAAAGGGTTGGCCAGGATTTTGATATTGATAGCCTCTGCTCAGAACCCCTGTCAATCAGTTCTTTCGTTTTAGCTTTGGCGCTGGAACTACACAGCTACAGCCATTGTGTAATGCACTTCAGTGGATGCAACTGATCAGATATTGATGGCCTATCCTGAGGTTAAGCCATTAGTATAAAAGTACTGGAGAAGACCATTTTTGATTGACCACATAGTGGGAAGGGAAATTATGCCCATAAATTTTCTCTTCTCATAGTTATACTCTGATGGACAGAATTGTTATTACCACACATTACACGTTAACTTTGTCATATTCCCTGTTGGCTCTAATTTATTTTATATAAAATGTTTAAAATCTTCAAATAATAACCAGAAAAAATGACATCACTAAATATGGATTATATCAACCTCTTCTAGGTTATATCCTGTTATCCCTGGCAATGCCCGTGTTATATCAGACAGAGACATCCAAGTAGGAGAATACATCATACCAAAGAAGGTGAGTTAATGTCTGAATTCTCTTTAGGTCCCATGCACACGACCAGGTCTGCTTTGTGGACTGCAAACCGTGGGTCCGCAAAACATGGACACGGCTGTTTGCACGCTGCATTGCGTCCCCGAAGCACATGGAAGCCCTTCTGTGTGCTTCTAGGTCCAGGTGTCCGCACCACCAAAGGCAGGACATGTCCTATCTTTGGTTGCAAGCACTGCAATGTGGTGTGCACATGCCCATGTCCATGTTTTGCAGATCCACGGTTCATGGTCCACAAAACAGACACAGCTGTGTGACTGGGGCCTTAATAGATTTGTGCATACATCTAGCTCAGTCTAATACAAATATTTAGGGTTTACTCAAGTCATGCCATGTTTCTTTCAGACACTCATTACGCTCTGCCACTATGCCACATCAAGAGATGAGAAGTACTTCTCAAACCCTAATGAATTCCACCCAGAACGTTGGCTGAAGAAAGATGAATCTCATCACCCATACGCCTCTATTCCATTTGGTTTTGGCAAAAGAAGCTGCATTGGGAGGCGTATTGCTGAGCTGGAGGTGTACCTTGCACTTTCAAGGGTAAGTAGAAATAATGTTGTGAAGTGATATACTGTACATGCTAGAGATCAGTCCCTGAAATGTCTCCACAAGAAGCCCTTAATCATGCCTGTGTGTCACTACCGGTATCTTGGCAGGTCTATGGCCTGTATGGTTTCCCATAACAATTACTTAGGGTTTCCATAGTAAATGTTAGTCATTGGTTTACTATGGAATTCATTATGACTTTCCTTGTACAGATGTAGCACAGATATAGCTGACTTTACATCACTTACCGATATAAGATAAAGCAGTCATATGTAAAACCACAGATACTTCACACACATGGGGACAAACCCCAAATAAACCCCTACTATAGGTTCCTAAGCCTTTATTAAAACTTAACCTTTATTTATGTTAATAAGAATGAGAAACATCAACAGACCCGTGAATTAAAACCTTCAACAGGAGGCTTGGACTTTGTCTATTATTTGTTTGTCTAGGCCAAATGGCCCATAGGAGGGACTAATTGTCCGTAAGAGCACTGTGTGGTGTTCGGTATATAACTAATCCTGTGCGGTCCTAGATTAGCCACACCATTGCCAATCTATATAGTATTCTTTAATACGTCCCTTGTAGGGGAGATGCTCTTTACACAAATGATTGGCACTTTGGTGTAACTTTCAATGGCCACACACGAATTTATCCACACTGGTGTGCACCTCACAGACCTCTATGACGGTCAATTTTTGTTTTTGTTGTTTTATATATATGACTATCTATCTCTGTGCATACCTAACGTGACTGTACTTTTGTTGTCCGATACTCCTAGTATTGCCAGGGACCGTATACAGTAACTGTTAGTATCTCCACATGTACTTCACTATCCCTGTGCAGTCCTTGCCTGGCTGCACTGTTGCTGGTCCACACTGACATACAAGAACAAACACACAGTCACTCTAATGTAGTATACACTCAGCTCGCTAGTCCTGTGCAGCCACCCTAAGGCCTGCACAGGACTAGCGAGCTGAGTGTATACTACATTAGAGTGACTGTGCGATAACAAGCACAGTTGCTATACAATGAATGGCACTGTGCGTGGTAAGCACGGAGAAGGCTGCGGCACTAAGAGGAGAACCAGTGCGTTCTCAGACAGCTGATCAATGGGGGTCCTGAGTGTCAGGATAGGTCATCAGTATCAAACTCTCAGAAAACCCCTTTAATATTTGGCAAAATTCATTGTGATATCATAATGTGTTATCTGTGGTTTTACATATATATATATATATTTATATCAAAACCATATGTAATCAAAATCTCGGAAAACCCCTTTAAACCTAAAGCTGGCTGAGCATGCATATGTAGAGAATGGGGAGAGCGGAGAAAGCCACCGCTGGGCAGCTGCTTATCTGCATGCTAATAAAAGGATTGGGCAATTGAATCCAATGTGTCTGATCCTTAGCTCTCTCAGCCACGGGGGGATCGGAAGGCCACCATACACGAGATGGTCAGCCAACCCGCTGAAATCGCTGATTGGGTCACTGTGCAATACTACATTTCCGCAGTACTGGTGCTGCGGGTAAATGAGGAAACCGCAAAATCAGCTATTTGCATAGGGTCATATTTTTAGGGGGGCTGATAACAAAAATGGACAACCCCTTTAGCTCTGCTGTGAATGTACTTTCATTATCTTCTTAGTTTTAATGATATCCCAATTTCTTTTCCAGATTCTTACCCACTTTGAACTAAGACCTGAGCATGCAGGATCAGTGGTGAAACCCATGACCAGAACGCTTCTAGTTCCAGACAGAGAAATCAACTTGCAATTTCTAGAGAGATAATTTCCTGCTTCCTCATTACAGTCCTGTGTCGCCGTTCTATGTGGTCTCATAAATCGTTTCGTTAAACGGTGGTTTTCTGAGAACTTTCCCAACGTTCTCTGAAGTGTGTTTCTGAAGTTTAACCAAACGGAAATCCACAAGACTCCTTGCTGAAGTTCCTTAGCTGTTGAACATCATGTGTCCAGCATAAATAATATAGGAGAAAATTAAGTGAATAATATTTATTAATATAGGGTCATAACTGCCAGTTATACGGAGAAATACAGATGGAATTTTTGTAACTAGTTACGATGGAGCAATGACCTTACTGATGTGTTCCAAGCTTGGATTACCTTGGCTCAATTAACACTAGCTCAAGCCAGGGGCGGAAAGGCCATAGACCTTACAGGGAAATTACCGGTGGGACGATGCCCAGGGGGCTGCCTGAGCCCTCCTCACAGCCTGCCAGTGGAAGTATTTTGTGCTGCTGGCAGTAGTTTGTGATGGACTGTAGTATTTGGCTCTGTTGGGTGGTATAATGTGCCACAATATGGTATTGCTGGCCCTGCCTTCCATCAATTTGAGCCTGACTACAAAATGGGGCCACTTTTAGTTTTTTTTCCAGGGCCATTTTAAGTTCCCAGTCTCCCCCGTGGCTCAAGCCTTCCTTATTGTGTAAATTCAACTATTGTAGTAAATTATATTTCATAGGAAATGGTTTGTACATACAGTATTTTACATCTATTTATTATCTGTGTATAGACGTTAATGTAAATAACTGTAATAAGTAATATCAGCGTGAGACGCTCAGTTTTCCATTTTTTGTATACGTTTTTGACACATGCTGTCATTCCTTTTTATCTATGTCCATTTTTTTTTAAAAAAGTATTTTTATATATTTATTATATAACATATTAATAAATATTTGTTTTATTTATATATAATATATGACTTCTGTGCTTATTATTATGTGTAAGTGTGGGGACATTGTTTTTACTTGAAAAGAAATTGTAACACAAATAAGATATTTTATTCAAGTTATTACAAAAAGTAAGTTAGTCTGGTCTCTATTTAACATTTAAAGGGGTTTTCAGGAGTACAATACTGATGACCTACCTATCATCAGGATAGGTCATCAATATCAGATCAGTGGGGGAAGGGTCTGTCTCCCATCACCCCCGCCGATCATCTTTTTGAAAAGCTTCCTAGCAAACCTTCTTAGCAACCACAGCGCCGTACATCGTATAGTGGTTGTACATGGAATGACAACCCAGGTCCATTTGCTTAAATGGAATTGATCTGCAAATAAGCCATGTGACCAATGAAAATGACAACACTGGTCTAGAAAGAGGTCATGGTGCTCATAAGGGCGCTGCAGCCTCTTTCAACAACTGATTGGGGATGGGGTGGGGGGCGGTGCTAGGAGTTGGACCCCCACCCATCAGGTATTCATGTCATAGGCTGAAGATAGGTCACAAATATGGACCCCCAAGAAGACCCCTTTAAAGAGTAACTAAACTTTTAATCAAGTTTTTTTTTTAAATGTCCCAAATACCCTAAAAATATTTTTTCTAATATACATTATTTAATGATTTTGACTTTTAAATGAAGATATTTCACCTAAAGCCCTGATTTTCGGCACGCTTTAAATTCACTATTCCCCACAGTGTATGGAGGACGGACTGTGCACGCTATCAATGGGGCTGTAGAAAATTGAGTATGGGCAGGAGCGCACATTGCTGCTCCTGCATGTGCTTCCCCCAAAGTTTACTAACAATGTGCCATGCCAGGATTTGCTGAGCAGAGCTGCTCCTGTCTGCGCCTGCTTCACCAAGCTAAGAGTCCTGCATGTCAGCTTTTAGCTTAGCAAAGCAGGCACAGGCAGGAGCCCACTCCGCTCAGCTAATCCTGGCATAGTACATGGGTACAGGGACATGTTTTAATGTGTCATAACCTTACATTAGATGTATATATCAGAACTTATAGACCTCTAACTATATGTTAAAGGCGTTGTGGTAGAATGGGGGATTTTTTGGCAAACCCTCCACTTGGCTGGACCTGTAAAGCCTGCCCATCAGTGCTGGTGACACCACCAGGAACACTGCTAGGCGGAAGCAAACAGCCAAACAGCCTTTGCCCTAAGCGATATAGCGCAGGGCAAGATAGACCATCGGAGCAGGGACCAACGGTCCCAGGAGTTTGACTTTCTCTCTGCAACGACACACAGAAACATTAAATGAAATAGATGAAATATACCTGTGCGAAGCCGGGTATTTCTGCTAGTATGCAATAAATATGACATCAAAATAATGCAAATACTCATCAAATGTGGATAGAGGCAGGCATGGTGCATAGGTACAAAGCCCCATGCGTATCGCTGGGTCAACCAGCTTCCTCAGGGGTCCTCCCCTGTGTGTACAAAGATCTTTTCCTTCCAGGTGAGAATACCTCTGTACATATGAAGTCTGATGGAGAGTTCCAAACAGCATTTCTCTGCATGAAATCAGAGGCATATGGCGGTAAAGCGAGTTATTATAACTGTACAAAACTAGGAAATAGAGGCAACTGTATGAAGTAAAACAACAGTTTACAGCCTGAATATGTTGGCACTATACAATTAATGTGAAATAATTTATAATAAGGAGCTGGACTAAATAATGAGACCTGCGGCCAGGGGCGTAGCTAGAACTGATTGGGCCCCACAGCAAATTTTTGTATGGGGCCCCCCCTTCATGATCATCCTAGCAATGAATGTGCGCATATATAAGGGTGGGTTCACATCACCTTTTTACCATCTGTTTGAAGTACTGTATATGTTGGAAAGAACAGATAAAAAACTCTTTTGTATTCTGCAGAGTCCGGCAAAAAAGTATGCTTTTTTTTTTTTTACATTAGTCTGGGTCATCAGTTAATGCATAAGTTTTTTGTATATGTTAAACGCAAGGCAAAAAGGTGATGTGAACTCAGCCTAAGTGTTCCAAAATAAGCACTAGTACACAGCAGAGCGACGTGACGGGAGGCTGCCATGTACTGCAGGTTATAGTAGAGAAGCCTGGTCCTGGTGGTCAGTGCTGTGGATTGTGTTCTACAAGGCTCATTTACTCTACTGGAAAATACAGGCCACACTACAGCATAATATATTGGAATCCACAGTATAGACTGAAAATATATTAGCCCTACAACCAAATAATCACCCAGCCATACAATGACTGGATAACACATCCATACAGTGACCGGATAACACAGCCATATAGTGACCGGATAACACAGCCATATAGTGACTAGATAACACCTCCATACAGTGACCAGATAAAGCCTCCATACAGTGACCGGATAACACCTCCATACAGTGACTGGATAACGCCTCCCTACAGTGACCGGATAACGCCTCCATACAGTGACCGGATAAAGTCTCCATATAGTGACTGGATAACGCCTCCATACAGTGACCGGAAAACGCCTCCATACAGTGACCGGATAACGCCTCCATACAGTGACCAGATAAGGCCTCCATACAGTGACTGGATAACGCCTCCCTACAGTGACCAGATAACGCCTCCATACAGTGAATGGATAACGCCTCCCTACAGTGACTGGATAACGCCTCCCTAGAGTGACCGGATAATGCCTCCATACAGTGACTGGATATAGGGTATAAGGGGGCACAGTACAGGGTATGGTAAGGGGGCACGATAGAGGGTATAAGGGGGCATAGTACAGGGTAGGAGGCACATTATAGGGTATAAGGGGGCATAGTACAGGGTAGGAGGCACATTATAGGGTATAAGGGGGCATAGTACAGGGTAGGAGGCACAGTACGATGTATGCTCTTATACCCTTGTACTGTGCTGCCAACAGTGTATATTTAGGGGGCACAGTCCAGTGTATGGGGCACAGTCTAGGGTAGGGGGAACAGTCCAGGGTAGGGGGCATATTCCAGTGTATGTTTAGGGGGCACAGTCCAGGGTAGGAGGCACAGTCCAATGTATGGGGCAAAGTCCAGGGTTGGGGATACAGTCCAGTGTATGGGACACAGTCCAGGGTATCAGACTCACCAAAGCTGGGAGGGAGTCTGAAGCAGGAGGGTCCTGGCTTGCAGGCAGGCAGCAGCGGTTCTCAGAGGTGGATGGTGGGCGGCAATTCAAACTAGCACAGGCAGCCATACAATTGTGCTGCAGGGCAGGAGGCGGGGCCATAAAAAAAACGTGCGGCTAAGCAGGAGGCCGGGGTCCATACAGCAGTGCGGCTGGGCGGTAAGCCATTCACTCGTACAGTATGGTGGACGAGAGGGCGGGCGGCCGTACAAATGTGCGCTGCGGCTGGGCGAGAGGGCGGGCAGCCGTGCAGGCAGGATGGGAGAGCACGTCCAGGGTCCATCTGAGTGATTGGTGGAGCAGCAGCTTCCGCCCACTGCTTCTCCACCAATCAGATAACAAAGTGCAGCAGCGCAAAGGAGAGGTAGGAGAATCCCTCTCTCCCCTCTTCTCTTGTTTCATTAGAGGCTGCAGCAGTAGGAACCCACCACCACCACCGGCAGGGAAAGCCAAATTAAAAAATAAATAAATTTAAAAAAGAATTTAATAGGGCCTTGATGGCCACATACCTCTGCTGCTGCTCCCGGGCCCCTTCTCAGCTCGGGCCCCGAAGCAGCCGCTTCCCCTGCTTCCCCGATAGCTATGCCACTGCCTGCGGCCGCACACTGTGACAGCACAGTCTGCTGCATTGTAATGTGTGAGGACTTTCTGACATGTGGGTTAGTGTACATTTAGGCTGAGAATGCCATGGCATGTACTTTTTTCTTTTGTACCAATTTGATCTTTTAAAAATAAAAATTAAAGAACAACACATATGTGCCCTCCATAAAAGACACTGAAGCAAAAGGCATTCATTCAGTTGCTCTTTTGTATTCCGCCAGAGCACAACATGTCCCGTACTGACTGTTAGGGATGAAATACATTTGAATTATATTGTAATTTTCTGTTGCTGGCTGGAATCAGGAATTGCTGTATAACATCACAAGTGAGTTGGTGCAACAAACAATAGCCAAAAACATGAATTTATCTAAAATGAATTGGCTGCCTATTAGACTAATACATGGTGACCTAGAAACAGTAAGATAATGTCTGCAGTGAGGGCTGTGCACATCAGATCTGAACTCGATGTTTTATGTTAGTTCAAACTAAGGCATCAGTGGAAATTGGCTTAATATAAAAAAAATATTAGTAAAAATGTCTATTAACTATGCTGAGGATGAAAACTAAACATAGGTACTGGGTCAGGATGGGCTGTATGCTCAACAGGGTAAAGAAAGTGAAGGAAGAGTACCCTCTAAGGGCCCATGCACACGACCATATGTATCTTGCGATCTGTTTGCATTCCATATTTTGCGGAACAGAACAGCTGGCCCCTAATAGAACAGTCTTATACTTGTTTGTAATGCGGACAATAATAGGACATGTTCTATTTTTTTGCGGAATGGAAATATGGAAACAGAATGCACACAGAGTAACTTTTTTTTGCAGACCCATTGAAATGAATGGGTCTGAAAAATAAAAAATGGAACGGACACGGAAAGAAAACACACTCGTGTCCATGATCCCTAATCCTGTTAGAGCATTAAAAACTGAGGTCTACCAGGACATGTTTTTGTTATATCTTTTTTTTTTTGTTCTTTCACTACCCCCACCCCCTTTTAAGCTTTTGAATGCGCTGACATATATAACTATGGGTAAACGCATGGTTGACAGCATTAACAAATAGTATGTTTAAAAACACACACAGTGCAGTCGCATGTGTTATTCTGTTTATTATTAAAGACATTCCAAAAATTGTTCCTTATGGGGGGCAGGTGTTATCAGAAAAAACAATAGCTTGTTGAGATCAAGCATCCAAAAATTATGAATTAAAAGGGTTTTTAAGGATTTTTATACTGATGACCTATCCTCAGGATAGGTCATCAGTATCTGATTGGTGCGGATCCGACACCCGGGATCCCCGCCGATCAGCTGTTTTGAGAAGGAGGTGGCAGTTTGCAAGAAGCCATACATCGTACAGTGCCTGGATTGGTTTTGCACTCAGACCGATTCACTCCAGTACCCCCAGTGTCATCCACAGTGCCCCCAGTGCAATTCATAGTGCCGCTAGTGCCATCCACAGTGCTCCAAAATGCCATGTACAGCCTTACACAGTGCAATGTAAGCGCTGTGTATGAGTCAGTACAGGCTTCACATAGAAGCCTGTACACTCAGTAGAAGGCCGGTGGTCCCGGTGCATGCGCAGTAGTGTGCAGGCGTCAAGACCAGGGAAGGCCAGCAGAAGGTGGTGATGTCAGTAGTGACGCGCCATCTCCTGCATTCAGGGAGGAAAAGAAGATAATGGGGAAGGACCGGCAGACGTGGAATTGCTGGAAAAGTGGTCATGTGACTGTGAAGAGGATCCAGGAAACACTGGTGCTGCTAGGGGGTATGTTTCTCCCAATCTTCTCTCCAATCTTCTTATGGCATTATTGCCATAAAATGCTTTTGCTGTAACTGAACATAATCTTGCAGTAACATGCAATGCTGCAATGCATTTAATAACACTAATATAATAATGGCGTTTTTGCAATAAAATGATTTTGCTGTAACTACCCGTTATCTTGCAGTAATATGCAACATGTTTAATAACGCAGGCCCGTCTCATTCATTGTTTTCTATGCTTGTTTTAGGTGTAGAAAATGGAATGAATGTAAGACAGCTTGGAAGCTGGCTTACATTTAGAACTGGCGTGGGATACACCAAAGTTATGTAAAGGCGAGCGCCTCTTCATAGCCTTGGCGGATCCATCGCCAGTTATAGGGGTTATTAAGACCAGAGTCTAAAGCGCTGGTCTTAATAAATGACCCCCCCCCCCCCATGTATATGTATTTGTTTTTAGAATTAAAGCATACATGTTGTTTCAGATTATATTTAACTCTTTCAGGACCATTTTCTATTTTTGCTTTTCTATTTTTACTCCCCACCTTCCTGGAGCCATAACTTTTTTATTTTTTGTTCACATAGCCATTTGAGGACTTTTTTTTACAGGATAAGGCCTTTTTCACACAACAGTAATTTTTGCGGCCACCAATCCGCATTTTTTGCAGAAAAAATGCGGACCCATTCATTTCTATGTCTGTTCCGTAGCCAGCAAAAAAAAAATAGAACATGTCCTATTCTTGTCCGTTTTGCGGACAAGGATAGGCATTGTTACAATGGACCCGCAAAAAATACGGATGCCATACGGACGTCAGCCGTTTTTTTGCGGATCCGCAATTTGCAAAAAAGCATCCAACGCGTTTCCGAGCGCAAACGGGCTCCTTCGTCAGGGATAGTTCTTCATTATCCTTCTAGGGGTTTAAGTAGACATCAAGTTCCCTTGGCAACCAACTCATAGCCACAAGAACTCCTTCTCTATTAGGACTGCATCTATCGCAAGTATTATGTGTAATAGCTTTCTTTATTCCCACATATACTTCCTTATCCTCAATGGAAAGCAAATAATTCTATATCTTCATTAAGACCACATGGTGCCAGACTATTAAGTCTGTATATTCACCTGCTCTCACATCTAGACATTTGTTTTATTTGATCACCCCCTCTACTATCCAATTTTACTTTTTCTATTCCCCCAAATGAGGAGCCTTTACATTCTCCTTTATGGCAATCAACAAAATGCCTAGATAGGGGATGTCCTTCAAATTTCTTTTTTATATTATTAACATGTTCCCTTATTCTAGTTTTTAATAGGCGTTTCGTCCTCCCTACATATATTTTTTCGCAAGGACATTTTTTGGACTTAACAATATACATAAAGGATGGATTGATTCAGACCAAGTTTCATTTCTTTGGGGGTGTTGCTTGCTATGTATAATATTGCCTAAACAGCGCGGGTGTGATCAAGGACGTATATTAGACATTTCTATTTGACAGAGTATTGGCAGCTTACTCATACACTACCCAGCGAAGGCTCATTTTTTCGGTCTACTTGTGAGAAGTGAGTGGCAATAATACTATAAAATATACAGCAGCGCTTGAGTGTTTTGTAAATCTAGTTTATTTTCATTTTAATTATGGGGAAAGAGGAGTGATTTGAATTTTTAGATATTTTTCTAAACTTTTTTACTTTTCCTACTTTACCCTAGGTCAGAGTTTTATTAAGAAGTCTCTTACACCATTTTCTTGTACAACATACATCGTTGCCTAATAAACTATATTACAAAAATGTTTTAAGATCCCCTGTCCTTATTCAATATTAAAAAGAAACAACAGTTATACTTTAAGGTAAAAGTAAGGTAAATCAGTAAACTATTGATCATCTGGTTATCACTGAGAAACATTCACTTACTGGGGAGCACAGCCGAATACAAGTCCAGTCCCTCTACTTTACTATACTACAAGATTTTGTGTTGGGGCTCGGACTAGTCAAGTGGGGACAAGAAGGGCGACTAGCCACTAGCAACCACCATCCAGAGTTGTCACTGACAGCATAACCGATAAAGGTCGGTGCACGTAGCTCAAATTTACACATTATTACTCAATAGCACTGGCCATACTTCCCATGGTGCTTCCTGCTTTCCCTCAAGCTCATTCCAGTGTCCTGATAGGCCGAGCGTTCATGTGGAAGAACAATGAATTTGGTATTTATTGTTCCCACTCCTTTCCTGTCATAGGGCAGCACCTTTGACTTGAGATTATTAGCAGGTGCCACTGAAATTGTCAGCATCTGACAGGAAAAACGTCATGTCTCTGGCAAGTTTAGCCTCATTTCAAGTGATTTTCAGACTCTTCCCAACCCCCTCCTTCCTTTCCTAGGTGTATACATCAAAAAGAAATGATGATCACTGCAAGAAAAAGCGGATGCACTCAGGAATGTTTCACATCTTGTGTTGCCCAAGGCGGATCACGTCAACTACCACACCTTCTAACCTAATGTCTCACAGCTCTACATTTTTTTTTTGTTGTTTGTGGGCAGAAAGCCGCAAAGTTCTTGTAACTATTTCACAATAATGGGAATAACCATTATGTGGGTTATGAAATAATTCCAATAAACGTTTAAATTTTTTTTATATAAAATGTACTATATAGTAATACTAATGAGGGTATACAATTTTATATATGGTCAGGAGAAAAAAAAACACATTTGGAGCCATCTTTGGAGCCAATCATTCTGAACTAGGGTCTACTTTTTGAATCAAAACCCAATAGACATTATTGAGGATATGGTTTTGGACCCAAGAATAATTTCCTTTGGTGGACCCAAGTAACAACAGTCCAACAAATCTAAAGGTCCTTTTATGTTTTATGTTTTGTCGGCAACACAAATAAGGAAAGTGCTTCTGACAAAAACATCTGATGAGCCAACAAACTGTGGGCTTATGATCAGGAACGAGTATTGCTTTTGTTCGATAATTGGGCTGTGTAAAAGGCCCTTAACTCATTCCTGACCTTTTAATTGATGTTTTCACTACCTGGTCCTGTCAACCAAAGTAGAGAAGGCGCAGCAGTTGCAGAGAGAGCTGAGCCTTTATATGTAACAGCAACGCCCTCATTGCTCCTAGAGGCTCATGTGCATATATTAAAACATCATTTTTCTCAGAAATGCGGGCACATATGACCATGGAACCAACACAGATGCCTTCAGCTGCCAAGCGCACATGTAACAGGTCAGCCAGTGTCATAGGTACAAATCTGCTAACAGATGTATTTACTATTGATGACCTATCCTCAGGATAGAAACAGTACAAAACAGTTATTGAAAGCAGCACCGAATACCTTTCAGACCAGTCGTGGAATGCAACAGCCTGTCCAAGACCCTCGATCCATCCAGGTGTTCAGTATAGTATCCAAAAAATAGTTGGAGGCAGCATCTCCACAAAAATCAGGTTTATTCCTCAAAAATTCATAATGAACATGTGTAAAAAGCACTTTATTGGCACATTTTTGCACATGTTCATTATGGATTTTTGAGGAATAAACCTGATTTTTGTGGAGATGCTGCCGTCAACTATTTTTTGGATACTATCCTCAGGATAGGTCATCAATATCAGGAGTGGGTCCAACACCCAGGACCCTCACTGATCAGCTGTATGAGGAGACAACACATGCCGTGCGCACGTGCCATCTCCCGTCTCTCTTTTTGTTCACCGCTGCTGTCTATAGCAAACACCTGGAGACGGTATGTGTGCACTGCACACGGCGTCTCCTCATACAGCTGATCGGCGGGGTGCTGGGTGTCGGACTCATTCCAATCTGATATTGATGACGTATCCTGAGGAGGTGAAGAAGAAGTCATCAATTGTAAAAGCTCAGACAACCCCTTTAACTCTACTGAGAACCTGACAATACAAATGTGACTACAGTTGACCCAGTATCTTAGCACTAGCTGAGGTCTGAGTCCATCAGTGTGATGTCCTTTCAAGCAGCTCCTTACAACTCAGTTCCAGAAATTCCCACTGTGGGTGGGTTAAATTGAGTCACACCCAAAGACCAAGGTTGTGAGTGATGTCAAACTTTAATGAACCATATAAATCCTGGTGATTTGTTGTTTTTGTGGTTTTCAAGACTCTCGATTGGGATGTGATCCTTGTTTTTATTGTTTAAAGGGTTTTTTCAAAGGCCCAGTGACCATTTGGTGAGGGAATGGTCACTGGGCCTTCCACTGATTCTGAGAATGGACCCAGCATGCTGAGCATCGGTACTTGTTCCCCTCACCATGGGACATAAAACATCAAAGGAGTTGTCCCACAAATTTAAAATGTAAAAATCTTGTCTTTGTTTACTCCTATATCTGAAGGACTTTCTTTCCTTTCTGTGGGTGGGCTGCAGCTCATTAAGCATCTGCATCTCCCAGGATGCATTTCAATAAGCTCTTCCTCCCCTGTATAGAAAATAGTCCCTCACATATAGCCCCAGAGATACATATGGTATGTAATGCCTCCACTATTGTAGATAGATGTAGCTGTATACGTCTATGAATTTAGAAGTAGAGATGAATGAATTAAAGGTTTCTCAGCTGCTTTATCAGCTTCACTATGATATCAGTACACCAGCACTGAGGGGAGGGGAGCAGGGAAGCTACTGATCATGTCAGTCCACCACCGAATGCAGAAGGGTAGACAGTGGGAGGCGCTAGAGAGAAAAAGGTAATGTATGTAAAAAAATAAAATAAACATAATAATATTTTTATTGCTTGTATTACAATATTACTTCATTTAAAGGGGTTTTCCAGGATTGTACTACTGATGACCTATCCTCAGGATAGGTCATCAGTATCTGATAGGCGGGGATCCCGGGTGTCAGCTGTTTGAGAAGGTACCGGCGCTCCTGTAAGCACCGCTACCTTCTCCCCGCTCACCAAGCACAGCGCCATACATTGTACAGCGGCTGTGCTTGGTATCATGCTCAGGCCCATTCACTTGAATGGGGCTGATCTGCTCCTAGGCCACATGACCGATGAACCTGACGTCACTGGCCTAGGAAAAGCTAAGAGAAGTCTGCAGCGCTCACGGGAGTGTTGGTGCCTTCTCAAACAGCTGATCGGTGGGGGTTCCGGGTGTCGGACCCCCACGATCAGATACCTATGACCTATCCTGAGGATAGGTCATCAGTAGTAAAATCCTGGAAAACCCCTTTAAAATGCCCTATGTATTGCATAGTAATACTTTTTGTGGGATGAACTCTTTAAAAAGCAAGAGTTGGGACTCAGCCCAAACATTATGATAAGGAGAACAGGGCCCTAAGGCTTAAATGGGTTATCCAAGTTAGGCCCCTTTCACACGAGCGGGAGACTCGGACGTCACCCACAACGTGTGCTGTGTACTGACCTCCCGGCACTGAACGGGGGTTACATAGCATTATACTGATTTATGATGCTATGTAACCCTTACAGTTCTGGAATGTGTTGGATAACAATGTCAGCATTATCCAACACATTCCAGAACTGTAAGGGTTACATAGCATCATCATATAGTGACCCAACGAACCTCAGGATAGGTCATCAATATCAGATCGGCAGGGATCCGACACCCGACACCCCCGCCGATCAGCTGTTTGAAGAGGAGGTGCTCACTGTGTCAGTGCTGCATCTTTTTCTTTGTCTACTTGCTGCCGTAACATGGGTAGCGGTGAGCAGTTGTAATTACACCTAACCATCCCATTCATTCATAAGTTGAAACAAGGACAGCATTGGGTTTGGTTGAAGCTTTGAAGTCAGTGGAACCACAGGTCCCAGGTCGATGAGTGACGGTAATGCTGAAATTTATTTTCCAATATGGGGGTGGAGTGTCTGGACGGTGTGAGTGTACATATATATATATTTCATTATACTATAGTACATATGGTTGTGACAATACTGCATGCAGCCCAATGAACGGGACTGAGTGGCAGCACCCTCACAGCCATAGCTGTATGTATTACTGTGCCTGACTAAACAATGAAAGGGGCGCAGCACTCGCTGGAGCACCACAGCCCTTCTTCTCAGCTGACCGACAGGCATATCTGCCTGATATAAAGAACAGGTAAGTACTTACCTTACAGTTCTGGTTCTCCCAGCTCTATTTACCCGGCTGCAGAGGTGACAACAGGTTGACAACACATGACGGCTGCAGCCCATCACTGGCCTCAGTGGTACACCACTGAGACCAGTGATTGTTTAACCCCTTTACCATTTACTATGGACTTGATGTATTCCACTGCTGCTGATAGACTTCTTTACACTGAACGTATCATTGAGTAACATATAATTATAACACGTCATATCCAGATGAGGCTAATTAAGTTGTAAATTGAACTGTTCTTCTACTTAATATACTGATATATTACTTTCATCTTCCTGCCTCTGGCGCTGGACAGGTTGTAGCAGGACTGTGAGTAACACAGCCAGTAATCTCGCTTCTTTACACTTAAGGCGACCACAAGGGTGAAAGATCATCTGAGGGTTTTACGAAGAACTGCCTGGTAAGAACACAAAGTTAAGAATGTTTCTAGAAAGGCAGAAGTTGTCCGCGGGATTCTAATGGATTAGCCGGTTTTACATATTAACTTGTGAGTAGGCCGACAGAAGATCAACATGTTAATTGGAACAATGATTGCATGTTGGCATAACTTCACTCTTAGGAGATGCCCATGAACAGTTCTCCTTGCTTTAATAAATAAGATGCTACCATTTAGCACAGAATATCTTTATTTCCTGGCCATGGGTGGGATAATTCCCCCTTTTCAGAGATCCAGCTTTCACTATTGATGGTGAAGGGGCACACTATGTTGATAACTATGGGAATGAATGAGATCTCATGTATTTTTCCCAATTGAGGTGGTAGTGAAAAGTAGCGTTTAGGTAACTATTCTGTTTTCAGGGTCTGTGGGCCTTTTTGTAGATCTTCTGTGTGTTAGTATTAGGGTTGGGTTTAAAGTAAGGCTTGTTTTGGTGGAGAACATTAGTTCTTCGAATGACTTGGGGTTAGGACTACGTTCTTTCAGAACCCATACACTTTAGGTGTAAATGTATAAGCATACATGGAAAATGGATGCCTCCATACACAGAAGCTGATTACATCTGAGCCTGGCTACAGGGAAATTGCATGGTCAAACTTAAAGGGGTTATCCAAGACCTATAATGCCCCTTCATATGCCCGGGCCCCTCACACAGATAATACATACTATCTGTGTGTGGGTCCCGGGTATATGGGGGACATTATAGGCCTTGGATAACCCCTTTAAAAAGCAAACCAAGTGCAATAATAGCAATAAGATGTGATGTGTATGAACCATGAAGTCATGAAACAATCACCATCCTTCCCTGTACTCACAGAAAGGATCATTTCATGAGGTTTTCCAAAAACGCATAAAGAAATAAAACAGAAAAGTGGAAGCCCTAAACAGTCTACAAATTGCTCATCAGTAACTGTCCATGCCCTGACCATTTTCCCTCTCTACTACACCTTTTTGTTGTGCCTCCATTTACAAACTAACATAATGGTTAGTCATATGGGCATCAAAGAAATCCATAGAACCCTCCTACCTGTAACTGTATGTGACATGCTCTATGGTAGAGTAGGAATAACTAGGAATAAAAACCTAAAAATATGGTAAGGCTAGGTTCACAGTTATGTATTGTAAATCCAGTAGTCTGTTCCGACAGTGGAATAGACTACCAGAGTTGTATCTGGCATAGCCGGACACCACTGCATCCAGCAGAATTTCCCCAGCAAAAAGCCAGCAATTATGCCAGAAACCCATCGGATCCGATTATAGGGAGTGGGAATCTGATGGTGCCCGCCAGTGCCCGGCTTTGCCAGATACAGTAACTCTCGCGGACTGCTGGATTTACAAAACGTAGATATGAATGAAGTCTAAGTGATTGTTTTGTTTTTTGCTTCTCTTTTTACTTTTCTTTTCATATATGGATATATAGCAGATTAAAGGGTTAATATAACAGTGTGTCCAGGGAAGTATGCAATAGGAGCACAATAGTAAAAGTAGTAAAGATAGGGGTTAAAGGCTCATGCACACGGCAGTTGCCTGGCTGTGCCTTTATTGCGGCCCGCAAAAAGCGGGTCCACAATATGCGGGCACTGGCCATGTGCTCACTGCATCACGGATGTGGGTCCGCAATCTGGAAGGTGCCGTTCGGAACACAGGCACGGAACCCAACGGAAGCACTACGGAATGCTTCCCCGGGGCTTCTCTCTGTGCCATCTCACCGCTGTGGATGGATCACAGACTCATTCAAGTTGAAAGGGTCTGGATCCGTTGGCGGAATCCGCACATACAGGGAGGGGCTGGAGGGAAGGGTATTCCAGGTATATATTGTCTGAGATAGTGATGGTATACCATGTTTGTACCCTGTACAGTACAGTTAGATGAGAACACTGTAGACGAGCCTGGACCTCCTGAATTTTATGATGTACTTAGGCTTCCCAAGTTTAGTAGGTGGGAGCCACCAGATATGTAAGAGGGTTCTAGGTTCTGTTAGACATCTCCAGCATTTATCTGAACTCAATCTCTTCATTTGTTTTTCGCTGTTTTTACTTTTCTTTTTACAACAAGATATAAGTCTACATTTCCTAACGTGAGTGCACCGCTATTTTAGCGTAAATTATGCCAAAATGTGGTGCAATTTTTCACATCTAGCTCTAGAGAAAGTTTCTGTACAAAATGGGCAAGAATAAGGTTTTTTTTTTACAATGGGTCCCATGGATGTACATGGACAGCATCCGTATTTCTCAGATCCTCGATTTGTGGGCCACAAAACATATACGGTCATGTGCCTTAATCTCAGCATGAACTTTTATATCAGTAATTGAGATTATTTAAAGAGGACAATCCCTATCCATATGCCGGATTAGGGCTTAAATGGACACCGTAGGGTGGTCTTCCCTGCTCTGGAGGACCTGCCCATCTATTACCTAGATGGCTATTTAAATGAAAGTAGGAAATGTATGGTTTGCCACAAGTTCCCTTTGTGATAACAGCTGATCCCCCATGAGTTTCAGCGACCAGACGCTAGACCTGACAGAATAACAGATGTGCAGGTCGGGGGGCAACTGGGAAATAGTGACCATAATATAATAACTTTCCAACTGTCATTCAAAAGAGTGTTTCTTCAGGGAGGAACAAAAATACCAAACTTCAAAAAAGCTAAATTTAGTCAACTAAGAGAGGCCATAGGCCTAACTAACTGGGACAAAGTCCTCAAAAATAAAAATACAGCCACAAAATTGGAGATTTTTAAAAGCATCCTAATATCTAATTGTGAGAGGTACATACCTTATGGGAATAAAAGGTTAAGGAACAAGAAAAAAACAATGTGGATAAATAGAGCTGTAAAGAAAGCAATAAATGACAAACAGAAAGCATTAAAATCACTAAAACAGGAGGGGAGCGAGGAAGCATTGAAAAACTATAGGGAAAAGAATAGAATATGTAAAAGACAAATAAAAACAGCCAAACTAGAGACCGAGAGATTAATCGCCAAAGAGAGTAAAACTAACCCTAAAATTATATAAATGGTAAAAAGTATAAACCTTAAGGTGTCGGCCCCTTACAGAGTAATGAGGGGGGAGTTGCAGAGAGCGATGAGGAGAAAGCAAAGCTACTAAATATCTTTTTCTCCACTGTATTCACTGAGGAAAATAAACTGTCAGATGAAATGCAGAATATAAAAGTAAATTCCCATTTAAAAGTGCCCTGTCTGAGCCAGGAAGAAGTAGAGCTGCATCTTAAAAAGATTAAAATAGACAAATCGCCAGGACCGGATGGCATACACCCCCGTATCCTAAGAGAATTAAGTAATATCATTTGCCAGACCCTTATTTCTGATATTTAAGGACTCTATACTGACAGGGAGTGTTCCACAGGATTGGCGCAAAGCAAATGTGGTGCGAATATTCAAAAAGGGTCCAAAAACAGAGCCTGGGAACTATAGGCCGGTAAGTTTAACATCTGTCGTGGGTAAACTGTTTGAGGGTTTTCTAAGAGATGCTATCTTGGAGTTCCTCAATGAAAATAAGCAAGTAACTCCATATCAGCATGGCTTCATGAGGGATCGGTCATGTCAAACCAATTTAATCAGTTTCTATGAGGAGGTAAGTTCTAGACTGGAGCACGGCGAATCAATGGATGTCGTATATCTGGACTTCTCCAAAGCATTTGACATGGTACCACATAAAAGGTTAGTATATAAAATGAGAATGCTTGGCCTGGGAGAAAATGTCTGTATGTGGGTAAGTAACTGGCTCAGTGATAGAAAACAGAGTGTGGTTATTAATGGTACATACTCAGATTGGGTCACTGTCACTAGTGGGGTACCACAGGGGTCAGTATTGGGCCCTATTCTCTTCAATATATTTATTAATGATCTTGTAAAAAGCTTGCACAGTAAAATATCAATTTTTGCAGATGACACTAAACTGTGTAAAGTAATTAACACAGAAGAGGACAATACACTACTATAGATGGATCTGGATAGACTGGAGGCTTGGGCAGATGAGGTTTAACACTGACAAATGTAAGGGTATGCATATGGTAAGGAATAATGCAAGTCACCAGTACATACTAAATTGTAAAATATTAGGTAACTCTGACATGGAAAAGGACCTAGGAATTTTAGTGAACGGCAAACTAAGCTGCAGATACCAGTGTCAGACAGCCGCTGCCAAGGCCAATAAGATAATGGGTTGCATCAAAAGAGGCATAGATGCCCGTGATGAGAACATAGTCCTGCCACTTTACAAATCACTAGTCAGACCACACATGGAGTACTGTGTAAAGTTCTGGGCTCCTGTGAACAAGGCAGACATAGTATAGCTGGAGAGGGTTCAGAGGAGGGCAACTAAAGTAATAACTGGAATGGGTGGACTACAGTACCCAGAAAGATTATCAAAATTAGGCTTATTCACTTTAGAAAAAAGACGACTGAGGGGAGATCTAATAACTATGTATAAATATATCAGAGGTCAGTACAGAGATCTCTCCCATGATCTATTTATCCCCAGGACTGTGGCTGTGACGAGGGGACATCCTCTGTGTCTGGAGGAAAGAAGGTTTGTACACAAACATAGAAGAGGATTCTTTACGGTAAGAGCAGTGAGACTATGGAACTCTGCCTGAAGAGGTGGTGATGGTAAGTTAACTAAAAGAGTTCAAGAGGGGCCTGGATGCATTTCTGGAGGGTAATAATATTACAGGTTATAGTTACTAGAGATGGGTCGTTGATCCAGGGAGTAATTCTGATTGCCTGATTGGAGTCGGGAAGGAATTTTTTCCCCTAAAGTGGGGAAAATTGGCTTCTACCTCACAGGTTTTTTTTCTTCCTCTGGATCAACTTGTAGGAAAACAGGCCGAACTGGATGGACAGATGTCTTTTTTTGGCCTTATAAACTATGTATAAACTATGTTACATCATTTTCAGAATCTGTCCAATAATACTGTTACATTTTCCACACAGGAGTTTTCTTCATGGCCTTAATTTTTAATCTTACCATAGCAACATCTGCATTATCTCCACTGTCTTCTGGGTGTCCTCCGCATCTCCATCATATGACAAAAGCGAGTTTTCATCAGCTTCTCATGAAATTGACTCTGTTTGTACATGTAGAAGGGCAATCAGATTGTGACGTTTATTGGGTGACATTCTGATTGCCAATGGCTGATGGGCACTTTAATCACATAAAATGCGTCTGATAATTCGGCGCCTCCTTTCTACCACAGACAGCTCCTGTTTTCATGTAAACTGAATAGAATTGTCAGGACATAAAAATAAGAACCGCCAAATGAATGCAGCATGTAATCATCCCCAATTACAACACCACTGAAAATTACAAGTGTTTGTGGAGATGAAAAAGCTCCAGTATGAAAAGACCCCAGGACCCCGCTATCTCAGCTGCACAAGCGCTGCAAGAAATACTTTCCCAAGCAAATAATTACTGTATTCTTATCAAATTACAAGAAAACGTTACAAGGCAATCATACAATTCATTTCAATTAGCAGACATCAATAGAAATACAAAGGCAACAGAGGAAAAAAAAATATCATACACTTCAATACGGGGAGTATTCTATTTACATGTAAAAGTAGTTTCCCCTTAAAAGACAAAGGGAACAATGGCAAATGTTGTAATAGGAGAAAAGCGAAGTAATTACAATCTAGTTCTGGATAAATGGGTTATTCTGGCGGCAAGCCAGTTGGCAGTGACATGTTGTCAGGCAATACGGATCACTGATCCTCCTGTCTTTCATTGACTAACATGGTCCTTTGCCATCTTCCTCATGCAGAAATCCGCCAACATGTGGCACGCTTAGTCGGTATGTTCAGTCTTTAGGGGAGCTTCTGACTTTACGCTGGGCTAACCGAGCTTCAGGGCTGTGAGTTTCCAGCAGACAAGCTGCAGTCGAGTGTAAAGCGCAGTCACGAGGTGTTTACTATCCAAATATCAGACTATGCAGTCTTTTTCTCCTTGGCTACTTTTGCTGTATGACAACAGTTACTTAAAGGGGTTAGCCCATGATTCATGAAAAAACAGCAGGCGGCTCTATACAGATACATTTTATTGAATAACTCAGTGGCTATGGTAAATTTTTAATTACATCCAAGCATTCAGATCCAGATGCTGGTTTGAAAACTGTAGATTATTTTTCATGGGACAACCCCTTTAAAGAAGACCTGTCACCGCTCCTGCTTTAGCAACTACTTGCATTCCTCATGTAATAAGAATTCTGAAGCGTCTATTCTTATGACTCCATGCTGTGCTATTCCTTCATTATTTCTGCTAGAAGTTATTTATCAATTACTGTATGTTTGTATTGAATAGTATATAATACTAATAGAAAAAATAGAAATAAAAAATAGAAATAGATGTTCCAGCATTGTTATTACAAGGGGGATGCAAGTGGTTAATAAAACAGACATGTCAGGACAGGTAATAGATCCACTAGAATTGCACTGAAAAATGATCTTCAGAAAATAAAATATTGTTTAAATCACGTTTGTATGTTAAAAAATTGTAAATACTTTTTGGCGATGTTGATTTTAATTTCCCATGTCAATATCTATATTTAAACAGAAAACATGAAATCCTGCAGCTTTCACACTGACCACTAGGCCTAATAATTGGCGCAACTTCTTGGTTTGAACCCCCGCTGATCAACTGGTTAAGAAGGCACCGGAGCATGCAGTAGCGCTGCAGTCTTCTCACAGCTTTTCCTAGGCCATGTGACATCATGTTCATCGGTCACATGATCTAGGCGCAGCTCAGCCCCTTGAAGTGAATGGGAGCTGGTAAGGCTGCCATACAATGTATGGCTCTGAACTGAGAGAAGGCTGTGGCATAGTAGCGCCAATGCATTATCAAACAGCTGATTGGTGGGGGTCTCGCGTGTCAGAATCCCAAAAAAACCCTTTAATAAGAGAGCCAATATGCATACCAATGAATTACTTTCTGTGCTGATATATACACCAATTATTTATTTTATACAATTGTATAGCCCCAAAATATTACCTAGTACTGTACAAAGATTGTCATCACATCAGTCCCCATTCTCACGATCTATTCCAAATTAACCTGGAGGAAACCAATGCAAACACAGGGAGAACATACAAACTCCATGCCGATGTTGGCTTGGTTGGAGTCAAACCCAGGACCTGATACTGCAAGAAAATTACTAACAACAGAGCCATAGTGGAGTTGATATAGGCTATCATTGCCTGACTGCATGGAGCATAACACCCTTTTGAAGCATCAATCAGCCCACTTTTAGTTCTAAAAATAACTAACTAAAATAACCAAACAACACAACAACTTCTTTTAATGGTGGGGTTCGGCCACATCTTTATTAAAACATCTATAACCACCAACTTGTTCAAAACTTATTCACTCCATTTTACTTTATTTACTTAAAGGAAATCTGTCACCAGTATAAGCACTATTGAAGTAAAGCCATAGCCTAATAGCACTTAGTACATTATTTCCAGATGTGCCTTTCTTTCAGCAATAGATGTTTTCTATCTTCTGAAAATCCAGTTTATTTGGTATGCAAATGAGCAAGTAAGGTGCCCAGAGGGGTGTCACTCTTGCAGAAAGGAGTCCAGGCACCCCTCCTACATCACATGCAAGTCATAACTCTGCCCCTCTTTTCCCTGCTCTCAGCATGAGGGCGGGTTTGGGCACAAGCAGGAGGCATCTATTGCTGAGATTCTCCATGGTTCCAAAGACTACTAATAACCGCCACAACGGGCGCAGTTATACCTAGACTGCGCTCCAACCCCCCCAACAAAAACAAGCTTTGAAAGAAAGATGTCCAACCCAATATTGTTAAAATGAACACCATCAGGCCGCATCAAACGGGTGTCGTCCCCTTCCAATTGCCGATGCCGAATTGCCACCCCACCTTTATTGTGCACAAAGCAAGCCATCCGCGTGTTGACAGTGCATCTAGCACGCTCAACAGCCCCCGCATTTCTGGCACCTATCCACACCACCCGGAGTATAATCTCTGACCAAACTAATACAAGTTCAGGGAAAAAACCCGCAAACCGCTCAACGTCCGCATTCATCAAAGAAAGCAATTCTCCCATCCTAACCAAACACAGATCATTACCACCCACATGTAACACTAAAACTGCTGGAACCTGCACACCCCGACTGATGGCAACAATCTCAGGTAGCACCTGGGACCACTGCAGTCCCCGAATTCCACGCCATCGTACATCCGCGGTCTGAAATCCGAGACATCAACCTCCAGGCCTATATTTGGCACGTTGTCCGGCCCCAAAAAACATATGAATGGCCGACTATCCACACCATCGGTCTGCCTAAAGGAAAAACACATGAATTAATCGTAACACGTCATCACATCAACCCGTCCTAGCCGCTTCCATGGCAGCACCAATGTGGAACTCCTCCATCATTACTCCGCCCTCCTCTCCAGTTCAAGCCAGCGGTGAACAAGATCCACAGCATGGCGAAGTAACTGCGACCAAAATGGGGGGAAATGTTCTTTGGGAACGAGTACCCCGAACCACTGCCCGCTCCAGAGATCAGAGCATCACAACTGTGCAAGAGACTCTCACCAGCTCCTGACTCGATATTCGCCTAGTCAGCTGCTGCGGCGGAGGCGGTTGGAGTGTCCACTTAGCCACCCAGGAGGAGAACAACAACACCTTCCATGTGGCAGAATCCGATTGTGCCTACATCAGTGACAGCCCATGCCCAGACCCTATGGGACTACAAGAATGCAGTGGAGGACTGGGTCATCCAAGTACTGGACCATCCGAGGCCGGGAGATCCTACACTGGAGCGGTGAAAGGGAACCGCCCTCTGGTTTTCAGTTGAGCACGGCTCTGGCTTCCTGGTGGATGACGAGAACGGCAAAGAGTACTTTGTGGGCCGTAGCTCAGTGAAACGGCTGTACCTGTCCCAACCCCGTCACAGCCTGTACGTGGGGGATCAGGTGGAATACACCCCCATAGCATCCCTAAAAGGCCCCTTTGGTACCGGAGTTACCGTATTATCTAAGCCCTTGGTCTCTATATCACCACCTGAAATTTGGCCGGAGGAACCACCAGGCGAAGGACGCGTGCGCCACCTACAGGAATCAACAGATGGCACCCTCAGGGAGAATCCACAGCCGGAGCCTCTGATCCCTGGACTGCCACCACCATCACAGTCCTTTCAGCTGGGTCAGCTGACGACTTCATCGTTCCAGTCCATGGTGATCCACCAGTACCAACTACCCTGGAAAATGAAGTCAGCAGCAGCCAGGGGAGCTGGGGCTTCTTCCCTGGGTGCAAGCTTGCATCAACTGCTGCAGCCAGAAGTCCTTACCCCTGCTGCCCAGCAGGAGAATCCAAAAAAGTAAAGGCGCAAGTGGCTGCAGCGCTCACCTGCGTGACCACCACCCGGACCCGGTTAAGTCCGAATTCTGGCAGAAGAGGGCAGTGGAGCTCCACCACGGCAGCCAGCTTGGCCTACAGGAGGCAGGAGCGTCCTCTGATCTCATTCAGTAGTAGTTCAAGTGAGGAGGACTTCAGGTCCCTCATCTGAGGAACCCTTCTACTGGCTGAGTGATTTAAAGGACACCTCTGGAGGACCTATGGGAGCCACACCATGGACTGCACCTGACGGGTGAGAGCTAGTTGGCACTTGTTTTGTTTAGTTTGCATTGCCCCCTGTTTGACTCTTACCCAGATGGACATGGCTTGTCAGGACCCCCCCCCCATTCTGAAGAAAATTCCCAGTTGCATCTAAGCACGCCTATTTTCCTTTCCCCCCCCTTCTTAGGGTTCTCTATTTGCTGCTATTTTATATTATACATGTGGATTACACGTTATCTGTTTGGATTACAAAATTACCTCACATGGATTACAATTGAATTTTGGACTGTGTTCCAGTGTTTTATCATGCCAAGCAGCCACGAGGAGAGACTCAAATGTATATCTGAGCATTTTATGCTTGCAAATGTGAAATTGCACTAAAATGTTTGCATTTAGGCACTTGCAAATGTGAAATTGCACTAAAATGTTTGCATTTAAGCACTTTAGCCCATTGTGTGTATTCTTTTTCAGGTACTGCAATGTGTCCTATTATGCACTTATTGTACGGTGTTTTTTAGCAAATTATGCACTTAGTCGGATTGCTAGCACCTTACTTTTCTACCTAATATGTGCTGCCTCTGAAGACTGTACGCCGCAGCCTAGCCTTGTGCGTATAACGCAATCGCGAGTCAATAGTACGCTAAGGATTCATACGCACTTTGCACGCTAATGCTTGTGTATTGCGTACTTTTAACAACACTGACTGTATGTTCGTAATTTGTGCAGGAATGTTCGCAAAACAACAATTATTTTTTAGCGCAAATTCGACCAAATAAATTCGTATTAAGAACGAATCTTGTCAGAAATTTGTTGATTATTCATCGAACCGAATTTTGGATGATTCACTCATCTCTAGCTAGAAGCTCCCCCAAAATAACCACTGCCACTACTATAGTGAACAATTCCAACAGCGTAAAATTTTTACATACACCACTCTCAGGCCACACCTCCGGCCAAGACTGCACACACCAATGTGAACCCAATATAGCACTAAAACCGATTGAACCCGCTGCGTTGGTAAACAATGACAAATCCTCATTGGCAACCAGTTCCACTTGGCAGCAGGTATGATCAGTATAAGAACACAAAAATTCCTTCCAGAATCAAAGGTCTGCCCTCAACTGTTTGGTAATCTGTATTCTGTGAGTGGGGGCCTTCGCACCTCCCTAGTAGTTATCAACAAACGACGCGAAAAAACACTGAAGATTGCATACACATCCCAGACATACCTGAGTGCACTTTGTGTCTGTATTACATGTCCAGGAAAAGCACTTTTATTCTGCAGGAAAACAGCTCCCAAGGGCCCAGCTCTGCTGCTGCTGCAAACCAGACTGAAGAGGGGAGGGCCGCTTTAGCTGCTCATATCTTGGGATTGGTAGCAGATAGAAAAATGTCTCTTGCTGTTAGAAATCGAGTCAGGAGAGAAAGCTGTTTTTAGTTTCACTTTCAGCGGGGCACTTGGGAGCTGTTTTCCTGCAGAATAAAAGTGCTTTTTCTGGACATGGAATACAGACACACAGTGCACACAGGTATGTCTGGGATGTGTATGTAATCTTCTGTGGGGCACTGGTGTTAGTTATATAGGTGAAAATGACGTGACACCCTTTAAACTGTATTGAAAATAACAGTCACCTATGCCTTTTAATATAAAATGATGACACAAAAAAGATACTGCATGGCATGTGTTAATTACAATGAGAATCAGTGGCAGACAAATGCTGTACAATTGTATTAATCAAATCCTGGTTTTGGCTTCAAAATGTGCGTAAAAAGACCTGAAGATGTGGAATATGATGCAGAATATGATAGGGGTTGTGGCATCAACTACTTTTCGCTCAAAAGTTTATGTCCATCAATTGCTCTCCTATTCTTCCTTTTTTTTTCAAATCTACCTCACTTGCAGTTTTCTCTTATCCCCCATGTTTGAATCCTACTTCCTGGTTTGTCATGTTTCTGCTGTCTCATCATGCCTTATGGCTGTAATGGCTAACCTCCGGCACTCCATCTGTGGTAAACCTACAACTCCCAAGATGCATACTTGTTTGGCTTTTCTCAGAATTTCACAGAAATGAATGGAGCATGCTGGGAGTTGTAGTTTCACCACAGCTGCAGGTTAACCATCAGCCTTAGGGCAATGAGATGTGTCCTGAAATCAGCAGGACATGAGACACTAACCACCTCCCTTGTCCTTACCAATGATGCTTCCTGTGTCCTATATTACAAGGCTTAAAGGGAATTTGTCATAAAAAAATGACCCATTGTTTAAATCAAGTTTTTATGTTAAACATATGTCTTTGTAATGTTTGGCGATGTTTTTTCTAATTTTCCATGTTCCTATCTATATTTTAAAATCATCTTAAAATCTTGCAGTTTTCCTTCTGGCCACTAGGCTATAATCTCAGCTGAGATATCCTGTTTGTCAGTGTGTCAGCTGTAAAGTAATGCTGCTACCGTAAACAGTGTAATTGGAGACCAACTCACATCACAGACAATAGAATCTCCCTGTAGAATAAACAAAAACTTCAAAGGAAAAAGCCTCTCAATGCATTCTCAATAGGACTGGAGCTGTCTATTGCTGCCTATGGTCCATGGGGCTTGCTGTAAAGCATATCACTAAATGCTGTTTAGAACAGCTCAGCCAAGATGGCAGCCCCCGTAAAAATGTTCTAGTAATGAAATTTCAAAAACTACAATCAGAAAATACAAACAGATTAGAGAAAAAGAACATGTTTTATTATCTCTTTTTAATCAATAAAGAAAATTTTAGGTGACAAAATCCCTTTAAAAGCAGAACATAACCTACAGCTCAAAACAGGTTTGCTACAGGGTACAATGGTAGGATAAAATGCTTAGAATAAGACAGTTTTGATATCAGTGGGGTGGGATACATTTATATTAGCAGCACAACCCCTTTAAGGGTCCCCGAGAGAGAGACTCTTTGCAGCTGCTCTTTACATTGGTCAAGGGATACGAACCCTGAAAAGTGGACTTCCTGCCATTAATTCAGATTTCTGAAGATGGTTTATGAAAAAGGTTTTTTTTAACCCCTTTAACTTCCGTGCTGATTATTGAAAACCTTGTAATAAGAAATAAAATATTAAGTTAAATACAGTGCCAAAGTTTGTTCTTGAAGGAAGAAACTGACCATGTCCACCCCCAGATATCCTGCAGAGCCTTCTCTGGACTCATGACAAGAAAGTACAAAAACAGGAAGGCAAAGTCCTCCTCGGTTGGGCCCTGATATGTTTCTGTTCATTTTCATAAGATATGTCAGGCTATAAACAAGCTAATAATCTAACAAAAATATTAAATGTGAAAATTTAAAGGGTCCTTAAACCCAGAATAAAAATATGATAAAAGAACTACCAACAAAATATAACTTATGTGTCTTTGTTATTTTCTGTTATTTGCAGACCATGAAAAATACAATAGAAAAGCAGGGCATTGTTCTCTCAGGTTGCAGCTTTGTCTTCTCTCCCTCCTTCTCCCCCCTCTAATGCTAGTACATGTGAGTCAGGAAGTTTAGGAGGAGGGGATTGGGTTTAGTCTGGATAAGGCTTCTTTCACAATAGCGCTAGGCTTGGCCGGCAGGCTGCGCTTTTTGTCCGGCCACCTTTCGGCATGTTTGCCGTGCTGTGGCCACATCTCCCACCTGTCCCCATTATATTGAATGGGGCCGGGCTGGACTTCTGACCGCATACGTGTGCAAGCGTACGGATGTGAAAGAAGCCTAACAAAGAGCAGGGACATTTTGCTTGAAAGTATCTTTTAGTTAACAATAGTACAAAATAGATTTGGTAACTATGTATATACTACAGTACCAGCTATGTTATATACAGCTGATTAGCCATTATGAACGGATCCGGTTGTATTATCTTTAACATAGCCAAGGCGGATCCGTCATGAACACCGTTGAAAGTCTGTAGAAGGAAGTGTGGGTGCAGCCTATAATATATGTATATACCCCTATGTATATACATATATGGGCGGCCCCAAATTGAGGGTCTGTGGCATCACGGCGACATAGGCCTGAAGCCCTGGTGGATATGTATATCCACCAGGTGCTCTAACTGTGTATATATAGATATGTGTGCATGTGCCCCTAGTAGCATGCACCTATATCTATATATTTATATATTTAATGTCCCCTGGTATTGTATGCCCCCTTCTTAATAATGTCCCCTTTGCCTTATATACCCCTAATATCCCACAAAGGTATATAGATACATGTGCATGATTCCCAGTCATGAACATGTATCTAAGATACATGCATTATATTGTGAGTGTATGTGTGTATTTAGTATTGTGGGTGGAATTAAATGTGGGAAGTGTGCAGTGTAGCCAGTGTATTGTATTGTTGTGCGGCTATATGTATATATATTTATATACGCTAATATAAATATATATAGATATAGTCTAAATAATTAGACCGTAGACGTGTTATTTTATAATAAAGCCTTTTATTGTTTAAAATACAGTTTACATTGTCTTTGTAGTCGCCGCTATAGCTTAAGCGTGTAGGGAATAGAACAGTGTGGGAAATAAATAGGCGGAGCTAGCGTCAGCCGGTTACGCCTATTTATGTATATTAATTAATAGTATTCCACAAAATATTATTAATTAATTAACCCTTTAACATTGGCGAGCCAGCCCGAACTGCTTGTGGACTGTGGTTCTGTGAAAACGCACCACAATTGTGTTATTTCGTCAACTAAGATAGGCGGATAGGGAGCGGACAAATAGCGGAGGGACACGGTGCAGTGTCGTGCTATATTGTGCTCCTCGACCTTGAAGTTGGACGGATAACACAGGTGTGGGTGGCAGTTTGCACAGGAAACGTCCACAAACAGCGAACCTAAAAGTAACGTGTTTTTATTCCCTTGCACGACTGACCGGCGAGAGTCAATTCACGCTTCGGGTGGATCCAGAAGAGTCGGCGGCAGGCGTTCCGGAGGAAGAGGATCTTTTTCCAAGCAGCGTAGACGGGTGAAGGTCTCCGGCTGGACGGGAAAAAGAAGTTCCAAAACTAGAAGGACGCAGACGACTCCACAGAATGGCCACCGAAAAAGTGAGTATGACTTTTGCCACACTGCAGCACTTAAGCAAAAACAGCACATTTAACCCCATCATCCCCACCACATACACGTCCACGGAGATGCTTTGGTCTGCTTTGTTGGACCAAGCCTATGCACACGACAGAGTGCGCATAGGCAAAAGCATCCTTCACAAAAACACGAAACGCCTCCAAATGCTGGCCAAATTAGTTCACACTTTTGAGGACAGCATTTGGAGGCCAGAGCATGTTGCGCTGGTCTCTCGGTCGGAGGAGACATTTATCAGTCATTGCCAGTGCTGTGCCAGTAATGTGCAGCAGGTTTCTGCATTGCGGGCGCAGCTGGCGGTGAGTGTGGAGTCTTCTGCTGACCGAGATACACAGGTGGATGAAATGGAGTCACGGTTGGTAGAGTTGCAGAGGCAAAAGGAGAAACTTGAGGCTCAGTTGACTCAGTCTTATGCTGAGATCAAGGCCTTCAAGGAGCGGGCTGCCTCTACTGACGTGACTCTAGCCAAACTAAATGATGAGGTTGCTGCAAGGTCTCGTTTGGTGACTGGCTTGCAACAAGCCATTAGAAATTTTTCAAAGTTGGTACCGACCCTTTCTTTTTCTGTAAAGTCAGGGCCAGACTCTCCAAAAATTTTGCCCTGTCCAGGGCAAAAAGGGGGGAGAGATATCTGTGACAAGCCAAATCTACCAAAATTTGAGCCTGTACAGATAGGAAAAAAGTGTGCAATGATTTCTTGTAAAAGAAATATTGTAAAGAGTGCGTCCCTGAGAATGGAACAGTTCAGGAGAAGGGAGCACGACTGCAGTGTGGACAGACCTAAGCCATGCAGGGCGGACATCAGGTGTTTTGCATGTGCTGGCTTAGGTCATATAGCGAAACACTGCAGGACAGGTAAGTATAGGACACAAAGGACAAGAGGCCAAATTAGGTGCTTTAGGTGTGGTAACGAAGGACACATTGCAAGGAATTGCCCTTGCGCAAATAACTGCAATGTGTCCAGTAGTAAAATCCATGTAAAAAATTGTACAGTGGGGCCTAGCCAGATTGGCCATAAAAGAGTCACCACTCAGCGGATGCCTGATCAGGTGCTGAGGGGTCAAATCGGCCAATCTAGGCTAGAGAATGTTTGACACCCCTGTGCCATTTGTTACCCCCGTTGGTCCCCTGTGTATGTCTGTGTCCTGTGTTTGTGTTACCTGTTTGTATGTTTTTATGTTGATGGCGGCAGTCCTTGTCTTACGAGTGTGTCCCGCTTTGCTGATTGTTGCAGTTTGCATTCCCCGCTGTGAGTCGCGGTTGTCAGGCGCGGCTGTTTTTGGTTCACTCCGGTGTCTACTTTGTGTAGAGCAGTGCTATACTGTGGACTGAGGAAGAGGTTGGTTTGCGAGCAGGTAACATCGGTACACGGTGTAGTGTGATGATTACTCTGGGCAGCCAGGGCCTCAGATCGAGACAGGTAGCACTGTTCTGTTCAGGGTTTTCGGTGGGGCTGTGCTATACTGTGGACCAGGGCAGAAAGTGGGTTGCGGACAGGCAACATTGAGGTTGTACTGTGCACACACTTGCTGGTCCGGACAGGTAACACAGCTCTGACTGAGGTGGGACACGGAGTGGTTGACAGCAGGATGCGGCCTGTGGTTTTGTGTTGTGGAGTCCTGTAGAGCCAAGGCAAGGTTTTGGCCATGGATTCTGCTGACCTCCACAACACAGGTTAACAGGGGGAAGTCAGACTGGAAACACATGAGTAGGACAGGGATGCCGTGCCATTATTGAAAAGATGCTTCGTCCACAGCTCCCCTCGGATATCCTAACCTATTAGGTTGGCCATCCTTATCTGTTGGTTCAGAGGGATGTGCGGCAGAGGATGGGATCCTCTGAGGGTTGGGTGTTCTTACACCAGTGTTGGGATGACGAGGGGTCCTGTTGGATGAAGGTCAGCCCAATACCTTTTTCCACACTTGGGTCAAAGGTATTGGTGCTGGTAGCGCAGCAACTAATTGCACCATGAGGGGAGAAATCCCTCAGGAGCGTTGGATATTTTCTTCTATCCTAGGAAGAATATCTTAGGACAAGAAAATACCCTGATCCCGACAAGGAAGGAACCGGATCTTGGCCCCGACACTATCATCTGGCTTCAGCAGTTTGAACCAAGCCGCGATCCAGCTGGAGCCTTGCTAGACTGATCCAGCTGGAGCCTTGCTAGACTAAGAAGACGGATGTGTCCTGGAGGGAATGACTGTTCAGCAAAGGTCACATCATTTATCCAGTGATGGTTCGTCTGGTTCTGGTTCTGAATGGAACTGTGCAAGAGACTTGTGGACTATCACCCCAGAACCAGATAGAACATCACGAAGATGATCGGAGAGGACGGCTCAGGATGCGATTCCAGTAACATCCTGAAGCCAGGGACTGCATTTGATCCTATGAGGGTTCAGGATGTAGGTCCAACGCCACCCTGAAACCCCATAGTAGTTTATCTTTGCTGATTTTTCCTTCTATTGTTGGGTGGGTCAATGTGGGGCAGTGTGTTTGAGTGAGTGGGGACAAGAGTAGGGCACGCTAGGGACAGGACCACGTTATTTGTCACTCCAACCCTAAGAACGGTGCAGTTCGTAAGGGATGGACTGAATGACAGTTAGTGCGGTGTTCTTTCCCGCAGTTAGAATTTAGGTGCTATGACATCACCTCACCCTCCAGAAAGTCTGACCTGCCTTGTAAAGACCTGCGTATCTGTCCATGAAAGAACTTCCTCAAAGACAGAATCTACAAGCAAGATGGAAAGAGGTGTCGGGAGAAAAGTGATAAAAGAGGCCAGTCCACCTGTGCTACGTGGATCGGCCTAGAAGAGAAAGAGTGAAGCTGTCCCAGAGTCTAACCAACAAAGAGAAGGCAGTGGGAGCAGCTGATACTGGAAGACCGACACCACATGAAGATCGCGAGCAGAGCCATCCCAGAGTCCAATACGACAGTGGGAAGAGCTGAGGCTTAAAGACCTTCACTACCCAGATGTGAGGGTGAAGCCATCCCTAAAGTCAGACCAATTGAAGAAGACTATGGGAGTAGCGGAAGCTTAGAGACAGTGGTGTGCCATCCCAGAAGTCCGAACAAGTAAAGACGACTGAGGGAGACGCTGATGCCTTATACCGAGAGAAGACGAGGATAGTTTGATCTGTGGACGGAGACGTCAGGTTACGGTGAAGGGCAGGGAAGAGGTCGCGTAACCACGAGGGGTGATGTCTCAGTACCTAAGGACCGACACATTCTTCAGTCCATCCTGAACTGGTATCCGTTGTGTGGGGGGGAGGAGGCAAATGTATCCCCACACTTCCGTCCCATTTAATTTGTCGTGTTCTCGACAACAGGGGGATTGTAGAAGGAAGTGTGGGTGCAGCCTATAATATATGTATATACCCCTATGTATATACATATATGGGCGGCCCCAAATTGAGGGTCTGTGGCATCACGGCGACATAGGCCTGAAGCCCTGGTGGATATGTATATCCACCAGGTGCTCTAACTGTGTATATATAGATATGTGTGCATGTGCCCCTAGTAGCATGCACCTATATCTATATATTTATATATTTAATGTCCCCTGGTATTGTATGCCCCCTTCTTAATAATGTCCCCTTTGCCTTATATACCCCTAATATCCCACAAAGGTATATAGATACATGTGCATGATTCCCAGTCATGAACATGTATCTAAGATACATGCATTATATTGTGAGTGTATGTGTGTATTTAGTATTGTGGGTGGAATTAAATGTGGGAAGTGTGCAGTGTAGCCAGTGTATTGTATTGTTGTGCGGCTATATGTATATATATTTATATACGCTAATATAAATATATATAGATATAGTCTAAATAATTAGACCGTAGACGTGTTATTTTATAATAAAGCCTTTTATTGTTTAAAATACAGTTTACATTGTCTTTGTAGTCGCCGCTATAGCTTAAGCGTGTAGGGAATAGAACAGTGTGGGAAATAAATAGGCGGAGCTAGCGTCAGCCGGTTACGCCTATTTATGCATATTAATTAATAATATTCAACAAAATATTATTAATTAATTAACCCTTTAACAAAGTCAATGGGGGACGGATCCGTTTTCTATTGTGTCAGATTGTGTCAGAGAAAATGGATCCGTCCCCATTGACTTGCATTGTGGGTCATGACGGATCCATTTTGCTCCGCATCCCAGGACGGAAAGAAAACTGCGGCATGCTGAGGTTTGCTCTCCGGTATGGGAACGCAACTAAATGAAACAGAATGCATTTTGGAGAATTCCGTTCTGTTCAGTTATGTTTTGTCCCCATTGACAATGAATGGGGACAAAACGGAAGCAATTTTTTCCGGTATTGGGACCCTATGACGGGTCTTAATACGGGAAAATAGAAACGCTAGTGTGAAAGTAGCCTAAAGTATGCAAACTGTTAAATGAAAGAGAAAGATGCATTCTAAAAATCTTTGATTTAAAGGGGCATTCCCATCTTAGACAATGGTCGCATATCGATAGGATATGCGCCCATTGTGTGATAGGTGCGGGACCCGCACCTATATTGAGAATGGAGAGGGAAGCACTGTGCCTGGAGGACCCGGGTTTCCCAGTGTTCTGCCACCACCAGGCGCAGCTCCCCGCTGCTCCCTTAGAAATGAATAGGAGCGCACCTGGTATGCGCGGCCACCACTCCCATTCATTTCTATAGAGCCAATGGAAATATCCGAGCCAGCCCCATAGAAATGAATGGAGGGCGTCTGCACATGCGCAGTTCCCTCTCCGTTCATTTCCCCGCTCCATTCTCGATATAGGTGCAGGTCCCAGCGGTGGGACCCGCACCTATCAGACAATGGGGGCATATCCTTGCAATATGCCCCCATTGTCTAAGATGGGAATGACCCTTAAATGTATATCAAATTCATTACCTTATGAGCAATTCTGTAACATCACATCATAGCCTACAAATGGGAAGTGAGTACTAGACGGCAGTACAGAAGGAGATGTCCACTTGTGTGACGTACGTATTTACTTCTCTGAAAAAATGTTGGTTAATGCACAACCTCAAATACAGTATTTTATTTCAGATTATTCAAATGAAATATTAGACTGTGCCATGTAAATAATGTAAAACCTTTGCTATAAACATTATCACCAGTACATTAGCAATACAGAAAGCATTCCTTATCTAGTATGCTACTTATTCCGGATGTTCCAAAACAGATGTGGATCTGCTGTGTCACTTGAACAGAATTGGCTTAGGGCTACTCCTAAGGGCATTGTTGAAGTGCCGCCGCCCGCCCCCAGCAGCCCCTTCCCCCCTGGTCTTCATCCTTTAACCCCCTTAGAGGGATCTGGACTCTAATGCAGGAGAACAACCAGGCCACTACCTCTTGGAACAGTCTCTTTTCAAGCGATGACTGACCCAGTTCTGATCTGATCAAGTGGAGGGCAGGTCAGGCAGCAAAATCCAGGAAACAGGCATAAGTTGGTACACAGGCATACAAAGGTACAACAGCACACCTTTGCAGGAACTAGCTAACTGGAACCTATTGCTGAGGCACCTTCCCACAGTTTTTTTACAATTGTTGTTACTTTTACTTCTGGAATTTCATTGAATCCATTCTTCTCTTTACCTGTGAAATGTTCCTCATGCTATTGTAGGCAACACACCCCCAAAGCATGATTTATCCTACCCCATGCTTAATGGTTGGAGAGTTGTTTATTTAATGGAATTCTGTGCCCTTTTTCCAAAAATGACTTTGTTATTTTAACCTTATCGGTTCACACACTGGATTGTTTCTAAAATGCTTCAGGCTTATTTAGTTCTTTTAAAGACTCCTGACACTGAATTTTGTGGTGAGGAAGCAGGAAAGGTTTTTTCTGATTACTCTTCCATGAGGCCATATTTGTGCAGGTATTGCTGAACATTAGAACAATGTTCCACAACTCCTGAAGGTCTTTTGCAGTGAAGTGGGGGTTCTGATTTGCCCTTCTAGCAATCCTATAAGCAGCTGACTCCAACTGCCATTTCTTACATTTTAAACTGAGGAAATAGCATCCTGAAAATACTTTGCTATCATCTTATAGCCTTCTCCTGATTGTTGCAAGTCTTTTATTGTCCCGGCCTGATGAACGCAATGCTGGAGTCACAGATCTTTAATGGAAGTTGCTTTGATCTCACAACACCATAACTACACTTCAACTTGGGCCTAATGTATCAAAACTATTCTTGTTCTGCTCAATAACCAATTACAGTTCAGTCTTCATTTCCTAAGCTACCCTGTTAAAATAAAGCCCCCAAAAGCTGCCAAGGACACCCAAAAAACAAGTTTCATATATGAAGGAGGTCCACTGTCTAGTACTCTAGTATCAGCAATTGTTGGTCTGTTTTTTTTTTTTTTTGTTACAATGAGAACTAATACCTCAATGCCCTGCATTGGTTTCACAATCCTGAACACAGATTGGGCTAGCCCTGCCTTCGGCTATAATGTTCAGTGGGAATATCTGAAGCATACTGATGAATGTATCTCCTCGATTTGTGGAACTATATGCCTGTTCAGTTTCACAAATCTGCCATTGACTTGCGCTAAAAATGTTTTTGTAGATTTAGATTGGAAAATGCAGGTATGCTCACATTAAGATAAAAGTATACCAACAAGTAGCAGATGTGCAATGCCCAAGGCACCTGTGGATAACATGGACCGTGCACACCACCTGTGACCATGGAGCTGTGGCCAAAGCACAGTGACTGGGCGATGTTTCAGTCCACATGCAATAAGTCCCTAGCTGGAAATGAACATTAAGCCTGTTAGTGAAAGATTAAGCCTACTGGGGAAAATTAAGTCCACTGCCTGTTCCTTTAGCTCCAGGCTGAAGGCTCTGTATCCCCGCCTATGGTCTTAAATTGAGTTGGCTCACTGCTAAAAATGTCTGTCAGCTTCCAAAATGGTTTTAAAGTTCCCGGCGCAAATTTAAACCCCTTGCCCAGTATGCTTGGCCTCCATTGGCATGGAGCGAATGTCTGCCTACAACTTCTTCCTTCCATGACCTCAAGGAACTAACATCTGGGCACCAGTAAAACCTCCAGTTGGGACCCAGTGCCATGAAACTCTGACCTGGGCACAATTCCTGCCGATGTCCCAGCCAAGCTCTGAAAGGGACATATTTTAGCACTCTTGTGGCCAAATACAACCATACCTCCTAAAGCTTGCATTAAAAAACGATCCATCAATGAACAGGTAGCAGTCCCTAAAGACCCCATCTCTAAGCACAGCGGAACTTGAATATACCACCTGCTCAGGGATAACGGGAAAAACTCCAGTTGTGCATCGGGGTATGGAACTCTGGCCTTGGTGTCTGTGGATATTCTGGTCAAGTTCTGGCTGATGATTAAGCCCAGGGTAGAACATTATGTAGCCTGGCTCGCTGGCTTCTACAGTTGGAGCTACTGGAGCCCCCTCTTCCCTTCCACAATCACCAGGACCTAAAATCCAGGCACAGAGAAAATCACCAATTGGTAACAAGAGCCATGGAACTGTGACCAGCAATATATTGGTCAACTTCCAGGAGTAAAGATTATGCACGCAGTTGGAAAATTAGGCCCCAGGAAGGTTCATTAAGTCTCCAGAATAAAGAATAAACCCAGCTTCTGGTCCTTGAGATGGGGGAATGGAAAGGGAAGTTTCCGAGCTGGCACAGTGTCAACAATGGTTATCATATCAGCTTTCAAAATGATCCCAAAGCCCCTGGAGTAAGTTCAAGTTCCCTGGCTAGCATTTCTCACTTCCGCTGGGTAGGAGCTACTGCTCGCACCGCCCTTGTATGAATCTATTTCAGATTGTGCTTGTGTTTCAGCTAAATAGCTATCTAAATTAAGCTAAGTATATATCCCCTGGATTATCAATTGGAGTGCCACAATATTAACCCTCTAATGACCAAGCCCAAAAAGCCCTTAGGGTATGACCACACTGCACTAGTGTGATCCGTGCGGGTTTAGGCTGCAGCTGCCAGATATTTAATGAAGACCGTACTTTCAATACCGTGCAGCCATTAAAAATTCAGACCGCCTATACAATGCAGTCATTAGTTAAATATCAGACAGCTGCGGCTGCACGATCCCTGACCGCAGCTGGCTGTGACACAAACGGATCACAACCTTGCCATTTGGTCATAACCCTAAATCATCAGTTTTTTGTGATTTAGAGCATATGGACCCTGATTTAGGCTAGGGCTACACGACGACAGTTGTCGCACGACTTCTTGTCTTGGATGGATTTTTCGCGTCGCAGTCGCAGCATGTCGCATGTCGCAGTGCGACACCATAGACTTCCAGTATAAAAATTGTCGCGCGACTTTGGTGCGACATCAATGTCGCGCGACAACTGTCGTCGTGTAGTTGTGCACTATGTGTCGCGCGACTTATTGTCGCGCGACACATGTCGCCGTGTAGCCCTAGCCTTATCAAAACTGATGTAAAGGAAAACTGGCTTAGTTGGCCATAGCAAACAATCAGATTTCTTCTTTCATTTTTCAGCACTCATTTGGAAAATGAAAGGTAGAATCTGATTGGTTGCTATGGCCAACTATGCCAGTTTACTTTATGCCAGTTTTGATAAATCAGGGTCATATTGTTTCCATGGTCATAAAGTTTTAATTTGTTGGACTACCAAAACTATTTTTGCAACATTTTTTTCCTCGGGGCATGTTTCTTCATGCTTTTTTATTAATATGTTTTTCAATGTTTTTTAAAGTTTTATTTGGGGGAAATGGTGCAAAATAAATTGTAAAAAGTCATTTCTTTCAAATAATAGCTCCTTATTCTTTAAATAGCCAAACTGACACCAAAATAAATGATTAGAATGGGTTCCCTATTTTGTGTGTTCCCTGTTTTGGTCGGTGTGGGTGTTTTTGTTATCTCTTTTATTTGTATTGTTTTATATTGTTACTTATGTTTTAAATAAATTTTGGTACATAATATATCCCATAAAGAGGTCTTTTAAAAAAAACACTTTTTTTTTTTTTTTGTAAGTTGCACTTTACCCTCCCCATTTGCATGTCCGGACAGCCTACATCTATCAGCCTACAGCAGGGCATGGTGGGAATTGTAGTTTTACAACAGCTGGAGGGCCACAGGTTAAGCATCCCTGCTCTAATATCTACAGTATTTCAAATGCAATGAAATTAGGGAGTGGACATACGCATGTTCTGTACAGACTGATGGGGCCCTCAAAATTATTCTCTCTGGTGGACCCAAGGAACTCTGCTCTGACACTGAATACCAACCAAAGATATGACAAAAGAACAAGGATACATTTGGCTTGTAAAAGTCTACGGAGGTAGAAGTCTATGGAAACGTTAGTTGTATACACTGGAAGAATTTCATGATGTCCTCACTGAATGTGACGCTGAAACTCAGTGAACAGACTTCACTATCATAAGACAAATCTTATCCACGCTGTGGAAAAAATCAGCAGATCTTCTTAGTGGTATTCACCCTTTGCAACCAATAAGAAAAATCTACATCAAATTTGCACCAAAACCTGTGAATTTTGCTTAATCAAAATATGCAATCTGCAGCAGACGTTTTCTGTCATATGTGAGCATGCCCTAAGGGTGCGGCCAAGCAGTGAGGTTTCCTGATGCAGTTTTGGAAGCCAAAGGGCTCATTCACAGGGCCGTTGTTCGGCTGTGCCTGTATTGCGGCCTGCAAACAGCAGGTCCGCAATATGTGGGCACTTGCCGTGTGCCCACATGGGTCCGCAATCCAGAAGGTCAGTGTGGAACGGAGGCAAGGAACCCCATGGAAGCACTACAGAGTCCTCTCTGTGCCTATGCACTGCAAAAAAATTAGAACACGTTCTATTTTTTTTGCGGTGTGAACGGATCACGGGCCCATTCAAGTTGAATGGGTCTGGATCCTTTGCGGCAGCCGCACCAATGCTGCCCGTGCATTGGAGACCACAAATTGTGGCCCCTAATGCAATGCACGGAACAGCCGAACAACGGCCATGTGAATAAGCCCAAAATCAGAAGGGGATCGTAAGAAAGTATAAAGGACGGATTCAACTTCTCTTTTTGAAATTCACTCCTGGTTTTGGCTTCCAAAACTGTATACAGAAACCTGACGTTGTGGCCATTACTAGTTATTTGTCTTCACAGCCAAGTACTTTGAAGAATCCTGATTAGAAACGTGATTTAAATTGCCAAGTAAAACTGTACCAGTCTGTAAACAGATGGTTTTGACCTTAAATATCTTTTTACGTTTGTGAACTAATTAATACAAAGTTGAATTATTAGCTTGATATCGTGAGTCATTGTGAACTGTGTGGGAGTTCTGCTCCTTCCTATCCAGAAGAATAGCTAGTCATAAAAAGTATAATGTACGTGACTTTATAAAGGTGGGAGCCATTAAAGTGAAATGTACTGAATAAGCAAAAAGCATGTGAGCCACAGGGGAAGGGTTGTTGAAATTTTCCACACTTTCAAAATGTTACATTCTTGGCTTGGCACTGGTATTTCTTTCTGCGGTTTTGATGGTGTTTTTTTGGGCATTTTTTGCAAACAGTATGTTTGGTCAATAGTGATTTTTTTTTCTTTTTTAATGGAGATTTCAAAATGGCTGAAACCCCCCCCCCCTTCCCCCAAGAGCTGTGTTTTTCAAAAGAAGCCAGAAAAACAAAAAATAAATACATAAATAAAAGACACCTAATGAAATACCAGGAGCAAAAAATGCGTTTGTATCCTGCATTTCATATTTCCCATAAACTTTCATCTAACATTTGGAGCTGGTGTTTTTACGCACCAAAAAAACTCAGTTGCACCAAAAAATGGCGCCATAAAACTAAAAAACAGGCTGAAAAATTATGCTAAATTACTACATGTGAAAGTACCCTAAGGCCTCATGCACACATATTTTTTTTCGGCATCCGATCAGATTGCATGTGGACCCATTCATTTATTGGGCCAGGAAAGAATGAGGACGGCACACCGTATGTCCACCTGTCCATTCCGCGAAAAATAGAAAATTCCGCCCATTTTGTGAACAAGAATAGGCCCATAGACATTGCAGGATGCACACAGCTGGTATCCGTATTTTGCGGATCTGTGGTTTTTAGACTGAGAAGTACATATTGTATATATGGTCAAGTGCATGAGGTCTTAGGCTGTACTTATTGATGTGCTTTCCAGCTACAGGAAAGACCGTTGTCTACTGAGCCATCAGATGGCTAAAATATAAAAGTCGAAAAAAAAGGGGGTAATTTATCAACCAATCAGATTCCATCCAAAATGCTGTCTAAAATAAAAGGTGGAATATGATTGGTTGCTATGGGCAACTAAGCCAGTTCTACTTTACACCAGTTTGATAGATGACACCCATAATATATATGTAACTAAGGCCAGTTCCACATCTGCAGCACAGCTCTCCGGCAGAGTTCTCCCGATATGGCATAGCTAGATAATGCCGATTGCCCACTAGACCCTATTGACTATACTGGGATCCTGTGGAGATCCATCTGCTCCCTGGAAAATATGTTGGGATTCGGTCGGATAAAAACCTCTGCACGCAACTTTTTTGTCTGGCCGATTCCGAGTGATGCTCCTGGGCCCTTAGGCTAGGTTCACACCTGCAGCGGAGGATCTGGCAGGAGTTGCATATTCCAGCAACAAAAAAGACAAGATACCGCTGCACACAGGAGTATTTTCTATGGCGGTACGCCTGAATCTATTCCGGATCATTGTAGTGAAAGGGCCTGTCAGGCATAGGTGGTGCCTGGTATATGCCATTTCCAGTGATTCTGTTTTTCTGTTCCTATGCTGGAACAGAAAATTGAATTTTACTGCAAATGTGAACCTGGCCTTAGCAAAGCCACAAATGCAACAAAAGAATGACAAAAAACTGCACGTAAATACAGAGCCGTGCACTAGTATTCAGTTTCCATGAAGAGTACTGATGATTATTGCACAACCAGTGAATGTGATCGGGTCCTACCTGACATGGTTCACCATTTCTAATCCACACTACGTGAGATTGAAAATGCCTCATTTACTGACACATAGCGAGGAATTTATTTTTTGATTTAGTACTAAAATGTATGACTTTTTTTTATTAACCGTTTTACTCACTTATATAGTGCTAACATATCCCAAACATTATCATCACTCACTGTTCTCAACAGAGCTTACAAAGTAAGGTCCCTATCATTATGTTTTTGGAGTGTGGGAGAAAACCGGAGTACCTGGAGGAAACCCACGCAAACACAGGGAGAACATGCAAACTCTAAGCAGGCGTTGTCCTTGGTCAGATTTGAACCTGGGACCCCAGCCCCAATAGGCACCAGTGTTAACCACTGAGCCACCGTGCTGCCTATTTTCTTGCCTATCAACATATTTTAAAAGTGGTGAAAAAAATATGTGGAGTTAATGCAGAGTTGATTGGCTGTTTTCCTACATTCTTTAAAGAAAAGATGGCACAAATGAATAATGTACTAATTGCAGATTTCAGATCTCATTTGCTGTCAGGATAGCCCAAGATGCTTCAAATTTATTAAAAGGCATAAGCATTGTGCTAGAATGTGGCACAATCACATTAATACATACTCAGTGTGTGCAGAGACCAGTGGTGTACATAGAGAAGTAAGGTCCCCATAGCAAGGATCAAACCAGGCCCTCCACAGAGGACAGAAGGGTTTCTGCCTAAACCCTTTTCAATTACCCTTGTGCCATTTTTACACTGCCTCATTGGCTAAAAGTTGTTCCTTTACAGAGTAGAGTCCTGACCAAGTTTTCACCTCCAGTAGAAGAGGAGATAATCCCAACTAAGGCTACTTTCACACTAGCGTTTTTAAATTCCGGTATTGAGTTCCGTTATAGGGGCTCAATACCGGAAAAAAACGCTTCAGTTTTGTCCCCATTCATTGTCAATGGGGACAAAACTGAACTGAAGACAACGGAATGCTCCTGAAAGCATTCCGTTCCGTCTTCAGACCGGAGAACAAACCGCAGCATGCTGCGGTTTGCTCTCCGGTCCAGGCATCCGCACCAAGACGGATCCGGAATGACCCCCAATGCAAGTCAATGGGGACGGATCCGTTTGGTGTGGACACATACATACATACAAACACACATACATACTCACATACTCCAGGGACGCCGGCAGCATGTCTTCACGCGCCTCCTGCGCGCAGCTATGACGTTTCCCCACTGCGCCCAGCAGAGGGCGCTGTGGGGAATCGTCATCACTGCGCGCAGGAGGCGCGTGAAGACGTTCTGCCGGCGTCCCTGGAGTATGTGAGTATGTATGTGTGTATGTATGTATGTCTGTGTCTTGTTCCCATGTGTGTGTTAACATGTGTGGGGCCGGAGCGCTGCTCCGGCTCCACACATGTATCAGCGGCAGTACGGATCCGTCGGCACCCTTTAGGTGCCGGATCCGTGCTGCCGCTAGTGTGAAAGTAGCCTAAGACTGGGCCCCCTCTTGTACTGGGTCCCATAGCAGTCGCATGTTCTCCCACTATGGTAGTTACGCCCCTGGCAGAGATCTACATTAACAAGAACATGCTGGACTTCAGCAGCTTGTTGACAGTTTCCACCAGGTCCTGACTGGGAGCTTAAAGCGGTCCTGGAAAAAAACTAAAAGTGGCCCCATGTTGTAGGTGGGTCTAAATTGACAGAAGGCATGGCAATACAGGTAGGCGGGGGTCAGCAATGCCATAGCGCAAAATACCCTCCCATCATAACCATATACCATAGTGCTGCACAATATACTGTCCCAAAAGCTGTCCTTCTGTGGTGGCCACCAATAGCTGCCATTTTCTGACCTCCTCCTCCTCTTGTCTCTGATTAAGATATGGAGCAGTGGCTTAAGAGGTGACATGTGGGCCAGAGCAGTTGAATTCAGGAGGGTATGTGTGGTCAGTGGCCGGGTACATGAGTGCCTGATTCTCACAGCTTTAATTACCGCTGAGAACTCTTATGTACCCCGCCAGTGGCAGTGAGGAGGACTTGGGTGGCCCCCTGAGCATCAGCCCACTGGGCAACTTTCCTGTAAGGTCTATAACCAATTTGCCCCTGATTTCCAGGATGCAACAGGTAATTTTTTCCCCCTACATTTTACAAAGTATAAATGAAAAACAAAAAATTGTTAAAAAGTTAATAAAGATTTATTGCAGACTATATACAGTAGCTAATTTTAATTTTTTAAAATGTGGATGTTGATTTTTATAGTAAGTCTATTTTTATTGTTTCTGTTTCCTTCTTACTGCAGTTTCATACTAGTCAAATAAGTACAAAAAAATCCCTTTAAAACAGTGGGCGGAAGGCGTGTTCCTCAATACTTATGAATGAATGGTAAATAAGAAGGATCCAGGTCTTGTGACATCAGCAGTCTGACCGCTTCCTGGAAATCAGATTATTTCTACTGACGAACCTTCTCTTGTGGTCACCACGTGATAATGCTGATGGAGGATGTCGTGGTGTGCTGTGTTGCAACAATCATAGACTAATCTCTTCTAAAATTTCTTTGGCTTGCGTGTCCTTCTTCCTTTTTAACGCTACTTGTCTACGTGGGAAAAATGAAAAATAGTAAATGAAAGGAAACAGCAGTTGTATAAGTAATATATACTCATCTGAATCACGTTACAAGGAAATGAATAATAAACCAAGGAACTCTCAAGAATTCACAAGATTCTCTGGCTGTCATCATTGGGCACAGCAGTTTTAAGAGTGCCATTGTCTTATGGTCCATTCTATTACTGGATTGTACTGTAGGTGCCCCTTTCAGCAGGTGTGATCCAATAAGAAAGGCTCCGGCACTGGGTCATCCATGGATGATCCCCTATTTCTCCATGTTACTCCAATTTACACAATTTGTAGAGAATTTTCCGATCTGAATCCATGACAGTCCAACAGAAAAAATTGGGTTCCATCAGACTCCATATGTACCAGGGTAATTTCCTCCCTAGAACCAATACCTTCATGCAAGTGGATCTTTTAAAGAAGTACATGGATGCTATGTGGCTTCATGATGCTGATTAGGCTCCGTACACAGGATTCTGCTCAGGGCTAATTCACATGGAGGCATGGCAGTGTGGTTGCCATCTAGCGCAGTTTTCACTGGCAGGCCACGCTATTGTTCCTGCAGCCGCAGTTTATCCTTCAAGACCCTACCAAGAAAAGACATGTCCTTTCTTGGCACTGTGTCCACAGCTGGAAACCACGGTAGTGTCCCCTTGAAATTTAATCCCATTCAATTCACATTGGAATATGCAGCAGGTTTTGACAAAGGCAAAATCCAACAGGTGAACTAAGCCCTCAGCCTGAAGGGCTTAGAATGAAATCATGGTGATGATTAGGTCCACAAAAACTGCAGTACAACATAAATGGGGTTCTTAAAGTTTTTTAAAAAATTCTGTGTAGATATTCGGGCATGCCATAGATTTTATAATCAAAATTTTCACTAATCTGCAGATTTATTGCTGACTTTGCAGCAGATTGTTAGTGGTGAAATCCCCCTGTAAATCCACATGCGAATACACTATTATCTGGGAGATGCAATACTAGTAACTTATTCTTATCTGAAACTTTCACTATTTATTTAGGAGTCCTGGCTTGGTTGTGTATTTAGGGGTGTGATCTGAGAGTCTGTAATTAAGAGGGCTGGACCACCAGTGGTGAGAGAAACATGGCATTTGTGCTTGTTTTAAACCCACCAGGGGTGTTTCCTCTTTGTGCCCCCATATACAAAGTAACTCTCCTCCCAGGAGAAGGAAAACTGTCTCTCTATCGCCAACTATTGGCAGCACTGATTGGATAGTGAAAAATGTGTAGGGACACACCCCAAACTGGTAACACCCACTGTTCCCCCTAAACTGTGTTCTCTGGAATTAAAAGAGTTAAAAATACCAAACTCTGAAGTGGGTAAAGCTGTTATTGGGCTTGGTAATTCTTGTTAGGGCTCATGCACACGACCATATGTATTTTGTGGTCCGCAAAAAATACAGATGTGACATGTGTATTGCATCCGTTTTTGTGGATCCATTGTAACAATGGCTGTCTGCAAAACGGACAAGAATAGGACAGGTTCTAGTGTTTTTGTGGAACGGCCATGTGGCCATACAGAAGGCACACAGAGTCATTTCTGTTTTTTTTTTTTTGGGCCTAAAAAAACCAAAAAAACGGAACAGACGTGGATAACAAATACGTTTGTGTGTATGAGCCCTTAATATGTTTTAACTCTCTCTTTTCCAGCTTAGAGGAAACACTAGAAACACTCAGCTGGACCCTGACTGCAAACTACTAGTAATTCACTCATTTTGCAGTGACACGTGGACATAGTGCTAACTTGTTAACCATGTGCACGATATTACTGTATGTTACCGCTGCCATTATCGCAAAGCTTTAGAGATAAATGGGTTCCATTTAGTTGAATGGGGCAGCAAGCACATGGATTTCTGCAAGCCGTGTTCAGGTGAATGAACAGATTGTTAGTTACGGAAATTTCTTCAACAAAATCTCCAACGCGTGAAGGCACCCTACTCTTTGCCATTGTTTTTCTTTTGGTGCAGATATCCTTATGCCCTTATCTTCTATATCTGGGCATAAGGGCTCATACACAAACTTTTTTTTCCATGTCCATCCGGGTTTTTTTGCAGCCCGTATGCGAACCCATTTACTTCAATGGGCTGCTAAAAAACGGAAATGACTCATCTGCATGGCCCTTCCATGCAAAAAAAATAGAACATGTCCTATTATTGTACACATTACGGACAAAGATTGGACAGTTCTTTTAGGGGCCGGATGTTCCGTTCCACAAAATGCGGAATGCACACAACCGGTATCTGTGTTTTGCGGACCACAAGACACCCAACATGTGCATGAGCCCTTATTTTGAAGTTCTCCATGTATAATAATAGAGGCCCATTACTCAGACGTTGAATGATTTGCACTTTGCACTTTAGCTTGAATTTTTATATGTAATTTCCTTTGTACCGAATTTAAGATTTATTCATGATTTATTATGTTTGGAAATTGTTTTCGCCACTTTAATAATAATAATCTTTATTTATATAGCGCCAACATATTCCGCAGCACTTTACAATTCAGGGGTTCATGTACAAACAATCATAAATGACAGAGCAACAAATAAGTCAATAATTACAACAAGAGGAATGAGGGCCCTGCTCGCAAGAGCTTACAATCTATGAGGAGATAGGGGTGACACAAAAGCAGTGGCGTAGCTATAGGGGACGCAGCGGTCGCAGTTGCCAATTAGGCAAGATGCGGCGCGGCCCTGCGCACAGTTGGGGGCGGCGGCGGGGCAGAGGGAGATGAGCGCTTCCATTGTGGAAGTGCTCATTGAGCAGAGCTGGAAGAAAACTAAGTCAAGTGTGTTACCGTCTTTGTGTGTCTGAGAGTTGAGAAAGTTGTGAAAGGCAAAGAGAGGAGATTAGAAAGAGAAGCTGGGAGGCAGATGGGGAAATCGGACTGTTTATGGCGATGTTGAAGTCTCCCAAGATAAGGGTTGGTATTTCTGAGGACACGAAGTGTGGCAGCCAGGCAGCAAAGTGGTCTAGGAACTGGGTGGGTGAGCCAGGGGGACGATATACAACCGCTACTCTGAGGGAGAGGGGATGGAAAAACCTGAGGGTGTGGACTTCAAAGGAATGATGGTGAGGGAATTGGGGGAATGACCTGGAAAGTGCATTGTGGGGACAGGTGTATGCCAACTCCACCACCATGTCTGTTCTCAGGTCTGGGGGTGTGGGACAAGTATAGACCACCATAAGAGAGCAGTGTCGAATTCATGAATCCAGGTTTCAGTGAGGGCCAGGAGATTAAGAGAGTTAGTTAAAAAAAAGGTTTTGAATGTAGGGGAGCTTGTTACAGACAGACCGTGGATTCCAGAGCGCACAGTTAAAAGAGGCAAGAGAAGGTGGACATCGAATGTTGATGAGGTTTGCAAGGGTTCTGTGAGAGATAGGGGAGGGGTTGACGTTGGGGCAGGGTGGGCCAGGGTTAGGAGAGATATCCCCTGAGATAAATTATGGTTGTTGGATTTGTGAGAGAGCTTGTTGTGCTGCACCCTGGGACATGATATGTTCAGATGGTTAAGGAAGGTGAATAAAGCATGTGAGCTGTATATGGGGGAGTGGAGGAGAGAGGGGCAGATGTGGATGGAAGGTAAAGGAGGAGGAATAGGGTGATGAATGTAAAGGTAGAGAGCACATAGAAAAAAAAACATAGAGACAAGGCACATACTTAAGGAGGAGTGTGAGGCTGTGTAGCACGGATAGCATACCTGTCTCGTTTAACCGCATGACACTTCGCAGTAGGAACTATGGACTATGGAAAGCCAGCTGGTTTTAGGCTAATTAACAAGCTGCTTTGCACACTAGAAGAGGAGGTACTAATCAAAGAAAAAGAAATAAATCTAGTCCCATGGTCGGCACCAGCTACACACTAAGGGTCCAGTCAGACGTCCGGAAAATGGGTCCGCATCCGTACCGCAATTTTGCGGAACTGGTGCGGACCCATTTATTTTCAGTGGGGCCGTAAAAGATGCGGACAGCACACCAGGTCCACATCCGCACTTCCGGTCCGCGGCCCATCCGCAATTTGTGGACCGCAAAACACTTGCGGACATCTGAATGGACCCTAAAGATCACACATTGTAACTACAGATACAATCTACAATGAGGGACCAAGACAGTCAAAAACATTGTGCAGGAAATTATATACAACTAGCAGAGTTATTGTACCATAAGAGTGGAGATAGTGCAGGAGATGATGATGAAAGCAAGCAGAGTTATTGTACCATAAGAGTGGAGATAGTACAGGAGATGATGAAAGTAAGCAGAGTTATTGTACCATAAGAGTGGAGATAGTACAGGAGATGATGATGAAAGAAATCAGAGTTATTGTACCTGTTGAAGACATAAGAGATGGCTGTTAGATCCATGCCATGTTTAAAGGGGTTGTCCGGGTTCAGAGCTGAACCCGGACCTACCCTTACTTTCACCCAGGCAGCCCGCCTGACTAGGGCATCGGAGCATCTCATGCTCCGATGCCCTGCTTTGCCCTGCGCTAATTAGCGCAGGGCAAAGGCATTTAGCCCGGTTCCGGTGACGAACCGGGCTCTGCCGGGCGGAGGCTTCTGCCCAGCAGTGAGCCCGGTGACGTCACCGGCGCTGATGGGCGGGCTTTAGCGTGGCCCTAGCCAGTAAAACGGCTAGGGCAGCGCTAAAGCCGGCCCCATTACAGCCAGGTGACATCACCGAACACACTAACCGAGCAGAAGCCTCCGTCCGGCAGTGTGTATAATGTAAACAAAAAACCCTTGCCCTGCGCAATCCATCGCAGGGCAAGGGAGGGCATCGGAGCATGAGATGCTCCGATGCCCTAGTCAGGCGGGCTGCCTGGGTGAAATTAGGGGTATGTCCGGGTTCACAGCCCTTTAACTGCATGACACTTAGCGATGAAGACACTTCGCGGTAGAAGACCCGTGCATGCACCCCGCACCCGTGCACCCCTTGCTAGGACAGAACTATAGTGCATGTAATATATATATATATATATATATATATATATATATGTATATACAGTACAGACCAAAAGTTTGGACACACCTTCTCATTCAAAGAATTTTCTGTATTTTCATGACTATGAAAATTGTAGATTCACACTGAAGGCATCAAAACTATGAATTAACACATGGGGAATTATATACTTAACAAAAAAGTGTGAAACAACTATAAATATGTCTTATATTCTAGGTTCTTCAAATTAGCCACCTTTTGCTTTGATTACTGCTTTGCACACTCTTGGCATTCTCTTGATGAGCTTCAAGAGGTAGTCACCTGAAATGGTTTTCACTTCACAGGTGTGCCCTGTCAGGTTTAATAAGTGGGATTTCTTGCCTTATAAATGGGGTTGGGACCATGAGTTGTGTTGGGCAGAAGTCAGGTGGATACACAGCTGATAGTCCTACTGAATAGACTGTTAGAATTTGTATTATGGCAAGAAAAAAGCAGCTAAGTAAAGAAAAACGAGTGGCCATCATTATTTTTAGAAATGAAGGTCAGTCAGTCCAAAAAATTGGGAAAACATTGAAAGTGTCCTCAAGTGCAGTCGCAAAAACCATCAAGAGCTACAAAGAAACTGGCTCATATGAGGACCGCCCCAGGAAAGGAAGACCAAGGGTCACCTCTGCTGCGGAGGATAAGTTCATCCAAGTCACCAGCCTCAGAAATCGCAGGTTAACAGCAGCTCAGATTAGAGACCAGGTCAATGCCACACAGAGTTCTAGCAGCAGACACATCTCTACAACAACTGTTAAGAGGAGACTGTGTGCAGCAGGCCTTCATGGTAAAATAGCTGCTAGGAAACCACTGCTAAGGACAGGCAACAAGCAGAAGAGACTTGTTTGGGCTAAATAACACAAGGAATGGACATTAGACCAGTGGAAATCTGTGCTTTGTTCTGATGAGTCCAAATTTGAGATCTTTGGTTCCAACCACCGTGTCTTTGTGCGACACAGAAAAGGTGAACGAATGGACTCTACATGCCTGGTTCCCACCGTGAAGCATGGAGGAGGAGGTGTGATGGTGACACTGTTGGGGATTTATTCAAAATTGAAGGCATACTGAACCAGCATGGCTACCACAGCATCTTGCAGCGGCATGCTATTCCATCCGGTTTGCGTTTAGTTGGACCATAATTTATTTATCAACAGGACAATGACCCCAAACACACCTCCAGGCTGTCCTGTCCTGCTGGACCTGGAAATGTCTGGGAGATATTCTTAGTGTGTCTTGTGTAGATTAGTAACAGAAATACTGCCACCATGTGGTTGGGTGACCACATGACATACTAAGGCTTATCCCCCTAACTGCTTCCTTGATGATACGGCAGAGTGCTCATACAGAGCTCTGCTGGATCAGTGAGAGATTGTGCGTCTGCTCACTTGTCTTTCCCCCTGCCTGACACAGATCTGTATGATCAGTGCAGGCAGGAGGGTGCAGGAACATAGCCATCTCCATGCTATAGGGTCCTAATGTACCAGTGTCTATGGCAGTAGGCCACTGGAGATACATACAAAGGGACCTCCATGTTGGTTTCTCTTGGGTATTTTGTGTACTCGGAATGGTTGATGCCTTTGTATTACAACTATTATATCTAATTGCACTTTAATTAGGTAATTTTCGAGACCATGGAAATTTCTACATATAGATTGCAGTCGCTCTTCCTTAAAGGGAACCTGTCATCAACTTTATGGTGACCTCACTGAGGGCAGCATAAAATAGTGACAGAAATGCTGATTTCAGCGGTGTGTCACTCATGAGCTAAAAGTAAGTTGTTGCTGAGAACCAGCATCATAATCATTGCGGCCCAGGCCTTGAAAAGAGTCAAATCTGCCTGAGAAGAGTCATGGTTATTAATAATCTCCTGCTCTCCTCACCCATCTGCTGATGATTGACAGTTCTCTACTAGAGAGAACGAGTGAAAACTAGTTAGAATCCTGCCAGTCATCAGCAGATGGGCAGGGTGAGCAGGAATTTATGAATAACGATGACTCTTCTCAGGCAGATTTGACTCTTTTCCAGGCCCAATCTGCAATGTTTGTGATGATGGTTCGCGGCAACCACTTACTTTTAACTTATAAATGACAGACAGCTGAAATCAACTCACCTGTCTCTACTTTATTCTGCCATTAGTATAGGCAGCAAAAAGTTGATGACAGGTTCCCTTTAAGTGGATGCATTTTCTATTACAGTCGTTATCCTGTAATGGGCTATCAAATAGTAATATATTTGATATATCAAACCTTCTTAGATGTGCACACTGTTTTTCTCATGTATTGGTTTGCTATATGACTGTGTGACATAAAGTGCAGTACCCCATTTTTACATTTTTTTCTTTGATACCACCACCTCATATATTGTACATTTAATAGATATCGGACGACCTGCACCAAACATTGGCTAAAGTATGGTTTTCTATTAAATGTGTCTCAGCGCCTCTTCTATGCATTAAGTTGTTACGTTGCTGCCATCTACAGGTAATATGAATAACTACAAACAAAGTAGCTTCTCCATTTTATACGGAGATATGACTTGCAGAATGCCTTGTGTAGCTGAAGTGTCGCCTATGGATGCACTTGTGCCTTGTCCTTTTTCTTTTTTTTCTTTTGAGAATATACACATAGAGGTGAATTTGTTAAGACTGGCATTTCTGATGCCAGTCTTAATAAGAAATCTTGCAGGCACACGATGCACTAAAATTAATAATTTCCCCAAAATCCTCAGAAGCTCCATGTGCTAGAATATGAAATCTATGCCACCGAATCTATGCCAAGTGTAATGTGCGCCAGTTTTATGGCCCAAATATCGTTAAAAGTGTACTCTGTCCTGTGTACAGGGGAGCACCTAGCCTTTCTACTGCCTGAGGCGAAAACTAAAACGCCCCCCCCCCCCCATGCTAATTTCCTAACATAACCCTTTTGCCAATGAAAGCACTCATTGCCTATGGCCCTTCTGCTGCCCCCTCTTGCCCCTACCTGGTGCTGCCTGAGGCGATCGCCTCATCTGGCCTTACTGGTGGTGCACCCCTGCCTGTGTAGGAAAGGTTTGGTCAGTACTCACCCATCCGTTGCACTGCTGATGTCTCTGTGTCTTCTAGGCTCACGCAGACTGCACGTTCTTCCACCTAGGTCCCAACCAGATGTGTTCCTAAATCTTCCTGTTGAGCTGCATATACAGTATATAGTATGCACCTGAACGGGAATTCTACACCAGAAAACGGGCGTACCACAATGATACATAACTTCCATATCAAGATAAGCGAATCAATTCGCAGGTGCAGAAGTTTTGATAAGACAAATTGACTTGCTTATCTCTACTCCCACAGTATTTAAAGAGTAACTAAACTTTTATAATAGTTTTTAATATGTTGTCCCTAATCCCCTAAAAAAAACCCTAATATAGTTTATTTAATGATTATTTATTTTTACTATACTTTTAAATCCTTAAAGTGCACCATTCACTGTGCGCTTAAAACTTAGTTCTCTTTACGCCGCTGACAGCTCAGCAATGTACGGACCATGTACCCATGTACTATGTCAGGATTAGCTGAGTGGAGTTGGCTCATGCTTCTGCCTGCTCTGCTAAACTAAGAGAACTGCATGCCAGTTCTGTTAGCTTAGCAGAGCAGGCAGAAGCAGGAGCCAGCTCCACTCAGCTAATCCTGGCATAGTACATGGGTACAGGGTATCAATGTGCTATGCCAGAAGTTAGCAATGTCCGCTCCTGCCCATACTCCCTGCTTATGTGGTCCCATTCATAAATTTCACATTCCGTACTCCATACACCGCTGACCTGTCAGCGGTGTACTGAGAACTTAGTTTTAAGAGCACATTGAATGGTGCACTTTAGGGATGTATAGTAAAAATAAATAATTAAAAGTATATTAGAAAAATTTGTTTTAGGGGTTTAGGGACAACATATAAAAAATTACTATAAAAGTTTAGTTACTCTTTAAGCAACACACATTCCAAATATTTATTTATCCTGCATTGTACTATTCAGATCTTTAAAGAACAGCAATTATCTTTATATTTTTACTAATAAAATGCTGAAATTTAATTTAAAATTTTAATGCTAAATATCTATCCAAGTAATTGACAAAATTCCCTTTCGCTTACCGTCTTAACATCAGTGGTGATCCACTAGAATTATTCACTGTTCACTAGACCGTATATTCATGATGGAAAGTATTAGGAATGTTGGCAGATATCTAACTTAATATTTAAATATTAAGAAAAAAATGAATTAGAAACTAAGTGTAGAGGAGGTCGTCACATGTTATGTCCTAGGGACCAGTGTCTGAATAATGTTGATCACATTTGTTGCATACTGCTGACATGTACACTTATGTGCCATACACTTTAGTGGCTCAGCATATACCAAAAAGAGTGTCCTTCTTGTATATCTTTGGTTGGAATACATTGACTGCTCTTTTCAAAGCAAATGCATGTGTAGCTGTGTAGCCCTCTGTATATATGTTTGGCTTGACTTTAAGGCCGGAGCAGACTTCCGGTGGCACACATGGGCTAGCATTACTATGGATCCGGCAGGCTGTTCCCCCGTCGCAAGTGTGAAATTAGGCTAATACAGTTCCAACCAGTGTATTAGAATAGACCAATTTCATGTACACTTTGCTGATTTTTTCCTGCATGATAATTGACCTGTCATGCAGATTTATAAACCTGCAGCATATCAAATATGTTTGCAGTTTGAGATCTGTGGCAAAACCGCACCAAATCTGCACCAAAAACCGAAATTACAAAGGGGGACAGAAAGTGGCAGCTGGTAGAGATGAGAGTTATTCAACAAAGTCTCGTGCGACTTCGTGAATAGAAGACTTAGGGTCATTGGAGGCAGCAGATTCTAATACTGTACAGAGACGATTCTCCATACAGTATTATAACAAGTTTTTTTTTGCGAATCCACTTCAGATTCAGCATCCGAAGCTTGCTTCGCCCATCTCTAGCACCTGGCACTGGCCACCATAGAGGGGCTGCTGCTGAGAAGGTATTTGGTTTTGCTCAGGGCTATATTTACAGTTTATGCTGGTTTATACTGGTGCTCACATGCCCTATTATTGCAGCTAAAGCTGCCTACTGACTTTCAGCCATAGGCTAAAAAAACTGTTGAAATAACAAAAAAAGTTTTACCCTGATTGCTGTGGTTTTGTGATCTGGTTATTGGCCAGGCAGTTTGTACAAGTGAAAATGAAAAATGGGCAAATAACCACATCACAAAACCGCATGAAACCCGGTAATACTGAATGTAGTTTTAAATACTATTTTTAATGCAGTTTTGACTGTGCGGTTTAAAACATCTTATCCTAACCCTTACCCTTACACAACTGCCAGCAAAATATAAACCTAATGCACAAGTCTGAAGACATAAGGGACGGTGGATGTTATGACTGGAAAATTTTCCCTCCAGATTCATTCACTCAAGTGAGTGGATCTGCAAGAAAAACAGAATGTGGCCATCATCTGTGAGTGGTCTGTATAAAAAGGCATCCATATTCACAAGCCGGAGCACAAAGTAGTTTAACATTACATATCTGAACAAGCCTTAACTCTTAGGTTTATGACCACAATTACTCAGTGGCGTTGTGTTATTTTTGTTTTAGTACGGATGGGGCTACATGGTACAATAGGTGTCGCACATCCAAGAATGACAATGTAGCAGCCATAGAAATTAATGGGGTTGCACCATGACTTGCACATTGACTGCAACCCCAAAATAACAGAAAATCCAGTAAGGTTGGCTTTCTTTTGCAATTCTGGGATGACGATTGCGGCAAACATGCGAGTCATGCTGCGACTCCATCCATTTCTGTGGCTGCAGTGCTACACTGCTATACTTGGTTGTGTGACACCTGACTCCCAAGTATGCCATGTAGTCTCAGGCTTATACTGATTAGTTTTACTACTTTTGTATGGATTATGGACTACACAGGCAGAGAAATCCTCTATGCTAATTGACAATGTACATAGGTCTCATATACTGACTTCACATTTCTCCTCTTCTGACCGCTCTGATGTCTCCTTATCACTTATCTTTGTTAACTGCAACACCAAGATTTAACTGTTACACAGTGTAAGGGCCCGTTCACATGACCGTGTGAACGGGTCCGCATCTATTCCGCAATTTTGCGGAATAGATGCGGCCCCATTCACTTCAATTGCCGGCATGGCAATAGCGGACAAGAATAGGCATTTTGATTGGGGTGCCGGGCCGTGTGTTCCGTAAATTGCGGAAAACACGCCGGTTGGCATTTGTGGTATACGTCTGAACGGCCCTTAAGGGTTAAGTCTCCTGACAAGTAGCTACAATAAATAAAAGTGAAAGGTAAAAAAACCAAACATAAATAATTTGTTTTCTCTCTAATGCCCCCCCCCCCTTCCTCCCTGAAGCCCTAGGCACCTGCCCTCTTGTGCCTTGTTGTAAATATGGCCATGGATCTGCTGGGATGGTACTTTGTACTGCACTGTGGTATTTGGTTCTTCTGGGGCAGTATTTTGTTCTGCACTATGGTAATGCTGGCCCTGCTTACTTGTGTTGGCACCACTAACTTGTTTAGGCCCCACCTCCTATGAAATTGGACCCACCTATCACATGGGTCCGTTTTTAATTTTTTTCCAGAGCCACTATGAGTTCCCAATCCACTCCTGGTTAGAGCTGTTATAGTGGCATGAGGGGGACCTACACAATATTAGGTAGGTGGTGTTTATGCTTTAGCTGACTGTTGTACAGTACACTTGTTTCAGACGGCAGGTTTGTTGATGCAGTGAGCGGGGTGATTGGTTATTTCCTCAGCAGTTATTTCCTCATCTACCTACTGACAGAAAATGACTGTTTGGGGAACTGCAGCTACATGTGTGACAGCACTGAACATTCTTCATCCACAAACATTGCTAGAATGCATAATGGACAGGTGTGTGTAGGAGGCTGTCAGATGCATGATGTATAGTGCAATATGCTAGGAAAGCCAGGATTGCAGACTCCCTACTTGTTCTCATCCTGGCCTCATTACGGTAGTAATTCTGATGCATCTCATAATTCAAAGTTATCATTTTAGTAACAAATTGTTAAAACTAAAATTATAATCAGTTTTCATAGGATAATAACACGTTTATCTGTATATTATACAAAAGACAAGCCCAGTCAACTTCTAGGAACAAAGAGGCAGATTTACTAATCCAAATGCACCAGTATTCTGGATTAACATGCGCCAAAGAACTGGCCAGGAGCGGATTTGCCATAGACCCTACAGGGAAATTTCCCAGATGGGCCGATGCCCAAAGGGCCACTCAAGCCCTCTTGATGGCAGCAGGCCAGGTACATAATGATCTGAAACTCAATGGTCACTAGTGCCCTCCTGAACTCAGCTGTATTACCGTCCTCATGACGGGGATACGGTTGAATACTGTGATGAGGGTGGCAGTATTTTGTGCTGTCCTGTGGTATTTGTTTCTGCTGGGGCAGTATTCTGTGCTGCAGTACAGTATTGAGGCCCTGTCTTCTGTCAGTTTGGACCCACCTACAACATGGGGCCACTTTTAGTTTTTTTTCCAGGGCCACTTTAAGTTACTTTCCAAAAGTGTCTAGAAAGGGGGCGTAGTTACTTACTCATTAATGCCCCAAAAATATGGTATATTTATACATGCTTGATCCATAATCCATAAGGCATCAATAACCCCTTCCTGCTCAGGGCAATACTATTATGTCGCTGAGTGTAGTGAGTTAATGCTCAATACTTTACTAGTACAGCTCTGGGATGGTGCGAGCTCAGCCGCTGTGCCTGCTCCATCACTTGAGGTTGCCAGCTGTATTATACAGCAGGCACACAGCTCTCATTGCAATAGCAACCAAGGCATCTGAGTGGTTAGACAGAGATTCCCTTTGTCCTCAGATTAGCACCTCGCAAACGGAATTGCATGGTGCTGAATAACTGTAATGGCAGCCTGGGACTTTTGGAGACCTCAAGGCCTGCCATGTTCCAGACTTTATGACACTCGGCCTCTGGCAGGATGTAATAAAATGCCTGTAAAAATTCCTAGACACTGTAAAACAGTACTGTACTGTGGTGTATGGTAAAAGTGATCAAATAATCTCAGGTTCAAGAGCCCTAAGAGGACTAAAAATTGTAAAAACCAGTTGAATAAAGTTGTTAAAATAGTTTAAAAGGGCACATGCGCGCAGCTCATGAGTGAGGACATGCTTCTGTGAGCTCCACTCCTCACGCAGATCCCATTCTTAGCACTGTTTTATACAGCTCCACATGCACTTAAATCCTCTCAAGAGGTCTTGAAGGTGACCCACACCAAGAGCAAGTCGAAAATCCCGAGCACACAGGCCCCTTTCCAGACACTCCCAGAGATCTTCAGACTTACCAGACAATGCATCATGGCAGAACCTGTGGCATCTCGAGCTATACCAGCTTCTTTCACAGAGAGTGGACGCCCATCGGAATCAACATCAGCAAAACACAATCAGGTGGACTTGTTTAAGAACTTTGAGTCATTTTTCTGATCCGAACTCTCCCATGCTGTGGCGCAATTTATCCGCCAAATTCAAGACATTGGTCAAAGGGTGTCTGAGCTGGAGGCAGATGCAGATGACTTCGTCGAACCCATTGTAGCTGACAGGGAAGATATAAACACCCATGCAGCCCAGTCTTATACACTGGAAATGAAAATAGAGGTCCTCGACAACAGGTCATGGTGGGATAACCTAAGAGTACAGGGTCTCCTGCAGACCTTCACAGACCTCACAGCTATGCTGCTTACTTTATTCAACACTCTCTTGCCTCAAGCAGACCCAGGCCTATTTTGAATGGACAGGGTACACACTGCCTTGGGTAGGCCGTGGGCTGCAGACATCCCCCGGGATATAATTCTCAAATTACACTATGCGGAAGCAAGAGGCATTTAGTGCGGCTCAGAACCACCCTGCCCAGACTAACCTTCCATCCACCGTTCACCTTTATGCTAATTTGGCAACCAGGGCATCTGTTCAGGTCATTGCTAAAGAAGCTGGCTGTTCACAGAGTGCTGTATCAAAGCATATTAATGGAAAGTTGAGTGGAAGGAAAAAGTGTGGTAGAAAGAGGTGCACAAGCAACAATGAGTACTGCAGCCTTGATATGATTGTTAAGAAAAGGCCTTTCCTAAATTTGGGGGAGATTCACAAGGAGTGGACTGCTGCTAGAGTCAGTGCTTCAAGAGCCACCACACACAGACGTATCCAGGACATGGTCTACAAGTGTCGCATTCCATGTGTCAAGCCACTCATGACCAATAGACAACACCAGAGGCGTCTTACCTGGGCCAAGGAGAAAAATAACTGGACTGTTGCTCAGTGGTCAAAGGTGTTGTTCTCAGATAAAAGTAAATTTTGCATTTCATTTGCAAATCAAGGTCCTAGAGTCTGGAGGAACAGTGGAGAGGCACTCAATCCAAGCTGCTTGAGGTCTAGTGTGAAGTTTCCAGAATCAGTGATGGTTTGGGGAGCCATGTCATCTGCTGGTGTATGTCCACTGTGTTTTATCAAGACCAAAGTCAGTGCAGCCGTCTACCAGGAAATTTTAGAGCACTTTATGCTTCCCTCTGCTGACAATCTTTTTGGAGATGGAATTTTTATTTTTCAGCAGGACTTTGCACCTGTCCACACTGCCAAAAGTACCAATACCTGGTTTAATAACCACAGTATCATTGTGCTTGATTGGCCAGCAAAATCGCCTGACCTTAATCCCATAGAGAATCTATGGGGTATTGTCAAGAGGAAGATGAGAGACACCAGACCCAACAATGCAGACGAGCTGAAGGCTGCTATCAATCTGTTTTTTAAAAAAATTTACAGTTGGTGTAATATAATATTCTAATTTTCTGAGGTAATGACTTTTGGGTTTTCCTTGGCTGTAAGCCAGAATTATCAACATTAACAGAAATAAACACTTGAAAAAGTTCACTCTGATTGTAATGACTCTATATAATATATGTGTTTCACTTTTTGAATTGAATTACTGAAAAAAAACTTTTTGATGATATTCTAATTTATTGAGATTCCCTCTTCGAAAACACTATATGTATTGTTAATACGTAAGATGACCCGATACCTTTCTTTCGCTCTGTGATGTCTGTTATAGAACCCCTTACCTACCACAAACTTATTTGGTGTGGAGATTTCAACTTTGTTATTAATGCCCCCTGAACTGATCTTCCCCTCCCTCTCTGCATTTATTCATCAGGTAATGGAATCTCTCTCCATAGAGGACACGTGTAGAGAACATAATGGGCCTCAGAGAAGTTGTACCTATTATTCTCCTGTCCATCATATATGATCTTAGCTTTCACATCCTGCTTACTGTACATGCTATACTCTAGGCATATATTATCCCCCTAGTCTAATCACAACATTGTCTTAACCAAATTTGCTTTTTCAAGTCTGAGCTGTACACCACCTCTTATCCTATCATTTTTGACAAGCTTAACTCTGCATGACAGACTTTTTTTTAACAGAAAACTGTACTGCTGATGTTGAACCCATATTGGTTTTGTTAAGCCATAAAGCTTTCCTCCGGGGTAATATTATAGATTTGACATCCCACCTCAAAAAAAAGGGATGCTACCCAAATAGCTTAACTGTCTAGTCATGCTTTCCCTTTGGCCCAACCTCTTTTTAAATGGAAGATGGACATTGATCCAGGGATTTGTTCCGTGGATGAATATGGCCGGATTACAGGTTGGACTTGATGGACTTTTGTCTTATTTCCAGCCTCAAGAACTATGTAACTATGTAACAATTGCATATGCTCCTTTCTTATAATACTGAAAAGGCTCTCCATTGGACTGAGTCTTTCTACTACAAATATGCTAATAAACCGGATAAGATGTTGGCTCGGCAATTGAAAGCTAGACAAAGAATCAACCAAGTCTTCCGTATTCAGACATGACCAGGTCATACCACTTCTAATCCTAACGCTATTTATGACGTATTTCAAGAGTTTTATCAAAAGCCATATAACTAAATCTTCACCGATCCCTGGGACTGCGGAGGGCGATCTCTTAACATCTCCCCACATCCCTAAATTATCCTCTAAGGGGCTGACTTCCCTTAACAAGGATTTCTCTGCTGAAGAGGTGGAATATACTATTAAAGCTACAGTACAGGGGCGTAACTACCATAGCGGCAGACCATGCGACTGCTATGGGGCCAAGGCCTCTACTGGGGGTGAAAACTTGGTCAGGACTCTACTCTCTAAAGGAACAACTTTTAGCAAATGAGGCAGTGGAAAAATGGCCGAAGGGTCTTGAAAAGGGTTTAGGCAGAAACCCATCTGTCCTGTGTGGGGGGCCTGGTTTCATACTTGCTATGGGGCCCTTACTTCTCTATGTACGCCACTGCTACAGTATGAAGGTAGGCAAAGCCCCTGGGCCCAATGGCTTACCTGCCATCTACTATAAAAAACTTGCACCATTCCTTATCCCACATATAGTTCACTTTTGTAATCACTTATTGCAAGGAAATCTTGCCCCCTCAGAATTCCTTTCAGCTAAGATTACTGTTCTCCCTAAGCCAAATAAGAATCCCCTAGTGCCCTCCAAATATAGACCGATGTTGCTTCTTAATTTAGATAATAAAATCTTTACATCTATCCTAGCACGCTGACACAGATTTTTACCAGGCCTTATACATAAAGATCAAATCGGCTTTATACCACGCCAAGAAACCCCAGATAACATTTGGAAAATCTTAAACATAGTTCATGCTGCTAATAAGTCTATACCCGATGGCGATCCTAGCCCTTGACATAGGGAAGGCTTTTGATACCGTCTCTTGGGAATATTTATATAAGTTATGACTGCAATGGGCATCAGGGCACCTTTCCTGCAACCAGTTCAGACATTATACACTATACCAAAGGCTTATCTAAAATTACCTGCTACCCACTTCTCTAACATTCATATTCATGGGAACTCCTAGCTATATAAATCAGACATGATCCCAATATTTCTGGGCTACTAATAGGAAACACTTAACTTAAATTAAGCCTATTTGCTGATGATCTGCCGCTTTTGCTAACCAAATCCAGTTTGTCACTCCCTAATATATTAAAGGTCTCTTGGACTCTTTCTCCACAGTCTCGGGGTTTACTATTGATTATTCCAAATCGGAGCTTCTCCTCTGTAATGCCTCTCCCCAACTTTGATCCCTTCTCACTTAAAGGTTCCATTTCAGGTTCCATTCCATTTTGATATTTGTGTATCAACCTACCAAACCGACTAGACCAGGTCTATAAGTTAAATAACCCAACTTTGTACCATAAGATCCAAGAGGATCTCCAATCTTGGAGCTCCCTGCAGGTATAGGACGGATTAATATAGTTAGAATGGGGATTCTTCCGAGACTTTTATATCTATTCACCTATACCTGTGCCCAGCTAGGACTTGAGGGCTTTACAGAATGATTTACTTAAATTTATCTGGGTATCTAAACACCCTCGTATACTTAAACAGGCTATGAATCGTTATAAGTCCCAGAGAGGTTTGTCAGTTCTCGACCTTGTTAAATACTTTTAGGCTGCCTGGCCCAAGCAAATGTTTCTGATACACCTGGAGCAGGATGTCCACCCCCTATGGATTTCTTTAAAACAATCACGTTTTGCTCCCTTTACCTGGAAGGCCTTTATATGACTACAATCTCCTCTGCCACCAATAGTTCGATCTCTCTACTATCCGAACATAATTCATATCTAACACAATCTATTAAATATTGCACTATTTAACAAGCATGGTGACTGCGATAAAAAAAAATCAATGAAAGATTTGTCACCTTGCCTCCCCCCAAAAATTGGTTAAAAAGTTACATGTATCTCAAAACTGTAGCAATAAAAACTGCAAAACACGAGCCCTCACTGCCACTGCTCAGCTGCAAGAAAAATTAAAAGTTATGGGAGTCAGAATATGCTTTTTAATTTTTTTATGCAGTAAAACATAACAAAAAACAAATAAATTTGGTATCTCCATAATAGTACTTACCCTCAGAATGATTGACCCTCAGAAACACTGCAAAAACAAAAACCTAAAAGCAAGGGTGAAATTGCATAGTTTTTTCACACAGGGCCTGACTGGGACTGAAATTCAGCCCCATTGGAATTTTAAAATAGACAGGTCTACTTGTGTGGGAATGGGAAATATGTTTGTGCCCCATTCCAAACATCCATAACCCCCCACCCCCACCCCACCCCAATGACTTTAAACCATATACCTATTACTTCCAGTAATATCTCCTCTAATGTAGATGTTCTCTTTCCTCATCTTCTCCTTTGGGAGCAGACCACCATGATGACATCTTTCAGCAACATCTTGTCTCAGCAGAGTTTGGCACACAGACATCTTTGATTCCTCAGTTCTCCATCATCCTCACCCTCCTGGTGCCCCAACAGTGTTATCCTGCTGCTATTCCCATTACTATGCCCGTTGTGCTCCTCAAAGCCCACAAACACTATACTGCAGAAATAACAGTGCCATACAGATAATGTTGGTGCAAGCAGCCTCTGTGAAAACAATGCGTCGCCTGCATCCTGGTGTGATGAAATCATCGTGACTGCCTAAGACCTGAAGGAGGCTGTCTTCACTTCTCAACCTCCTGCACTGCCTCATAGAGCTATGAGAGTGAACGGCGTGGTTGGGAAACATGGACAGCGATACAGTTATATGTGTGGTGGCAACTACTTATGGGGCCTGGGATGGCTCACCCCAGCACTGGCCCATTTGGCATTTGACACATTTGCCAGATGGGCAGTCTGGCCCTGCTGTCACCCCCAAAAATGGTGACATTAAAAGAAATACAACTCATCCCACAAAAAACAAGCTGTCATATGGCTATGTCAAGAGAAAAATAAAAAAGTTATGGCTTTTGAAATGCAAAGATGAAAAAAAAAAAAAAAAAAAAAATATATATATATATATATATATATATATATATATATATATGCACACATATTCACCCTTTGCAATTCACATGATAAAATCCACTGTAAATCTGTAACAGAATCCATGTGTAGATTTTACAGATTAGTTGCGGATTCTTCTTCTGCATTTTATGTCCCATGTGCACATTCCGTTTGGCATGCATTTACATGGTATAAATTGGGATTCAACGGATTAGAAAGCATAGTCTATGGAAGATGTAACTGTACAGGCATACAACAAGAAAATTTAGACTAGCAATACATGTTCAACAGTGCATATTCATAAAGCAAGCATACAGAAAAATAATAAAAATATGGCTGCACAACATTTCACAAGCAAACAATAGAATTAAGGAATGGGGATCATTCTAAATTAAAGTGGTATTATACCTACTAGAAATGAAAATTGAAAAAATAGAAGCTCTTTGCGTACATTTTTGATCAAACGTGTGCCGGGCCCATCTACCAGGCGTCAAGGTGGCTTCCTCAGATGGGTACCTAACACTAACACACTGCCTCTCTTGGACTTATCTAATCCTGCAATATTCAGGGCGGTGTAGGAACCAGCTACGTTTATACTCTGCTCAGAAGCCCCAGGCAGATGGGCGTTGCTCAGTCTAAAAGAGGCCGCTACCCTCAATATATACTACAAGAAAATTTAGACTAGCAATACATGTTCACAAGTGCATATCCATAAAGCAAGCATACAGAAAAATAATAAAAATATGGCTTCACAACATTTCACTAGCAAACAATAGAACTAAGGAATGGGGATCATTCTAAATGAAAGTGGTATTATGCCTACTACAAATGAAAATTGAAAAAATAGAAGCTCTTAGCGCACATTTTTGATCAAACGTGTGTCGGGCCCATCTACCAGGCGTCAAGGTGGCTTCCACAGATGGGTACCTAACACTAACACACTGCCTTTCTTGGACTTATCTAATCCTACAATATTCAGGGTGGTGTAGGAACCAGCTACATTTATACTCTGCTCAGAAATCCCAGGCAGATGGACGTTGCTCAGTCTAAAAGAGGCCGCTACCCTCAATATATACTACAAGAAAATTTAGACTAGCAATACATGTTCACAAGTGCATATCCATAAAGCAAGCATACAGAAAAATAATAAAAATATGGCTGCACAACATTTCAGTTTGCTTGTGAAATGTTGTGCAGCCATATTTTTATTATTTTCTTCACAGATGAAACTGAGCATAGCCAAACCTGCTATATTAACAAGCAATGGTGTTTTGAAAAAATCCCTTCCCTGCATGCCCTTTACAAAACATGATTAGTCGCGTAATAAGATGCTGTTAGCTCCTCTCTTTTATAGACCTGGTCCGGTTGTTTTGTGTATCACACTTCAACATGGAAAATTGCCAGGGAGGAATTCTTTGTAAAGTGATTCATTTCTACACTAATCATAGTGTACGGCTTCCAGGCTGCATTTCAGACGGCGAATATCAGAGAACGTACCTTCCAGTCATCATGTTTGTCTGTCCATTGCTTTGTTCAGTGTCCTTATCTGATGCTTGGCTTGGATACCCTAAACTACACGTATATTATCATTACAAATTCTTGACCTATGATGATGATACAACGATCAAGGGGGAACGAATAGGAAAGACCACTGTAGGCTATACTAAAGAAGAGATTATGAAAGAGCCTGGGAATATACCGTATCTATTTATCAGCCTCTATGGAGTCTTATGACTCAGAGATGCTGGTAAGAAGTGATGTAACTTGAGCAGGCCATGGACATACAGTAATGATTTTTCCCTTATCAGATGAGTGCACCAATGTTACTCATTATCTGAGCACTCACTGAAAATATATACACTGCATGCTTTATTAATAATAATTGCAATAATACTGGAAATTTTGGGGCAATTGTAAAGGTGTAGTTTGAAATTTAGGCCTCATGCACACAGCTGTTATTTATTTTGTGGTCCGCAAAATGTGGATGCACAAAATACAGATGATGTCCCTTTTGCATTTGTTTTTTTTTTGTCCGTGGTCCCCATTTTGCAGCAATATGTCTTCAGAATAGATCTTCAGTAACAGATCTGTGGGGTGTGACACTCAGGACCAGCGTCGGACTGGTGTACCAGTAAGGGGCCGTTCAGATGGCCGTGATACTGTGAGCCCGCAAAAATGCGGATCCGCAATACCACGGATGCCGAACGGTATGTGTTCCGCAATTTGCGGAGCACACATCGCCGGCACCCCATTGAAGATGCCTATCCTTGTCTGCTGTTTCTGACAAGAATAGGACATGTTCTATATTTTCTTGCGGAGCCGCGGCTCGACAAGATCGTGAGCTGCCCATTGAAGTGAATTGGGCCGCATCTATTCCGCAAAATTGTGGAATAGAAGGGGATCCATTCACACAATTTATTGTGGGGGTCCACCATACAGATACTTTCAAATATAATTAATAATCTAACAAGTTTTTTCTATGAACATAGGCTGGTTGAGGTCCTGTACATTCAATATATGTATGTAGTGCAGTAAGTCTACTATGTTATGTGCCACTTGTGCAGGGGGTGGGAGACTAGGGGCCCTCCTTGCTCAGAGTCCCACTGGGGGATTCCACTGTACCTCTGTGGGCCAGTCTGAGCCTGCTCGGGACCACCGCCAATAAGCTGTTATAAGAGGTCTAAGTGCTGCAGCCTCTTCCTAGGCCATGTGACGTCACATGGCCTAGTTCCAGCTCATCCCCATTCAAATGAATGGGACTGAGCTTCAATACGAAGCACAGCCGCTATACAATGTACGGCGCTGTCCTTGGAAAGTTGCTGAGAGTCTGCATTGTTCACCATGGCTCTGGTGAGCAAATGGGCTCCCTGATACAGATGATCGGCGGGAATGCTGGGACTTGGATCCCTGCTGATGTGATAACGATGAACTATCCTGTGGATAAGTCATCATTATCTTTTCCAGGATAGCCCCTTTAATGGTGGATATCAAGGTTGCCAACTGTCCAAAAATTCCACACAAAAAAATAAGCAACTTTTTTCCAGTGTCCATGAAAAAATAGATGTGTCCATGATTTTTTTTTTTTTTAGGCTAATGCAAAGTGTTACATGCACTTATGTACATGCATGTAATGGCATTGTATAGACAACATATGGTTTATTACAACTTGGCAAATTGTGTGACTAGGTCCACCCCCGACTAATTAGTGTTGAGGGAGTATAGCCTGGAGGGAAGATGTGTCTGCTCAACCTCCTGTGCAACTAAGCCCAAGTTCAGACAGCCTTAATCTCTAACCCTACAACTTCTGAGAAAACAGCCATACTACAAAAGTACTCCTGATAGAAAGAGAGACCAGAAATCTGAGAAGGTCCAAAACTCGCAAGGCGGTGCACTGGGCTGAGGCTGCAAGGTACTGTGCTTGTATATGGCAGAAATAGTTTGTTGCTGTGAAAGAAAATATTGAAAAAGCATCCCCAATACTCTGAGATGGATTGGACACCCAAAACTTTAATTCTTGCACCCCTAAGTCCGGGAATTGCAGAAGGACCTAACAAGATTCTTATTGCATGCCTGTGGTTCTGCTGAGAAATTGTAAGTGTCTTTAGAGAGAGGGAGCACTATAACCACCATCATTGTTGCTCTCCATTTGTGTCTAATTAGAGAATATTGCAGTGACACAATTGCTATGATCAAATTATTAAAGAGAAACTTTATTTACTGCAGACAGTGGGCCTGAAGATTGTTGCTCCATCGTTCACCGGTCCTGCCTTGCAGCCAGCAAAACATCAAACATCAAGGGCACCCCAATCAACACCAGGCAGGAGGCCCAACACCAGGGTGTACCACTAGGGAAGAAAGGGGGTGCCCTATAGTCACTGTACAGCTCTAGGGAGCACACGAGTGGAGATCACCACCATGATCTGTAAGCACTATCATCACCACCACTATCAGAGCCACAACTACTACTGCCATCCTCCACATACTGCCCAGCAGTCTGCTTCACTTAGAATTTTTATTATCATTTTCTAATTTGTCCATAAAAATGTTGATGATTTTTTGATAACTTGCCCTGAAAAAAGAAAAATACTGGTTGGCATCTCTGGTGACTATTAACCTCTGAACAAGTTTGAAAGCAGTTCTTCCAGTAGACCATGGATAAACTAAGAAGGTATTAGGGGAATTAAAATAAACTAACATGAAAGGGATGTTTGGTCTGTTTCCCAAACTTTGCACCACCTTCCTCACTGCCGCCCAGTGACAATGGGTCTACAATCAAGACCATGTATCTGTGATAGCTTTGGCACCTGGTTGCTACCATTCCCTTTATCAAATGGCCAGTCAAACACTGTTGAAGAATCAAACTGAGTAGGCACATATCTTCTCGAGGAAGAGAATGATAACATCCAGTTGTTAATTAGGCTGGACCTATACCGTGAATTTTTGTATACTTTTTGTGGAATACAAATATTTACAGTACTATAGCTGACATGTTAAGAGAGGTGTAAATCCAGTGAATCACAGGTAATGTCTTCTCTAGGTGGAGACATTCTCTTCCTTTTCTTCTGTACCTGACCTAGACCACCATGACAGCTTCTCCTGATGACTGTAGATTTTGCTTATGAGACATCTTTGGCCCTCACTTCTGCATCCATCTCCAGCCTCTATGATAATACAAATAAATTCAGACTACAGACAACAACCAGATACAAAACTTAATTCAGATCCCTAAATGAATGCAGATCCCAGATGAGACAGTAAATAGATTTAGGTTCAAGAGCAAACTCAGGAATAAATACTGACTCCAGAATAAAGACGGACCCCAAACCTCTTAAAGAGATACAGAAGTCAGAACCATAAACGATTACAGTCCCTAGTCCAGACCCCACAAAATACAGACCCCAGAGTAAAATTGCTATTCCCCATAATGGGAGACCATCACTGTGACAGAAATGGTGCCAGGAGGATCATCGATTGGACCAAGTGGGTCTGAAAGTTTAAATCATATTGGAGAAATACTGTACGTGCTACATATGATCCTAGATATTTTAAAAGCTTGACACTGGTGCAAAGCCAAGCTGGGATCATATACAGGAAGAAAGAACATTTTGTGATAATTTAATGGCCTTCTTTACCTTGTGTTACATGTTCAACTTTGCACACATTAAAGCTCTCTGTTTAGAGCAGGATGATTTATTAGCTGTCAGTACTATTGGCTCCATGGCTTCTGCCTACATCGTCTGCTCTGTAAGAAATATGCGGGCTCTCAGGACAGCAGGAGTTGGAAATAGCAATATTCATATTGATGTGGCATTCTGATGAGCAGTCAGTGTAAGTGATATGCTAAGATACATTGAAGAAAGTAAGATATAGCTTAGTGCACCAGCATATGAATGCGCTTCCTGTAATCTCGCTGGGGATGTCAGTGCTGTTAAGATCCACAGCTCAATAAAGGACATTAAAATGTCTTGTTCTTGAGGTATGGATTAAAATTCCCTTTCAAAATCTGTTTCTGGTAATTGTTTTACAATAATGCCCTGGTGCCAATTAAATATATACAACGTAATAAATCTGGACAGCGTACTACGTATGCTAATGACTTTAGTAAACCCCAACTGGATTGTAAACAGGGTTGTTAATGGTGCAGTGTGAAGAAAAACTACAGTGAAAAGAGAAGGGCAAAATGTGCTACTCTTATAAACGTGTGCCGAAGAACAACACAGCTGGCATACAACTCCCCATGGCCAAATTCCTGTAACGTTTTCCTAAAGCTGCTGACTGTGATAGCAGTTATATCTGTGACACACACAAATATTTTCCATTGGGTATGCGTTCTTAGTCGGCTACAGCCTGGATTGTCACCAAAACTATTCCACCAAAACTCCCCTCATTGAAGGTTGTCCAAGACCCTCTGAGAATGGTGTACATAGATCTGAGGGGTCATCAAAGTAAGCATTTCAATGGGCTCTTGCCCATGCAACCAACAACTCAACATGAGGCATGTGTGCCTCTTGACAACTTCTGATGACTGCAGAGCTTGTTGCTGAGATATCCCCAGCCTCTATAGTAACTTCAGACCCTACACCAGATCCAAAAATGAAGTCAGACCCCAGACCACATCCCTAAATGAATTCAGACCTCAGACTAGACCTCTAATTTAATTCAGACCCCCAGACCTGACACCTATATTAATGCAGACCTGAGATGAGCCAGTAGAATGAGACATATGTATCTCATTCCAAATTGTAGAATAAACACAGGTCCCAGAATTAATTTGTACCCCAGACCAAACCTCTTAAACAAATACAGCAAAAACCTTATCTATTGCAGTCAGGGTTGCCAATTCTTTCAAATTTTTCTGGACAACTGAACCAAAATTTACGGACAGCCCAAATTTTTTACGGACATAAACCACACCCCCTTTTTTAGAGGACACGCCCCCTTTCACGCCCCAGAATAGGATTGTTCAGTATTTAAAGGGAACCTGTCACGTCCCACACACATTTAAAACTACAGCCATTACCTCATATTAGTCATCAGTGTGATCCTAATGATGCCTTTATTACATTAATCTGATCCCCCAATCTTCATGAAAACGTTCTTTTATTCCCGAACAGTGCTCTGATTGACATCCCCTTTTGTGCCAAGGAGTGGTGCGCTCCTACGTGTTGCCTGATCCCGGCTCCGGCTCCCACACTCTGCCGGCTTTCATTTATCTGCTGTGCACGCTCAGACAGCTCCAGCGAGCGTGCGCCCGCCCATCCTCTGCTATGCACGCAAGCCGACGCAGACACGTCCGCCCGCGGGTCCTCAGCTTCATTACTGGAGCAAAAGAGCCGGGATCGCGCAGCACGTAGGAGCGCACCGCTCCCAGGCACAAAAGGGGATGTCAATCAGAGCAAAGAGGGACGTGTTTTACTGGCTTGAAGCAAGGAGGCCGCTGCCCCCTTGACTTCAAGCTGACTTCAGGGAGCGCGCTGTTCTGGAATAAAAGATCGTTTTCATGAAGATTGGGGGATCAGATTAATGTAATAAAGGCATCATTAGGATCCCACTGACAACTAATATGAGGTAATGGCTGCAGTTTTAAATGTGTGTGGGACGTGACAGGTTCCCTTTAAAAATAAAATATGGCATATGGAAAGAAAATCAACAATTTTCAGCTGTTACATCCCTGCCATTCTAGTCTGAGTGCTTTGTTTATATGGCTGCAGTGATGATGCCAGCATAATTGCTGCTGCCATGTAAACAAAGACTGACAGGCATGTAATGGGCAAGTGTGCACATCTGTCACAATGTTGGTGATGTGCACACTGATGTGCAGGTGTATGGCATGTGACCACTGCAGCCATTAGATCACCGATTGGTGATTGGCTGCAGCAGTAACATACCATATACCGGCAAGCCCTTGCTGCAGTTTAACAGACCAGAGCTGCATAAAATGGCTCTGAGGACATAGGACAATACCAAACATACAAGATGATACAGCACCACATACCTCTTACATACAGTGACGTCTCCCTGATGTAGATCTTCTCTTTTCTCATCTTCTCTATTTGGCCCAGAACGCCATGATGAGTTCTTTCAGCCCAATCTTCTCTCTGCAGAGTTTGCCACAAAGACACCTTAGATTACCCACTTTTCTGTTATCCTGCTGCTGCCTAAAATACTGTGTCCACTGTGCTCCCCAGTGTCCCCAAATACTATACTGTAGATATAACAGTGCCATATAGGTAGGACCCCATATAGTTACAGTGCTCCCACAAAGTCCCACTGATACTAATAATTCTCTCCCAGCGTGCCCTCATTAGTAATAGTGCCCCAATAGTGATAATGCTCCACGAGTAGCCCTTTTAGCAGTAGTGCCCTCCATATTGTACTAATAATAGTAACACCCCCAATAGTACCCCTGGTAGTAATAATAATTCCCCATAATAGAAATCATTTTTCCCATGCCTTCAGTAGTGCTACCAGAAATAATAAGGACCCGCTGTAATGATCCCAGTAATTATAATACCCGTTATAGTGCCCCCAGTAGCTTAAACGACCCACTCTAGTGCCCCACAGTAGTTTAGATAGCCCCCTGTAGTTCAGATAGCCCCATAGTGCCCCCAGACGTTACATAGCCCCCTTTAATACAGATAGCCCCCATAGTGCCCCCAGACGTTAGATAGCCCCATTTAGTACAGATAGCCCCCATAGTGCCCCCAGATGTTAGATAGCCCCATTTAGTACAGATAGCCCCTATAGTGCCCCCAGACGTTAGATAGCCCCCTTTAGTACAGATAGTCCCCATTGTGGCCCAGACGTTAGATAGCCCCCTTTAGTTCAGATACTCCCTGTAGTGCCACAGTAGTTTAGATAGCCCCCCTGTAGTTCAGGTAGTCCCCATAGTGCTCCCAGAAGTTAGATAGCCCCCTTTAGTTCAGATACTCCTTGTAGTGCCACAGTAGTTTAGATAGCACCCCTGTAGTCCAGGTAGTCCCCATAGTGCCCCCAGAAGTTAGATAGCCCCCTTTAGTTCAGGTACTCCCTGTAGTGCCACAGTAGTTTAGATAGAACCCCTGTAGTCCAGATAGTCCCCATAGTGCCCCCAGAAGTTAGATAGCCCCCATATAGTGCCCCTGTGACTCAGCAGTGAGTGCAGTGGCTCAGGCTGCCTCAGCTCATCCATCATCACCCCATACAGGCAGCAGGCCTCCTGAGTCCTTACCCCCAACCCGCCGTGTTCCTTTGCTTACCTTGCCTTCCTTGCCTGACTGCGCCTGCGCAGTGCGCCATCTGCTCTCCAGTCTCCACCATCGGCAATGGTGCTGACAGCCCGCCCGGCCCCTGGCCTCCAGGTAATTATATCCTTGCGCGCTTACGGCGCATCGGCCCGCCCTCTCAGAGCGGCCGGGAGAGCCGCCGGAACTTTCACTGCAATGCCCGAAGTCTGTACGCATGCGCAGTAAAGACTTCGGGTTTTCGGCACTAATATTAACGGACGCTGTTTTTTTCTGCCGGACGCTACGGACGGCAGAGAAAAACAACGATTTTTTGCGGACTGTCCGTAAATTTACGGACGGTTGGCAACCCTGATTGCAGTCCCCGGACCAGATGCCACTTAAATAAATACCCCAGAGCAGGCTGCTGTTACCCATAATGGTGGTTTCTCACTGTGGCAGAAATTGTGCTAGGAGGATTGGTGATTGGATCAAATGGGTCTAAAGGTCTCAATCATATTGGAAAAAATAAGTGCTACATATGATCCTAGATGTTTTGCAAGCTTGACACTGGAAAAAAAGCCAAGTTGGGATCATATAGTGAGAATAGAAATTTTGTGATGATGAGATTTTCATATTGATGGGCTATCCTCAGGTTAGGTCATTAATATGAGATTGGCAGGGGTCTGACAGCTGGCACCCCGCCAATCAGCTGTATGAAGAGGCCGCTGCTCTCCGGTGAAGTGATCTATTCGTAGGCCAGTAACATCACATTCATTGGTCACATAACCTAGGCACAGCTCAGTCCCATTCAAGTGAATGAGGCTGAACTGCAATATCAAGCACAGCTGCTTTCCAATGGACGATGCTGTGCTTCATGAGCTGTGAGGAGCCCACATCACTCACCAGAGATCCGCAGCTTCCTCAAACAGCTGATTGGTGGGGTGCCAGAATTCAGATCCCCGCCCATCTGATATTGATGCCTATCCTGAGGAGAGGCCATCAATATGAAAATCCCAGAGAACACTTTTAATGCCTTCTTTACCTTGTGTTACTCTACACATTAAAGCCCTGTGTTTAGAGAGCAGCATTGACCTTCTGTTTCTACTACTGTGTTTGCAAACACTGGGAACCATTAGGGTAATGGCCACACTGGGCGGATTTTGTCTCCATGGATTTTACCATGATTTCTGTGGCAATATCACAATCTTTGCCTACATCTTTTTTTCTGAAGATTTGCCGTAGATTGAAAAGGGTGAAATCCATGGTGGAAATCTGCAGCACAAATTGACATTCTGTGGATTTGAAATCCACATCACAAGTCAATTTCTGCTTTAGAATTGTATTTCATTCACTTTGCTGGTGCTGTAATACAGCTGGTAAACCCTAGATCACACATCCACATTGATCTATCAGTGCTTCTCAGCACCTTTAATATCTGTTCAGTGTAATTAATAGTATACAGCCCCATAATCTACATGCGTACCGGAGGCATTAGCATATGTTTTGATCCAAATGCATAAGCCCACTCACCATGTCAAGTTTGCCTCTATGAATGGGTACCTACTCTAATTTTGGCATTGCATTAGGCTCATGCACATGAATGTATTTTGTTTCCATGTCCATTCCGTTTTTTTGGCAGCCAGTATGCGGAACCATTCACTTCAATGGGGGCCGCAAAAAAAATGTAAATTTCTGTTTGTCCATTTCACAAAAAAAATATAACATGTCCTATTATTGTCCGCATTACAGACAAGGATAGGACTGTTCTATTAGGGCCAAATGTTCAGTTCTACAAAATACGGAATGCACACAGACATTGCCCGTATTTATTGCAGATCCGTTTTTTGTGGACCACAAAATACATTCAGTCCTGTGCATGAGCCCTTACTCTGTGAAGAGCTTTTAATTGCATGGAGAAGCAATGACAGATAAATGCATAGCACGTGGGCATGCACTCCAAGTTTTCCCTTTTTGTTGGATACCCTTATAGTAGGTTCACATGGACAAAATTCTGGTAGGAAAAAGTCTCTGGTTTCTGCAGCGGGTTCTGCCGCTGCACGCTGATTAGTCCCATTCAATGGCATGACAACCTCAGCAAGATGGGGCAGGATGTTTATTTTAAGCATGCTGAAAAAAAGAAGGGCCAGTCACTGTCTTCAATTGAAAACAATAAGAAGATATCAGCTGTTTCCATGTTAGAAACAGTGTCAACTGTGTGAACTAGCTCTTAGGTGGCCAACCTGAGGCTGGACTCCTCTATCTGTAGGCCCCATATCTTATGTATGCCCTTGCCTATGGAATCTAAAGGTTATTTGTTGGTATGAACAACGCATACAGTTTTTTTTAGACAGCTTCATAACTCTTCCCTATTAGTGAGTCAAAAACGCAGAACTGATGGTGACCTCATACTTCACTTGCAGGGTTGACTCATACACAGTTGACGTGCTCATGGAAATCAAAGGATATAAAAACCGCTTTACCGGTAAAGGTGCTGCTAGATGTGATGGGTTAAAAACTGCTTCCAAGAAAGGCCTGGATGTATATTCTTAGAAGCTCATGACTAATGCTTTGAAGCAGGACCAGCACTATGCCGGGTTACATCCAGTCTGCCGTCAGCTGGTCACTCACTCCTTTTCTGTAAAGTGGAGGATATTCTCTGTGGGATACCGGCAGAGCTATTCCTAGACCAGTCCATCACACTGCTTTCTTTTTCTGAGTTAAATGCGGTGAACAATACAGCAAAGTTCAAAGTAATGAAAGTGAATGTAAACGTCAACCTCAAAGTTCTCAGTAAAGGTTTAGAATTAAAGTTTTTGATATGAATGTAACAAAATGAATTTAGAAATTACAATCTGTTCTTATCCAAGACGAAAGCCGCTTTTATGCTGGCCGAGAAATGGGGCAATTATTGGGAAAAAGCATTTGTATGAACTCTAATTCCTGATAAATGCAAACACTTGTTCACCGGGTGAGCACATCTTTTATGCACCACATAATATCATTGTTTGGTGGCAACACATCACCCTGTGTGAACAGGGATGTAGTGCTGGCAAACAAGGAATCTGAATAGGGATGAACAATTCCAGTAGCGATCAGTTAGTTCAGTCCTGCATAACTGAAACCAGGTGGATCTGTTATGCTTGCCCATGGACTTCTATTATAATGGATCAAAACGGAATGCACACGTTCAGGATTTATGGGCAGACAATCCACACTGAAATCCGCAGGTGTTCGCAGGGAAATCTGTGCGGTCAATCCGCATCAATTGGTGCGGATTTGCGTGCGGATTTGCATGCGGATTTTACTGTCTCCATTGAAATGAATGGTCAAACGGTCAAAAATGAACTGTAAAAATCAGAGCAGAAAAAATCTGCATTGTGTGCATGAGAATTTCAAATTCTCATAGAATACGATGTACATGACCTACATTGTGGATTTTCTGCAAGCCAATCTGCACTGAAAATTCACACGCAATCCTGATTGTATGCATTTACCCTAAAGGCTTCTGTTTTGCATTCCGTCATCAAATTCCGTTATAACAGAATCCATAAAAGAGTTCCTTTAGCACCCGAACCTGGTGAGGTTCGGGTTTGCTCATCCCTACCTGTGATGACATCATCACATGTGCATTAGCTTTCTCCACTGATGGTAGGGATACTATACTGTATCTGAACGTAATGAGTGTAATTAGGGGGCAGGGCCTATTCCCCACTGCCCCATAGCAGCTGCGTGGTCTGTCTCTATTCAAGGTACTCCACTGGCCCTCACCTCTGCTGATGAACAGGCAATTATCTGGAACGTCTGCTTCAGTCACAATAGCCTGACACATCGATCCATATGTCTCTAATTCTTTGAACAAGGGCTTAGTCGCACATCCTGTGACAAAGTCCGTGGCAAGATGATCAATGTATCATCCGTGACAATGTCTATGAAGGGTCCATATGACTGTTTTTTGAACTCCATGTGTCATCCGGTTTCCACGTGCACTCCTAAGGGGATTTCCAGAGCGTCTCCTACCAATAGTCAGTGAAAATTCACAGAATACAGATGTGATCTGTGTTCATTCAGTGGACTTCACGGACAGATAGACTTCAAAGGGTGTGTTTTGTTCACAACACGGACCAAAGTAGTCCATGCTTCAATTGTTCTTCTACTGATTACTGTGTGAATAAACTGAATAGATTAAAACAATGGATCCATGTGCTGTCCATGGAGAACACAGACAGCACATGTCCATGAGTCAGTGACGTGTGAAGAAGCCCTAATAAATGACAGATCTATAAACAATTCAGGCAGCAATTGAGGTTTTGTTTTTTTGATTACTGCACAAGTCTTCCTCAACCACCAGAGAGCATCTCATCCCTAGAGCTGAACTGGTGTTGTAGTGCTGCATAAAGTAGGGCCTGTTCTAGACCTCAAGGAACGCAAACCAAAAACATTAATGTTAACCTATCCAACGTTTCTTCATTATCCCACTATGCATATGGTATCCAATTCCATTAAGATATGTTTTCTTCCTGACTCATGCAACCTCAATGTATTATTTACTTAGCCAAGAAAACAAATTACCTTTGTAGCAGCTGTCTGAGGAGATCCCAAAGGTTTCTTGAGGATTGTACTGTTCTAGTCTTGTTAACCTTTCCAGTTTTGTTGTGCCGACTCTCTTCCCTTGTCAACTTCCCATAAATTTCTAAAGCTAGAACATTCCCATATCGAACAACACAATGTAATGTTTGAAATAATCACACTTACATGGTGAATAGATTACAGTCTAAACCAGAACTTCTCAGTCTTTTACTACTGGGTGTCACCACTGGTCCAAATTCATGATAAAATGAAGAGAACCTCTTTATATTTTATCTGTCTCTAGAGATGACAATCAGCACACAAGAGCTGAAATATGTTGTTAAAGGTAAGGTAAAAAAGATATCATATAGTAAATGACAATCTCTTTCTAACAAAGCTACAAGCACCGTGTACCGCAAAGAGTCCAGAGATCTCCCTATTCATTGTTCCATTTGCTCTGCTACATTTATTACAAGCTGGAAGTTCAGGGGCCATGCACTTTCTTAGGGGCCATGTCCTTTCCACTGTAGCTGGTGGCAGTTGAAGGATGAAACTGAGGATGTACTTCGATCTCAGTGAGGTGGACAAATAATTTAGAAATAGAACAAACAGCAGGTGGCGCTATACACATAAGTTTCAGTGAATAGCTCAGTAGTTATACTAAAATTTTAATTACATGTAATTATAAAAGTATTCAGATCCAGGCTCTGGTTTGAAAAGTATTGTTTTGTGGGACAATCCCTTTAAGCTATGGATTGGCGGGGCCAGAGAAACATTTATGCAGCATATGATCATTTCCGTCAAAACTGCCTCCCCAGCTGCTTGGGGCCGCCTCTCCAAAGAGTCTTTCCTTGCAGTTTTAGGAGTGCTGGCCTAAACTCTTTGGAAGGGAAACATGTATAATACATTGCAGAAGATCCACTTTGCCCACATCATTTGCTTAAGGCCTCATGCACACGACCGTGTAAGTATCACAGTCTGCAAAGCAGGGATTCACAAAATATGGACACCTTCCATGCACACTCCACATTTTTCTCAGTCCCATTAATAAAAATGTTTACTCTTGTTTGCAAAACGAATAAAAATAGGACATGTATAATTTGCGGAATAGCCACACAGAAGTGGACAGCGCATGGGCATCCGCGTGGTCATATTTTTTGTGGACCCATAGAAATGATAGGGTCAGTGTGCAGTCTGCAAAAAATGTGGAACAGACACGGATGTGAAATGAGTCCTAACAGATAAAGATTTCAAGGTTGGGACCATTATGTTTTGTTGGCAGGAAGCACAATTTAGCCCGACAACATCCTAGGTGTTCCTTCTGGGAGGCTTGGAGAACCCAATCCACCACCATTAAAATGTGAGATAAGTCTATTATGCGAAGTCGATTCGCATAAAACTTCGTTCTAATAATGTACGGAGTGGGAGCTCCGCACAGTATTAGAACGTATTGGCTCTGATGAGCCGAAGTTATTAATTTGCGAAGTCTCGCGAGACTTTGCGTAATAACTTTATAAATTCATTTTTACTGTAAAAAAACATTTCCCGAACTCAGGTTCAATTCCAAGTGGTACCTGGTGAATTTATGAAGTTAATTATTTCATGAAATCTTACGAGACTACACGAAGTAATAACTTTGGCTCATCAGAGCCAATACATTCTAATACTGTACAGAGCTCCCGCTCCGTAAGTATCAGAAGAAAGTCTTATGTCGATTCGTTCATCCCTAGAGATAACCATGGTTGAGATAATGCAGTATGAATTTGGTCTCAAGGTAAAGGGACATTTGAATGTTTAACTGCATTTGAAACGGGAACGTAAGCACAGATCTCCATTGTTCTCCATGCTACAAAGACAAAGATTCATCTGATATTATCATAAACCATGCACAAGACACATAACATTATATGTGAATAACGTGCCATCTGTTTTTTTTAGGTAATTTGTCTGATTATGTAACACCATTTTATGAAATCTTAACCCATTGCCGGTTAATTAGGAGAAACTATTAATAAGGCCACTTGCTTTTTCTTGACTTAATGGAACCTAATGAATCATAGACTAATTCAGTATTGCCAGCCACTGACACGTATGCCATTTTCACACCACCTTCCTCAATTAGAGTTGTGGCGTTTTACTCAACTCTCACATATTGGTGACATGGGTAATGAGGTATAGAAAGAATTTCAAGGGCATTGCGGGTCCAATAAGATGGCTTGTTGACTCGCTTGAGAGTTTGTAATGGCCACATCTATTTTAGCTTCTACAGTAAAACCTACATTCATATATCATCCCCAAGGAGTATAAATATATATATACTGAATGTTTTGTTCTGCTTCAGAAACAGACTTCAATTTAGTTGCAGCAGATATGTCATCTCAGTCATGTGGCTCTCCAGTTGTCCTAGCTGCCAAAGTAACTTGAGGAACTTGTAGTTCCAAACAGCATGAGAAACATATTTGGTCTACATCTGCACCTAATGCATCTGGATAGCGGCTGTGTACTTAGGGAAACTAGACTGTGAACCCTACATCAAGCAAGGACTTAAGCTGGCCATACACATTATACTTTTCTACCCACCAATAACGACAGATTTGTCCGATATACTAATGTGTGTGGGCAGCTCCCAACTCTCTCAGATGATGTTGGGGAGACAAGGATTGGGCGAAAATAATATGTTAGCTTGATCCTTTCGTTCTCGTGGAGATAAGGCACCACTCAACTGTCTAGCAGCAGCTTTCTCCACTCTCCCCACAGCATACCATACTAGTTTGGCTGAGATGGGAGGCAGTCTGGAGAGAGAACTATTTAGTTGAACAATCATTTGGCCTACAGTTATTGAATGCATATGAACAGCGTAAGGGCGCTGTGAAAAGAAAGTTGGAGGGGTTACTTTATGACAACTCCTTTCCATATACCCTATTGGGGCATACTGACGTCACATCAGAGATTCCAGGTTTGGGACCACCCTTTATTAGCCAGAACAGAAAACGGCCACCAAAAAGTAGCTCTCATCTTTGTGGTCCTGGCCCATCCATGCATTATATTCATTTCAATGGTGCTATATCATAGTACAGCTGTCAGCGGATACCTCTGAATTTGGCATGGTAGCATGTATTCATGTAATAATGTGTCCAATAAAAGTGTGTTACTCCATGCTCACAAAAGGATCTTTGCTACATAAATATGCCCAACTCCATCCTGATCTGTTATCACTCCAAATTTAGACATTTCTGTACACAGGGAATTTACAACCATAATGAGATACCACACATCAACTTAAATGGAGACCTTTGTTCTCAGATCTTTTGTTTTTTCACATTTTGGATAAACTACAGTATATACACTGTACGTACTGTGTGAGCTTTACCAGTCTGATGGATGCCAAAAGGACTTTCTTGGGGCATGTGGCCAATGTATCTCACAAAGTGCAAGTGGACAGAACCTAAAAGTGGTCCCAGTTCTAATGGACTAGGCCCATCTATGTATTGAAATGGCCATGCAAATTAGTTTAAAGTTGATCAAATGGACAATTTCAACCAAAATGATAATTCGTCTGCTGATGACACCATCATAGTCTGAAGAGAAGCAGCATTGTCTGAAATTTTTATCCCATAGACAAAAGATCTTCAATTCAAAGAAATTTAATTGGTGGACAAAAGATTGTTCTTTGAAGGTTCTCAATTTTTTTTCTCCTTTGCACAGTGCTGTTGAATATGCATGGCCAGTCTGAACAACTACAATGGCTAATATGGACTAAAATGTGTATAGCCGTGTCTGTGAGGTGATCGTTCACCAGACAGTCGTTCAAAGGTTGTTCAACCAGCACCCTACTTCTATCTAATGTGTATGACCACTTTGACATGGTCAGCCTTTTATTTGATATGTCACGTATGGCAATATAAAAGTGGGAAAATAATAGTAAAAATTCTAAAATATCGAATGATTACAGAGTTGATACAACTTCTCTGAAGTTTTCTTTAAAGCGGTTTTCCGGGATTACTATGGTTTTGTAGCAGATATGCTCATGTAGATGCTTATCTTGATGACAACTTCCCCATGTAGTTTTCCATGTAGTTTGGACTCTCCTGATCCATTTTCACCATATGAACAAATCACTCTGGTTTGTTTCCATCCTGGATGCAGCACTTTCTGCTGCTGTATCCCACCAAACCCATGATGCAACTCTCCTTCCTCCGCTACAGCTTCAGCCCCGCCCTTAACAATGGCCAGCTAGTTTATAGCTCCTCCCACCCAGCTAGTTACATAGACACTCACCTATCACTGTCCCGCCTATGGACTTAACATCACAGGAAATAAGAAACAGCTGCATTGACCTGGTTATGTGACCACAGCCCAGACGGAGAGATATAAGCAGTAAAGGTAAGATAAATACATCAACAAAATTATAGCCACTTTCATAAATGATTATTTTGAAGGAGGTTGATACAAACCGGAAGATATGTATCCAGTCAACTTCTGGATAGGTTTATGTTATGTTTCTTATCCACCATGTGTTAGATTAGACAGGCTATTCTAGTCCATTTGTACTAGTATACAGTAGGTACATCATTTAGAAAAGGTGGCCAAGTTGCCCATCGAGTCAAAGCTTAGCTTACATTCTTTAAACTACCCTATATGAAAACTCCCCTATAATTGGTTGCTACGGGCAACAACGAAAGTATTTTGTTAAATTTGACTTTATGCCTTCCTCCATTTTTTTGTATTAGAATGCCAGAAACAAATGAATAAATAAATGAGAAGGGGAAAGTATAAAAAAAATGAAAAGCTCCTTTTCCATTCTTGTTCGGAGTATTTCAGTGAAAGAGCCTCTCTCACCCACACACAGTTGTCTACTATGTAATGTTCTGGATGGCTGCCTTTTCTTTGTCTCTGCAGAGAAAAATGTGATAAGACTCTGTATAAGTGTTCATTGTGGCCCTGGTACAGACCGACCATCACTCACTGAATGTGCTTCTGGGCTGTACTCTGCTCTGTTCAGACAGAAGGGAATACAAGATGGTGAAAGGATCCACAATCCACAAATGCTTCTGACCTTAATTGAAATACATTGGAAATTCTGTGCTCATTAATTATTATTAATTATTAATATTTTTTGTAGTGGTGTGAGATCTGTTTTTTTTTTTAATATTGAGCTATAAAATCCTCTGCAAAAAGCATGGGGACAAAAGTACTACAGGTGTAGACCGGTGTTCTCGGCGAATAAAATTTGCACATTTTTTCTCAAACAGTTGCACCTGATAGGATTTTCCACCATTCTCACCATTTTTTTTTAAAAATGGGGATGGGGTTAAAGAAAGGACACGTGCCGTGCCCAACACACTTACCATAGATTTCAGTGTTATGTCGCACAAACAGCCCAACATGTTACACATTTATTAAGAGGTATGCACCTATTAATAAATAGCTGCATTTTGCTCCAACTGACTTTGGAATAAGCCTGGAAAATGAAATGTCAGTAAATCTGCCCCAAAGTTCTGACAACATGCTGTTCCCACTAGAGGAAGACTAGGCAATTGCTGCATACTGTGTTGTTATTGAGTCCAATGTATACACTGTATGCAATAAGTACCTAAGCTCCCTCTAGTGGTGAATACAGGCATAAAGAATTGCTGCATTTAGTCTATGTTTATGAAGAGCATTTGAAGGTCAGTTTTAGAAAAATAGTGCTTTGACCATTTATAAAGATAAATGGAAATCAGCCGGCATACTAAGTGAAGCATGCATATTCATTTCAGTGGGGAAAGGGGTACATGCCATCGCAAGAACAACGGATCAGACAGGCATGTTAACATCCAACGTGCCTGATCCCTCCCCCATTTGACATTAGATTGTTGGCTGATCTTACCAAAATCAATAGGCTTGGCCAACTTATATAATGTGTATGGGCATCTTACAATGTTTATGTTCTTTTTCTGTACATCATTATGGGGGCAGCCATCTTTTCTGAGCTGCTGTTAACATCAGTTCAAAGACATGCTTTAGAGCAAGCACATGGATATAGGGACTTGTAGTCTGGAGACGACTCATTGACTTCTATAGTAGAGTGTTCTAGACATGCACTGTGACCTGTGCAGAGATCATTGTGCAGGGAGGGAGAGGAAGTGAGCTGTGGTCTTCACCTATTGTTAATACTGAGAGCCTACCATAGAGGTGTTCCCTTTCATTGTAATCCTGTCTGTGAGGATAATGAGATAGCTACTGAGAAGTGATCTTTACAGACCAGGAAGTGTCAACCTATAGCGAGAGTCAGTAGCCAGAGTGAAAACTGAAATATTTAACAAAAATACCAAAATGTTTGAAAAGTATGTTTCCCATAAAAGCTTGATTTAAACAATAGGTAATTTTCTAACTGTACATTCCCAGTCACATTGAATATGACCTCAGACGGCGTTCTATAGAGCAGGAGTTGCTGAGCAGATTGAGATAGTTTTCTGACATTTATTCATGTAAATCCCAGCTCTTTCGATGGTTAGCAGTCCACCAGGTCATCATAATCAGTGATTAACACTCTTCTCTTTAGGACTGTAGATACAGAGATAGCTGTCAATCACTGATAGGACTGCCTACTGGACTCCTAAACACAGACAGAGCAGGGTTTTACATGAAAAAAATGCAAATTATACTGAATCTTTTCCCATAAAACTATATTTCTGCTCATATATAAGTATATGCCTGTGTTTCTCAGCATTGAGGACACCATTACTCCTGACCATGTTGAGGCGTGTGGACACAGTGGTCAGGCAAGGAAACAGTGCAGCAAATGAAGGACTCATCATGCTTACTTCCCTTTAAAAATCAGAATATGTCCAGCAGTGCTATCAGCTCAGAGCTGGTAGAAACCTGGGGGACTCAGGTACACCATCTACTGTTCAGAGAAGTCTGGCCAGAAGTGGTCGCCATGGAAGAACAACGGCCAAAAAGACATACTGTCAACGTGAAAACAAGGCCACGCAAATTAATTGTACATAACAACAGAAGAAATTGGTTGCCGAAAAATGACAGCAGGCACTCTGGGCTGATGAGTCAAAATTTTAAAAATTTAGCTGTAATAAAAGGCAGTTTGTTCATCGAAGGGCTGGAGAGCGGTACAATAATGAGTGTCTGCAGGCGTCGTGTCTGCAAGTCAAGCATGGTAGAAGTTCCGTGTTCAAGTTTGGGGCTGCATTTCAGCAAATGGAGATGGGGAGTCGGTCAAGATTAATGGTGTCCTTGGTGTATTACAGCAGCAGGTTTTTAAATCTGCAGCATATCATTTTTTTATGAGAATTACAATGCAGTGTCATCTCTTAATATTATAAAAATGAGTTTCTGTCTGTCTGTTCTCTATGCGCGACCAAACTACTGGACAGGGGCGGATTGGCAATGTACCCCACCGGGACACTTCCCGGTGGGCCGATGGCTTGAAGCATGTTGTGGGCCGGCATGACGTTTGAGTCGGGGTAATTGCTCTCACGACAATACACATTACAATCCACACTACAATACACATTACCATTGTCATGATAATGAGATCGCAGCAGGGCTGTCGGCCGTCGCAATGTGTATTGTAGTGTGGATTGTATGTGTATTGTCCTGAGAGCGACGGCCGCCGCCCACCCTGCTGTAAGCTGTGCGGCATTCCCTCTGATGTGCCGGCCCGCCCCTGTACCTCCTTCTGCCAGGTCCTTTGACACTGGACAGCAGGAGAGAGAGCACTACTCTGCCCTCCAGGTCAAAGGACCTTTGGCTCCTCCCACTCCCAGCGTCATCGCGACTGACGCTGTGTCATCACCCTACCCCTCCTGCTCCAGGACAGAAGCCGGAAGAGGCTGCTGCAGGTCTGCACACTCAGGTAAGTTGTTTTTTTTTGTTTTTTTTTTACAAGCCATTTGAAAATAAGGAGGGGGTGGGCATGATTAATGTGACCACTGTATATTACTGGGGCAGGGGGGACATTACCGGGGGCTCTATAGGCACATTACTGGGGGCAGGGGGCATTACTGGGGGCACTATAAGGACTTTACTGGGGGCAGGGAGGGCAATACTGGTGGCTCTATAGGCACATTACTGGGGGCAGGGGGCATTACTGGGGGCACTATAAGGACTTTACTGGGGGCAGGGAGGGCAATACTGGTGGCTCTATAGGGACATTACTGGGGGCATTGGCATTACTGGGGGCACTATAAGGACTTTACTGGGGGCAGGGAGGGCAATATTGGCGGCTCTATAGTGACATTACTGGGGGCAGGGGACATTGCTGCTGGCTCTATAGTGACATTGCTGGGGGTGCATTGCTGTGACCAGGGATATTACTGGGGGGTAGGGGGGTATTGGTGTGGCCGCTATAGGGACATTAATGGGGGCAGGGGGGGAATTACTGGGGGCTCTCTAGTTACATTACTAGTGGGAGGGGGGCATTATTGTGACCATTATAGGGACATTACTGGGGGCACTATAGGGACATTACTGGGGGCAGGGGGGCATTACTGGGGTTACTTTTACCGAGGGCATTATTATTACTGGGGGAATTATAGGCAGTTTGTTGTTGATGGGGGCAGGCATTATTGCCACTGGGGACACTATAGGGGGCATTATTATTTTTACAGTATATTGGGGTAGCAGCAGGATGACAATGTTGGGGCACCATGGTGGGGAGGATGTTTGAGGACGCTAAGATGTCTGTGTGTGAAACTCTGCAGAGATGGAACACGGCTAGAAGATGTCATCATGTGTTGTCTGGTCCTAACGGCGAAGATGAGGAAAGAGAAGATCAGAGGAGACGTCACCGGATGTGAGAGGTAAGTGACGCTGCATGGTAACTCTGAAAGACCATCAGAATACTGATGGTGGGGCTGCGTCTCTGCTGTTGCCTGTGTTTTAACTGTTCATCCCGTTTCTCTATATCTTAGAGCAAAGTGGAGGAGGGGGACAGGACATGGCAGTTGGCACTGGGCACCACAGAGGGGCAGCTTTTAGAGAGGTTTTGGCCTCTTCTGGAGCAGTATATTGTGCTGCACTGAGCCAAATAAAAATTGTGCTCGCTGTATGGTATTTCTGGCCCCGCCTACCCATGTTGGCCCCACCTTCTCTCGATCTGGTCCCACCCACAACATAGGGCCACTTTTATTTTTTTTCCAGGGCCACTTTTAATTCCCAATCCGCCCCTGCTACTGGATATTCACCATATTCGGCACACAGGTACATCAGGTGTCCGGGAAGGTTTTAGACCAGGTCTCAGCTCTCTAGGACGTACCGTTCCCGAGATATTCCCAAAATATGATCTCCATTAGCCAATATTAGTCTGGGAACATTTCACTTAAAATTTTAACTGCCATTTTCTCCAGATGCACACAGGTTTCCATAACAACCTAGCCAGGTAATTAGCAGCCAGCTGAGGAGCTCAGCCATTTCTATTCGCTGCTTTAAAGGGGCAGAGCACTGTGGATGACACTGTTAAAGGGGTATTCCGGTTCAGTAGTAATAAAAGATGTTTTCTTCTACTTCTACCCATTGCGTGTCCTCATAAATTACCATGGCATCGACCTGTAATTCAAGCTGCCCCCTAAAGAAGGACTTAAAAGCAACCCCTCAAGGTCCCGCTAAGCCACACCCCCGACCCAGTCAGGTCACGCCCCCTCCAACTCCGCAGCCAATGGGGAATGAAAAAATTAAGGTAAAAATCAACTTCTGTCAGCTGCATTGACTTTCTCTCTGCAACGACACACAGAAATATTAAAAGAAATAAATGAAATACACTAATTTTAGACTAAGACCGTTCAGTAGTATTAAATGATGTTTCCTTCAACTGCTTTCCATGGCATGTCCTCATAAATTACCATGGCATCGACCTGTAATTCAGGCCACCTTCAAAAGAAGGACTTAAACCCCCCCCCAGGTCTCGCTAAGCCACGCCCCTGACTCAGTCAGGCCACGCCCCCTCCCACTCCGCAGCCAACAGGGATTGAAAAAATTAAGCTAAAATTCAACTTCTGTCAGCTGCAGGGGTGGGTGGGAGGTTGACTTTTTTTCTGCAACAACAACCAGAAACACTAAATGAAATAGATTAAATATACCCGTGTGAAGCGATGTTTTCTTCCACTGCTACTCACTGTGTTTCCTCATAAATTACCATGGTATCGACCTTTAATTCAGGCCACCCTCAAAAGAAGGACTTAAAATCAACCCCCTCCAAAGTCTCGCTAAACCACGCCCCCGACCCGGTCAGGTCACACCCCCTCCCACTCCGCAGCCAATGGGGATTTAAAAAATGAAGGTAAAAATCAACTACTGTCAGCGGCATTGACTTTCTCTCTGCAACGACGAACACAAACACTAAATGAAATAGACAAAATATACCCAGGCGAAGCCGGGTCCTTCTGCTAGTTGTTTTATATTTTTGAAAACTTTCTTTTTACTTTTTTTTTTTTTACTTTTTTAAAGTCACCTTGGGTGACTATAACTAGAAATGATTAGATTGCCCATTGTGTTCATTAATGGCTATATAGACACTTCAGTTTCACTATAACAATATAGTGCTGCCATCAATTGGCCTGTATTGGTATATTTTACTAATAGCTGCCGAAGCTTTCTTGCAGCTTCGGGCTATTAGTGCAATGTAACACATTCCCCAATGTCAGCCAGGGAACGCTGTAGTACATGTGATTTTGTCATGGATTTGTTGCAAATTTTGCCACTGATTCACGCCAAAATCTAAAATGGAAAATTTCTGTTAGGTGTGGATTTACCCTTAAAATTGGCTTTGATTGCTCTGTCTGATTTATGTAACTGTTATTTGCTGTACAAAAAAATAAATACATGGATCCTTAGGAGAAGCAAATCCACTGTAGAAACAAAGTACTGGGTCCAGCACTCGGGTCTTGAATAAAGCCATACATTTTTTATTTCAAATATTTTTAAAAAAGTCCAAAAATGGCACACAGCAGGATATCTCCCCACACCAGACAACGTGTTTCGGACTCCAAATGCTTTGCTTTGAGATTTCCTGCTGTGTGACATTTTGGGACTTTTGGAAAATATTTGAAATAAAAAATGTCTGGTTTTGTTCAAGACCCGAGTGCTGGACCCACTACCTTGTTATTTGCTGTACACTCAAATTATGGAAATGATCAGGTGTAACAAACAAGCCACAATATGCCACCCATGCATCATCATACACAGACATACAAGTGCAACCATTACAGGAAAAACCTGATGCCTTTAATTTTACATCCCAGTATGTGAATCAGAAGAAAAAGAAATGTAGTTGGAGACCATTTGCATATAAATATTTTTTCTTTATCCTCCCGCAGGGAGAAGAGAGGAAAAAAATTACATTTACTCATGCAAAAAATGTAAAACCAGGGAAAGTACAAGCGTCTTATTGCAAAGATCCCATTTTGCCGTAAAAATATGTTTTATTGCACCTATTCATCGCTTAGAAAGTTGTGAACCGCTTCAGAGTCTTTTTGTTATTTCTGCTGTATTTACCCTCGTGTTTAGGCATTTCTTACATTCCTTACTTTCCTTTTCGGTTTGGTATCCTATCTATGGTTTTCTGTGATGTTATCATCCCTTAAAGCTGAGGTAAAAAAGTTAAGACTTGGTTCTTTTGGGTTTTTTTAACCGCTGGCTTGTGCTTTCGATGTATTTCAACGTTTCGGTTAAGATCTTTTTCAGTTGATGATATTTTGTTGGAAGGGAACCCTATCATGTCGATTCAGACTGGGCAAATTTGTAGCTGAGAAGACGCACAGAGAAGTATTATGTGATAAAAGAAGGCCCAACTTTTGAAAAATAAAAATCAGGGCGTTTCATACATTAGCACAGTTGGCCAAAATGCACTGAAAGGCCGGCACCTCAGGGATCGGAATTCGCAGTGTTCTCCAGCAAAACAAAGCTCTCTTCTTTCACTGTCTGACACCATTGCAGAGGTGGCATCAGTAAAGCCGGTGAAGGATAGCAGCAAACCATTTCCTTCAACAATTCTGACAATTCCTCATACTGTTGTCACTCTCATCACCACCTCTCTGTTGGAGTTTGAGCTATTTCGATGTTCATTAGGCCGCAGGTGGCTGAGGATGTGTAGGATTGTATAACCACAGTGATGGTTTAATATAGTCCTAACCCGCTGGCTCCGCCCTGGGCCTCTATCATTGTGAGAAGAATGATTCGTCCGTGAATTCCTTCCCCCAAGCTTTGTAGTCCCACTAATAGGTTCCCCAAGGTCCTTAGTTTTATCATAGTTCAGAACTTTCCATTGCTGATTCACGGCTTGCCATCGCTTGAAGATCCGATAGACAGATGATCCTTCGTGGATAATCAAACCTGTGAAAGAAAGGAAAACAAACATGAACATAAAATAACTCTAGAGAAACACAGAGATGACGTCCATAGTAGAAAATGACACTAAACACTAAAGGAGGAAATTCACTCTGTGCCTTGACCAGAAGGGAGATTCTCTCTTTTCCTGGAGTCTTCCTTTAACATTATGATCTGATGGGGGCACTATTCTATTTGTGTGCATGCTAGTTATAACAATTAAGACTCAAACTCTTTTAGGACTTTCTTTAAAGGGGTTATCCCATGAATAGTGTAAAAAATGAAAATCAGACACCATATAGGACATGACAATCTCTTTCTAACAAAGCTAGAACCAGCCCTGTACCTCACATGGATCCAGAAATCTCCACATTCATTGCTCTGCTAGATTTATATCAAGCGGACAGCTCAAGCTTTTCAAGTCTTTTCTACTGAAGCTCAGGAGGCGTGTGTCAGCTCTCCCTATCACAGTTCAGAGGGCGTGTCTCAGCTCTCCCTATCACAGCTCAGGAGGCGTGTCTCAGCTCTCCCTATCACAGCTCAGGAGGCGTGTCTCAGCTCTCCCTATCACAGCTCAAGAGACAGTTAAAAGTTGAAACTGAGCATGTGCGGCCTGCTCAGTGAATAGGTCAAAGAAATAAGAAATTAAGTGGTCCTATACAGATACATTTTATTGAATAACTCAGTAGCTATACAAAATTTTTAATGACATGGAATTACAAAAGTATTCAGATCCAGGTGTTGGTTTGAAAACTGTAGAATATTTTTCGTGGGACAACCCCTTTAAGTCATAACTTTTTTATTTTTCTGTTCACATAGCCTTATGAGGGCTTATTTTTTGCGGGACAAGTTGTACTTTCACGCCCATGGACATAACATCACAGGAAATACTAAAGAGCTGCATGGACATGGTCATGTGACCACAGCCCAGAATGTAAGATGGGAGCAATAAAAGGTGAAAGAAAATTACAGCATCCTTCAAAAATTATTATTTTAAAGGATGTTAATGCAAACCGGAAAAACCCTTTAAGCCTGTTCCTTGGACAGCCCTAGAACTCCCCCAAACACCTACAAACTGAAAACATTGGGCCATAGTTTGCTAAACCCCCTGCTCCCTTTGTGTGATTTTCTTACGTATGCAGACTCTGCCCACCACTGATACACAGGGGCATAGCTAAAGGCTCATGGGCCCTGGTGCAAGAGTTCAGCTTGGGCCCCCTTTCCTCAGTGCTTTGTGGTCAGGGGGGGTTAGGGAAGTACATAGCTTTCCTGCTGCTTGAGGCAAAAGTTTAAACCCCCCCCATGCCAAATTCTTAACCTAACCCTTTTCTTCCAGCCAGATGTAACTTGACCTGCATGCACTTTCTAAAATACCAGTGTCTTCTTATGTGGCACAAGGGTCTTTGGGCCCCCTCAGGCTCCTGGGCCTGGTAGCGACTGCTACCTCTGCACCCCCAATAGCTATGCCCCTGCTGATACATAATATACTTGCTACATAAATGGTACATGGTTGGTGGGGGGGGCATGTTACAGATTTTTTAGGGGAGAGACCTTCAAGTTACTTTTCTGATCACAAAGATGACCTCCTCATCACTCTTCTATAGACAACACTTGTAACCGTCTTTACCGTCATTATTAGGGTTATTTTATGTTGCCCAATTACTGACGATAAAACAAGTCAATTGGCGCTTGCCCCCCATACTTTTACACTACGTCGTCTGGCTCATTTGTCAGCTGACTGCTGTCCCATTTACACTGGCCTGATTATTCTTTCCCCATAACTGGCCGATCATCTGCATGTAGGGCCCGTAGGGTCTCCACCTAAATCTATTCAGCCAAAAACTTGTACAGTTGACACTGAAGGGTTAACATATTACCAAATATTCAATTGCTTTTCAATAAAACCCTTTTCCATTTTCTTTTTTGGAAACCGCAGGTTCTCAGGCAGCCAAGTGTAGAATTCTGCACAAAGCCCAAAACTGTCCTGCTTTACTTTTATACAGGTGGAATAGAAGATTAATGAAAGGTGGACTGTAATTCAGTGGTATGGAGGAGTGCCGTGTTTCATTTCATCTGAATTTCTGAACTGTTACTGTCTGTAATGAGCTGTATTTAACCCTCTCCTACCCATAAAATAATCGAATGCTTCTTCTGCCAAATCTGCTTGTTTGAACAGTCCAGTATATTACATTATATAAGGTGGCAGTTTTATAGCTCATGATAAATTCTGTTTACCTTAAAAATAAAATCGTTATTGCATCTAAAACGTGGCATAATCTAGATTAATGAATGCATTCTAAGAAATCCCCTAAATAAACAAATTCATCATGAACACAGCAGCCAGGTTGGGCTGATGGTTATACGGTAATATATACAGACTAGTAATAAAAAACATACAACAGGCTCCAGAAAATTCTGCTTACTAATAGGCCATCACTCCGCCACCTGGCTATGCCATCACTGTCCCCTGGGTATGCTGTCACTGTCCCCTGGGTATGCTGTCACTCTGCCCCATGTAGAATAAGACAGATGTTGGTTTATTTCTCATAAAACATTAAAGGGGTTGTGTCATAGGTGCGGGTTCCATCTCTGGCCACCCTCCTTTTATTTGTATGGGAGTGGCGAAAATAGCCGGCAATTTTCGAAAACCCCATAGAAAAAAAAAGGGAAACGCACCGCACAAGCGTGGCCACCGCTCCTTTCACTTCTATAGAAATGAACAGAGTGTGGCCGCTCATGCATGGTCCGCTCTACTTCACTTTGCGGGATCTGTTCTTGAGATAGGTGTGGGTGTCAGAGGTGGGACCCGCACTTATCAGACATTGGTGGCATATGCTAGCGATAAGCCACCGATTCTTGAATAACACAACTCATTTACATGTGAAAATGCGAAAGCATTTTCAGGATGATAATGTTCCCTGGTAAGGAGGCATTGACCTCCTTTTGCATGTTGCTTCATAGTTTGTTTGTTTTTTGTGATTTTTTTGCTCCCCCCATATCTATTAAACTGACTGTATCCACACATACTCGTCCCCTGCCCGATAAGCTTTTCCCTGTAGTCTCTAGCACCCGAACTAGCACTAGCAACTAGCTGATCAAAGGGGTGTCAGGCCCCAATGATTGGAAATTGAGGACCTATCCTAAGTAGAGATGAGCGAGCATGCTCGGGAGCAATTTTCGAGTAGTAGCGTTACAAGATGCGTACTCATTAGCGTACAGATTAGAAGATGCGAACGTTACTACTCGAAAATTGCTCCCGAGTACGCTCGGCCGAGCATGCTCGCTCATCTCTAATCCTAAGTCATCAATATCAGCAGTCTGGAAAACCATTTGAAAAAGAAGGGACAAGGCAACCCGCTCTTCACCCATGCTAAGTACCCTTCTACCAGTGCAACTTAACCCTCTCTAAAGCCATGTTGGCAGAGTCCACTAATGAATATGTAAGAGGGTATTAAGCAGTGGGCTCCTGTATAAAAAAAAATAAAGCTTTTGGTCTGGACTGCAGCCTGCTTGCCAGTAAGGTGTCTCCTCCTCTGCCTGTAGAAAGCATGCACTTTAATGGCTGGCAATTCTAGGGTACTTTAGGCACCTTCCCGAATTGGAGGATGCTTGAGCAATAAGTTGTCTAGCTTGCTAGTTAATGCTAAGGTGTGCTTTTTTCGGTTGTCTTCCTGTGTACTGACTTTCTGCCCGTTTACTGATTCTTAGTCTTTGCTGCCTGATCTGACCACCATATTGACCCTTCTCTGCCTACCCTGACCTACCCCAGCCTGTTTACCACATACTCTGCCAGCCCTGACTTTGGCCAGTCCCTGACTATAATTTTGACTGACCCCTTAGTGACCTGCATCGGTGTCTCTCACCCCAGTGGGTCAACTGTCAATCACACAGAGACCACTCCACGAGGTAGCAACCAAGTGGTTCCCCAGCAGTGAAGTTCAGACGCCTGTACAGAGGTTAGAAAGTGAATACAAGGGGACTGCCAGGATAATGCTTTTAGATTTAGCCCAGTCAAATCTGTTGGTTGACTGTGTGATTCTACGCATCCTGCCATAACAGTTGTGCGATGAATGGTTGCTATGGGCAACAAACAGTTTTTCTTTTAGGCAGTGTTGAAAAATCTGCTCCACTAAATACAGTTTATGTGTAAGTCAGACTATTATAAGAATAGTCCGTGCAGGCAGATGAGAGACAGGCTGAGAACCTGTGCCTCAACAGTTACAGTCAGCATCATCTACAGTATGTCTGCTTCATCCTGCCGATGCTTGGCCGAAGTGGCAGCCAGAATGAGAAACAGCCATTCTTTACATTGCTGGCTGCATTCAGAAAAATGAAATATGGTTCTAATACAGAAATGTTAATATTACTAAGCATATAACACTGTATCAGCATGGCTTCATGAGGGATCGGTCATGTCAAACCAATTTAATCAGTTTCTATGAGGAGGTAAGTTCTAGAATTGACCGCAGTGAATCAATGGATGTCGTATATCTGGACTTCTCCAAAGCATTTGACACGGTACCACATAAAAGGTTAGTATATAAAATGAGAATGCTTGGCCTGGGAGAAAATGTCTGTATGTGGGTAAGTAACTGGCTCAGTGATAGAAAACAGAGGGTGGTTATTAATGGTACATACTCAGATTGGGTCACTGTCACTAGTGGGGTACTAAAGGGGTCAGTATTGGGCCCTATTCTCTTCAATATATTTATTAATGATCTTGTAGAAGGCTTGCACAGTAAAATATCAATTTTTGCAAATGACACTAAACTGTGTAAAGTAATTAACACAGAAGAGGACAGTACACTGCTACAGATGGATCTGGATAGACTGGAGGCTTGAGGAGAGAAGTGGTAGATGTGGTTTAACACTGACAAATGTAAGGTTATGCATATGGGAAGGAATAATGCAAGTCACCAGTACATACTAAATGGTAAAACACTGGGTAACACTGACATGAAAAAGGACCTAGACATTTTAGTGAACAGCAAACTAAGCTGTAGACACCAGTGTCAGATAATAAGATAATGGGTTGCATCAAAAGGGGCATAGATGCCCGTGATGAGAACATAGCCCTGCCATTTTACAAATCACTAGTCAGACATAGCAGAGCTGGAGAGGGTTCAGAGGAGGGCAACTAAAGTAATAACTGGAATGGGTGCACTACAGTACCCAGAAAGATTATCAAAATTAGGCTTATTCACTTTAGAAAAAAGACGACTGAGGGGAGATCTAATAACGATGTATAAATATATCAGGGGTCAGTACAGAGATCTCTTACATCATCTATGTATCCCCAGGACTGTGACTGTGACGAGGGGACATCCTCTGCGTCTGGAGGAAAGAAGGTTTGTACACAAACATAGAAGAGGATTCTTTACGGTAAGAGCAGTGAGACTATGGAACTCTCTGCCTGAGGAGGTGGTGAATTCACTAAGAGAGTACAAGGTGGGCCTGGATGTATTTAGGGTATTTGAGGGTAATAATATTACAGGTTATAGTTACTAGAGAAGGGTCGTAGATCCAGGGAGTTATTCTGATTGTCTGATTGGAGTCAGGAACTAATTTTTTCCTCTAAAATGAGGAAAATTGGCTTTAAGCTCAGCGTTTCTTTTTGTCTTCCTCAGGATCAACTTGACTTTTTAGCCTTACAAACTATGTTACTATGTTTCTAAGTTACAGTACTTCTTATTTTATAGATAAATAGTTATAAGTAGAAAATAAAAAGTGTACAAATCGTTTTCTACCTCTTTGCATTGAAGACATTTTTTTATATCTGTGTTGGCACAGATACTAACTGAGTGATTAGTTTATGCAGTTTTAGGCTTCTATCACACTACATTAGGCTACTTTTTGGTCAGTATTTTGCACGATTATTTTGCTTACAAAACATTGATGCAAAATACAGACCAAATAATGCTGATCAAAAGAGGTCTTAGGCTGCTTTACAAGACACTTTGTGCATATTGTACCACTACCCACATCTCCATAAAGGGGTTCTCTGGGCTACAAATGTGGATGACCTATTCTCAGGAAAGGTCATCAATATCAGACCAGTGGCGATCCAACACACACTATCAGCCATCTCAGGCTGCTATGGCGCCAGAAACTAATTGTATGTGGACGGAAGCAGAAAGTTTTTGGCACGGGCGTACTGAAGCTCAGCTCCCGATACGGCCACTACACACTGCAAGGAGCTTTCAGCTTCCAGCTCCATACACAGTATAGTTTCTGCTTCTACGGCTGGTGACAGCTGATCGGTGAAGGTGTTGTGGACTGGGCCGGCATTGGGGGGGGGCAAACAGGCAGGGGCGGACTGGGAACTTAAAGTGGCCCTGGAAAAAATACTAAAAGTGGCCCCATTTTGTAGTTGGGTCCAAATTGATGGGAGGCAGGGGCAGCAATACCATATTGTGGCACATTATACCACCCCAACAGAGCCAAATACCACAGTCCATCACTAAATACATCCCCAAAAACTCCCACTGGCCGGCCATGAGGAGGGCTCAGGTGGCCCCCTGGGCATCGGCCCACCAGGAGATTTCCCTGTAAGGTATATGGCCAATCCGCCCCTGCAAACAGGGCAATTGCCCAGGGCCCCCTTTCCAAAAGGGGCCCCCTGCTGTTTGTAGTTACCTAGGCTGACGGTGGGAGCCTTTTATTTTCTATCTCTACATGCTCCCTGACTGCCTCTCTCTCCCCTGTAAACACCTCCAGCTGCTGTCCACTGGGCACAGTCTCCCCCTCTCCCCAGATCTCCGTGACAGCAGAGCATTAGAATCCTGCCACAGAGGGCATCAGAACGTTCTGTGTGGGCGAAGCTAACATAGCTCCACCCCCCATCATTTGCCTGCACTTTCTCCAGGTTGGAGACCTAAACATCAGACTGGACTTCCTGGGCCCTCTGCTGAATCCCATCTCTGACCTCAGCTGCTGGACTGCAGGGGGCTCCCAGGACCCTCTTATCAAAGCACCTGGCCTGTTCTTTTGGCAGCTGGTAAGTCCATCCAGTAAGTGGAGGAGGGGGGTGCAGGGCTGCTGGGGATCACACTCTCATTGTAGCAGCCCTGCACTGCCCTCAAGTACTGATGGCCACTGACTTGTGAGTTCCCACTGTCCGCTCCCTGTTTCCCCTGTGCTCCCTCTGTGAGCTCCCTTTGCCATCTGTGCCCGCCATGTGCGCTTCCTGTGCCCGCCGTGTGCGCTCCCTGTGCCTGCTTTGCTGTGTGTTCTGCCTGTGCCCGCCATGTGTTCTCCCTGTTCCTTCTGTGTGTGCTCTATGTGCGCTCCCTGAGCCCCCTGTGTGTTTTCCTTGTGCCCTCTGTGCTCCCAGTGTGTAATCCTTGTGTGCCCACTGGGCTCCCGGTGTGTGCCCTGTGTGAGCTGTGTGCTGTGTTCCCTCTATGTGAGTTCCCTGTGTGACTCCAGTATGAGTTAGATCTGCAGCACTTTTAGGATACCACCATCGGCATTGTTTATTGGGGGGAAGTTGGTGTATAGATTAAGAGTCTGAGGCCCAAATTAGCAGTGCCTTTTTTTTTAGTACTTGAGGGGACCAGGGCTGCTAATAAAGGTATCTGTAAAACTATGTCACATATTATGGCAGTATCACAGCAACATCCCTCATAGCAGTGTCAATCACAGATCCGCCATAACATTGTGTCTTCCACAGACCCTCTTCCACAGACCCCCATAACAGTATTTAATCCACGGATCCCCCATAACAGCATGTCATCCATGGATCCCCCATAACAGTGTCATCCACAGATCCCCCATAACAGTGTGTCCTCCACAGATCCCCCATAACAGTGTGTCCTCCACGGATCCCCCATAACAGTGTCATCCACAGATCCCCCATAACAGTGTCATCCACAGATCCTCATCACAGTGTCATCCACAGATCCCCCATAACAGTGTCATCCACAGATCCTCATAACAGTGTCATTCACACATCCCCATAACAGTGCCATCCACAGATCCCCCATAACAGTGTCATCCACAGATCCCCCATAACAGTGTCATCCACAGATCCCCATAACAGTGTGTCATCCACAGATCCCCATAACAGTGTGTCATCCATAGATCCTCCATAACAGTGTGTCATCCACAGATCCCCCATAACAGTGTCATCCACAGATCCCCCATAACAGTGTCATCCACAGATCCCCCATAACAGTGTCATCCACAGATCCCCCATAACAGTGTCATCCACAGATCCTCATCACAGTGTCATCCACAGATCCCCCATAACAGTGTCATCCACAGATCCTCATAACAGTGTCATTCACACATCCCCATAACAGTGCCATCCACAGATCCCCCATAACAGTGTCATCCACAGATCCCCCATAACAGTGTCATACACAGATCCCCATAACAGTGTGTCATCCACAGATCCTCATAACAGTGTGTCATCCACAGATCCCCCATAACAGTGTCATACACAGATCCCCCATAACAGTGTCATACACAGATCCCCATAACAGTGTGTCATCCACAGATCCCCATAACAGTGTGTCATCCATAGATCCTCCATAACAGTGTGTCATCCACAGATCCCCATAACAGTGTCATCCACAGATCCCCATAACAGTGTCATCCACAGATCCTCATCACAGTGTCATCCACAGATCCCCCATAACAGTGTCATACACAGATCCCCATAACAGTGTGTCATACACAGATCCCCATAACAGTGTGTCATCCATAGATCCTCCATAACAGTGTGTCATCCACAGATCCCCATAACAGTGTCATCCACAGATCCTCATCACAGTGTCATCCACAGATCCCCCATAACAGTGTCATCCACAGATCCTCATAACAGTGTCATTCACAGATCCCCATAACAGTGCCATCCACAGATCCCCCATAACAGTGTCATCCACAGATCCCCCATAACAGTGTCATACACAGATCCCCCATAACAGTGTGTCATCCACAGATCCCCATAACAGTGTCATACACAGATCCCCCATAACAGTGTCATACACAGATCCCTCATAACAGTGTGTCATCCACAGATCCCTCATAACAGTGTCATACACAGATCCCCCATAACAGTGTCATACACAGATCCCCATAACAGTGTGTCATCCACAGATCCCCATAACAGTGTGTCATCCATATCCTCCATAACAGTGTCATCGACAGATCCCCCATAACAGTGTCATCCACAGATCCCCCATAACAGTGTCATTCACAGATCCCCCATAACAGTGTCATACACAGATCCCCATAACAGTGTCATTCACAGATCCCCATAACAGTGTAATCCACAGATTCCCATAACAGTGTCATCCACAGATCCCCATAACAGTGTCATCCACAGATCCCCATAACAGTGTGTAATCCACGGATCCCCCATAACAGTGTGTCATCCACAGATCCCCCATAACAGTGTGTCCTCCAGGGATCCCCTATGACAGTGTGTCCTTCACGGATCCCCCATAACAGTGTCATCCACAGATCCCCCATAACAGTGTCATACACAGATCCCCATAACAGTGTCATTCACAGATCCCCCACAACAGTGTCATCCACAGATCCCCATAACAGTGTCATACACAGATCCCCATAACAGTATGTCATCCACAGATCCCCATAACAGTGTGTCATCCACAGATCCCTCATAACAGTGTCATACACAGATCCCCCATAACAGTGTCCTCCACAGATCCCCATAACAGTGTCATTCACAGATCCCCATAACAGTGTAATCCACAGATTCCCATAACAGTGTCATCCACAGATCCCCATAACAGTGTCATCCACAGATCCCCATAACAGTGTGTAATCCACGGATCCCCCATAACAGTGTGTCATCCACAGATCCCTCATAACAGTGTCATACACAGATCCCCCATAACAGTGTCATACACAGATCCCCATAACAGTGTCATTCACAGATCCCCATAACAGTGTAATCCACAGATTCCCATAACAGTGTCATCCACAGATCCCCATAACAGTGTCATCCACAGATCCCCATAACAGTGTCATCCATAGATCCTCCATAACAGTGTGTCATCCACAGATCCCCATAACAGTGTCATCCACAGATCCCCATAACAGTATCATCCACAGATCCCCCATAACAGTGTTATCCACAAATCCCCCATAACAGTGTCATCCACAGATCCCCCATAACAGTGTCATCCACAGATCCCCATAACAGTGTCCTCCACAGATCCCCATAACAGTGTCCTCCACAGATCCCCATAACAGTGTCCTCCACAGATCCCCCAAAACAGTGTCATCCACAGATCCCCCATAACAGTGTTATTCCCAAACCCCCCATAACATTGTTATCCCCAAATCCCCCATAACAGTGTTATCCACAGTTTTCCATAATAGTGTGCATGCGCAGCATTATCTCCATTCACTGCTATGGAATTGCCGTGATCAGCTATTTTCAGAACACTCATAGTATAATGGAGGATGACCATGCATGCACGCTGTGCTCTCCCTTCACTTCAGGGGCCCGGATGGGACAATCTCTTTTTTTTCTGCTTGGGGTTTTATAAACTGCACCATGGAAAAAAAAGAAGTGCCCTAGCCATTCTTCATGCAGGTTCTATGTCCAGAATTCCCTTTGAAAATGGTCACAAATAAAAATCAATGATTTATGATGCCATGTAACCCTTGGAGGTCTGCAATGTATCCAGTGCTATTCAATACATTCCAGAACTGTAAGGGTAACATAGAATCATAAATCAATATAATGCTAAGTGACCCCCGGCAGTGCTGGAAGTTCAGGCCGGGTGTCTTGCTGCGAGTTCAGAGCGTGACACTCGCTTGTCTGAAAGGGGCCTTATAGTGGAAAGGCTAAAGAGAATAATGTGGCATTCTACAATCAGCTGCTGTGGTTGCAACCGCTGTCCGTGCCTACAACCGCAGTCCTGTCAGACTGCTGGTCCAATATTTCAGGATTTGGGGCCCCACTTTCAATTTTGACCAGGGCCACACTTTGTCTAAAACCGGCCCTGACTAGAACCCCGCCTGTCTGATATTGATGACCTATTCTGAAGATATATCATCAATATCTGAAGCCTGGAGAACCCTTTTAAGCTTATAAGTTACTACAAACACCAGTGATTGTCTAACATTACATCCTCTCTCTGAAATGTAATCTTTCACACACTGAACGTCTTGTGTTTCTGCCATGAACTAACCTAAACTTGACATTTCTGTTTCAGTGTGTGGTACTACCATAACTCCTGGGCAGCAAGCCGCTGTCTTGGGGTCATGTTTGACTCTGATCTCTACTTCACTCCTTACACTGACTCTCTTGCATATTTATCCTTGCAAAATTCTCCCTTTTCCTACTGTGAAAACAGCAAACATTTTAATAATGGCCATGAACCATTGTTGTAACTTATTACTAATCAATCTTTCTCCCACAAAACTCACCCCTCCTCCATCAATCCTGAGTGCAGCCAGGCTGAACTATATGCTCAACCACTACCCTGATGCCTCCACCTTGTGCCAGTAGCAGCACTGGTTGCCCATCTAGTGTATTCAGATGAAACCTATCAGTCTCACCCACAAAGCTCTCCACAGTGTTGTACTCAGTGGCGTGCCTTGGGTGTTTTACACCCGGGGCGGGTCCTTTCTCTGGCACCCCCCCCCCAATATGTTAAAAAATTGTACCCCCTCACAGTAGTATTGCCCTCATTGTACAAATTTCACGGTAATTTTGTACAGATGTGTGCCCCCTCACAGTAGTTATACCCACATGCCCACATTGTGGCCCCTCAAAGTTGTAATGCCCTCTTTGTGCCCCCATTCACAGTAATAATCCCCATTGTGCCCCCATTCACAGTAATAATCCCCATTGTGCCCCCTTTATAGTAATAATGCCCATTGTACCCCCTTCACAGTAATAATGCCGTCTGTGCCCCCTTCACAGTAATAATTCCGTCTGTGCCCCCTTCATTGTAGTAATGCCCTCTGGCTCTGTGCCCCCTCCATAGTAAAAATGCCCACTGTGCACCCTTCACATTAGTAATGCCCTCTGTGCCCCCCTCCAGAGTAGTAATGCCCTCTTTTCCACCTCCAGGGTAGTAATGCCCTCTGTGCCCCCTCCAGAGTAGTAATGCCCCCTGTGCCCCCTCCAGAGTAGTAGTGCCCCCTCCAGAGTAGTAATGCCCTCTCTGCCCCTCCATAGTAAAAATGCCCACTGTGCACCCTTCACACTAGTAATGCCCTCTGTGTCCCCTCCAGAGTAGTAATGCCCCCTGTACCCCCTCCAGAGTAGGAATGTCCCCTGTGCCCCCTCTAGAGCAGTAATGCCCCCTGTGCTCCCTCCACAGTAGTAATGCCCCCTGTGCCCCTTCCACAGTAGCAATGCCCCTTCTGTATGTAAAAAAAAAAGAAAAAAACACAGCAGCTACTCACCTTGTCCCGTCCTGAAGTCCTCTCTTCTCTTCAAGCACAGATCGCTCTGCAGCAATGTGTGGGTGGAGCTTATGCAGATTTCAGGGCTGCAGGCTCCACCCACACATTCCAGCAGCGCGATCTGTGCCTACAGCCTGAATGGTGGAGCAGGGAGAAGTCTCTCTGCTTCACCATTCAAAGCGCTGGGGCCTGAGGTAGAGGAGGAGCGCAGGGAGGTGAGTGACAGGACCCAGCTCCCTGCGCACCAGCAATGAGCGCTTCCATCTGTATTGATGGAAGCGCTCATTGCTTCTGGCACCCCCTGAGAGCTGGCACCCGGGGTGGACCGCACTCCCCGCCCCCACCTTAGTACGCCACTGGTTGTACTCCTTATATCTCCTCAATAATCTGTCTACCACCCTACCTATTCTCTACATTCTGGCAAGACTAACAACCTCTATAATCCAAAAATCCCACTCCCACCTCCAAAACTTTTCTCATGCTGCACCAGTTCTCTAGAAGGTGTTACCCCGGACAATCAGGCTGAATCCCAACATCCACAGTTTAAGTGTGCCCTAGAAACATATTGTTTGGCAGGCCTATTACATTCCCTTATCTGAAGACAGGGGTCTCTATCCTTTGTATTACTCCTCTTGATGGTAAAGTGCTGCTGAATATGCTGGCACTATAAAAATCTACATTCCACGTATTTGGTTATCACGGTAATATGCCTTTGACCATCTTGCTTCAGCTGTCGGGTATACTGACATTACCTGCCAAGGGACAATTCCAACTTGTACAAGATACTACATATACAGAAGTAGACTCTACAGGGCCATGCAGTAATTTGTGATTCTTTCTCTTCAGGTACATTCTGTGATATATATATTTGATTTTCGTTCAGATAAAAGGGAAATATGATACGAGCAATAAAGGATTCTGTCTGAAAAGTTGTTTATTTCCCTGGCTGTTTCATTGCCCCTTTAACTTTCATATTGAGTTTCCTGTAAATTTTGCATAAACCAAGAGCAATAACATTCACTTTCTAAATACAGCACCTTCTCCTTCAGTTTTACTGGAAATGGAACAACTAATATGTCGCTTGTCTAATTAAAATTTTATGCAGTAGTCAGCTAACCAGAAAATTACCTCGCTGTCATAAATCACAACTTTATTTGGGGAGTCAGGACCACAACAAGTTCATTACTCAAAACAGCTGATCTGATAGAGAATAATGCAATATATCATAACAACCTGTACGTGCTTATAGGCTCCAAAGCTGAATAAAGTATGAATGCCCTGATCTATGACCCAACATGACTTTACGTAAAATTTGTCAGGACAATGCTTATCCTCCAGCAAAGATGTACATAAAGTAGCTTATTTGCTCCCTTGTTACTGTCAAAACATCATTAGTAAAATAGTCTCAGGAGTCCCTCTGATTTAAGACTATCATGAGATGAGGTCTTCTTTCTGGGAAGGTGAGGTATGGAGGAGTCACCCGAGGAACTGTAGCATAATCTAACTACAGTGATCCCTCAAGATACAATATTAATTGGTTCCAGGACGACCATTGTATGTTGAAACCATTGTAAGTTGAGTAATCTTTTCCAAAACCCCAAAATGTCATCCAAGATAAAAGAAAATGATTTAAGAAAAATAATAAAATAACTAAGACAGACAAGACAAGTCCTTACATATAACAGTCAGGAATAGCTGATATCTAGCAACTAAAACAGATATTTTACCAGAGGAGTGTCCTTGTTTGGTTGGATCTCAGTCTGAGACATTGTATGTTGAGTCTGTTGTAAAAAATATTGTATCCTGAGGCCATTGTATCTTGAGGGAGCACTGTATTCATATTACAATCATCACTGTTGCCTCTGTAGTCTTCAGAATTGGCTCGGCCATGATTAAATCAAATCTTGAGGACAACATGCACCTCATGCACATGCCATATTATGGGCATATTTTCTATGCAGTCATATTAGGACACATAAAGGGAAGCATAAAGTCTTCTATACTTCTGTAGGCATACAGAAGGTTTATTTTCTGTTGGATTCCTCTCCCTCATACAGACACATGGTTATGGTGACAGAGTACCTGTGGCCTGTAGTACATGTCCAAAGGCGTCATATATACACTTCCAAAGGCAGTTATATATAACCTGCACACAGACATTTTCTCAGCCTCCAGCATACTGTTCTGCTGCCCATGCCTGTACTCCTCGCTGTTCAATAAATGTGGCCTTGTGTGCTTAGGTGTATGCACACATCTTCAATATATTAAAAGGGTCAATGCACACAAAATCTCAGTGCACTGACCAATGAACCAACTTCTCTAGGTATCTTCACCTGGTGGTCTGAATGGTGGACTGTTGAGCCCAGGGCAGGCTTTACCTTCTTCAGAGAGCATTCACTCATATGGTTGTGTACCAAGCGGCCTTTTTCTGCAGATTGGCGTAGCTTTTGTCTACGCCATTTACACAGATGAAACATATTAAAAATTGTGTTTTACCATGGCAAAACCAAGGCAATTACCGCCGAACACATAGGAACCCAAGCCTAAAATGATGCCATACAAAGATACAGCAGTGTATCTACACTATCCTCTAAGCAGATAAGCAGATACTGTACATTGACTGTAGGGAGAGGTGGAGAATTTCTATATTCCAGACTTGTGTGATATAAATCATGTATGGTTGTCCTGATTCTGTGGAGGAGCATTTGCAGGCGGCCATCTTTCACGCAGTTTAGTTTAAATAGGAATTGTCAGACTATAAATATGTCTTCTATTTCTAAGCGACTGTATATTTAATACCACATTGCAAGCCAACCTAATAATAAGTGACAGCATGATAAACTACTTTGGGACAAATGTAAAATGTCTTTGTAGGACACCAAGGCTGGTCAAATCCCAGGAGGCATAGAGAAGAAACCAAATTACTGGTAGCATCTAACTTTTGGGTATCATTTCTATTGCCATTGATGGATGCCTATAAGCTCCTTATACATGTTGCTGGTTCTTAGTTTTCACAAAATGTCTTCTGATACTTGTATGATCACCCATGTCTAAAACATGCATCACACAGCCAGTGAAGAGTCTCTCCAGAACTGTATACATATCTATGACATCTAGTGCTGTAACCTGCTGATACCTGGTATCTGTTCTGATCTCAGGACCACCACTGCAACGTGGGCATTTCCTGCTTGTATGTGGATTGTCAGGCTGTTGTGTGTAGACATGATAAGAAGGACAGAGACCACCTAAACATATCTCAAAGAGTGTATACATACAACTCGTAAGGGCCCATAGAGTGGCAACACTTTTTAGTGGATGTCATGACTTCTAGGACACCTCCTGCTCCCCAAAAGTACCATAAAAGGTGGCCATGGTAAAAGCTCTGTTAAAATTCCACTATGGAAAGTTATCATCATAATCCATTAACATATACAGTATTTAGTACTGAGGTACATCTCAGGAGCCTGTATGTACAGGTTTTCTGATGCCTCAGATGATACTGGATAAACTTGGATGATCAGATTGAATGCTTCTTGATCAAATTCTGCTGGAAAACTGGAGACAGAACCCTCTACAGCCTTACCCTTTCCCTCCCTGGTCTCCTTTCTCTCACTCAGAACCAAGAAGACTAATAATCATATGAATAGATGTGATTAAAGATGACCAGTGCTTAGAAACCTGGTTCATAAGTTAATTTCCCCTCTAATGATCCACCTATAGGCTTTGCCTAGCTGTGAATTTAATTTGGACATGTCAGCTCTCGCGTATATTTTAATAAATAGTATTTCCTATGAAATTGCAATCCAAGAGTGCCGGGCCCGCGCATGCACACTGCTCTGCCCCTTTAACAAGCGCGGGCCCAGCGGTTACAACACTTGCGCGAGATCTACAAGCCAGGGGAGAAGGAAGAAGTAGGAGAGGAGGGCCAGCCAGAGGACTGAAAGAGGAGCGTTAATGTGGGCACATCGGGAAAGGGGCCTGTGTATTTGTGGTCATAACGCCGCCCCTGGGCACTTTTGGGACCTAATGTGCATATCTTTATAAAGTGTTTTTTTCAGCTTCTGGACTTGGGACTGACACAATAAAGGTACTATTTTTTATGTTGGAAAACTGTACTATAACTCAATATAAATACTCAAAGTAGGTGACAGACTCCCTTTAAAAGGGTTTTCCGAGATATTTTTACTGATGACCTATCCTCTGGATAGGTCATCAGTATCTGATCAGTGGGGGTGCGACATCCGGGATCCCCTCCGATCAGCTGTTTGAGAAGGCACTAGCGCTCACAGGAGCACCACTGTCTTCTCACGTCTTTCTCTAGGCCATGAGATTGAAGTGAATGGTGCTCAGCTGCAATACCAAGTACAGCTGCTAATACAATGTACGGCACTGTGCTTTGTGGGCACCGGGAAGGCCGCTGTGATACTGCGTACGCCAGTGCATTCTAAAAGGTCATCAGTAAAAATATTTCGGAAAACCCCTTTAAGTTCAAAGGGAACTGGTGTAAGGACTGCTGAACTGTATCTTACAGAAGAATATTCACTGCCTTGCATATATGTACTATAAGGGTATTTTACATAATTAAGTACTGATTGGTTCTGTCCCCTTTTATTATCATATCACCTTCTATATTCTTTGTAATGATATTACTAAGGTAGTGAGTTAAGGCCCTTTTACACGGAAAGATAAATCGTATTAGCGATCGTATATTAACGAACGATGAACGATCGAACGATGCAATGTAAATACCGTTTACATTGAAAGAGAAGTCATTCACAATCTTCGTACTTTCGGTCGTTTTATAATCGTTATTACGATCGTTCCTTGCTTTTACATTAACCGATGTATTGCTTACAGGGGAGGGGAAAGGTGTGAGTGAATTAAAAAGTGAAAAGAAGTAGGTGTTTACAGGTGTTCAATTACCACCCATGAACCGCCCTCATAACCTCCTACTGTACAAAAATACAAGATTTCGCCAATGATGGCACAGCACAATGGCGGATGAAGTTGCGAGCGCAATAGCGAGCAGAATGGAGGACGAAATACGAACGCAACAACGAGCAGATCTTCGCACCGAAATAAAACCAGGTTTGAAATTCAAACTATTCATACGCGAGAAGAAGACACGTATTTCCGGTCGCTACGTGAGCCAATGGAATTTTAATGGGACGTGCCGAACTATTGGACTAATTAGAATGAATAACGCCTATATAAACAATTGACTCCTCCCATTACCATCTGCCAACGACTAAACGATTTTCATTTAAACTGGAAGATTTTCGAACGATTAACGATTAATTTATTGGCAGGACAAAAGATGAACGATCAACGAGAAGCGAACGAAATCTCGTTCGGCGTTAAATCGTTAACCGTGTTTATACACAACAATAATTGTGCAAATTCGAACGTTTTAACGATTATTTGAACGATAATCGGCTCGTGTAAAAGGGCCTTTAGGGATAGTGAGATAACATAAAGAAACCCCATCATGTGCTGAGAAGGCTACATTCCTAATTGATTATCTCAGAGACATGTGTGCTGCACACTGGACATCTTTAGGCGGAGGGACTGAAAGGTACAAACCTGGGGCGCAAAGACAATTATTTGGAATTTCGCAGAGAACACCATCCAGGTAGGATGAACTGCAGTTATATATGATGTAGCTTTATTATATAATCTACAGGCATTTTTCATTTATCAGGACAACAGGTTTCCATTTGTTCTATTAGTAGAAACGGATATCATGGTACCAAAGCCGCTTCTATAAGCCAGACTTGAGAGCTGCGGCAGATTTTACAAGGCCGTGTATTATATAATCTCCGATTGTGAATCTCCGACTTGAGATTTCTATCACAAAGCCCTACAACAAAGCCTGCCGTCATATTCAACACATATACATATCATGGCAAATAAATTTTGACTTAAAAGCAGACATTTATGTTTCTCTATTGGATTTTCAATAGAACTGTGTGCGGGAAGATCAAACGTATTCATGCTCATTTTATTTCCTCAGAAGAAATTCATGTGACTAATATAATGTAAATCAATGACCTCGAACAAGAGGTTCATGGTCTATTTCCTGCATTCGCTTTTTAATTATTGCCTTTGCAATGTATCTCCAGACAATGCAATAATTTCTCGTATCACTGGCGGAGGTTTGATTACTGAATTCTTTAAGAAAACAAGTCACATGAGGTAATCTCTTGGTAGAAGTATGTGTCCACTTAGAAGCCCCCGGGAGCATGGTTACCAGCTGGGCCCCTGGCAAATTCACAAAGGTTATTGTCGCTGATTAGGGTGCAGCCCTAGTTCATGGGTAGAGTTGCCGCCATTTCAACTCTAAAATACTATCCAAGTGATTACTGCCAGTTCCACCAGCGCCGATACAAGCAAGCGCACATTTGCCATTGATTGCATTTTTTTATGGCATAAAAATGATGTTTTGTAAACATGGGGTCAGTTGCTAATAAATTATGTGGCAGTATGAGAAAAATGGTATGGATGAACGATCACAAGAACACTCACTCATTTAAATTGGTTTTCTGAGTGTTTAATACTGATGACTAGAGATGAGTGAAGCGAGATTCGGATCCTAGATCTGAAGTCGCTTCGCTCAAAACTCATTAAAATGTATGGCTTCCGACGAGGCAAAGTCAGTTATAACTTTGGTATTTGATTTTTAAACTGGAAAACCATTTTAAAACTTGGATCTGAACTCGGCTTCGGTTCCGAGATACCAGTGGGAACCCAAGCCAAGTTCAGATCCAAGTTTTAAAATGGTTTTCCAGTTTAAAAATCAAGACTTTGTTAATAACTGACTTCGCCTTGTCAGACACCATACATTTAATGCTGTATGGAGACGGATCTCCATACAGCATTTTACCAAAGTTTTGAGGAAAGCGACTTTGGATCTAGGATCCGAAGCTTACTTCGCTCATCCCTACTGATGACCTATTAGTATTATCTATCAGTATCTAATATGTGGAGGTCCGACTCCCAGCAGCCCCCACCGATCAGCTGTCTGAAGAGGCCCTTTGCAGGTTACCACAGCACTGTCCATTTTATAGGAGGAACTGAGCTGCGCCTAGGCCATGTGACCAAGAACATGATGTCACTGGACTAGGAAGAAGCCGCGGTATTCACCAGAGCTCCGCTGTCTCTTCAAAGTGCTGATCAGCAGGGGTGCCAGGACTCAGACCACCAACATCAGGCATTGTTGACCTATCCTGAGGATTGGCTATCAGTATTAGACACTCAGACAACTCCTTTAAACTCCTCCTCATAACTGCGAAAAGGACCCTTACCTTCTCTTCACATAGCATCATGTCTTATCATAATGGAATCAAGATAGATCCATTTTTAATCAGATTATGATGAATCCTGACAAACCACACTGAATTATTATGGGCTACGTTTTTGTATTTTTGACTGTAAAAAGTGCTGCAGACTGGTGTAAAAATATTACAAAAACTAAAAAAGATATTGTGAAAAGAGCCTTACATTTAAAAAAACATGCATTGATTTCAGGGGAAATGTTCTTTATATGGTCACTAACTTTTCACACAACTTTGTATAAGTCAATAGTACAAATGACCATAAGAAACTTTGTAATATATCTTATCAGTGAGACATGTCTAGTTCTTATGTTATCAGCTGTTTACCTCTTCCTCCGCCCTTGCTTATTGCTTTTCACTTTGAAAAATGTCTTAAAGCCCAGGACGGATCAGCTCCACTGAAAGATTACATTGCACATTTCAGTACAAGTCTATTGAGAAGGGAGGGGAAGAAACGAGCAGGAGCAGAGATGGTACTCCAGAGGAGACACTAAAGAGACTGTATAGCTAAATAGTAAGTTTATATCTAAGCCCAAGTGTTTTATTCACAACTATACAGGTCAGTAATTCTCTGTAATGCCATTCATGATCCTGGGGCTGCTTCTGAATGATTAATAGAAGGTTAGGAAGCAGATTCTCCTCTACTTTCTGTGTGCAGTGGATGGCAGCTGGTCTCCACCCACCATGTCTGGGAGAACTGAAAACTAGACACAAGTCATATAGTGTTAGTGTTATTCCTCATGTACACACACTGTCCTATGTATTAATGCACAGTTTGTTGATAGGGTAGGTACACTTTAATGAAAAGGAAAACAGTCATCATACCACATATAAAGGAATGCTTTTCTTACCTATACAGACTATGTCCATGAAGCCGTACATGCCGTAGCAGATTTGGAACAGTAAATCCTGTCTTTGCCATTTGGCAGAGGGGCTGAGAGAGGACCAGATTAACCAGGATATGCTGGCGATGAGGAAGAGGGAGCCCAGGATTATAGCTGCTATCTGGACCTTCTCGATCACAGTCAAAGAAATGGCCTGCCACTGCAATGCAGAGTAAAAAGCTGTCAGGAATACACAAGTATAATGCACAAGTACAGTTACCTCTTAACGGGTGCTCTAGATTCCATCCACAGACAGAAATGCTTCACCAATCTATTGTCATATTCATTGCATCAAAGAAAGTTCCCATGTATTTGTAGGAAAACAAGCACCTTTATTTCCTAAATGAATAATTTACATAATTCATGTCTGCAAACGATTGTATCCTGCCTCCTGAATAGTAATCCACCTGCTGAATCAGGAAGATTTCGGAATAAAAAAAATAACAGGTTTGCTATGGAAAAATGATTGATACATGTAAGAAATATCTATGGAATGTGTCCAATTTGGGTGACGGTGTATGTGGCCAACCTGGATATGGGACGAGGAGCTCATAATGGATTGGGGATCTAGATCTGACCTCAAATACAACAGCCATGGCCTTGTTTTTTCGGCTTGATAAAAAATTAAACATTTGAACAAAGTTTGCTGATGTCTATTGGTATATGTGACATTGGTATAATATATATATATATATATATATATATATATATATATATATATATATATAACATACACACATGGTACATTGATCTAACATTGGAGGACATTTAATCAGCCAATAATCACAGTAACAATCAGTAGCTAGGTAAAACTTCTACAGTGTAGATGGACAGATAACGATCCTTTGTGTTTCAATGAAATGCCCCAGGTTTATCTATACCAGCGGAGACAGTGTGGCTGCAAGAACAATAGATAAGGTTCTGTCCAGAGCATAGATAAGGTTCTGTCCAGGGCATAGATAAGGTTCTGTCCAGGGCAGTTTCTGTTTATGGTAAAGGTGACTATTATCGGTCACTGCCCTGACAAGAATCTTCCCTCCGCATTTTAAGTTAGACAACTAAGGCTACTTTCACACTAGCGTTTTAAAATTCCGGTATTGAGTTCCGTCATAGGGGCTCAATACCGGAATAAAACGCTTCAGTTTTGTCCCCATTCATTGTCAATGGGGACAAAACTGAACTGAAGACAACGGAATGCTCCTGAAAGCATTCCGTTCCGTCTTCAGACCGGAGAACAAACCGCAGCATGCTGCGGTTTGCTCTCCGGTCCAGGCATCCGCACCAAGACGGATCCGGAATGACCCCCAATGCAAGTCAATGGGGGTGGATCCGTCTGGTGTGACCATAATGGTAACCGGATCCGCCCTCCATTGACTTTCAATGGAGTCCATTACGGATCCGGGTACACATAGACACATACAGACATAAACATACACACACATAAAGACATACAAACACACATACATACTTACATGCTCCCCGGCAGGTCTTCGGAGCGTCAGGACGGCTCACACAGGTCACGATTCCCCACAGCGCCCTCTGCTGGGCGCCTGGTGGAATCGTCAGATGACGATTCCACCAGGCGCCCAGCAGAGGGCGCTGTGGGGAATCGTGACCTGTGTGAGCCGCCCTGACGCTCCGAAGACCTGCCGGGGAGCATGTAAGTATGTATGTGTGTTTGTATGTCTATATGTGTGTGTATGTTTATGTGTATGTATATGTATGTACTGTGTGACATGTGTGGGGCCGGAGCGCGGTTCCGGCTCCACACATGTCACTGCGGCAGGCCTGATCCGGCAGCACCCTTCACCTGCCGGATCAGGCCTGCCGCCAGTGTGAAAGTAGCCTAACAAGGAAGGCTGATGGATGGTTAGAAAGTTAGGAAAAGATTATGAAAAGGAAGAATTAAGAAGAAAGGGAAGGAATGAAATGCTGGACTTAGAGGCATGAACTAATGAATGAGCTGAGGTAATTTATTCTGGGTATAAGTAGGCTTAGTCATACTAAGAGCTAATAACCTTGCTGTTATCTGGGTCTGATAATCGGAATAAAGCTTCATCTCTGGAAAAGAATCGAGGAGCGCTGCCGTCATCTTTTCATTATACTTCACCCGTCATAATTAACAACAATGTCCACAGGCTTGGCTTCCTTATCCCATTGTGAACATTGCAATCACACCTTGGCAACCATTCAAATGAATGATCGTCTATGTCATGCATGAACAAACCAGACACATAACAGCTCTTCATTGTGGTTTAGGCTACTTTCACATCTGCGTTATTGCTGGATCTGTCATGGATCAGCATAAAGGCTTCCGTTAGGATAATAAAACCATCTGCATCCGTTATCTTCAGCTGAATTATGTAGGAATGGAATTCATGAGGAGACGGATGGACAGAGAGGATGATGGGGATGTGGCTAATGAGCAGCAGCATTTGTATTCAGTCTCCATTACCACAGTCTGTTCTGTCCGTCATCTCTGTACTTCACGTCTTCTTATGAACCCCATTCCTACAGAGATTCAGCTGAAGATCTTATCAGCTGTATACAGGATCATAATCCCTGAAAAGCGGAGCAGAGAGGAGGATGAGGCAGCTCTTTAGCTCAGTGTTGTGAAGTAACTTTTCCTCCTGTGTGATTAGGATAGTGTCAGGTCTGGTCACCGGAGAACATAGGTTTCTATGTTTTGCTTGGTATTCTGAGTTTTTGTGTGTTTCTGTTTAGTGCCTACGCCTTGCCTTTAACCATGTTCACACTGTGGGTTGTTTTGGAGCCAACGCCCATCTTCATGTTTGGTTTGTTTACTTAGGGTTAATACTCAGGTGCTGGGCTGAGTGGCTTCTCTGAATCTGGTCCAATCAGAACCTGGGGGTGGGATATCTTCCTGCATAAATACCTACCTTCCTCTCTGCTCCTTGCCGGTTTTTGCAAATCCTTGCTATTCCTGCTTGTGTGTTGTATCGTGTGTATTCTACTGCTTATTTGACCCTTGGTTCGTACCTGACTACTCTACCGTCTTCTGATTTTGTACTGACGTTATCTCTGGTTTTCTGACACGGCTAGCTGACGATTCTTCTGTGTTTTGTTTGTCTCTGTTTGTCTTCCCTTTTCCCTGAACCTTAGTCAAGAGTAATTGCAGTCCTCGTGGTTGTCGCCGTGTCGCCTAGGACACGGGGGCAATTAGGTAGGGACAGGGGTTGGGTAGAGCTCAGGGACCTGTCTACGCCAGTTACGTTTATTCCACCTATGGAGCAAATGTCAGTGGTGGTATCTCAGGTCCAGGCCTTGACCAATTTGGTTCAGGATCTTGCTACTCGCCTTCAGGTTCAGGAAAACATGCAGGCCTCGGTTCCTGTGTCTGCACCCCAAGTTCCTACACCTGCACCTGAACCTAAGGTCCCCCTTCCTGATTTTATTTACGGTGACCGTAAGAAATTTTTTCTGTTTCGGGAAGGATGTATTTTGTATTTTTCTTTACGACCTCGGTCGTTTGTAACTGAAGCGCAAAAGGTGGGTTTGGTTATGTCTCTCCTGCGCGGAAACCCCCAAACCTGGGCCTTTTCTTTACCCACTGCCTCTCCTTTGCGCTCATCCCTTGACGAGTTTTTTGTTGCGCTGGGTCAGATATATGATGAGCCAGATTGCCCAGAGTTAGCTGTATCCCAGTTATTGTCTCTATGTCAGGGTGGACAGATGGCAGAAGATTACTGTGCTAGTTTTAGACAATTTGTGACCGATTCCGGGTGGAATGATAGGGCTTTGAAAGACCTTTTCATGACTGGACTGTCTGACCGTGTGAAGGATTTGTTGTTAGCCCATGCTGAACCTAAAACACTTGACGTAGCTATGACCCTGGCCGTCCAGGCAGATAGACGTCTAAGAGCCAGGCGACCTCCTCGGGTGTCTTCTGCTCCTCAGCCGATCCTCAATCCGGTCTCCAGCCAATCCGGACCGGAACTGATGGAAGTCGGCAGTATTACGCCTAAGCAGAGAAGGGAACATCGTACGAGGAATCATTTGTGCTTTTACTGCGGGAGTCCGGATCATCTGCTGAATACCTGTCCGAAGAAAACCTCAGCAGGAAAACTTCCGCTCCTAGACAGTTATCGGGAGGACTGTCTAGGAGCTCAGGTACTCCCTTATGATTCTAAAGTATTTTTGCCCTGCACCGTCTCTTTCCAGTCAGCCTCACGTGTTGGACAGGCTTTTTTGGATTCTGGTGCAGCCGCCAACTTTATTGATCTTGAATTTGTTTCCCAAATTGTGCCTTCTTTGATTCCCTTGTCCCCTCCTATCCAGGTGTCTAGTGTTGATATGACCCCTCTGCATGCCGGGTTGGTCAAATTCCGTACTCCTGAAATAAGATTGGTGGTGGGTGCACTACATATTGAGTATTGTTCTTTCCTTGTAATGAAAGATTTGTCTGTGGACATTATTCTGGGTCTTCCTTGGCTTCAGCTGCACAATCCGGTTATTCATTGGGTGAGTCAGGAATTAGTTCACTGGGGCCCTCAGTGTAAGGCCCATATGTCTCAAGTTTCCCTTTGTTCTACCAATGTATGGGATTCTGAGATCCCGGAGTTTATTTCAGATTTTGCAGACGTTTTTTCGAAACCTCTGTCTCAAGTCTTGCCTCCACACAGAGACTTTGATTGTAAGATTGATCTATTACCTGATGCCAAGTTACCTAAGGGTCGGATTTATAATCTGTCTGTGCCAGAAAGAGAGTCTCTAAAACAATACATCGATGAGAGTTTGGCTATAGGACATATTCAGCCTTCCGAATCTCCTACGGGGGCTGGTTTCTTTTTTGTTGAGAAAAAAGATGGGGGTTTGAGACCATGTATTGACTACCGTGAACTTAATAAAATCACTGTTAAAAACTCTGGACCGCTTCCCCTCATCCCGGACCTCCTGAATCAGGTTCCGGGGGCAAACTGGTTCTCCAAGTTAGATCTACAGGGAGCTTATAACCTGATTCGGATCCAGGAAGGGGATGAGTGGAAGACAGCTTTTAATACGCCTCTGGGACATTTCGAGTATCTGGTTATGCCTTTTGGTTTAAGCAATGCCCCAGCTGTATTCCAAGATTTTATGAATCATATCTTTCATGACTGTATTGGGTTTTTTTTGGTGGTTTATCTGGATGATATCCTGATATTTTCTTCTGATCTTGATTCACACAGTAAACATCTTTGTCTGGTGTTGTCCCGTCTGCGTAATCATTCTCTGTTTGCTAAACTAGAAAAATGCATTTTTTGTGTACAAAAAGTTTCATTCTTGGGTTATGTGGTCACTCCTTCCGAGGTTCAGATGGATCCGTGTAAGGTTCAGGCAATCGCGGATTGGGTTCGGCCCACGGATTTAAAATCCCTTCAACGTTTTCTTGGTTTCGCCAATTATTACAGGAATTTTATCAAGCACTTTTCCGTAATTGCCAAGCCACTCACGGATCTTACCCGCAAGGGGGCTGATCCCAGTAACTGGTCTCCTGCTGCGTACTCTGCGTTTGAGGAACTCAAGAAAGCGTTCTCCTCTGCGCCTGTATTAATTCAACCTGATCTCTCTCAGCCATTTATTGTTGAGGTAGATGCTTCCGAGGTCGGTGTAGGGGCAGTTTTATCTCAAGGGTCAGCTGCTCTCACTAACCTCAGACCATGTGCATTCTTTTCCAAGAAATTCTCGTCTTGTGAAAGGAATTATGATATTGGGAATCGCGAGCTCCTTGCCATCAAATGGGCGTTCGAAGTGTGGCGCCATTTCCTGGAAGGAGCTCTTCACCCAGTGACAGTGATCACTGATCACAAAAATCTTGTGTACTTGGATAATGCAAAACGTCTCAATGCCCGTCAAGCTAGATGTGCATTGTTTTTCTCTCGTTTTAATTTTGTGGTCACTTTCCAACCTGGTACCAAGAATGTCAGGGCTGATGCTTTGTCTAGGAGTTTTGGTATCCCTGAGGGTCCTGAGTCGGAACCTGGTAACATCTTACCGGCTGGTATTGTTTTGGCAGCCATCTCCTCTCACCTCTCAGATCAAATTCGCTCCAAACAAAATTCTGCCCCAAGAGACCTTCTGGAAGGCAAAATGTTTGTTCCCTTGTCCCTTCGATTGAGAGTGTTAGAGGAGACACACTGTTCCGTACTAGCCGGTCATCCAGGTGTTCGGGGAACACTAGATCTATTGAAAAGAAACTACTGGTGGCCACATATGAATACTGACGTTCATGCATTTGTTCTAGCTTGTCAGGTCTGTGCGCGAGGAAAGGTCCCCAGGAGACATCCTGAGGGACCTCTTCTCCCGCTCCCAGTGCCAGACAGGCCTTGGTCTAACGTGTCTATGGATTTTGTTACCGATCTGCCACTTTCTCAAGGGTTCTCTGTTATATGGGTGGTGGTGGATCGTTTCTCTAAGATGGGCCATTTTGTTCCGCTAAAAAAACTGCCATCAGCAGAGGAGTTGGCAGATCTATTTATTCAACATATTGTGCGTCTCCACGGTATTCCTGATGAGGTTGTGTCTGACAGGGGGGTACAATTTGTGGCTAAGTTTTGGCGAGCTTTCTGTTCTAAGCTTGAGGTAAAATTGTCCTTTTCCTCTGCCTTCCATCCCGAAACTAACAGGCAGACGGAGAGGATGAATCAAGAGCTCATACAGTACCTTCGTCTTTTTGTTTCTGACTGTCAACATCTGTGGGTCTCGTATCTTCCGTTAGCAGAGTTTGCCATCAACAATCACACTAGTTCATCTACACTCACATCTCCTTTCTTCTGTAATTATGGATTCCATCCCAGGTTTTCCTTCTCGTCATCGTCAGTTTCGGATACCCCTCGTGCTGAGTCCATAACTAACCAACTGTGCACAGTGTGGTCGCAAGTTCAGCAGAACTTGAAAAGAGCACAAAGTTTAATGGTCCATTCATCCAGAAGTAGGCGTACTGTCTCAGAAACTTTTGTTGTGGGTGACAAGGTCCTATTGTCTACTAAGAACCTTAAGTTGAAAGTTCCGTCTCTGAAATTGGCTCCTAGGTTCATTGGTCCATTTACCGTAACTCATGTTATTAATCCTGTATCGTTCAAGGTGGCGTTGCCCTCTGATTGGCGGGTTCACAATACGTTTCACAAGAGTCTGTTGAAACGCTATGTGGATCCTGTGGTACCCCTCCCTGACCCTCCCTCGCCATCTGTGGTGGAGGGTGATCTCGAGTATGAGGTAGAGAGGATTGTCGATTCCATACTGGTCAGGAACTCCCTTCAATACCTCATTCATTGGAAGGGTTTCGGTCCTGAGGATAGATCTTGGGTCCCTGCTAGGGATGTTCATGCTCCATGATTGGTTAAATCTTTTCATCGGGACTATCCGTCTAAACCATCCTTAGGGTCTAAGGGTCCGGAGGCCCCTCGTGGGGGGGGGGGTACTGTCAGGTCTGGTCACCGGAGAACATAGGTTTCTATGTTTTGCTTGGTATTCTGAGTTTTTGTGTGTTTCTGTTTAGTGCCTACGCCTTGCCTTTAACCATGTTCACACTGTGGGTTGTTTTGGAGCCAACGCCCATCTTCATGTTTGGTTTGTTTACTTAGGGTTAATACTCAGGTGCTGGGCTGAGTGGCTTCTCTGAATCTGGTCCATTCAGAACCTGGGGGTGGGATATCTTCCTGCATAAATACCTACCTTCCTCTCTGCTCCTTGCCGGTTTTTGCAAATCCTGGCTATTCCTGCTTGTGTGTTGTATCGTGTGTATTTTACTGCTTATTTGACCCTTGGTTCGTACCTGACTACTCTACCGTCTTCTGATTTTGTACTGACGTTATCTCTGGTTTTCTGACACGGCTAGCTGACGATTCTTCTGTGTTTTGTTCGTCTCTGTTTGTCTTCCCTTTTCCCTGAACCTTAGTCAAGAGTAATTGCAGTCCTCGTGGTTGTCGCCGTGTCGCCTAGGACACGGAGGCAATTAGGCAGGGACAGGGGTTGGGGAGAGCTCAGGGATCACATCTCCCTTTTCTGTGTACCCCAACCTTGACAGATAGGTTCCGTGAGTACTTATAGGACGGCGGCCATTTTGTTTCTCTAAATGATTGCTACCTAGAAAAAAGGAGCCATTATAACTAATGAAAGGTAAGTGGAAATATATTTATAATAAAGTAATATTTATGTATTTTGCAATTTCTTAATTCCAGGAGAACCCTTTTAAGGAAGTCCCGAGCTGGAGATGTCAGGGAGCGAGGATGGAAGGAAGATGAGCAGTGTAGCCCCACTGGTGTGATTACTGATGTGATTTTAAAGTTCTGTAAAAATAAAAGATGGATTTCATTGAAGGCTTTCTTTAAAAACATTAGGGGTTGACCACTTTCTGGTTACTGGTGACCAATGTGTTTGTGAGATGATTACATGACACTTACTAATGTAGTCTTTGTTGAAATTCTGCATGTTATAAGGTACGCCCCCCTTGTGAACAGTCTTTTGTGCTGTCCACACAGAGAACCTGTCCATAAGATGGCCGCTGATGGAATATCTTGTGACCTTGCATATCACCTCCATTTGATGTCTCCTCTATTCAAACACAATGCACCTGCGCTAAACTCCCAACATAACAAGTGTAGACGGCAGGTGCAGTGTGTTTAAATGGAGGAGACATGACATGGAGGTGTTTTGCCTCCATCAGCGGCCATCTCATGGACAGGACCTCTGTGTTGACAACACAAAAGACTTTGTAAAGAGGGCATACTTGATGAAATATAGCCATGGTGCAGAAGTTCAACAAAGGTTATATTATTAAGTGCCATATAATCATCTCACAAACACGTTGGTCAACAGTAACCAGAAAGTGGCCAACCCCTTTAAGCTGCCCATTCTTTAAGAGATGGCCTATCCTAAACCTTGTAGTGGAGGGACCTCCTTACTACATGGGCACTGCTGCAGACAATGACTGGCCTCAGCGGTGCCATGTCCCCAAGTGATATGTGGCCCCATCTCTTAGATGTTTACAGGACGGGGATCAGAAGACAGCCAAAGGGAGAAAGGACCCAGGGAGCTGGAAAAGAAAAAATTAAGTCATCCAGGAACTCGATAGCAGCAAATAGCTTCCAATATAATTTCTTGAAAAAGAGTCAAAATGATCTGAGGTGGAATGTTTCAAGCCTTTAAGTCAGCCGACACGTGAAGCATTCTCTGTGTATAGATTCTGTAGTCAGAGAGTTCGCCATGTAATCAGCTGCTGACTCACCGTCTGTGAATGTCTATTCCATTAAAGCGCTCAAGGCTCAGAAAGTCCATTTTGTACAATATACGGCATACATAATAAAACAACTAAAACATAATTCCCACTTATACCGTGCTAGCAAAACTGTATTAGGACAGATGACTATGGTTTTTATCTACCCAGCAAACCGCTTTTGTGCAAAGGCCTTTATTATTGTGAATATACAAACTGACGTGCTTCACTGCGAACTGCAGGTGGCACTATCTAAACTATCATTTTGAAGTGCTGTGAAATTCTGTACAATTTCTTTTTTTTACTCAAACACATAAAAAGCCTACACCGAAAACTGAGCAGAGATACAATCAGTAATGTACAGTGTATCAGTGCTCAGTGGCTGCAGGACACTCACAGGAAAGATGGTCCAAAAAAAGGGACAAAATAGCGTTCATAAATGGTTCTGTGTGGGGGGAGAGGGCTAGGGATTGGGACTTCAGGATCCTGGAAGTGCTGCAAATGTACAATTAGATTACTGAACACTGCAGCAGTTCCAGAAATCCTTTTTTTAACAGTAGATCACAGTGCAGGTGTACAAGTCCCAGCAGACCACAGCACAGAGGGGCAGAGGACCTCTCAGGACGCTGTCACCAACTGAAATGGTAGTGTGCAGAAAGGCTGTTACTATTCCATATGTCCATCTGGTGTCATTAGACATAGTGACCGATTTTTGTTGTGCTGTATATGTACGACGCAATGTGCACATCAGGAAGTGATTAACCAGTGCCGTACATATACAGCGCTGGGAGGGTCTTTAAGTATGGCGCCCGCTCGTGAGTGCAGCGGGCTCCATAGATGGCAGGTTTTTGTTGTTTCAAACAGCTTAGGCCAAGGGCTAATGTCTGTGACCGGCAATAATGCCGATTGCAGGAATCTAAGTGTGACCACCGCATCTAAATGGCGAAAAATACATTAGACTGTAGTTCTATGTAACTAGGGTCCAAGCAAAAATAAATCTGCACACTGTAGCCTCCTAACGAGGGAAGAAAAGTAAAAAAAAAAAAAAGTAAAATAAAGTTTTAAAAAATATAAAAAAATATAAAAATTGAAATCACCCCCCCTTTCCCTAAAATAAAAAAATAAATACATAAACAATAAAAAATAAATAAACATCATGGGCACTGCCGTGTCCAAAAGTACAACTTGTCCCGCAAAAAACAAGCTATGTGAACGGAAAAATAAAAAAGTTATGGCTCTGTGAAGACACCTCTCCTGACGTGTGTTTTAGGGCTGTTGCACACGAGCGAGTCAATTGCAGGAATCACGCTCCATGTGTCAGTGTGATTTTCCGTTCTGGACTTGCTGGAGCCCTAAGCATTATCATGATTTATAATACTGTGTGCCTCTGCATGACCTTTTTGATACAGAATCATAGTGACAGCTTTATGTCAGTATGATTGTGTAGCAGTAAGGTCATGCAGAGGCACACAGTATAATAAATCATGCTAATGCCGTGCGATCCTGCAAGTCCAGAAAGGAGAATCACGCTCACACACGGAGCGTGATTCCCACAATGGATTCGCTTGTGTACAACAGCCCTTAGTAACTACAGGGTGGCCCATGAAAAAGTAGCCCACCTCTAGTACCTCCAAATGAAACTGACTAATAGGAAATCTGTCTTAGTTGTCCATAGCAACCAATCAGATGACTTTTTCCATCGATCAGGACGGCTGAAGTTGTGCATGAAATTCAGAAGCATATTGCAAGTAGTCCCCAAAAATCAACTTGAAGACAGTGTCTGCAAGTTTGTGTATCACCAATGACGTATCAGCTTGGGGATGTTTACCAGCTGGAAAATAAATATTCTCCCAATCTGCGGCTCTCATGGAGACTGCAGCAGGTTTTCCTCCACAATGTCCTTGTTTTTTAAAGTACAACTTTGGGTACAATTTTTGTTTATAATTGCATTTTACTCATTTGGGGCTAAAATCATTTTTTCAATTGGTCTTTATTAAAAATATTGAGCCATTCTGTCACAAAGGATTAACTGTTTTTCTAGCTGTGTGCATCCAACTTTCATTTTCACTTTGTGCTGGGCATCTACTAAGCCTTACCTGTAAATTACCAAAAGGTCATAAATACTTATTTCAGCCACATTCTTATGAGTAAGATTCAATCTGAACTTTAATGAGTGTTTATGAGGTCAGAGATAAGGAGCCCGTCAGCTCCCCAACTGAGGGAAAAGAGAGAAAATTTAGATCCTACTAGTGGAGCATCTCAGCTTTGTACAGAGAAAAGGAATCCATATTTTTAATAAAGATCAATTGAAAAAAAAGAGGGACACATCTCATAATGTGTACATTGCACTAATAAAAAAATGCCCCCAAAGGTGTACATAGCCTTTAAGATATCTACTATATTTTATGTTCTGTTCACATGATGGAAGCCACATTGTAACTGAACAGATTTACTCCACCATGGACGCTGATCATTGTAGCTACAATTCCTGTAACTCCACCATTATAAAAGTTCTGTTGGCCTCCTTCACTAATGCTATACATGCCAGATCAATTAGGTTTTGAGGGTGGCATGCTCTAGGCAGATTTACAACTGAGGTGTACTCTTTCTATCTGTGAACAAGTGCTTTAAAGGGGTATTACCATCACAGACAATGGGTGCATATCACTAGGTGCATATGCCCCCACTGTCTGATAGGTGCGGGTCCCACCTTTGGGACCCACACCTACAACGAGAACGGAGCAGGAGAGTTGTGGCTGGAGGACCTCAGTTTTCCCGGGGTCCGGCCACCACAAAGTGCTGCTCCCATACAAGTGAATGGGAGCGCTTTGTGCATGCGTGGCCCCCCGCTCCCATTCATTTCTATGGGGTCAACGGAAATAGCCGAGCCAGTGCTTGGCTATTTTCGGCAGCCCGATATAAATGAATGTAGGATGGCTGCGCATGTGCATTGCGCCCTACACTACTCTCCCTGCTCCGTTCTTCGTGTAGGTGCGGGTCACAGAGGTGTGACTCACACCTATCAGACAGTGGGGGCATATGCACCTAGTGATATGCACCCATTGTCTGTGATGGTAATACCCCTTTAAAGCACTTGTTCACAGATAGAAAGAGTACACCTCAGTTGTAAATCTGCCTAGAGCATGCCACCCTCAAAACCTAATTGATTCACTAGGATATGCCCCCATTGTCTGTGATGGCAAACCCCCTTTAAAGGGGTTTTCTGAAGCACAGGAAGGGATAGTGTAAAGTGACAAAATATGCATCACTTACCTGTTCAATTGACTACCGCTCCAGTGCTAGCGTTTTGGTCCTCCCCGTCATGTTTGTTTACAGACTTGTAGTGCTGTATCACACTGCAGCCAATCACTGACCTCCCAATGATTTGCTGCAATGGTCACGTGACATCAGTGCTGCAGGACCAGAATGGCAGTGCTGGAGCGGTAGGCAACTGAACAGGTATGTGGTGATTATTTATTTTTTTTATACCATCTCCTCCTGCCTGTACCCCACTTTTTCCTGATCTGACAGCCCCTTTAAGGCACCTGATGGATAAGGACAATTTCTTTTGTACCCAGGTTCCTTCAGCACGTCCAGGACTTATTTGAGTATTCTCATGATATCATTTTTACCAAGAACTGAATAGGCAGCAATTTGATATATTGTTTTTTATGTTCTAACACTTCAGACAAAATCATTTTCGGAGGTGTCGGTCATTGTGCAGCTTGTGCGTAACGCATTTTGTAACATCTTCAAGGATACGGAGGTGTCACTAATGTACGACGCCAAACGGCAGCAAGTGGCCTCATGTGCAACATATTTCTCCTAAACTGTGAGACGATTTCATGCAAACATTACACATCTGTGACAAAAAAGCAGTTTAAAGCTTTTCTTTTTTTTTACACGATCCTCATTATGTTACATTTTCATTGCTAATTGTTTATTTAGGGAAGTGCTGCTACAGGAAACAATATTTCCTCATGTATCAGGCATGAAGAAGATGCAATATAACGACCCTCTGCTTACTTCCTTGATTATCATGCATTGTGGTACAGTCGACTCTCAGAGAATTACAATCAGCTTTCTCTTGGCTTCCTTTAAGCTATGCTCCCGTATCTCGCAGCAGCCTGTTGCTGGTTCAGTCTCTCTCTCCGGGGCCTGGTCTGATGATTAGCATTGTGGGGGATGCAGTGTTTAGATCAGGTAAGATATTGTAGTCTGTAGCATAAAGCTCCACTGCACTGCATTAGGGCTCATGCACACGGCCGTTGCCTGGCCGTGTCCGTATTGCAGCCCGCAATCCGTAAAGAATGGTGCGGAATGGAAGGAAGCACTATGGAATGCTTCTGTGGGGTTTCTCTCCGTGCCTCTCACGTTCTATTTTTTGTGGTGTGGAGGGACCATAGATCCATTCAAGTTGAATGGGTCTGGATCTGTCTGCGGCCACCGCACGGATGGTGCCCGTGCATTGGGGACTGCAAATTATGGTCCTCAATGCATGCAATGGCCTATGGCCGGCACACATTCGTGTGCATGAGTCCTTAATGGAAGTGTCGCTATACACCCTTCTAATGTCAGTCCTGACTGGACAATGTCAGAAAATGGAGACAGCCTAGAGATGAGCAAATCAATTCGTACAAATTGATTTGTCTCATCGACAATAGTTCTTTACCTGTGAGGAGCTGCCACTTGATTGACAGAGCCGAACACCTTGCCTGACCCTGACAATCTCACGTCTGCAGAGGTTCTACTTCCACGTCCGGAACCCAGATGTGTAGCGGTGCATGCCCAGTTAAAGGGGTACTCAAGTTTTAACCCCTTAGTGACCAGCCGGTTTTGAGCCTTAAAGGGGTTGTCTCACCTCAGTAATCACCATTTAATCACTTCCTTGTGTTCCTAGGATGGTTTCTGTAATATAGATCCATTTTCCAATTTGTCTCTGTCACCTCTTATTCCTCCTTATAGTGCCCAAAATTTCATGCTCGTTTCTAGGGGTTACAACACTACGGACGCAGTGATACCAAATATTTGGAGATTTTTGCTATTTTTTCCATTGACGTTTTTTTTCAATGTAAAAAAGTGTGTTTTTTTTTACTTAGAATTTTTATAACTTTTTCAAATTTTTAACCATTTATTAGTCCCACAAGGGGACTATACTAGGTGATATGTTAATTGCCTATAAAATACAATACTCTATTTCTATAGTGCATTGTATTTTTACTGTCACTGCTATACTGACTTTCACCAACATTCTGCGCCAGAGTGGCACAGCCTGCTGGGAAACGCTAGATGTAGGCTTCAGGCCTACACTAGGTCCTGGACTGCCTGCACTGACATTGCCCCCCTATCCCCCAATCTAATTTGCGGGGTGCCAATGGGATACAAGAGAAGTCTGTTTCCTCTGTAACCACTTAAATGTGGCAGGCACCATTGCCCTTGGTAGGTAAAGGGTTAAACAGCCTGGATCGGTGCTCCTGTTGGTCCAGGCTGTTAGAGCAGGAGCGCAGCTTTCATGTGACAGCCGAGCCCCCATTCTCCGCTGCACAGGAGACTCGTTCAGTGCTTAGACTGGGCCGCCATAAAAAGGCCCCTTAGTGGCCACGTAAAAAGGCATATGGGTGGTCAATAAGGGGTTAATGATTACATTTATTTAGAGAAAAGGATGTTGAACAATTTTCTAATATACAGTACAGACCAAAAGTTTGGACACACCTTCTCATTCAAAGAGTTTTCTGTATTTTCATGACTATGAAAATTGTAGATTCACACTGAAGGCATCAAAACTATGAATTAACACATGTGGAATTATATACTTAACAAAAAAGTGTGAAACAACTATAAATATGTCTTATATTCTAGGTTCTTCAAAGTAGCCACCTTTTGCGTTGATTACTGCTTTGCACACTCTTGGCATTCTCTTGATGAGCTTCAAGAGGTAGTCACCTGAAATTGCTTTCACTTCACAGGTGCTGGTGACACTGTTGGGGATTTATTCAAAATTGAAGGCATACTGAACCAGCATGGCTACCACAGCATCTTGCAGCAGCATGCTATTCCATCCGGTTTGCGTTTAGTTGGACCATCATTTATTTATCAACAGGACAATGACCCCAAACACACCTCCAGGCTGTGTAAGGGCTATTTGACCAAGAAGAAGAGTGATGGGGTGCTACGCCAGATGACCTGGCCTCCACAGTCACCAGACCTGAACCCAATCGAGATGGTTTGGGGTGAGCTGGACCGCAGAGTGAAGGCAAAAGGGCCAACAAGTGCTAAGCATCTCTGGGAACTCCTTCAAGACTGTTGGAATACCATTTCAGGTGACTACCTCTTGAAGCTCATCAAGAGAATGCCAAGAGTGTGCAAAGCAGTAATCAAAGCAAAAGGTGGAAACTTTGAAGAACCTAGAATATAAGACATATTTTCAGTTGTTTCACACTTTTTTGTTAAGTATATAATTCCACATATGTTAATTCATAGTTTTGATGCCTTCAGTGTGAATCTACAATATTCATAGTTATGAAAATACAGAAAACTCTTTGAATGAGAAGGTGTGTCCAAACTTTTGGTCTGTACTATATATCTATTTAAGAATTTGTTCACAGATCTTTATTATATCCATACAGTAGCCTCTCCCTAAAGAAACAAAAAAATGGTATGGCCCAATCTAGTCTTGTAAAATGCATCAATTGGACAGCTAAATAGGACTAAATATGGTGTCAGTCATGTGAGCCATCAAGTCACCCTCACAAGAATTATGTGGCTTTCAGTTAACTGCCCAGATATGAATAGTAATGTATTGAGGAGCAGAACATAAGCACTATATACAGTATCTACAGCAGCACCTCATGTCTGTCAGTGTAGAAAATCTGTATGTGTGTTGCCTTTTTTTTTTTTTTAATTAAACTTTATCAACAACTTGACAACACCTAGAGACAGGCAGCCATTTTACAACATCACACAGAGACAGGTAGCCATGTAAATACACACCAATCTTTATTCTAACAAGCCTGGGCGCAACTAAGCCTTGGTCACTTGAATGGAGCTTAGATGTTCCCAGGCCAGTGATACTAGTTGTGACATTACAGGGCTTGCGGTAAACAGAGAGAAGGCCATGGCATTACTGGAATGCCGCTGCCTTCTTAAACAGCTGAACGGCAGGGTTCCTGGGTGTCGGACCCCCACCAATCAGATGCTGTTGATCTATCCAGAGGATAAATCATCAGAAAGAAAGAACTGCAGAACCCCTTTAATTTATGAGAAACACAAGCATTTACTAAAGAACATGTCCACTTTAAAGGAAGTGTCCAGAACTTAAATACTGATAATCCATTCTCAGGTAATCAATATCAGATTGGTGGGATCCAACTCTCAACACCGCCATGAGTTGCAGGAAGGCCATTTGACCAATTAACGTGAACTCATAGGTCGAGGAAGAGGCTGCAGGGCTCGCCCGAGTACTATGGTCCTTTCCAACAACTGATTGGTGGGGGTGCTATGAATAGGCACCCTACCAATATTAAAAATGTGACCGATTCTGGGGTATAGATCGTCAGTATCGTTAACCCCTTTCATTAAACTCTGTAACTGGAAATGATTTAACATAAGTGTATAGCTTTAAAGACACTGAAATCAGATAAAATAGTAATATGACTGCTTCAAATTAGGACAGCCCCCATTTATTTTTTAAGCTGTTTTGACTTTTTTTCCTCAAGATGCTGCAGTCTAGCTGTGAGCTAATCATGGGCATGAGGGGCATCTGTTTCACTTCTGTATTTGAAGCTCATTATTATTTTGGTTTAAGTGTCCTCTACAAGGTGCAAAAGTGCTTCTAATGTAAGTACAGAGCTGATCAAAGGGTCTTCAGAAATAGAGTCCGGGAAGGCTTTTTTATAGACATAAAACGGTCGTGTGTCCTACAAAACAGAAGTCAGCCCTTGCCATTGCTACACCTGAAATGATCAAGTTCTTTCTGTACTTCGGTCGTAAATTTGGCATGTTTAAATAGGCAATACTCATCTGTGAACAGTTATAACGTTGATGTCACGGACATTCCTATGACAGATAACAGGAGGTCTGTCAGATTGGCAACACGTGATGTAATCTGACATGTTTTCCATTTTTGTTGTTGGTTTTTACCACACCCTTTTCCCTCAGATGTTCCTGGTGTGGTAATTGTCCCTCCCCTATTTATTGCTTCTTCTCCCACTATTCCTTGCTGTTTATAGCTTCAGTTGTTGTGGTGGTGTGCTGCAGTTTGGTTTCATCTGAGATCCTGGAGCCTCCATTTCTTCATTGAAAGATAAGTTTTCTTTTCCCTCCTGTTGTTTTGTTATTAGGCCTTAGGGAGACTCCTGTTCGTCCTTCCTTTTGGAGGAACAGGTAGACTCATTCCTGTCATTAGTTTCCAGGGTCCTATAGGGTCAGTTCGATGTTTAGGTTCCTGTGTATGAACTTGCCTACAGTTGAGGCTTGTTCATACTGGTAGATAGACAGGATTTCAGCCAGGGTCTCCTGTAGGAGGTGTCCATCTTCCTTCCTGAGTCTCCTACGCTTGGTTTGGTCCCCCCCCCCCCCCCCCCACACACACACACACCTGCGCGTGACAGTTGACTTCAGGGAGCCGTAACAACCACATCTGATGATCTTTTCTCCTATGGATAGCATCCAGTGGTGAGAAGGTCTAAAAACTGGTAGATGTCTTACTGGCACCAACCAGACTACACTACCCGAATATAGCTTAGCTTATGCAATCAATGCTCCTTACTGTATCAAGGGATCCCTCTGATTTGGCTAATTTCCAATATAAGCCTTTGAGAACCTGGACAGATATTACTAATATTGGATCCTGATATCCATAATTTAGGATCTCACAAAATAGTTCTGTAAACCGCCATGTGGATCACCTTCATAATATCCAGTTACAGGGGCTGTTCTAAATAGGATTGTCCAGTATGATCTCAGGGGCTTTTCTCTATTTAAGAACCAACTCTGGGCTGTGGATTGACTGGGATGTAAGGGTGTGTTTCCCAATCTTAGCTGACTTTCTCCGTTTCTCCAAAGCTGCTACCAGAGAGGTTATGCCATGATTGATATAAAAATGAAAATCAGACATCATACAGTACATGACAATACCTTTCTAACAAAGCCAGAACCAGCCCTGTACCTCAACTGGGTCCAGAGATCTCTACATTCACAGCCCAAAACACTGATGGGCATCTAGCATTATTAGTTCGACATATACAGGGATTTCAGCTCTGAGGGGAAGAAAGTTTAGTCCTACCATTGTCTATATCAGTAAATATTCTCTGTGATGGGAAAAGCTTTCATTCACCGCAGAAAAGCTCGGAAGGCTCATGCCAGAAGGGCTCAAATTATTCATTTGGGTGAATAAGTAACTTGCCAAATTACAACTTGGCCCCGGAGTGTGGATGTAAATCATTTGGCCAATAATTCATTTGGCTTAAAGTGAAACATTCTCCAGTTCCCATAATTGTTAGAATCCTAAACATTTGTTTTATGCCCTTCAGAAATACAGTATCCAGCTTCATCAGATCCTCTAGACACAGGAGATGCGTAAAATCACAAGGCCAAGGATGAATGGATAGTTGAGGGGAAGGTTGTTGAAACTTTTGCTGTATTTTACTATTGTTAATTCACAGCTGTTAGCCTTACAGGGAGTCTGTCAGCAGTTTTGACCCCTGAAAACTGCTGACCACACTATATAGGTGATGTGGAGAGCCGTGTAAACATACTTCAGGTAATGATCTTTCAACTTTTAATCCTCCCAGCAATTGGGGTCAAAAGTGCCCACGAGGTGGTCCCTTCATATGCAGTGTCCTGGAATCCATGGCCGGGGTAAGAGCTCTAGCAACCAATCAGAAGACACACAGCAGAGGGGAGATGCTGGAGATACACCATGACTGTCAATTGAGATATGATTTCACTGCTCTCCCCATCATCTGCATAGTGCTGTCAGCAGTTTTGAGGCATCAGAACTGCTGACAGACTCCTTTTAAAGGGCTTCTGTCAGCAGATTTGTACCTATGACACTGGTTGACCTGCGGCATGTCCGCTTGACATCTGAAGACATCTGTGTTGGTCCCATGTTCATATGTGCCTGAATTGCTGAGAAAAAGTATGTTTAAATATATGCACATGATCCTCTGGGAGTAATGGGGGAGTTGACATTACATCTAGAGGCTCTGCTCTCCCTGCAACTGCTGCGCCCTCTGCACTTTGTTTGACAGAGCCAGGAGTGATGACATTTTCACTGCCTGACCCTATCAATCAACGTGCAGAGGACGCGGCAGTTGCAAACAGAGCAGAGCCTTTAGGTGTAACGTCAACACCCCCATTGCTCCTACAGGCTCATTTGCATAAATTAAAACTTCATTTTTCTCAGCAATGCGGACACATATGAACATGGGACCAACACAGGTGCCTTCAGCTGCCAAGTGCACATGTAACAGGTCAGCCAGTGTCATAGGTACAAATCTGCTGACAGATGCCCTTTAAGATACATCCACTGATGGCTCCGCAAATCATGAATAAAACAAATAGATTTTTTAAGATGTTCCTTAGAGTACACTATATTAAAAAAAAGTTTTCCCATCTGGGATATTGATGGCATATTGTTAGGATATGCCATCAATGTTAGATAAGGTGTGGTTCCAACCTCTAGAAAATGGGGGCCCCAAAGTGAAGGAGGGCAGGCTGTGCATGTGCTCTCCATTCATTGCTATAGGAGTTTCAAAAATAGAAGAGTGAGCGCTATTTTCAGAAGTTCCGAAAATAGCTAAAAAATATAAAACATGTCATGCTCATCCCTTAATCCTTCGCCATTGTATGTGGCGGTTTGTTTCCAAACTGGGGCGTGACTGGTTACAGCACTTGACCGCTGCAGCCACTCAGTCTACTGAATGGTGTTAAAGGGGTTTTCCGAGTTATATATATTGATGACCTATCCTCAGGATAGGTCATCAATATCAGATCAGCGGGGGTCCCACACCCGGCACCCCTGCCGATCAGCTGTTTGAAGAGGAGGCGCGCGCCGTATCAGCGCTGCCTCCTCTTCACTGTTTACATGCTGGCCGTAACGGGGTAGTGGTGAGTAGGTGTAATTACACCTAACTGCACCATTCATTTCAATGGGAAGAATCGCTCCCATACAAGTCTATGGAAGCGATTCTTCCAATAGAAATGAATGGGGCAGTTAGGTGTAATTACACCTACTCACCACTACCCCGTTACGGCCAGCATGTAAACAGTGAAGAGGAGGCAGCGCTGATACGGCGCGCGCCTCCTCTTCAAACAGCTGATCGGCAGGGGTGCCGGGTGTGGGACCCCCGCCGATCTGATATTGATGACCTATCCTGAGGATAGGTCATCAATATATATAACTCGGAAAACCCTTTAAAGGGAACCTGTCATCTCCGAAACACCCCCTGAACTAGAATAAGCGTTGTATAGTGTAAGTGATGCTGAATCCGGTTATGTAAGTTTTATCTTCATACTCACTTCCATTCCGACGCTGTGCTCCCACAAACCTGCAGTAAAATGCACTCAGTGGACTCCAGTGCTCACTCACATAATGGAGAGGACTCAAAGAAGAGTCCTCTCAATGCATTTTACTGCAGGTTTGTGGGAGCACAGCGTCAGAATGGAAGTGAGTATGAAGATAAAACTTACATATTCGGATTCATCATCACTTACACTATACACTGCTTACTCTAGTTCAGGGGGTGTTTCGGAGGTGACAGGTTCCCTTTAAGGGAGCATTATGAATGTTATTATTACGCTATCATAAATAGTGTTTTATTTTGCATGAAAGAAGCCATCTTACCTGGAGGGGGTTCTTAGTACTGATAGCTAGGACATGATATTTGAAATAACACAGCTCACAGCTCCAGGATCCCCGCTCACTAATCCATCGTATTAGGCAAGGCTGATGTGTGCAGCGCACAGACCCGTCACAGCGGCATGGACTCAGCAGTTCTCCCTATAAAACAGAAAAAGAAAACAATATGAAAAAATGCCTTCTCGTATTTACTTGTCCACCATTTTACGCATTATTTTTCTTCTATTTATTCCTATAGCCCAGTCAGTATCAATATGTGCCATATTTTTTGTTTGTATTGTGGAAAACTCTTAACATTATCTATCTATCTATCTATCTATCTATCTATCTATCTATCTATCTATCTATCTATCGATCTAATATCTATCTATCTATCTATCTATCCATCTATTTATCTATCTATCTCATATCTATCTATCTATCTGTCTATCTCATATCTATCTATCTATCTATCTATCTATCTATCTATCTATCTAATATCTATCTATCTATCTATCTATCTAATATTTATCTATCTATCTATCTATCTATCTATCTATCTATCTATCTAATATCTATCTATCTATCTAATATCTATCTATCTATCTATCTATCTATCTATCTAATATCTATCTATCTATCTATCTAATATCTATGATCTCCGCAGTCATTTAACAACATGTGGGCCCGAAAATTGGCACACATTATACCAGAAATCTCCCTAGCAGGCACACATTTCTTTTTTGGGGGCACAGACCTCCCAACGATGCACCAGGATTATTAACTCTTAAAATAGTTTTCCGAGATTCTTTTCTTTGTCCTCTGGATAGGTCATCAGTATCTGATCGTGGGGGTCCGACACCTGGGACCCCAAGCACAATGGGGCTGAGCTGTGCCTAGGCCATGTGACCTATAAATGTGATACCACTGGACTAGGAATAGCTGGAGAAGGTGGCAAGTGCTCCTGCCTTCTCAAACAGCTTATTGGCGGGGGTCCAGAGTGTTGGACCCCCACTGATCAGATACTGATAACCAATGCAGAAGATAGGTTATCCATTAAAAATCTTGGAAAAGCCCTTTAATAATTCTGGTGCCAATCTTAATACATTCTCTCCATGGTTCTTCTCAGTCAATTAAAGAGTAGAAAAACATGGCTGCTTTCTTCTAGAAACAGAACCACGCTTGACCAAGGGTTGTCATATATTGTTCCTCGGCAACAATAAAGTGAAGTAGGCAAGCTGCAGTGTCCTACACAAAACGAAAGAAGGCCATCTTTAACCAAGATATTTGGTCAATTGGATTATTTCTAATAATCATATCCAAGCAATCCAAAGTACAAGGAATTCTCTTTGAGATGACCACCCAATATTGCACTGGAAAGTGATCATCTGAGGTGGGGGCCTTCTCAAAGAAGATGGCCCATATGCTTACTATATGATGGAACTGAAAATCTGTCACAGGAAATCTGGTCTGGGTAAGGGGGTGGTCTTCTCAAACAGACGGCCCTTGGAGAGGTTTCGCTGTATTTGGACCATAGTATGGATGAAATGATCTCTCTGATTATTATTCATCAGAGTTATTCTCCGACAAAATGGACAAACCACGGGAGAGGATCCAAGAATTAGATTATGTCTATTTCAGGGTCATTTGTAGGTAGGTTCTATGCCAAGTAAAATATTCCTTCATCTGTATTCGACCGGTGTATCCGCTGACTGAAATAAGATGTGCTAGTCAAACATGGACGCCAATAGGAAATGTCATTTACAGCGGCACCTTGCTGTCTTCATACGTTCTCTTGCCATTCATCTTAAGCCATTTCTTCTACGCCATGGCAAGACTATTTCCGTCACATCAAAGGCGTCTACCGGCCCCCGGGTCACCAACAATCTAGAGGATTTTTTTAAGGTTTTATGTTCCCTTCATCCAAAGCAGGTATGCTTGAGGGAAAAATAAAGACAGGACTCCATTGTTATCTCGGTGGTGACCTGTGGTTTAGTTGATGTCTCTACAACATACATTCAAAAAAATGTGCGGCAAAAGAATTCAAAGGCAGAGAGGCTGTTAAATGCTGTCAATGGCGGCTGATAATAACAGTGCACAATAACCTCACGTCGGCTGCCCACCTGTATTTTCCTTCGGCAGCGGCAGACAGACAACAAGCTGCTAACAAGGTATTCGGGTAATTGATTTGCTACAGCTCAATGGCAAGCACAGATCATACACAAATATGTGGAAGGGACAAACAGATCCCGCGGGTTCTTATCATGCCGGTGTATGCGCTTCCTGCGCTGTCCTCGTGTCATACAAAAGTATAAAGCAAGCAGGTGCAAGGAAGAGGTATAACATATATACATAAAACACAGCGGGGGCAGCGCTATACTCTACGGTATGGATTTGGTAGCTTTCACCATACCAACGCTGAGCAATGTTCTTCATGTCATATAGAGATGTAAGTAGGGCTGAAACGATTACTGGATTGAAACCTTATGACATTGGGGGGGGGGCACCTGGTGGCACTGGGGCGGCAGCTGATGGCACTTGGGGGGAAGCAGATGGCACTGTGGGGGCAACTGATGGGACTAAGGGGCAGATGATGGCAATAGGGGGGGAAACTGATGGCACGGGGGGGGGGGAAGCTGATGAGTTTTTATAAAGAAAATCGTTGAATTAATCAATAGAATACTTGATTACAAAAATAGTCCATAGCTGCAGCCCTAGTTGCTGCGATCTGCAGAACGCTGCGCACAGCATATAAAGCCATCCAGTAGGACCCCGGACCCCCCCATCTAGGATTCATAGCAGCAGAGGAATGCACTGACCTATGGTAACTATTGTCAACTGCCTTTTAACGGGGTTGTCCTGGATTAAAATACTGATCACCTAACCTCAGGATAGGCCATCAATATGTTATTGCTGGGGGTCCGACGTCTAGAACCCGCCGATCAGCTGCTGGTAGGGGGGGCGTGCACATTCGAGCAAATTGATTAAACTTCTCTGTGGCATATTGGAGGATATCCAATAAGTGTGGATCCTCTAAGATCCGCTCCTGTCTCAAGAATGGGGCGAGGAATGGAGAGCAGGAAGCACATGTATGACTCTCTCCATTCATTATATTGGCCATATCAGTGTGCTCAGCTATTTTCAGAAGTGAATGGGGAGAGACGATTCTCTTCCTAGGCCATTGACGTCACATTTACTGGTCACATGGCCTAGGAGCTCCTCAGTCCCATTACAGTGAATGGACCTGAGCTGCAATACCAAGCACAGCCACTATACAATGTACGGTGCTGTGATTGGTGAGCTGTGAGGAGGCTGCAGCACTCAGAGGAGAACCACAGCCTCTTCCAACAGCTGATCAATGGGGATGTGAGGAGTCAGAACCTCACCAATCAGGTATTGATTACCTTACCTAAAGACAGACCATCAATATCAAAATCCTGGACAGTCCCTTCACAGCCATGATTGATTTAAAACATGAAAATCAGACATCATATAGTACATGACAATACCTTCTAACAAAGCTAGCACCAGTCCTGTACCTCATGTAGATCCAGAGATCTCCACAATAACTGCTCTAATTGCTCTGGCAGCTCAGGAGGGTGTCCTTTCAGTTTCAGCACTCTCCCTGTAAAGCCTCATTCACACATCAGTGTTCCACGTACGAGTGCTGTACGTGTTCTCCACAGACAGCGAAAAGAGTATATGGCTGGTAGAGACTGGAGATTTAAACTGAGTATGTTCGACCAGCTCAGTGAGATGGACAGAAAATAAGGAAAAGAACAAACAGCAGGTGGCGCTATACAGAAACATTTTATTGAATAACTCACTGGCTATAATACATTTTTAATTACATGCAATTACAAAAGTATTCAGATCCAGGTGCTGGTTTGAAAAATGTACAATGTACATATGGTGTTGCGATATAGAAACTCGGCATGGTGGCTTCATAGTACAGCATCTTATGGTTTATGCCGCAATTATTTTCTTGTGGATTCAGTATGGATTCAACAAGGAAACATATTATAACCTCCCTAGACTTCTGTAGGTGATGGATTACGGCTCCGCAAAACTGGAAGGTTGTACAGAGCTGTACTCTTCCTGTGTGAATTAGGTTTTACTATCTCACTGCAGTATCTAAATGATGGTTATTATAACCTGGAACTGTTTGGAGAGGAATGTGAACAATGCCCTTATACATGTTTCCCATAGAGCTGATACTGTGACAGAAAAGATCTGCACAAACCATCCTGCCTTGTATTCTAAAATGTTATCCACTTATTTCCAGACAAATAACAGGCCTCATATATCAACGATGTGTCACGCTCTTATTGTCTTTAGCAACCAGAATGCAGATTTAATGGTCTATTCTGAGCAGGAGAAATAAGGACTGGGACTGGTTGCTTTGGACAGCTGTGATATTTGAGGCAGTGCAATAATGACACTTAGTTCAGGCTAAGAACATTATACATTCAATCTGCCACCAGTTGCTGGCCTCCAAACTCTATTACCAATAAAACGCAATACATTTGCTACACTCATGACTTGCTTGTAGGCATATCTGTCGTATCTCATGCTACCCACATTAAGTGAATGGGTTAGGGTTTTCGAAACTTCAATTCACTTCTATGGAAGTTACAGATACAGTGTAACACAGCCGTAACTCCATCCAACTCCGGCTGCTGCTTACGACGGGTATTATATTAATTCCGATCATGAATGGTTGACATGGGAATACCCCTGTAATCAGTTGCTGCTTTTGTGTTGGTAAAAATTCACACGATCTTCTATTCACATTTTCTTTTTACTAAAGTTTTGTTAAACAATGTTAGCCCCTTTCATTAGAAGAGAGTAGGTAAGCTTCTAAGGCCAGCAGCATACTGTCTTGGACGTGCTGGACAGGGATGTAATGTTACCACTTTACAAAGCGTTGGTGCGGCTTCATCTGGAATTTGCAGTTCAGTTCTGGGCACCAGTCATTAGAAAGGATGCACTGGAGCTGAAAAAGGTACAAAGAAGAGCAACTAAACTGATAAGGAGGGTTTTAATTAAGACAAAAGATTAAAAGAATTTAATGTATTTAGTCTGGAGAAGAGGTGTCTAAGAGGGGACATGAATAACCTATACAAATATATAAATGGACCATACAAAAATATGGTAAAAAGCTGCATGTAAAATCTCCTCAAAAGACAAGGGGGCACTGCCTCCTTCTAGAGAAGAACATTTCAGTCTCCAGAGGAGACAAGGCTTCACCATAAGAAATGTAAATCTGTGGGGCAGTCTAGCTCAGGAGGTAGTCACAACAGGAACAGTTTATGGCTTCAAGAAAGGCTACAGGGCTTTTTACACTGGGTTCGTCGGGTAATAGCAGTGTTCCCTCTAAGCTGCGCGGCCGAGCAGCTATTATGTTGCCCCCGCTCACAAATTTTTAACGTCCGCTCACCTGCAGCAGGGCAGCGGGAGATGAGCGCTTCCATTGTGGAAGCGCTCATCTCCATAGTCATCTGTATCGCCGTCCTCAGGACAGCGATACAGATGGCTGTGCTGCGGGGCAGGGGAGGGAGAGGCGTCTCCCCTGCCCGTTCCTCTGATAGGCTGCAGGCACTAGGCGAGTAGGTGGTGCGATGACATCATCACGCCGCCTGAGCTGTACAGCGCGGGATACAGGCCGGAAGAGGCCTGCATCGCATCGTTGAAGTAGGCATGGAAGTAAGTATAAGTGTTAATTTTTTTATATGGCACAATACAGAAGAGAAGCTCTATGGGGACACTGTGGGGGCACTTCTTTTTGCCACATGATGGGGGGGGCATCTGTGGGGGGCACTTACTGCCACATGATTGGGGGGCACTTATAGGCACCTGATTGGGGGGACACTTACTGGCACATGATTGGGGCATCTATAGGGGGGCACTTCTTACTAGCACATGTTTGGGAGGGTATCTATGGGGGCACTTATAGGCACTTATTTGGGGGACATCTATGGGGGTACTTACTGGCACATGTTTGGGGGGCATCTATGGGGGGCACTTACTGGCACATCTTTAGGGGGCATCTTTGGGGGCACTTCTTACTGGCACAAGATTAGGGGCACTTCTTACTGGCACATGATTGGGGGGCATCTATGTGGGGCACTTCTTACTGGCACATGATTGGGGGTCATTTATGGGGGGCACTTCTTACTGGCACATGATGGTGGGGCATCTATGGGGGGCACTTCTTACTGGCACATTATAGGGGGCATCTATGGGGGAGCACTTCTTACTGACACATTGCTGGGAGGCACTATGGGGGCACTTCTTACTGGCACATTATTGGGGGGCACTATGGGGGCATCTACTGAGGCCACAAAGAAGGGTATTTTATATGGGGGGCTCTGTATAGGGACATTTTATACTGGGACACATTATGGTGGGCACTATGGGGAAGGGGGAGAGGAGTACTATGGGGTCATCTATGGGGGCACTAAGATTTTATACTTGCAAATTATGGGGGACACTGAGGGCATCTACTGGGGCATTTTATACTGGTACATCATGGGGGGCACTATGAGGAAGGGGGAGAGGAGCACTATGGGGGCATTTACTGGGGGCACTATATAGGGGTATTTTATACTGACACATTATGGGGCACTGTGAGGACATTAGCTCAACTGGGTGCAATAAAAGGGGGTATTTTTTTTTGCACTGGCACATAATAAGGAGAATTATTACTACTGGGGAGCATTATGGTAGGCTTTATTACTACTGGGGGTCAATGGGGAACATGATTACTAGAATGGGCACTATGGGAACATTATTACTTCTGGGGCACAGTACAGACATGTTAGGGGAACTGTAGGAGAATTATTACTATTGGTGGACTTTGAGGAGCACTATTACTGTGGGGGGTACTCTGGCACAGTATCAGCTTGGCACAGTTATTTTTGGGGGACATTATGGTTACACTGTTGGTGTCAGGGACACTTTTTGTTGGGTGCAGTTATTTTAGGACACTGTGTGCCAATAATTATTGAAGGGCACTATCTGTGTGGTACTAGTTTCTGTAGTATAGTATTGGGGAGCACAGCGACACAGTATTGGGGGTGGTAGGATGATTTGTCCAGAAGATGGGCGGATGATGGAAAAGTAGTAACTAAATTTTTTTTTGTCAAACTGCAGAGACGAGAAATGGCTGAAAATGGCGGTCTGGTCTGAAAGGAGATGAGGAAAGAGAACATCTACATGAAAGGAGATGTCACTGGATGTAAGAGGTATGAGGCGCTGTATGACCCTGTATGTTCTGTATTGATATATGTAATGTTAGGAGGGAAGGGGTTAAGTTGAGAATTTATACATAGATTTATATGGGGCCCCAGAAATGCCATGCTCAACCATGGTCAATGTCTTATTTAGTACGCTAGATTCGATATTTGACCGATTATCTCATGTTTGATTTTCATATTGCCCACCTTCGACTAAGCATTGTCCAACTCTAAGCCAACCCCGCTCGGCAGGTGCCAAGGCTTAGAGGGAACACTGGTAATAGGATTGTTGGTGTGGTCACCTAAATCATCGTTTGCCGGCAGCAGATTGTGCTGTCTCAACAGCACTCTGCTGCCAGCAAACAATGATCCTGTATTGGGACGAGCAATGGCATTAGCGATCGCTACTCCCCATACTGTAGAGGTGATCACTCCATATAAATGTATCCTTCTCCCCCAATGAGGAGCAAGAGATTGTCAGGAAGGAAAAGCTTAGGTTTTAAAGTGAATTTGATCCTCGGGAATGCAGTGCTCCCTGCCTCAGCCGCCTGAGAGGTTAAATGTCTGCGATCAGCGTTATTGTCGATAGCAGACATTGCCTCCACTCTGGACGTCATCTATAAAGACACTACCACTGAAGGTAGGGAAGGTGATCATATGATGATACCATGATGCTGTGGGGGTTTGCTGAGGGTGAGATTACAAAAGCTTCTCTGCAACTGACTGACACCATACAATCTGCTGCCCACCAAGCGATACATAGTGGGGGGCCTGGGAGAAGTGGACACAGTAGGCACAGAGTCCTTGATATGTGAGGTCCCATAGTACAGGGCCGAGGAGAGTCATACAAACAGGAAAAAATATGGTGACATGACTGCACAAGAGACTGGCACCAAGAAGTATTTCAGCTATGGACAGCAGATTAGTACCGTAATTTTTGCCCTATAAGATGCACTTGCAATTTTTTCCCCCACAAGTGGGGGGAAAATGGCAGCTTCTGTTATAGGGCAAGTGCTTCCAGTAGGACCAGTAAATACAGCACTCCTTGTGTTGGCTGTATTCACTGCTCCCTGGTCTTTTCTGCTGGTGTGCACGCTATGCTGTGGAGTGTGCACAGTGTGAGGACACAGGGGTGCTCTTTGACCTCACAATGTGATCTCACAGCACAGTGCAGCAGGAAGAGCAATGGATCTCCCAAATGGCAGTGCTGTCCGCACCGCATTGAGGATCTGATTAACACTGGGGGTGTGATCTGAAGTCTGATTAACACTGGGGGTCTCAGTTAAGATCTGATTAACATTGGGGGTCTGTGCTGAGGTCTGATTAAGCATTGGGGGTCTAAGTTGAGGTCTGTTTAACAATGGGGGTGTGATCTGATGATCTGAGGTCTTATTAACCTTGGAGGTCTGATCTTTGGTCTGATGAAAAATATATTTCTTTTTATTTTCCTCCTCTAAAACCTAGGTGCGTCTTATAGGGCAAAAAATGGTAATTGATAAATCATACTACATTTAAACCATTTGCAAAAAATGTTCAAATCTTGGGGAAAAACACTTTAAAGTGGTTTTCCAGGATTTTACTGCTGCTGATCTACTCTCAGGATAGTTTATCAGTATGGTCGTCGGTGGGGGTCCAGCACTCGGGAACCCACCGATCAGCTGTTTGAGAAGGCACTGGCGCCGCGCCCTTCTCTCAGCTTTTCCTAGGCCAGTGACGTCACGTTCATCGGTCACGTGGCCTAGGAGCAGCTCAGCCCCATTCAAGTGAATAGGGGTGTGAGCGATACCAAGCACAGCCGCTATACAATGTCTGGCGCTGTGCTTGGTGAGCTGAGAGAAGGTAGCGGCACTCACAGGAGCGCCCGTACCTTCTCAAACAGCTGATCGGCAGGGAGCCCGGATGCCGGACTCCCACCAATCAGATAATGATGACCTATCCTGAGAATAGGTCATCAGTAGTAAAATCCTGGAAAACCCCTTTAAGATGTAATTAAATATCTACGGATACATGTTCTGAATAGATAAAAAGCTGTCCCTCAGAAGATTTTCTTCTGGTGGGTCCCAGTTGTAACTTTTTTTTTTGTTATGTCTTTTTTTTATTAAAAATTTGAAAGATTTTACTGCACCTTGAACATAGACGGCCGTGATCATTTTGTCTTGCCCAACGTAAATGTTCTTTATCTTGATCAACCGGAAAATGTACTTACATGGCGTAAACAGCAGTGCCAATTAAACTATTTGAATCAATAATTGAGCTAAAGGCCTCTTACAGGATCAGTATCTATAACATTTCATTTCTAAAAAGACAGAAGTCATCTTACTTGGGTATGGTTAAAAATGGCACCAGGAGAGCAAAGCACTGAACTAATGGGCTGGAGTACACATCGCTCCGCTCTATCCCCAAATAACATGAGTGGATCTACTTATCTGATTGCTAATTAACATATATACTAAGTAAATTAGATAAGCACTTATTCCATTACAAGGCAGTAATTGGTATCTAAATAGAAACACTGGAAGTCTCAATTTAACACTAACCTGCTTGCTAAATTGGCTTCGCTTTATATTTTTTGTCTCTGTTTTAAGTAGCTGTACAGTCACCTACTGTAGATCAAAGACAAAAAAAAACAACATATCATTCTTTAAAGGGCATCTGTCAGCTCCGAAACACCCCCAAACTAGAGTAAGCGGTGAATAGCATAAGTGATGCCGAGACCGGATATGTAAGTTTTATCTTCATACTCACTTGCATTCTGACGCTGTGCTTCCACAAACCTGCAGTAAAATGCATTGAGAGGACTCTCGTGCTCACACACATAATGGAGACTCCAAAGAGGAGTCCTGTAAATGTATTTTACTGCTGGTTTGTGGGAGCACAGCGTCAGAATGCAAGTGACTATGAAGATAAAAATGACATAATTGGACTCAGCATCACTTACACTATACCCTGCTTACTCTAGTTTGGGGGGTGTTTTGGAGCGGAAAGATTCTCTTTACAGGGGTTATCCAATCTTAAAAAAAGACCACCCCCTATATCTAGGGCCCCCCATGCTGAATATACTTACCTGGGTCCCCGCTCCCTGCACCACCGCTGCTTCTTCTCCCTGTGCTCGGATGAAAATATCTGGTGTCGAAGGGAGGGTTTGTGTTGGGGTCTAAGTCAATGGCAGGAGGGGACGAGCCTCCCTAGCTTCCCGGGTAACGCTAAGGAGGCTCATTCCCGTCCCGCCTGCCATTGTCTGCTCTCCTCCGACACCGCATGTTTTCATCCATGCATGGGGAGAAGCTGCAGTGGACCTCGGAGAGTATATTCAGCGTGGGAGGGCCAAGATATGGACGGGGGGGGGGGGTTCAGGATTGGATAACTCCTTTAAGATCTGAACACTGAATCGGCAACTGACGTAGATCCATGACCATGACTAAGGTTATCATGTATGTAGACTGCACAGTACAAAGTATGACATATAAAAACAAATAATAACCAATATACAGCATGTATAATGGACACTGAGGCTCCAATAGGCAGTTGTATCTTTTATACATTGATTCAGTCTTGCAGACCAAATCAGAATGGCTCCAGTAGACCACATCTACATGACAATCGTGATTGATCGGTTAAATTCTGACACCACTTTCTCCAACACAACTAATTTCTCCCACACGCGACAGATGAGCTCGCTGAATAAGTAACAAGCCTAACATGTGGCTGAAAAAGACTTCTGGGGAAAAAAACATTGCAACAGTTAAGTGCCGTACTTTTGCTCTGAGTGGCTTTTATCTTTGACGATCTCAGCAGAAAAATCCGAGCTAACCGAATTGTGCTCTTCAACTCTGAACTTAATCTGAAACGTTAAAAGTTAGCAACTTTCATGTGTCTTTTAAGGTTCTGGGTGAGATTGGTGAAAAGAGACATGAAGGTTCAGATCTCATATTTAATGTACCAGTTTATTTCAGCATTACAGCCTAAGGATTGTAATTAATGAGTCAAAATGCAAGAAATAGTTATAAAATAGAAATTGCTAGTATGAACAACGTAAAGGAAAGGTGGCCATACACCTTGTTACAGCTTGTTTGCCGAGAGCTATTCCTTACGACCCCTGCACATGTGAAGAGTGGATATATTTCCTCTAGCGATAGAGTACTTACCTCCCACCTTCCTGGTAGCATCTTATCTTGCTTGATAACAAAAGGGTCAGCATGTTGAAATCCAATTCCCTGGCATAGGAGCGGATTGGCCTTAAACTGAACAGGGATATTTCCCGGTGGGCCGATGCCCAGGGGGCCACTCAAGCCTTCTTGATGGCCGCAGGCCAGGTACATAATGATCTGATGCCCAACGTTTGCAGGTGCCCTCCTGAACTCAACCGTATTACTGTCTTCATAATGGTGATACAGGTGAATACTGTGGTGAGGGCGGCAGTATTTAGTGCTGTCCTGTGGTATTTGGTTCTGCTGGGGCAGTATTCTGCACTGAACTACAGTATAGCAGACCCTGTCTACTTCTGTTGTCCCTACCTACTTGTTTCGGCCCGTCTTCTGTCAGTTTGAACTCATCTACAACACGAGGCCACTTTTAGGTTTTTTTCCAGGGCCACTTTAAGTTCCCAATCAACCCTTGCCCTGTCATATGTCATCAGGGGGGTGTTGGGAAACCCTCTACACATTAAATGGACTGCCTGCCCTGCTGAAACTGGCGGGTTTGGCCAACATTCATCTAATGTGTATGGCCACCTTCAAGGACATCTGTCAGCAGATTTGTACCTATGACACTGGCTGACCTGTTACATGTGCACTTGGCAGCTGAAGACATCTGTGTTGGTCCCATCTTCATATGTGTCCACGTTGCTGAGAAAAATCAAGTTTTGGTATATGCAAATGAGCCTCTAGGAGCAATGGAGGCGTTGTCGTTACACCTAGAGGTCCGGCTCTCTCTGCAACTGTGGTGCCTTCTCTACTAAGATTGACAGGACCAGGTGTGATCAAGTTTACCTGCCTGGCCCCATCAAAGTGGAGAGGGTGCAACAGTTGCAGAGAAAGTGGAGCCTCTAGGAGCAATGGCAACGCCCCTGCTGCTCCTAGAGGTTCTTTTGCATATGTTAAAACATAAGCAGAAACATATGAACATGGGACCACAACATACAGATTTTCTGTTACAGAAAATCTGCTGCCGGTTTCACTAGATGGGAACATTACCCATAACTGTAGTTGTAGTATTTGAGATTAACCTTCTGAGCAAAAAATAATAACATTCCTGTTAAAGCTGGGGCTACACCTGGACTTTTAGTAGTAATATCTTTTTTTTCTATAATCAAAACTTCTCAAGGGATTTTGAAGAGATTTCCAAGCTACTCTTACCTTCGGTTATGGAGGAAAATAGTAGCTACTAGTTTTAAAAATTGCTCAGAAATCCCTGCATCCTAGAGATTAAAAAAGAAATTGCTAGTTACTTGCTTCACTGGAATGATTTTGAAGAGCTCTTCAAGTTCCTCGATGCTCCCCTATAGACAGCAATATCACAGTGATTTTCTGCGCTGAGTGATAAAAAGTACGAGCGCGGTCCTGGCCTAAGAGCGAGCACGACATGTGTTGATCTACACTACGCATCATAAGAAGCACTCACCTGTCAGGTCTAGCTGTTCTCACAGTAAATGGCCATAATCGAAAACCTTTTTACATTGTTTTGGTGCTGATTAATATGGTTTTTTAACAGTTGGATCTCGCTTTACTAATACAAACCTCCGTATTCCTTGCACAGACACAGCGTTAAAGGGAACCTGTCACCATGATTTCAGCAGTCTGCCACTTAAGTGTGAAAATGTACCATGGTGCCAGCACTTTGAGGCAGGAGTCCGATGTGCAAAAGGAGTAGGGGGGTCAATCAGCAGAGGGTTGGGGTAACATGAAGGAATGTGTATATGTGACCTGTATATTCATACTGACACACACACAAAAATATATATTGCATATTCATACTGTACACATATATTGTATATTGATTATATATATATATATATATATATATATATATATATATATTACAGACCAAAAGTTTGGACACACCTTCTCATTCAAAGAGTTTTCTGTATTTTCATGACTATGAAAATTGTAGATTCACACTGAAGGCATCAAAACTATGAATTAACAAATGTGGAATTATATACTTAACAAAAAAGTGTGAAACAACTGAAAATATGTCTTATATTCTAGGTTCTTCAAAGTAGCCACCTTTTGCTTTGATTACTGCTTTGCACACTCTTGGCATTCTCTTGATGAGCTTCAAAAGGTAGTCACTAGAGATGAGCGAGCATGCTCGGCAGAGCATGCTCGAGTGCCATTTTTGCGTATTTGTGTACGCATTTTAAAATTCCTACGCTATTCATACGCATATTTTAATCTATACGCAAATGTGTATGAATTGCGTACGAATAGCGTACAAATTCAATTTGTACGCTATTCGTACGCAATTCGTACGCATTTGCGTATAGATTAAAATATGCGTATGAATAGCGTAGGAATTTTAAAATGCGTACGCTAATACGCAAAAATGGCACTCGAGCATGCTCTGCCGAGCATGCTCGCTCATCTCTAGTAGTCACCTGAAATGGTATTCCAACAGTCTTGAAGGAGTTCCCAGAGATGCTTAGCACTTGTTGGCCCTTTTGCCTTCACTCTGCGGTCCAGCTCACCCCAAACCATCTCGATTGGGTTCAGGTCTGGTGACTGTGGAGGCCAGGTCATCTGGCGTAGCACCCCATCACTCTCCTTCTTGGTCAAATAGCCCTTACACAGCCTGGAGGTGTGTTTGGGGTCATTGTCCTATTGATAAATAAATAATGGTCCTACTAAACGCAAACCGGATAGAATAGCATGCCGCTGCAAGATGCTGTGGTAGCCATGCTGGTTCAGTATGCCTTAAATTTTGAATAAATCCCCAACAGTGTCACCAGCAAAGCACCCCCACACCATCACACCTCCTCCTCCATGCTTCACGGTGGGAACCCGGCATGTAGAGTCCATCCGTTCACCTTTTCTGCGTCGCACAAAGACAAGGTGGTTGGAACCAAAGATCTCAAATTTGATCTCATCAGATCAAAGCACAGATTTCCACTGGTCTAATGTCCATTCCTTGTGTTCTTTAGCCCAAACAAGTCTCTTCTGCTTGTTGCCTGTCCTTAGCAGTGGTTTCCTAGCAGCTATTTTACCATGAAGGCCTGCTGCACACAGTCTCTTCTTAACAGTTGTTGTAGAGATGTGTCTGCTGCTAGAACTCTGTGTGGCATTGACCTGGTCTCTAATCTGAGCTGCTGTTAACCTGCGATTTCTGAGGCTGGTGACTCGGATGAACTTATCCTCCGCAGCAGAGGTGACTCTTGGTCTTCCTTTCCTGGGGCGGTCCTCATGTGAGCCAGTTTCTTTGTAGCGCTTGATGGTTTTTGCGACTGCAGCTCATCAAAAGAATGCCAAGAGTGTGCAAAGCACAAAGCAAAAGGTGGCTACTTTGAAGAACCTAGAATATAAGACATATTTTCAGTTGTTTCACAATTTTTTGTTAAAGGGAACCTGTCATCAACTTTGTGTTGACCTCACTGAGGGCAGCATAAAATAGTGACAGAAATGCTGATTTCAGCGGTGTGTCACTCATGAGCTAAAAGTAAGTGGTTGCTGAGAACCAGCACCATAATCATTGCAGCACAGGCCTTGAAGAGTCAAATCTACTTGAGAAGAGTCATATATACTATATATTAATATTGTACACACGTATATATAGTCTATATTGAAACTATAAACACACACACATACACTACTCACAAAAAGTTAGGGATATTTGGCTTGTGGGAGAAATTCCAGAATGCACTCTAACCTTTACAGGCGAACTTAATGTTACCTTCTCTAAATTTTTTAATGCACATCTCCAATGTTTCAGTACTTTTTGCACAACTTGCTGTTCTCTAAAACGGAGCTTAACAGCAAAATTCACAACAGAGGTTTGATCCATTAATCGTCCAATACATTTCCTGGTTCAATTAGAATTGGTATTTAAACAGTCCTCCTCATCATGCTGTTCACATTTTGACATCATGAGACCAAGACGACACCTAACAATTGATCAACAGTGCCTCGCCATTGCGAGGTTTCAAGCAAGATGTTCTCAGATGGAAGTGGCCTCTGAGCTTAGAGTGTCATCAGCAGATTGCAACAGAGATATAGAGACTGGAAGAGTCACAGAAAGGCATAGAAGTGGACGTCTTTTGGCCACATCCGACACTGATGACCGCTTCATTGTGAACAATGCCCTAAGGAACCGGTTGATAAATGTACATTAAAGGGAGGTAAGAGGCACCAAGTGTCACATCAGACTATTAGAAACCATTTACATCAGCATGGTCTGTGAAGGGTACCTACAAGGGTACCTGACCACACCACCAGGCAAAGGCATCATCGTCTTGCATGGGCCAGGGAGCATCTAAGCTGGACAAGGGACCAGTGGGCTTCAGTACTGTTCACTGATCAAAGTGGAGTCATGCTGAGCAGAAATGATGGCCACTAACGATGTTGGAGATGTCAAGCAGAGCGTTATGCATCAGCCATCGCTGTTACCAGACGAGCCTTTGGTGGTGGTGATGTTAGAATATGGGCAAGTGTGTCTAGTCAGTATAGAACTGCCCTACATGTGAATCGTACAGTGACAAGTCCATACTACTTGAATAACAGCATTAATCCAGTCATTGTGTCTATGCATGAACAACACAGGCCTAATTTCATCTTCATGGACAACAATGCACCAGCTCATCGAGGTTGCATCAGGAAATGGCTGCTAGAGACTGGGGCACCACAAATGGAGTGGCCTGCACTTTCTCCTGAAAACTTATGGGATCAGCTGAGTCGCTGTGTAGAGGCTTGTAATTCTGTACCTCAGAACCTCAATGACTATAGGGCCGCCCTTCAAGAAGAGTGGGATGCCATGTCTGAGCAGACAATCGTTGTCAAGATTTAATTGATGCTCAAGGCCACATGACAAGTTTTTGAGACATTAATATTTTTTGTGGGGGTATACCCACCACCATTGTTGAGTTTTTTTCAATACATTTTTTGAGATGAGGAAATCACCATTGCTGCTTCTACTTTAATGCCCTACTTTTATGATATAATATCACTGTAGTGTGAACTTTTTACGTTTTCCACGAATTTCACCCGAAAGCCAAATATCCCTAACTTTTTGTGAGCAGTGCATATATACTGTGTATTGAGACTGTACAAACACACACACACATATATACCGTATATTAATACTGTATATATATCCTGTATATTCATACTGTACATATACCGTATTTTTCACTTTATAAGAAGCACTGTTTTTTCTCCACCAAAAGTCTGGGAAAAATGGCAGTGCGTCTTATAAAGTGAATACTAACGTGAGGTTTCATTATTGAAGTACTCATCAGCATGCAGGAGGCATGGGGAGCGGTGAGTGTAGCGCTGCTAGAGCTGGCTGTACTCACTGCTCCCTGGTCTTCTTCCGGACGCTCGCTGTGCTGTGTCCTGACTGCACATAGTGTCAGGACGTAGTGCACGTAGGCGTGCAATATTACCTGATGCTGTGCAACATCAGGTGACAGGGCAGTGGAGCCGGCAGAAGAACAGGGAGTGCAGAAATAGCAGCTGTCCGGAGAAGGGAAGGTAAGTTGTTTAATTTAATTGAATGCCCGACGTGAGGTTTGATAAAGATTAAGGGTCTGATGCAAGGTCTGATCTGAGGTCTGATAAAGAATGGGGTCTGCTGGAGCCATCTGATCTGAGGTGTGATAAAGATTGGGGTCTGATCTGAGGTCTGATAAAGATTGGGTGTCTGATCTGAGGTCTGATAAAGATTGGCGGTCGGAATCTGAGGTCCGATGAAGATTGGGGATCTGATCTGAGGTCTGATAATGATTGGGGGTCGGATCTGAGGTCTGATGAAAAATATATATATATTTTTCTTATTTTCCCACTCTAAAACTTAGGTGCGTCTTATGATCAGATGAATCTTATACAGCAAAAAAGATGGTATATACTGTACACACATATATACTGTATATTAATACTCATGTAGCATGATGCCAACACTGAGGCAGGTGTCCAATGTACATAGGGAGGAGGTGGTCAATTAGCAATGGGTTGGGGTAACGTTAAGGAATGTGGTGTGCATATATGTCCTGTATATTCATACTGTACACATATATACTGTATATTCATACTGTACATATATATATATATATATATATACATATATATATATATACACACTCCAAAGAATATATATATATATATATATATATATATATACAGATTGCAATAACACTAGTCATAGACACTTAGATTTTTCTCTGCCATTCATCAGCGCAGTGAGCGCCGTGAACAGCAACAGGCAGCGCAGCAATCCTGCTCAGCTCCGTACAGCAAGGAGCTTTGTTATTGGTCGGTTTGGGCTAGTTGCCGCATTATTCGGCACACTGCTCTGAAATTGTGGAGGGAAGCTCGTGATCTTCATGGGCTGGCGCCTGGCGGAGTATGCAGTCTTGGTGGGCAGTGGACTTTAGTTTTTGAAACTTTTGATATGTTATAGGGACATATCAAAAGTGTTGATTGGTGGGGGTCCCAGTGCTAAGACCCCCACTGATCTCTAGAACAAAGAGTCTGAAGCGCTCAGTCGAGAGCTGCTTCTACTCACTGCTGAATGCTCTCTGCTCAATCACTGCCCTATGACATATCAAAAGTGTCAAAAAAGTGTAGTTACTTTTTAATGTTGGACAGGGGGGCTGCCTGTGGCTTCTAAGCCCCTGTGGGGATCTGGAGTAAATGCAGGCAGGCTATTATAGCCAAGTGATAAAGTACAGGGAAGATGCAGGATACTGGACTGGACTTTCTCATATGGCTATAATAACCTGCGGTGCTTTCACTCCAGACCCCTTCCAGAGGCTTATTAACCCTATGCTGGAGGACGGGCAATGCTATTTACATGGGACTGTATGTTGTAGAAGCTGATGGGAAGGTGTGGTTATTTACATGGGACTGTATGTTGTAGAAGCTGATGGGAGGGGGTGGTTATTTACATGGGACTGTACGTTGTAGAAGCTGATGGAAGGGGTGGTTATTTACATGGGACTGTACGTTGTAGAAGCTGATGGGAGGGGGTGTTTATTTACATGGGACTGTATGTTGTAAAAGCAGACAGACTGTATTTACATGGGACTGTATGTTGTAGAAGCTGATGGGAGGGATGGTTATTTACATGGGACTGTACGTTGTAGAAGCTGATGGGAGTGGGTGTTTATTTACATGGGACTGTATGTTGTAAAAGCAGACAGACTGTATTTACATGGGACTGTTGTAGAAGCAGGCGGGAGAGGGTTCTTATTTACATGGTACTGTATGTTGTATAAGCTGACGTTAGAGGGTGGTTATTTACATGGTACTGCATTCTGGAGAAGCTCACAGGAGGGGGTGGTTATTTACATGGGACTGTATGTTGTAAAAGCTGATGGGACAGGGTGGCTATTTACATGGGACTGTATGCTGTAGAAGCTGACGGGAGAGGGTGGTTATTTACATGGGACTGTATATTATAGAAGCTGATGGGAGAGGGTGGTTATTTTCATGGGACTATATTATAGAAGCTGATAGAAGGGCACATTCACACCACTGCTATTTATTTCTGCTCTGTTAGATGAGCAGAACAATTATAATAACGGAAGTGCCGGGCACCTAACTGACCCGAAGGGAGCTGAACAGACTCCTGTGACTATGATGGGGTCCGTTCAGGTTCCATTTGGGATCCTTTTTACCAGACAAAAAAAGGGCTGCATGCAAGGCTTTTTTGCCCAGTCTTTTTGACAGAATCTGCGACAGCCTCAAACGCAGATGTGATAAAGTGCAAGCTTATGTATTATGTATTTGAATTACTGTAACATTTGTACTCCTCCTTGGGTAAAAATAATCAAAAGTATATGGAATTAGTATTTGTCCTGCCAAATAAAATACTATTGCATATCAGAATAGTAAAGAGCTGTCACCATGCATTAGGAGCACTTGATATGATATTCCTGCACACAGTGCACACCTGCAGGCAGGAGAAGCTCACCCTGCTGCACACAGATATGAGGAAGGAAGGATTTCTGCATATCATAGACTATAGCTGCTATCACACGCTGCATCCAGTAGGCCTCCCGTATTCTACCAGCTTCCAGTGACACCGAGTAACCCAGCCATCAACCACGAGCATCTCCCACTTATACCCATAGCAACAGATCTTCTCACCCTGCCTAGCAAGCCTATGAGAAATGTGCAAGGTGGAGCTACGCCATCCACTCAGCTCAGTCACTCCGCTTCCCCTGTGACTACAGTGGCCAAGGAAGACGAGAAGCAGGATACCAACCAGTGTGCGCGGCAGCACGAGCCATGCTTCCCGTCAAATGGCATAAAATATTTACACTAATTACTCTTTTTGCTTGTCACTGTGCACATTAAGCCGACATGCAGTTAGGACTAATAAAAGCACTATGTAAATATCTGCTTAATGGACCATAAAGCCTGGAAGCATTTTCATATACTCAGTCACTGAGAAAGCTATACTACTGAGCTCTAACATAAGGCGTCCTCATTAGATTTTCCTCATTTTTGTTCGCTTTACACTATGCTTTTTTTGCCAAATCTGACATTGCAGGAAGCAAAATGGTAAAAACTGAAAAGGTCTTTCATAATTCATGTTCACCTCCAGGCGCCCAGAAAACAAATATTTAATACAATAAACATCTCTAAAGCCTTGGTCACTTCTCTGAAAGAGTTAATTAGGAGAATACTAGAGTCCCTAAATGAAGTACAGACCTCAAACCAGACACCCTAAACCAGAGATCTCAAACTCGTGGCCCTCCAGCTGTTGTAAAACTACAACTTCCATCATGCCAGGAGAGCCTACAGCTATTGGGGCATGCTGGGAGTTGTAGTTTGGCAACAGCTGGAGGGCCACGAGTTTGAGATCCCTGCCCTAAACAATGTCAATACAGAATTAAGACCAAACCACTTAAAGTGCATGAATAGCTCTTTCTCATAAAGCTAGAACCAGCCCTGTACCTCACATAGATCCAGAGATCTCCCCATTCATTGCTCTGCTAGATTTATATCAAGCTGACAGCTCAAGGGGAGTGTCTTTTCTGCTGCAGCTCAGGGGGCATGTCCATGCTCTCTCTATCACAGCTCAGGAGGCAGCTGAAGGATTAAAGTGAGCATGTGCGCCCATCTCAGTGAGCAGGACAAAGAAATAAGAAAGAAAACAAACATCAGGTGGCGCTATACAGATACATTTTATTATATAACTCAGTGGCTAAGCTAAATTTTTAATTACATGCAGTTACAAAAGTATTCAGATCCAGGTGCTGGTTTGAAAACTGTAGAATATGTTTCATGGACAAACCATTTAAACTAAAACAGATCCCCTTAACCCCTTCATACTATATGACGTGCATACTCATCATGGGATTAAACAGTCACCATGTCTACTGTACAGACTAGCCAATCACAGGATTCTAATGCAGCTGAAAGGATCTGATCCCCGCAGTCCGAGACTGTGGGGATCAGATCCTTCTAAAATGCATATATATGTATAAATATATCTATTATGGGGCCCCCTGCCCCCTGTAGCTGCCCCTAATTCCAGGATGGCCGAGCGGGGTGGCGGGAAGGCACGCGACCCCCCTCCCTCCCTTCCCCCATTTTCAGGATGGCCGAGCGGTTCAAGCAGAGTGTCAGCATACAGCTGACACTCTGCTTGAAACTGCTGACATCGGTGCTTGCACCAATGTCAGCTGTTTAACCCCTTCCATGCCGCGGTCCATAGGGATTGCTGTATGGAAGGGGTTAACAGGGAAGGAGCTCCCTGTGCTGCTGTGGCAGTGTCCCGATGCTTTGATCAGAACAGAGGGAGGGAGCTCCCTCCCCCCTCCCATCTGGCTGCTGCTCTGCTGTGGCAGCGTCCCGATGGTTAGCATGGCAACCTGACGCCTTCACAGGCATCCGGTTTGCAGTGGTATATATCTAAGCCTGATCAGGCTCCTGCTAAATACTATGAATGAAAAAACAGAAAAAACTGTGTATTCTAGAGCAATCAGAACCACTGGATCTTGAAGAATCAAGTGGGTATGAGTCAAAAAAGTGTAAAAAAATTTGGGTAAAAATTGGGTAAAAATGAAGAAAATAAAATACGCTAAACATATTAGGTATCGCGGTGTCCAAAACAACCAGTTCTATAAAAATATCACATGACCTAACTCCTCAGGTGACACACAGTAAAAAAAATAAAATAAAAACGGTGTCAAAAAAGCCATTTTTTGTCACCTTACATCACAAAAAGTGTAATAGCAAGCGATCAAAAAGGCGTATGCCCCAAAAAATAGTACCAATCTAACCGTCACCTCATCCCGCAAAAATTGAGCCCCTACCTGAGACAATAGCCCAAAAAATAAAAAAAAACTACAGCTCTCAGACTATGGAGACACTAAAACCTGATTTTTTTTTGTTTCAAAAATGATATTATTGTGTAAAACTTAAATACATAAAAAAAGGTATACATGTTAGGTATCGCTGCATCCGTAACAACCTCCTCTACAAAAATATCACATGACTTAACCCCTTAGGTGAACGCAGTAAAAATGAATAAATAAAAACTGTGCCAAAATTACAAATTTTTGGGTCACCTTGCCCCAAAAAGTGTAGTAATGAATGATCAAAAAATCATATGTACCCAAAAATGGTACCAATAAAAATGTCAACGCTTCCTGCAAAAAATGAGTCCCTGCACAAGACGATCGGCAGAAAAATAAAAAAGATATAGCGTTCAGAAAATAGAGACACAAAAACATAATTTTTTTTCAAAAATGCTTTATTATGTAAAACTGAAACAAACAAACGAAGTAGACATATTTGATATCATCGCGTCCGTAACAACCTGCTCTATAAAAATAGCACATGATCTTACCTGTCAGATAAACACTGTAAAAAACAAAAAATAAAAACTGTGCCAGAACAGCATTTTTGGTTACCTTGCCTAAGTAAAAAAAAAACGTAATATAAAGCGATCAGAAATCATATGTAACCCAAAATAGTATCAATAACACTGTCACCTTATCCCTTAGTTTCCAAAATACGGGCACTTTTTGGTTGTTTCTACTGTAGGGGTGCATCAGGGGGGGCTTCAAATGGGACATGGTGTCTAAAAAACACTCCAGCAAAATTTGCCCTCAAAAAACCATCTGGCGCACCTTTCCTTCTGCGCCCTGCCGTGTGCCCATACAGCAGTTTACGACCACATGTGGGGTGTTTCTGTAAATCGCAGAATCAGGGTAATAGTTTTTGAGTTTTGTTTGGCTATTAACCCTTGATGTGTTACAGGAAAAATGGATTAAACTCTTCCAAAAAAAGGGAAATTTAGAAATCTCCATTTTCTTTTAATTCTTGTGGAATACATAAAGGGTTTACAAAGTTTGTAAAATCAGTTTCTAAAATGGGGTCATTTATCGTGGTTTCTATTATGTAAGCCCCACAAAGTGACCTCAGAACTGAACTGGTCCTTAAAATGGTTTTGGAAAATTTCTTAAAAATTTTAAGAATTGCTTCTAAAATTCTAAGCCTTCTAACGTCCCCAAAAAATAAAATTACATCTACAAAATGATGCCAACATAAAGTAGACATATGGGAAATGTAAAGTAATAACTATTTTGTGAGGAATCACCATCTGCCTTAAAAGCAGAGAAATTCAAATTTTGAAATTTACAAATTTTTCCAAATCTTCTGTAAATTTGGTAATTTTTTTTAATAAATAAAGGTGATTTATATTGACTCAAATTTACCACTGTCATGAAGTACAATATGTCACGAGAAAACAATCTCAGAATGGCTTGGATAAGTAAAAGTGTTCCAAAGCTATTACCACATAAAGTGACACAACAGATTTCCAAAATTTGGTCTGGTCCTTAAGGTAAAAAATGGCTATGTCATGAAGGGGTTAAAGGGGTAATGCCCCTTCAGCACGTGGCATTTATCATGTAGATAAAGTTAATACAAGCCCCTTACTAATGTATTGTTATTACCTATATTGCTTCTTTTGCTGGCTGGATTAATTTTTCCATCACATTTTACACGGCTCGTGTCCATGGTTACGACCACCCTGCAATCCATCAGCAGTGGCCGTGCTTGCACACTATGGGAAAAAGCGTCAGCCTCTCTGGTGGCTGGGACTGTGGGAGCTCATATAGGCTGGTGCTTTTTCCTATAGTATAGTAGGATCACGGTTTTCGGGTGAGGCATAATTTGCAGCTGGAGTCTACAAAATGTATAGCTCTCAGTAAATCTCAGTGTCACAGCTCCAAACTCTTGATCTTATAGATGTCCCTGTTTGAAGAGCCCTTGTCTCAATACAGGTGCACTTTTTAAGAGCGCAAAGGTAAACCATAATTAAAATACTCAAAGCCCATAGAACTACTGTATGTGACATTTACCTGTAGTGTCTGAGAGGGATGACATTTTTGTGAGGACCAACTCTTCCAAAGACCTAGATTCTGAGCTTGATTGGGGTTGGATTGCTCTTATGACGTGACTCTACAACGAAGTGACTATTACCTACTCTTATGATATGACTATTCCCATTCTTCAGGGGAACATTGAAAACCCATAGAACTACTGTACGTGACATTTTTCCTGGATTGTCTGAGAAGGAAGACATTTTTATGAGGACCAGCTATTCTGAACACCTAGATTCTGAGCTTGATTGGAGTTGGATTGCTGTTAAAGGGGTTGTCCAAGTTATTTTTTTGTTCTTTGTATGTTTCTAACTAGTCAAATATAACAGCTTTTAAATGCACTTTGTGTTTCCAAAGCTGCTCCTTTCTCAGATTTCAGTCAGGGTCACATGACCTGTGATGTCAGCTTGTCTCCCTGCTAATCTTCTATTCGTGCACCAAGCAGATAACAGTCTGTACACAAGACGTCACTGTGCTGGCCACGCCCCCCATGCACTAGCTGAGCTGCCGGCTGCTCTGTGTCTCCTTCTCCCTGGATTTTTTCAGATAAAACATTAACCCCTTCACAGGGCTGAAGACTTTACTACAGTAACTGCAGGCAGTGAGGAGAGAAATGCTGGGCACATGAGCTGACAGAGGAGTTCTGCAGAGCAGAAAAGTAGGGGGAAGTTCCTGTGTGTACTGTATCAGCAGTGTCATTGTACAGCTGGGACTTGTAGTCCTACACATACAACATGCTGCTGAGTATCCCAGCAGGCAGACATGTCACTCAGCACTTGTATTCTCTCCCTTTACAGAGAGGGGGGAGGGGCAGAGATTGTTGTTATATGCATGTAAACAAAGGCCAGGGGAGAACCAGGGAAATATAGATTTTTTTGCCTAAAACTTGCTTAGATTAGTTATATATTGCTGCCCATCAGATTTACAGTGCTATATTTTTTTTTTCATAACTCAGATAACCCCTTTATGTAAAGTGACTCTTCAGTTCATACCACCTGTTCCTTATGTTCTATTGTATATCTTTTTCCTTTGCTCGTAACAATATAAAACTGCCCTGGCCGTCCAGCTTTATAAAATGTTTAGCCCACAGTTAAGTAAGCAGTGAACAACAAATTTACAAGGCCAGAGCCAACTTATGGTCCACACAAAGTTAAGTAAGCAGTGAACAACAAATTACAAGGCCAGAGCCAACTTATGGTCCACACAAAGTTAAGTAAGCAGTGAACAACAAATTACAAGGCCAGAGCCAACTTATGGTCCACACAAAGTTAAGTAAACAGTGAACAACAAATTACAAGGCCAGAGCCAACTTATGGTCCACACAAAGTTAAGTAAGCAGTGAACAACAAATTACAAGGCCAGAGCCAACTTATGGTCCACACAAAGTTAAGTAAGCAGTGGACAACAAAAAACAAGGCCAGAACCAACTTAGGGCCCAAGCAACATGTTCTCCATTCATACCCTTCATCTGTGGTTAGGGTTATATGGAGAGACACACGCTTTCTGACTACGGGTAAACATTTTCAGACTGACAACCTGTTTAGGTTTAAATAAGGTGGCCTTCCCTTTAAAATGCGTAAGAACTCAAGAGAACATCACATCCCTGTTTACAGGTGATTTATGCATGAGATGACAGTTAGTAAAGTACCTTATTTTGATGCAGATCATTAACTACAGAGAATTGGTTGTCATCCTGAGCCTGCTGACGTATTTGGACCATAAAACGAAGCGTTCCACATAATTTGAAATTTAATACATATCATAACACAATGTTCTTCCATTGTAATAGCAGCCCTTTATTTTCCAACAAAAGAAACATAATAGTCAATGACAAGGTGTTGTACTACACTGATGTTTAAAGCAACCAGTTACGCATACAGTATAGGTTCACGGGTAATGTACGCTCTGGGGCAGCGGAGTCACAAGGGTTCCCCTGTCTACTGCACTGTCTTCAAAACACCCACTGATCCATGACTGTGCTACTGCCTAATTAAACAGTGTGGCCGGCAATTTGTGGCATTGAGGAGGCTGTCAGAACCCTAGTCTGCTGAGTATAAATCTATTATGCATGGGAGAGGTGCTGTCAGACAGCTCTGGTGGGTGGTTACCTCCCTGAGAACAAAAGGATTGGGTTAAAATCAAAACGCCCAACCCTTCTCTCCAATGACAGCTGTTGTCAGGGAGGGTCAAGAGGCCCCATACATAAAGTGCATGGCCAGCTTTATAGTTTTACAAGGGGGAGAATCTACTATTCTCTACTAGGACACCGTTTCTCAACTTAAGTAATCAATTACCCCAGGACAAATCACATCAAGTTACCCCAGCACTATGACTATAAAATGCACACAGTAAAAGAGAAGTAGTTGCCTCCTAGGTACTCAGACACATATAGCAGATTTTTTTAGCCCATATGTAACAGAATGTGAACAGTGAATATAGAATACATCACTATAGGGACTGTTAAAGGGCATCTTTGTCCTATGACACTGGCTGACCTGTTACATGTGCACTTGGCAGCTGAAGGTATCTGTGTTGGTCCCATGTTCATATGTGCCGGCATTGCTGAGAAAAATGATGTTTTAAAATATGCAAATGAGCCTCTAGGAGCAATGGGAGCGTTGTCATTACCCTAGAGGATCTGCTCCCTCTGCAACAGCCGCACCCTCTGCACTTTGACAGGACCAGGCAGTGAAAACTTCATTATACCTGTCCCTGTTAATCAAAGTGGAGAAACTTCAAAGAAAGCGGAGCTTCTAGGAGTAATGACAACGCCCCCGTTGCTCCAAGAGGCTCATTTGCATATAATAAAACATAATTTTTCTCAGCAATGCGGGCACATATGAACATGGGACAAACACAGATGTCTTCAGCTGCCAAGTGCACATGTAACAGGTCAGCCAGTGTCATAGGTACAAATCTGCTGACAGATGCCCTTTAATATGTATGAAGGCATGTATACTGTATTTTTAACTCCACTGGTCTATAGAATGACTAAAAAATACTTTTCATATCCAACTTGATAAACATGCTAATATTTTGACTACTTTTGTCTTTAAAACTTTAAAAAAAAAATCTATAGCTCATTTAAACATGACTTATTCATACGAGATTAATGCGCTGGGACCTTCTTTATTGGCTCTGTCACTTTTGTCCATTTGAAGGTTATTACCTTATTGCTATAAGGGCTCCACGAAATGTACCTTTCCGGAGAAAGGTTAAAGGGGCTGTCCACATAATTTTTTTTTATTAGTGTAAGGGCTCACGCACACTGCCTGCAAATTGTGGATCCACAAAACACGGATACCGACCCTGCGTGTTCCGCATTTTGTGGAACGGAACCCCATGCCATCTAAATGATATGGTTTGGTACGGATCTTTTGCAGCCCCACTGAAGTGAATGGGTCCATGTCTGACCTGGAAAAAATGTGGATCAGATACAGACCAAAAAATACATACCTGGGCCCTGATAAAATTATAAAAGCACTTCCACTCACCTTTCCAGCCCACTGCCGCTCCTTCTTCCCCCAAGTGACCAGAAACGGTTGTGCAGCCCTGATCTAAACCCATGAACGAGATCTCTATTTTATATCAGTCCTAACAACTCTTCCCATTAAATGGATCAGCTATCCATTCTGTGAGACACCACATAGGTCTCATGCACAATACTAACATTACAAATCAAAAGTGGTGATTTATTTCACCTCATATATCAAAAGGCACACGCCACTTTTAAAATGTGACTTTTGAAAACATAAACTTGATTATCCGCCTATTTTCGCTTGATTTGCAACATTTTAACACCAATAGCACTAAAATGAGAAACTGAAAAACAGAAATAATTTCAGCCAAACATGCCTGACTGCATATTTGCGACATTTCCAGTAGTAAATTGCGACTTTTGTCTCAGACTCGGGACATTTTTGTTATTGATTTGTTTTTGTTGAATGTCAAAACCATGTTACTTTGCTCATTTATATTAGATAAAAATAAATGCCTTCTGTTTTATTACTTTCCCATCACCTGTTCCCACGACAAGTGGGTTTTTCTTTTCAAAAATGCGACTTTTTGAAAAAAAGTAGAATCTTTCTGCCATAAATGTGACTTTTTACACAAAACACCACCACATAAGCACGCTTAATTGTCAGCGACAATTTGAGCCATTTCTGCCTATAAGAGGATGATAAATGAAGCGTAATATGTGCCAATTTGATTGCCCCGCCCACATTGACATTTATAACTCATTTCTGGCGTGTATCAATGCCTATCCTTGTCAGCAAAACGGACAAGAATAGGACATGTTCTATCTTTTTTGCGGAATGAAAATACGGACATACGGAAACGGAATGCACACGGAGTACCTTCCGTTTTTTTTTGCGGACCCATTGAAATGAATGGTTCCGTATACGGTCCGCAAAAAAAACGGAACGGACACGGAAACAAAATACGGTCGTGTGAATGAGGACTTAAGGTCAGAGCTCTCTCAGATTTTGCAGTGAATTTGTGGCAGATATTACCCTATGTATCGCAAAGGGTAAAATCTATTATAGAAATCCACAGCATTAACTGACATGCTGCAAATTGAAAATCCACAGGACTGGATATTTTCCGCTGAAGGTTTTTCCCCCGCACCACGTGGATGAGATTAGTTAAAGGGAACCTATTCTTATTGTATGTAATCCATGGCAATGCTATGTAGCGCTGTCTACCATGATAAAAACACTACCTCTGTCTGGGCTTTCGATTGTTCAGAACACCAAAAACATGAACTTTTTTTGGTATCAAAATGGGGACCAAAGTGGCCAGTGGGCATCACCAACAATTCAAAGAGCCCAAGCCTGTCTTCTTCAAAAGCCCAAGAACGCTCCTTCAATTGTTCCCAATACTTCCCCTTGCGCCTTCCAGTCTGCCCCTCACATACTTGAACTCTGGCCTTGTCGTTAGCAATCGCCTCAGTGAAAACTCGTGTCTGTAGGTAGTCCTCATGTGCCAAGCCCTGTGACGTCAGTCTGATGCCCACATCAGGGAAGTCATCTGAGATTTCACCAAGGTATACACTAATAAGACAGGCAGGGTTCAAAAGAAGTATGTGACATCGCAGAGGAAGGAGTTACAAGGGGAGGAACTGGAAACAAGTGAAGGGGAGGTCTTGGGCTCTTGAAGGAGGAGGGCTTAGACGCCTTCACCCATTGATGACACCCCGCTGGGCACTTAGGACCTTATTTGCATACTGATGTTCATTTTCTGGCATTCTAAAAGATCGATAACCCAGACAAAGGTATAGTTTTGATCATGTCAGACAGCAATACATAGCAATGCCATCAATTACATACTGTAGAAATTGGTGACACATTCCCTTTAAAAACTTGTAATACACTGTGGATTACTCCATCGCAATTCCACTGCTGAAAATCCGCAGAGTATCTGCCTTCTATCAACATATCCTTATGGGATCTAAAAATGTTATTACAGTAGATTCAAATCAGATTGAAAAATCAATACATTTCATATTCGGCTTAATCCATGTAATCTGTAGGTAAAAACAATATACACAGCAGGACGCCTTCCCCACAATAAATAGCGGATAGCATATCAAATCTGATAGAACTAACATTCAGAAATATATCATATATCAATATATCAGTAGACTGTGGTATTAATACTACTTCTAATAAAGTCTCCTTATGAAGTAAACTGCTCTTCTCGGTCCCACATCACTATACAATGTTAATTACACGGTACAATTATATCACTCTCGTAGAAATAATAGCCGTACTTTTATTTTAACAATGAAAGTCGTGGAGAACATAGTCTTATCATCTTCAAATAATGAAGAATTCTTACTAGAAGATTTTCAATTGCATGTTAATCTCTTTTTCATTTCTCAAGGAGTAGACTGTATTCCAAGCTAAAGACTTAGAGGCATATTATGAGAAAAGTACTGGGTACATAGCAGACTTAAGCCATAGTCTTAAATCAATCTGTTCCTGAACTCATGACCCCTATGGTAAGGACTTTGTAAATCAAGAGTCAAACATGAGAAGACTGGTAGAGTGCAAGAGAAACGGATGCATCAGAATGAAGCAGGTACAATGGCAGGTGCCCATGATATGCTGGTGCCACTGGGCGACGGCGGCATAAAACCCACACTACTCAACCCCATTTGGATGCAAGTTGACAGTTGGTGGTAGAGTCTCAAAGAGAAGTGACTGCCATGGGTTGAGCACATGGTAATAGGTTCTGGAACAAGTAGCTTGAGGCAGAAGGTCCTTCCTGGATGGAATCTCCTGGATGTAGTGGATTCTGGAAGGCCTCTTTTTGCTGGATGACTTGAAAAATACTGTAAAGCCAAATCTGCATTTTTCCTCATAGCTTTCTTATGTAAATATAAAGGAGCGACTGGCTATAGAGAAAATGGGTCAATATCATGGAGATTCAATAAGACCCCTTATTTGATTCTTTAACCTTGACCTACAAAATTAGATACTGAAGTCCAATTGAATTTCAAACCTTGCTGTAAAGTCTGCAGTAGCAGATGGAGGGGATGATATGTGTTGGCATACCACACCCCATATATTTCCCATACACCATTTATTTTCCAGATCATTTCCACAGAAACCTGCAAACTAAAAGGTAACTTTATATCCCTTTGTCATCATAAACTGAAAATATATATTTTATTTTAAATAAAACCTTTCAACAAACGTTGTATAAATCAATAGCACATGTGGACAAAAGAAAGTGTGTAATATATTTTGGCACAGAAAAATGCCTCTTTCTCCAGTTATCAGACTCCTCCCCCCTACACTAACAAAATGCGCGGTCAACTCATGAAAGGATCAGATTGCATGCACAGAAGTCTATGGATAGAGGAACTGGAGGTGAGTGAGCAGAATGTCCATCTCGATCTTACAAGTGGCCAGTTTGAAAGGGATAGTGGAGATTGAGCCATTATAAGATATATTACAAAGTTTCTTATATTTGCCTGTACTATTGATTTTTGCAAAGTGTGAAACGGTAGTGGCCATTTAAATATATGCATAAATATAGCATATCAGGTAAGTAACATATTTCTCAATGTATCCCTCACCTAACAAAACTGGGGGTCAGACTAGGCAGTTAAAATAAAGTGTTATCCCATTAGTTCAAACATTTGCATGGAACATGGGCAGGGAGGACCTTACATTTAGGCCCCCTACAGTTCAAGCGTATGCATCACTCAGTAGTACATGTGAACTTTGTAATGTATCTCATCACAAAGACATCATCTTCCGCATCTTACAGGAGCATGTAGTTTCCCTTTTCTTCAGGCTTAGGGCCCGTTCACACGGTTTACTTGCGGAATAGGGGCGGGCCCGTTCACCTCTATGGACGGCACGCTATCTTGCTGAGCAGTGGCTCCGTGCCGCGGCTCAGCAAGAAAAGATAGAACATGTCCTATACTTGTCCATACGCACGGACAAGTATAGGCATTTTTAATGGGGCCGCCGGCGTGTGTTCCGAGCGCTGCGGAACACAAACCAGGCGGCCCCCGTATTTTTGCGAAATTTTGCAAAAATACGACCATCTGAACGGGGCCTTACTGTACATTATAAAAAACCTCCACAGTCACAATAAAATCTGTCTAGTGTAAAACTTGAGACAGAAGAAAGACGTTGATTGATATATGGATGCCTCTGTATTGAATAGAGTAGTCAACATACATCAGCCCAACAGAGGCAAAAAGGACACTATTCTCCACTGCTGAGTAAGTGGGGGGGGCACTCTATATGTTTAAACGGGCTGTTCAGGCTTTAATAAGTGATGCCCTATCCTTAACCTACGCCATCACTAGCTGATTTGTCAGGGGTCTGATACCCTTAAACCCCACCAATCAGCTTGAAGTCAATGGGAGCAGCACTGTAGTAACAAGCTCCCTCCACTACAAGGTTGACGGAGCCGTGTAGTTCTGGTGCCGAGTTTCAGCGATGGAGCTACACCTAAACAGCTGTGAGGATGCAGGATGTTGGACCCAGGCTCGGACTGGCCCACAGGGGTACAGGTGAATCCCATGGAGTGCCCCTGAGCAAGGTGGGCCCATAGTCTCCCACCTCCTGCACAAGTGGCACATAACACTGCAGATTTACTGCACTAGGTACATATATTCAATGTACAGCACCTCAACCAGCCTATGTAATCATATAAAAACTTGATAGATTATTAAAGAAACTCCCTAGTTTATTATTATAAACACAATCAGAGCTGAGGTGACTTCTAGGTGACTTCTCCCCAGGACCTACCTTCTCAAAGTGGCTGCAGGGACCCCCATATACAATCATCTGGTAGCATCCTCTGTTTGAGTAGGTAATATTTGAATGTATCCGTACGGTGGGCCCCCGAAACAAATTTTGACACAGGTCAAAATTTGTTTTGGGGGCCCACCATCTGACACTGGTCGTACCCCTGCCAAAACTGCTAGTGATGGCCTATCCTATCAGTTAATAAAGGCCAGACAACACCTTTAACGGCTATGTACACCTTCAGTGACAATTTTTTTTTTAGGATTGCATTTTACTCATTTTGGGCTTAAAAATCATTTTTTCAATTGGTCTTTGTTTGTCACAAAGGGTTAACTGTTTGTCTAGCTGTGTGAATTGTACTTTTTACTTTTAGTTTGTGCCAGTAATCTATTAAGACACATTCTTATCAGTAAGATCTGAACTGAGCTATAATGAGTGTTTATACCGTCAGAGAGCAGAGATAAGGAGCCTGTCAGCTCCCTGCCTGAGGGAGCAGAGAGAAAATACAGATCCTGCTAGTAGAGAATCTCAACCCTGTACAGAAAAAAGGGCTCCATATTTGTAATAAAGATTGATTTAAAAAGTGATTTTTAGCTCAAAACGAGCACAATGCAATCATTAAAAAAATTGCCCCCAAAGGTGTACATAGCCTTTAAAGGGGTTATCCCACCTTCTGTTTTGCGTGCCGTGGCTGCTCTCATCTCTTGAAAAACCTGTAGTCAGGGGGCATTGACCTTCCTATTGAATGACAGCGAATGACTGCCTGTAACTGCGTGCGCGCTCCCATCTGAGACGGGAGTGACAGAGGCGCACGATATCAAGAGACTGTGTATGCGCTGAAGATTTGAGAGGACGAATGGCGGCAAGAGGTTGACTGCGCATGCGCGGATATGCGCTATCCCATGAAGCAGGCCATCCAGCCTACTAAGACAGAGGAGGACACTGTGCAAGCGCGGCCACTGCGGCAGTATTGCTGCGGTGACGTAACCATTGGCAACCACATGTAAACAACTCAAAGGAAGAAATGCAAATAGAGAGGGAAGGAGGGGGAATTTATTACATGTATTTGGTAAGTTGCATGTGGGGGGATAAACAACACAATAATTTAAACTTCATTACATGGGATAACCCCTTTAATGTATATACTGTCCAATCATACATTGCAAATAGAGTCTGAATTCACCCCAAGACTTTACGATCCTACAAGCAGGTATAAAGAGGAAAAGTGGGTTTACAAAAATTAGAAGAGGTTAAAAATATGTGGGTTCACAGCATTTCATCTAACACACACTACAGCGAGCCTGTCATTTTATGTTAGTAACGATAGGTGCACATTAAATGGTGACGCGTTTAAAAAGGTTCGCAGATAACAACTGCTCGTAAAAAAAAAGATTAAAGAAATTTTCAGTTTGATGTACGCAAAGGTTAATCTCTGTATAAATGAAAAGTTCTACAACCTGTGCTAATCCATTCACCATACTGAAGATATCTGTCAGTGAATGGAGGTGGAGAACCCACAGATAGCTGTCTATCTTCTCAGCTCACAACTAGACGCAATTGTATCCAGCTTGGGCAATCCTCTCTGGTGGTTTCTTACAAGAAATCAGTATGGAGGCCATGATGTTTACAGCCTAGCCTAGAATGGCGGTGAGTGAATCTGAGTCCCGTCTGACGGCAGGGCTAGGTATATGCCTGGCTTTGCCACCTCTGAATGCACATGTATACATTTTTATACAGTGATTAAGCATTATTTATATAAATCCAGAAGACCTCTTAAAGAGGTTGTCTCATGAAACAAATCGTTTTGCAAATGAAGACGGCCGGATGATTAGCTAATTGCTGTAGGTCTGACTTCAGGAACCCGCTGTGATCAGCTCTTATTGCCAGTCACACCACTACCGCTGCAGGGGAAATGTCATCTATTTGATTTATGTAAGACATGGATGGGCTAGATCCACCATATAGAACTCTTAAAGGGGTTCTCCAGGCTTTTAATATTGATGACGTGTCCTCAGGATAGTCATCAATATCAGATCGGCGGGGGTCCAACACCCAGCACCCCCGACGAAGGGACAGCGCGCGCAGTGGATAGGTCATCAATATTAAAAGCGCAGAGAAGCCCTTTAAAGAGGTTGTTCACCCCTGGGTGGTGGAGGTCATATATACCTGATCCTCACTGCTGGGTTACAGCTCCATCGCTCCTGTCAATCAAAATGTAGAAGGCACAGCAATTGAGAGAAAGAGAAAGTGGTGCCTCTGGGTGCAATGGCAATGTCCTTGTTGCTCCTATAGGCTCATGTGCATATAATAAAACATAATTTTTCTCAGCAATGCAGGCACATATGAACATGGGACCAACACAGATGCCTTCAGCTGCCAAGCGGACATGCAGCAGGTCAGCCAGTTTCATGAGTACAAATCTGCTGATAGATGCCCTTTAATCTTTTACCTGAGTTCTTCCTCTACCATCAGTGCTAGTGTTGATAAAACACCCACGTCAGGTTGACCCTCAGTAGACAGGTTAATGCTGCTCATTTCAGTACATTTTTAGTTAAAGTGGATTATGGTACGTTTGCCCCTCCATGGCATCATGGTCAGACATAGTTAAGCAGTCCACCTTATGGACCACAACATTAAATAGGAACTTTAATATCCGAGCTTCTCAAGGTTGACAATGTTAGAAATAGCCTGAAGCACCCGGCAGCAGAAAGTGATATGAGGACATATAGCAACAGGGGACAGAAAGTGTTCATTCACACGGGTTAGTCAGTGCTGCCTACACACGACCATGCTCCAGGTTAACATTTGAAAGCAGATCTCTCGTGCAGCCGCTGCGGAATTGGAAAGTGTGCTCCTTCCAAAGGCCGGATGAAGTTCAGGACCAAGGACAGCACTCACTCTGGGAAAAGAGGAAGAGCGGGATGGAGGCTGACAAGTGAAGGAGGCAGCGAGGCACCGCAGGCTGCTGCTGTCTGGAAGTGTGAAGATAGAAGCGCTGTTACTTACAGGAAATGTCCTCGGTGTTCACCACACTGCTGCCGTGATTTGTGATGTGACAGCCTCTTAATAACCAATACTGGCACATGTTTCCTTGGCGGAAAGCTGTATCGACGAGAGCTAAAATAAAATCAGCCTTTATATCCATGACTCACTTGTGTGAGTCACATCAACACTGCCTGTATACAGGCCATCGGAGGTCTGTGCGACAAGATAACCCGGTGCTAAGTATTTGTGCGTGCTGTGAGTTGTAATACACTGGTGTGAATAACGGGACAGTGGGGGCGGCTATAATCAGGACTATTCTTAAAGTGAGCATTACACTCAGACATATATCAAGGCATTGTATGAAGCTTCCCATATGCAGATGATGTACTGGCTTAGCTATAATTGTAAATCGTAAAGGGAACGTGTCATCAGAAAATGACCAATTTTTTAATTATGTTTTTATGCTGTATGAATAATTTATGTTAGTTTTAATTTTCTACACTACTATGTTAAAAAACAAAACGCATAATAAAATCCTTTAGTTTTCACATTGGTCACAAAGCCACTGTACAGGTAACATTTCAGCAGTCATCTCATATCATCACATGCAGGATTACAATGACAGATGTCACCTACACATGATATCACAGCTTATCTTCTCCCTCCTTACCTCTGCACAGGTCACAGAGCATGCCTAGAAAACTCTCCCACAGAAGTCAGTGAGGTCTCCTCAAGACCATTGCATCTATGGCCCATGGTGGTTGCTGTAAAACATATCTCTAAATGCTGTTAAAGGGGTTATCCCTTGATCGATGTATGAATGAAAATCAGATAGTACCTCACATGGATCCAGAGATCTCCCCATTCACTGCTCCAAAAGCACTGCTACATTATTTTCAGCCTGGCAGCTCAGTGAGCATGTCCTTTCTGCTGCAGCTCTCTCCCTGTAACTGCCACAGCTTCTAACAGAACATATGGCTGGTGGCAGTTGAAGATTTAAACTGAACGTGTGTAACCAGCTCAGTGAGACGGATAAAAGAATAAGGAAAAAAACAAACAGCAGGTGGCGCTACACAGATACATTTAATTGAATAGCTCACTAGGTATACAACATTTTTAATAACATGCAATTACAAAAGTACTTAGCGCCAGGAGCTCGTTTGAAAAATGTAGAATGTGTTTCATGACACAACCTCTTCTGAGAAAAGCTCAGGCAAGATGGCCGCCCCCATGTTCATGTTCAGGAAATAGAATAAAAAAATCTGTAATCAGAAAATAAAATCAGGATAGGTCATCAATAGAAAAAGAACAGACAACCCCTTTAAATACTCTCGATAATCTGCCTGTGTAAATGTGCAATCATTGTTTATGTACCTAAATCATAGTTTCTGAGCAGTAGATTGCGCTGTGTGAACAAGGATCAGCTCCCCAGAAACAATGAGTCTGTATGAGGACGAGTGATGGCAGCAGAGATCCCTCATTCCCATACAACTTCCACTGATGAGCAGGCAATAGCACTCAGTTGGCGCATGTAAATGCATCTTTAGATTAAGGCCTCTTTCACACGAGCATCACAGATGTGTTCAGGGTGCGTTCCGGAAAATCCGCATGCATCCGCACCAATCCGCACGCAATCGCAGTCAGTTTCGACTGCGATTGCGTACGTTCGTTCAGTTTTGATGCGTTTTGATGCGTTTTTCACGCGCGTGATAAAAAACTGAATGTTTACAAACAACATCTCTAAGCAACCATCAGTGAATCAAGCATTGCACGCAAGTGCGGATGCAATGCGTGATTCACGCAGACCCATTCACTTCAATGGGGCCAGGGCTGCGTGAAAAACGCAGAATATAGAATATGCTGCGATTTTCACGCAACGGCGAACTGATGCGTGAAAAACATCGCTCATGTGAAAAGCCCCATTGAAATGAATGGGTCAGGATTCAGTGCGGGTGCAATGCGTTCGCATCACGCATTGCACCCGCGCGGAAATTTCGCCCATGTGAAAGGGGCCTAAAGGGGTTGTCTGGTTTCAGGAAGAAACTGGACAACACATGAGATCGTTCTGCAAAATAGAACTGAGCGTTATTTACCAGACAGATCCCGCACCGCCGTGTTGTCGAAACTAAACAATCTTGTCTAGGATTGTAAAAATTATTGCTATTGTGAAGATCCTTATCCACGTGCCGACCAAGCAGGCAATTTTTGGGAAGGAACCATTTGTTTCTGATAATTGCCTGCTCGTTAGAGGAGGTGAGAGCTACATTTACAAGCAGCAATTACCTCCACTTCACAGTTACCCCCCTGTTCACACACGATGATCTGCTTTCCAGGAATGATGATTTAGAGGTCAGCATCAGCGATGCTTTCACCTGATGAACAAGCATTCACAGGCCAATTATTAGGAATGAGCGCTCCTAGGAATGATTGTTACCTAATGTCCCTAAGGGCTCATACACACAACTGTATGTATTTTGCGGTACTTAAAAAATGGATCCGCAAAAAATACGGATGACGTCCGTGTGCATTCCGTATTTTGCGGAATGGAACAGCTGCCCCCTAACTGAACAGTCCTATCCTTGTCCGTAATGCGGACAATAATAGGACATGTTCTATTTTTTTGCGGAACGGAAATATGGAAATACGGAAACGGAATGCACACGGAGTCCCTTCCGTTTTTTTTGCAGACCCATTGAAATGAATGGTTCCGTATACAGTCCGCAAAAAAAAACGGAATGGACACGGAAAGAAAATACGTTTGTGTGCATGATCCCTAATTGTCACCCTATATAAAGGAGCCGTTAGTTTAGGCCATCACTGCTAGATCTGTAGGGTTCCTACTCTTGGCAGAGTGGTACAAGGTCGCAATACAACAGGGATCAGCAATCTTCGGCACTCCAGCTTTTGTGAAACTACAATTCCCAGCATGCTCCTTTCACTTCTGTGGGAGTTCAGAGAACAGCCAAGCAAGTGTGCATGATGGGAGTTTCATACCACCTGGAGTGCCAGAGGTTGCCTACCCCTGCAATACAAGGTTGCATCAAGTTGCGAGCCAGCCTGCAACTCAACAGAACAATGAAGAGGCTGCATCGTTCAAACAAGCGCCACAGCCCCCTCAAACGGCGGATCGATGGACATATCACTAATCAAACCCCCACTGATAACTTGAATGCTGATCATGTCTGCCCACTACTCTGGATCATGGGGAAAACTTCTACCTTTTAGAATAATTGGCTGATGCCTTGTATGATTTTTTACATTCCTCTACATTAATAGGGACAAACACATTTCTTACATTTAGCCGAACCCTTCTCTTTAGGTCTCATGCACACGACCGTGTCCACATTGGGCCTATTCTACGGCCTCTCCCATCCCTTGACTGAACTTGATGGACATAAATCATTTGAGAACCGTACTATGTATCAGGCGAGCAGATTAGTTCCATGTGAGCCTGCGTGTATGTATGAGGGTAAAATGCTCAGAAAAGGAGCTGCAGGCAGCGTGGCGCTGTCTACACCGCCACACCCTTCTCCTGCAGTCTGCCCGAGCTCCGTACAAGAGCTGTTATGTAAGAGCTGCAGCCTGACAGACTTTCCCAGAAATCAGCTCCCAGCGTCTGAGGAGATCGCTCGCTGCATACACTTTACGTCTCTCTGTGGAACCTACCTCTGAAGCAGAGGCCTGGATCAATTAACCCGCTAATAACACAGAACTCAGCTGAGAGATACAATAACCGCCAAAAACAAGCACTTTACACTATTATAATAAAATATTCACGCCGCAAATGATAAGAAAATAGGGTCTGCTTGTTTCCAGAAACCCACATTACTTGGACCGGAGCAGACCAATTTTTTAATTTCAAGCAACCCCACTGACATTTATGGAACATCCACATATTATGTGACCCTTTTCGTGCCAAGCAAAACAGCTGCCAGTGGGCGTGAAAAGGAGGAGAAGGAGAGAGCGGCCTGGGCTTGATTTGTTCTCCATTAAAGTCTATGGGGAAGATTTATCAAACTGGTGTAAAGTAGAACTGGATTAGTTGCCCATAGCAACCAATCAGATTCCACCTTTCATTTTCCAAAGGAGCTGTCAAAAATGAAAGGTGGAATCTGACTGGTTGCTATGGGCAACTAAGCCAGTTCTACTTTACTCTACTCTCTACTTTACACCAGTTTGCCAGTTTGATAAATGACCCCATATATGGAGAAAGAGATCACTATATTTGAAAGCTATCACAAGAATTACAAGGCGTTGAAATTTCCCTGCGATGTGGATGCGGAATCCACGGCATGTAATTTTATGTTGTGTGATTTCACCCACAATGTACTGGGAAAGTCAACAAGAAAATGCACAAGTAAAACATGCAGATTTTGCCCCGGATGTTGCTGCAAATCCTGCATTGAAACGATGGGGGTCATTTACAAAGCACGCCATGCCACTTTTTGGCGTAAAAAAACGTTGCAAGACCCTGGGGCACATTAACTAAGGGACTTGCAACACTTTTAGATGTGCACAATTCTGGTGCAGGGCCAGTTTTGCGACTTGTACGCCGGTTAGGTATGACAGGGGTAGTGTCACAGCCCTGGCAAATTTACTTACATTTGCGCCTGGAAATAGGTTGGCGTAATTTTTACACCAGGCGCACAGACTGCCACAGATGCGTCTAATTTATGACGAGGCGCAGGCTATCATAAACTAGACGGATCTTATGGCAGAGGAGAAAACTAAGACCCGGTGTAAAAAGCCAGTCTAAGTAAATGTGACCCCGTTTTGAGACTTTTTTAAACATCTGTGCGACACTTGGAAATAGCGTGATAGGGACCGGCCTGGGGACGCGCAATCGACCCCATCATGTTTACTTCAATTGACGCCATTTTAAGGTGTAAAAGCAGTCAAAAAACTACTCAACTGAGGGAGCACGACAGGAGCACACAGCAGGAGGGTGCATCTAATTTTAATTTATGACAAAGTGCATGCCTTTTCATAAACTGGGCGCATCCTCCGCTAGTGCAACAAAAAAACGTATTCTGCGTTTTAAGCATCTGTTAAGCTTAGTTATGCACACTTTGCACCCGTTTTCTCCATTTCTGTCTGAGATCCATTATTTTAGACGGAAAAAAGTCCTACGCAAAGTTTGTTTTTGTTTAAAATAACATATTTTAGACGGAAATGGCTAAAACAGATGCAACGTGTGCATAAATGAGCATAACCGATGCTTCTAATACAGGATACGTTTTTTTTTTTTGCTTTGTTTGTTTTCTGTTCTTCTGATGGATCAGAAAAATGGAAAACGAAACGGCGATGTGAAGCCAGCCTTGCCTGTTTTAAACAGGGGCATACATCTTTACAAATGCCCGTAATTTACATTCCTATAGATACTGTATGTGTGAACTTACTGCACTCACATTTGGATTTTAGCACCAGGCTGTGTAATTAGACTGCGCTCAGACAATGGATCCGAAAATGACTGTTTCTAGGGTTACATTTGTCAAATTGAAGTGTAATATAACCGCCTCCCACACGATTGCACTAGATGTTACTGAAGGTTGATCTTTCCCATTCATACGGCATACACATGGTCTGCAGCCATCACTCTCCCTGTCAGCAGGGAGGGGTAATATCTCCTGCCACTAACGCGTTTATCTGCTCGCAACTTTTGCCGCCCCTCCTCGGCTCCTCCGGGCTGTCTGGCATGGCTAGACGTGCAGGGAAAACCTCTTGCTAAATTCCATTTTTCTAATTCCATTGTATCCACTGTGCGGAACCTACTCCTTCTTTGCTTTGAGCATTTACTTAGTATCGTCTCCTATATGTATAGAGGATGCAATGTTGTCTTTGCCAATGAGTCCCTTCAATACATCCGTATATACAGGCCCAGACGCACACAAGCTATCAGACTCCCTATGGGCAATTTTAATACATTACTGGGTCTAGTGCAGAAATGTCATGTGTGCTCCCACATAGCAGTTATGCCCCCTAAGTCCCCCTCACAGTAGTTATGCCCCTTGACCTTAAAGGGGTTGTCTCGGTTCAGCAGATAGCATTTATCATGTAGAGAAAGTTAATACAAGGCACTTACTAATGTATTGTGATTGTCCATATTGTTTCCTTCGCTGGCTGGATTCATTTTTCCATCACATTATACACTGCTCATTTCCAGGTGTTACTGCCCAGATACAAGGTGGCCAGGACAGCTGCTGCGCATGCGTGCCTATGCACGAGCCCACCGTCCTGGTCACCAGAGAGGACAGCACATTTTCCTATAGTGTGCAAGCACGACCATCGCTGATGGATTGCAGGGTGGTCGTAACCCCTGAAAATGAGCAGTGTATAATGTGATGGAAAAATGAATCCAGCCAGCAAAGGAGGCAATATGGACAATCACAATACATTAGTAAGTGCCTTGTATTAACTTTCTCTACATGATAAATGATACTTGCTGAAGTGACACAACCCCTTTAAGTTGTTGTTTATTTGTTCTATGCTTTCATTTCAAAGTAGATTTGAGACAGCAAACTGTCTAAATATCAGTAAAAACTGGAAACAATCTAAAATTTTTGACCACTAGGATATACCATATTTTTCGCCCCATAAGACGCATTTTTCACCCCAAAGTGGGGGAAAAATGTCACTGCGTCTTATGAGGCGAATACTAATAAGCGCTTCCATTATGGATGTTCTCATTAGTACAAAAGGACAGAATGCAGAGCTCCCCGGGCTCTGTACTAACCACTTCCTGGTCCTCTGCTGTCGGGTGTGCTGTGGCTGTGCACAACGTAAGGGAACTCAGTGACCTCACGCTGTGCGCGTCGGGTGAAATAGCTGGAGTTGAGGAGTGTCTTATAGGATGAAAAATAAACATAAGGTACTGTATATACATGTAAATATACGTATATATATATATATATATATATATATATATATATATCTATATATATATATATGTATATATATTCTACACTGTGCTTGTTGAGCTCACTGAGCACTGTTTTTCTTCTCTTCACCATAATCCATTTATCTCCTCCCAAAGCTCCTCTGGCAGACATGATATTCATCTCGACATGTAATAGCTTGGATCCAGGCCTAGTGTAAATGATGCCACTGGAAGAAAGCTTTGGCATGACTGCAGCTGCCCATAGAAACAGAGCTTTTTATTAAACAGCTACAATTTTTTAGCTTTCTAACATCTGCTGCAAAATAAATGCTCAAATTCGTGCATAAAGAATTTTACTGATGGGATCTGACCGACTTTTCCTAATACTGACATACATGAAGATCCGAGTGAAAAGTTCCAATTCAATCGTAAAAACAATCTGCAGAGAAATCGAGGAACATCCTAGAAATCCCAAATGGTGCTTCACACTACGTATCGCCAAAACCAATCATTTTGTTATCACAGATTCGCAGTTTCACATCCACACTTCCCAAATTGTTCTACATGCCTAGAGCTAGGATTAGGTTACGTACACTCCTGTTGTTTTGGCTCACATAGAAAGCACAGAAACACGCTAAAAAATAGAAATAATGGGCACAAGTGGTTGCATTGTAGAGTTCTAGTCACCACCTTTAATATTTCGATATACTTACACATAATGTGCCCTTAAAGGGGTTGTAACGGTTGTAGATATTGAGTACCTATCCTTAGATTGGTGGGTGTCCAACACCCAGCTCCCCCCCCAGTCAGCAGCTCTTAATAGTCACCACCGCCGCTGCTGCTTAAAGGGAATATGCCATTATTGATGTAAAAAATGATAATCAGACATAATGGACATATAGCACATGACAATCTCTTTCTAAAGGCTCATGCACACAACTATGTATGTTGCGGTCCGCAAAAAACGGATCCACAAAAAATGCGTATGAAGTCCGTGTACATTCCGTAATTTGCGGGACGGAACAACTGGCCCCTAATCCTTGTCCATAATGCGGACAATAATAGGACATGCTCCCTTTAGCATGGCAGCTCGTGTGGTGTGTCCTTTCTCGGGTGGGGGGGTCCTTTCTGCTGCAGGTCTTTCCTTGTACTGCCACAGCTTCTAACAGAACATATAGCTGATGGCAAATGAACATTTAAGCTGAGCACATTTGACCAGCTCAGTGAGATGGACAAAAAATAAGAAAAAGAACAAACAGCAGGTGGCGCTATACAGATACTGCTGGTTTGTCGGAGCACGACGTCACAAATCAAACGAGTATGAAGATAAAAACTACATAAATCGGACTCTGCATCACTTACATTACACACCACTTACTCTAGTTTGGGGGGTGTTTTGAAGCTGACAGATTCCCTTTATGAATATCCAACAATTCAGAATATCTGATAATCTGGCCCCTACCAGATCTTATTGGTGTCAATTTTAAGGAATTTTATTGTAAGTACTTTATTTTGCTGGTGAATTAGAACACAACTTCTCTTCTTTGCCCTCAAATGATTGATATGGCTTTGATAAGAAGCTGCTGATCCACTGAGAGGCGGGAAGGAGGGGAGGGGAGGGGGAGTTATTAAGAGTGGCATTTCCATTTCCTACGCAAGTCTAGATACCCAGAGCACTGGACTGAGGTGTGCCTGTTAATGAATTAGGTGCATATCTAACCCAGCTATGAGCTGGTGTAGACTTGAGCTATAATCTAGGCCAATTTGCAGGCAATGAGAGGCTCCGCCCCTCACATTAAGCGCTGCCCCTTCTGCATAGGGTGTGCCATAATGACTTTTTAACAGCAGTTTTATGGTGTAAGAGCATTACTAAAATTCCCTCATAAGGTTTTGCGCCAGGGGCGGACTGGGAACTTAAAGTGGCCCTTGAAAAAAACACTAAAAGTAGCCCCATTTTATAGTTGGGTCCAAATTGATGGAAGATAGGGTCAGCTATACAATATTGTGGTACATTATACCACTCCAACAGAGCCAAATACCACAATCCATCACAAAATACTGCCAGCAGCACAAAATACATCCACAAAAACTACTGCAGAGATAAAACAAGGTGAAAAAAGTAAAACCTGATTAGGCTGTTGCTATGTTTCCGGGGGCAGACTCTGGACAAAATAAGTCCCCTTCCCCCCCTGGGAGGTGACAACAGGGGGCAGGAGACTGATTTGTTCTTACGCCCCTTGCAGAAAGAGTCTTCTTAGATCTACTTTCATGTTACTGCAGAGGCTTTGCTCCTTCCCTGTCAATCAGGACAGAAAATTATTTCTAGTGTCTGTGGACTGAGGATCAGTATATGAAGACCCGGCTGTGGGGAGATACTGGGCATGTGTGACCACCATCAATCAGTTCAGCAGATGGACGTGCTAAACAAAAGTAATTATTACATTTTTCACTGGATCATTTTTTTCACCAGCATGTAAATGGAAAAAAAAAGTATGTTATTTTTTATGATTTATGCAATGATATCTAATCTGGCACATCCCCTTTAAATACTTAATGATGGAGATATTGATAGTGTAGGCCACTGGTATGGCTCAGATATTGATGAGATACCTTTACATGAAAGATATAAAGGTGTAATAAAGTATTCTCCCGGAGAATAGTCGTGGAAAAAAATATCAGGGCGAGCCAGAGGGAAGATATAGATAAATATATATATATAAATATATATATATATATATATATATATATATATATATATATATATATATATAGATAAATTCTGCAGCGTTAATGGCAAAGGTAAGCAAAATGTGAGCGGACTCAGACGCTCCACATAGCACTGAAAATGGAGAGCGGCAGCAGCAGCAGGCGCCCTATTCACGTAGAAGGGCTGAGCTCATTAAAGCGGTGAAATCTCTGTGCATGTTTCCCTGGCTGTCTCAGCCCTTATCCCCTAGTAACAGTGCTTGCACATAATGCAATCCAGCCATTCAGCACTATCCATGCCGCCTGTGACCAATCTGCACTGATCTAATTCTACTTCTAGGTCAAAAGACAGCTTCTCACATAGACAGTGGTTGTTTAACACCGTGTTATACCACACCTATTAAAAGCCGGTGCGATGTTTATATTAACGTAAATGTCACGGCAGGAAAGACCAGGCTCCTGTGCTGCAGATATGGAGAGCGAGTGATCGATGCTGAAGGATTCACCATCCAAAAACAGAGGAGCAAAATAACGATAAAGTAACGCCCCGTCACTGGAGAGACTGCATAAAATGCATCAATTCCTGCTATAATTGTATTATTATTAGTAATAATTCAGCCAGGGTCTGCTGACAGGGGACCGAAATCAAGCCTTTCCCATACCTAAAGGGGACTGTTACAATGGTGGTCCACACTATGACTCCCATTTCTGCTACCACCACTCCTATTCTCTCCTTGCTGTGTACAGTCACATGGCTGCTTCTAATTACTAATTAGCTTGCTGCTATAAGACCTCATTTCTTTGCCAGAGCAATTAGGTCCTAGTTTGTCATGTTCCTGCTAAGTTGTTTGTTTTCTGTTGTCTGCCATGTATTGACCCGCACCTGTTTACCCTATTCTGCCTCCCTGCTGCCTGTCCTGACCTCTGCCTGTTTACCAGCCCTGATCTCCGACCTGTCTCACATATTGACAAGTACTCAGACTGCCCTGACCCCGACCTGATACTGACTATGTTTTTGCCTCTTACTTCGGTACCTAGCACCGATATCTCTAATCACATTGGGACTACTCCAGGAGGTAGCGGTCTAGTGGCTCCCTGCAGCAAAGTCCAGATCCCTGCATAGGGCTTAACGCCATTAGGTTTAGCCCAAAGTCAAACTGGTTGGTTGACACAGTGGGTCCACACCCAGTGTCATATCAGGGACATTTCTGATACTAACATTATACTAGGGATTTGCTGTATCTGTCATTCCCTATATTATTTATTAAAGGAATTGTCACGATGGGGAGCAAGTGAGCCCTGAGAGTCCACCCACACCGCTGTCCCTGCCTGATTGCATGACCAGCCCAAAGTAGCGGTCTACAACTGGACGGCGGTCCCTAACTTATCTAAGTGCTGGGCCTTAAAGGGAAGGGAAAAATGGGAGACAAATACACAAATGACAGAACAACACAGAAGCGAAAAATTACCAAGCCAGGGTCCAATACCGAGAAAATGATCAAATCCAAATCAGAGACACAAACCGGAACCAGGAGAAGCCATAAGTCAAAAGGCCAAGAGGTAGCGTTAGTCAAAAGGGTAAAGCAAGGTTAGGGTCGAGGTACACAAGCTGAGGTCAAGTCCAGGTATAATGAGTCCAAAAAGTAGCTAGTGTGGCAATTTCAGAAGAAAAAACAATCACAGGCAACCTGTGGCCAGCAAACTGCCTGTTTAAATAAAGCACACTGAGGGGTCACGTGACCTAGTGCACCATATTATTACTGCGCGCCGACTCATCTAGATCCGCGCTCATTCCCTGCCCCAGGGCATTGTCAAGGGGATGAGGACGCCGGTTGCACTGAAGTGAACGTGTGCCGCCGGCACCAATCTCCACCTCCTCACAGGAATGCTGGCAGTGCAGCAGGGGAGGGAGCGCGCCACCGACTCCCTGTTACAGGAATACTCTAAGCACATGAATACACTGCTCTATACACAGTGCCTATGTCACCAGGAAAGTCACTGATAAAGCAGGCACAATGGGGGAATTTTATCATCTCCCTGCACCATTTTTATGGTATAAAACAGTAGTAAACACTGTGTTTGAGACTTTTTAAATGCCACTTTAAAAAGTCAAATGACAAATTTTGCTGCAAGTGAATTTTCAACGCTGTCCTTGCCACTTTACGAAAACAGGGTGTGGTGAGGGGCCAGCGGGCCGATCACATTTATCTTTATTTGTGCCAGTTTTCCTGTCAATCACGGAGGGGCTGGCAGAGGAAGCAGGAGGAGCAAGGGTACACAGAGTGGCTTGGATCCGCCCTTGGTGCACTTAAATGCTCATTTGAAAATGGATTAAAAGTATTTTTCCCTAGAATTACGCAACAGATTGCTAAGTGAAAGGTATCATTACTTTCAGGTAAGTTAGACCTACAAGACACTGAGATTTTTCAGAGACCAGCATTTTGCGCTCTGTTCACAAAAGATGCGCTTAATTTATAGATAATCTGTTGCATAATTCTGGGGGGAAAAAGTAGTTTTAATTCATATGCAAATGAGAAGTTAAGTGCACTGAGGGCGGATCCAAGCCACTCTGTGCATCCTTGCTCCTCCTGCTACCTCTGACAGCACCTCCCTCTCCGTGATTGACAAGTGCATGGTTATTTCACCTGGCCTTGTCAATCAAAAAGGAAAGGGAGGGGCTAGCAGAGAAAGCAGGGAGAGCAAGAGTGCACAGAGTGGCTTGGGGACCACCCTCGGTGCACTTGTGTCCCCTGAGCTTCATGTACATAAAACACACTTCAGAGCTCCCCATGGAGAGGCACACTGCTTTTGCTACCAGCTGAGCTAGAAGGGTCGTTGATATAGCTTACTTTTGCAGGATGAGAGTGAAGTTTATGCATTCGTAAAGTCAATTTCTCATATTCATTCTTCCACATCCATCTACAAATCACCAGTAAAAGACAGGCAAGCCGACACCAAATCATAGGTTCTGCCAGGATGAAGGACTGCTTGGAGTTTTTCCTCTAGGTACTGAATAAAATATGAGAACTGGTTGTATTCCTAGGTGGAGCGCGGGTAGGCTCCTGACCGTGCAGAGACTGGGCCTGTAGACTTCTTATGTATCTGGTGTGTGCATGATGTGGCGGCACTATGTATGGGGGCACTCTGGCTATACTGTGTATGAAGGTGCACTGGGAGGCTCTGTGTTTGGTGGTACTGTTATGGGGAACCTGGCAGGCGCTAGTAATAGAAGGTACTTATTATGGCGATACTTTGTCGTCAGTGTTAGGCTTCATTTACACGTCCGTATTTTTCTTTTCCAGATTTTCGTTCCGTTTTTACCAATTGCACATTCGCTTCCGTTCCATTTTTCCGCAAAAAAAATGGAAGGAGGAATATATGTTGGTAGGGTATTTCTTTCTATTTCCTGGAAACGGATCCGCAATTGCGGATGACATATTGATGCATTCCGCATATCATAAGCATTTTTTGCGGACCCATTGACTACAATGGGACCACGACGGCAAATGCGGGCAAAAGTAGGACAATCTTTATCTTATATGCGGATCCGCATAACGGAACGGAACAACGGATGCGGACAGCACACTGAGTTTTGCGGAGCCATTGAAGTGAATGGATCTGCATTCTGGATTCCGCATTTGCGGAACGGATGCGGATTAAAACATACGGACGTGTGAATGGACCCTTAAACATTTGTGTGTGTACGGTATGTACTGCCAGAGAGTGGAGGTAAGAGCCATCAGGATAGGCATGTGATATAAAAGAGGATACAAATGTGGTGAACGCTGATGGAGAAGAGAGGGGCGGTGAACTACGCTCAACCATGCCTCATTGGATTTAATTATCGCGCTGTAATCTACAATGAGAGAAAAGGTCAACCGTGGATTTATTGTTGTGTATTGCGCCTTTCACTGAGCCTTAGGACTGTACTCCATTGTCTGGTGTGCGCTGTGATGAGGCACTGCAGAATGGCTTCTGTATAGCGCTGCTATTGGCCAATGTGTGCTAGTATTCAGTGATTACATGGGTATATTATTTGGTTGGTGCATGGTGGTATTATTAGGACACTGAATTGGGCTATTATTTGGTCAGTGTATGTTATTAAGTGACGGCATAGTGCAGCCATTACGAAGGTATACTATTTGGTCAGCGTATGGTGGTATTATTGTTACTGTATGTTAGTATCATTAGGTTAGTGTATGGTAGTTTTATTACTTCAGGGTATGGTGTTATTAGATCAGCATATGGTGGTATTGTTAGGTCAGTGTAAGGTGGTATTAGATCATGGTATGGTGGTATTATTAGGTCAGTGTATGCTGGTATTAATAGGTGACTGTATGGTAGAATTATTAGATCACCGTACGGTGGTATTATTAGGTCATTGTTTGGTGGTATTATTAGGTCATTGTATGGTGATATTATTAGGTCAGTGTATGTTGGTATTATTAGGTCAGTGTATGGTGGTATTATTAGGTCATTGTATGGTGATATTATTAGGTCAGTGTATGTTGGTATTATTAGGTCAGTGTATAGTGATATTATTAGGTCAGTGTATATTGATATTATTAGGTCAGTGTATGTTGGTATTATTAGGTCAGTGTATAGTGATATTATTAGGTCAGTGTATGTTGGTATTATTAGGTCAGTGTATAGTGATATTATTAGGTCATTGTATGGTGATATTATTAGGTCAGTGTATGTTGGTATTATTAGGTCAGTGTATAGTGATATTATTAGGTCAGTGTATAGTGATATTATTCGGTCATTGTATGGTGGTATTATTAGGTCAGTGTATGTTGGTATTATTAGGTCAGTGTATAGTGATATTATTAGGTCATTGTATGGTGATATTATTAGGTCAGTGTATAGTGATATTATTAGGTCAGTGTATGGTGGTATTATTAGGACAGTGTATGTTGGTATTATTAGGTCATTGTATGGTGATATTATTAGGTCAGTGTATGTTGGTATTATTAGGTCAGTGTATAGTGATATTATTAGGTCAGTGTATGTTGGTATTATTAGATCAGTGTATGGTGGTATTATTAGGTCAGTGTATGGTGGTATTATTAGGACAGTGTATGTTGGTATTATTAGGTCACTGTATAGTGATATTATTAGGTCAGTGTATGTTGGTATTATTAGGTCAGTGTATAGTGATATTATTAGGTCAGTGTATGTTGGTATTATTAGGTCAGTGTATGGTGGTATTATTAGGTCAGTGTATGGTGGTATTATTAGGACAGTGTATGTTGGTATTATTAGGTCACTGTATAGTGATATTATTAGGTCAGTGTATAGTGATATTATTAGGTCAGTGTATGTTGGTATTATTAGGTCAGTGTATAGTGATATTATTAGGTCAGTGTATGTTGGTATTATTAGGACAGTGTATGTTGGTATTATTAGTTCAGTGTATGGTGGTATTTTTAGATCAGTGTATGGTGGTATATTAGCTAAGTGTTTGGTGGTGTTATTAGGTCACTATATAGTATTATTATTAGCTCAGTATATGGTGGTATTATTAGGTCAGTGTAAAGTGGTATTATTAGGTCACTGTACAGTAGTATTATTATCTCAGTGTATAGTGTTATTAGGTCAGCATATGTTGGTATTATTAGATTAGTGTATGGTGGTATTTAATAGATCACTGTATGGCAATATTATTAGGTCACTGTATGGAACATTATTAGGCCAGTGTATGGTGGTATTATTTGATCAGCATATGATAATATTATTAGCTCATTGAATGTTGGGACTGACCTGAAACAACAGCATTTAATAGTAATACTGCAGGTGTTCTGCTATCCCGGCAACACCCTGACTACTATTATTATGCACAGTGGATAACATTACTGAATGGAGCTGAAAATATTTCTTTTTACTTTTCATCTTGTACTATTTTAAGGGCACTACATCTGTGAGTGCGGTGGTTATGGGTGCATGCTTATCAGTGAAGCAAAGCGCAGAAAATCTCTTTCCACCGAAGCAAGATAGGCTGTGCATGCTTATGACAGACAGATCACAGATGGATGCATAAACTGATAAAGTCAGCGCTCACCTGTCAAAACCCCGCACTTGCCCATGGAAAGCCTGGATTTCTGTATCCCACTGAAATCAACACAATGTGCTTGCATCCAATCATTGCCAGCTATGCTCCAATGTAGTAATTCGTAGATTAAAAACGGCATTTTGAACAGTGAAGAGAGACTCAATCACTCGCAGCCTATAAATAACTGAGGGACATAATGGGAAGATTACAGGCCAAATAATAAGGTCTGTTTGGTGCATATGTGCTATTAAGTGATTGGTGAGCAATTTGATGAACTTGGCTTTCGGAAACGAAGAAAACATTAACATAATGTTAAGATTCACCCTCAATCAAGAAAAGTGCTAGATGGAGATGAGAGAATGGTGGCTTTCTTCAGAGATCAGAGCGAAACCATATGGTAGGTGGGAGTACAGCTCAATTCCCCTCATGAAACAACAGATATAGTCCTTGAATCATAGTTTATCTTTAGCTTAAAAAACATAATGCTGCATATTTTATGGGGTATTTTAGCTTTAGACATGACTACACAATTGTTTAAACCGGAAGAACCTGTTCTTCAAGTGGTGCACCGACCAGACAGTAGACCAGGGGTGCACAACCTGCGGCCCAGGGTCCACATGCGGCCCTCGATACCATTCTGTACGGGCCCCAACCATCTAGTAACAGACATGTATGTCTATGTCTTGTGGCTGCTCACATGTATTTTTTTATGTTTTCTCCCATTAGATGTGAGTCCTGGAACTGTAACTAGACTTTAATGGTATATACTGTACGTTCAATATGACATAAATACAGTATTTCAGTTGTTAATACCCCTTTAAATGTTATTTTCGGCCCTCATCATTGGTTCAGTCTGGCAGTGTGGTGCCCAACCAGAAAACGTTGTGCACCCCTGCAGTAGACACTCGACCTGTCAAAGGGAGGGGCACACACCGGCAGACCCCCCCAAAAGCCAATTTATAACTTCAGTTACTTCTAAATGCAGGAATCAGCACTGGACGACACTGAAAATAAAGAACTGGTGTGTGTGTGTGTATATTTACAGTATATATATATATATATATATATATATATATATATATATATATATATATAGATTTATACCACTGCACTGTGGTATTTGGTTCTGCAGGGGCAGTGTTTTGTGCTGCACTGTGGTATTTAGTTTTGCTGGGGCAGTATTTTGTGCCCCACTGTGGTATTGGGTTCTGCTGGGGAGGTATTTTCTGCTGCACTGTGGTATTTGGTTCTGCTGGGGCAGTATATTGTGCTGCACTGTGGTATTTGGTTCTCCTGGGGAATTATTTTGTGCTGCACTGTGGTATTGCATTCTGCTGGGGAGGTATTTTGTGCTGCACTGTGGTATTTGGTTCTGCTGGGGCAGTATTCTATGCTGAACTGTGGTATTAGGTTCTGCTAAGGCAATATTTTGTGCTGCACTGTGGTATTAGGTTCTGCTGGGGCAGTATTCTATGCTGCACTGTGGTATATAGTTTTGCTAAGGCAAAATTTATTGCTGCACTGTGGTATTTGGTTCTGCTCGGGCAGTATTTTGTGCTGCACTGTGGTATTTGGTTCTGCTGGAGCAGAATTTTGTACTGCAGTGTGGTATTTGGTTCTGCTGGAGCAGAATTTTGTGCTGCAGTGTGGTATTTGGTTCTGCTGGAGCAGAATTTGGTGCTGCAGTGTGGTATTTGGTTCACTGGGGCAGTATTATGAGCTGCACTGTGGTATTTGGTTCTGCTGTGGCAGTATTTTGTGCTGCAATGTGGTATTTGGTTCTGCTGTGGCAGTATTTTGTGCTGCACTGTGGTATTTGGTTCTACAGGGGCTGTATTTTGTGCTGCACTATGGTATTTGGTTCTGCTGGGGCAGTATTTTGTGCTCCACTGTGGTATTACAGTCTGCGTCTACTTCTATTGTCCTATTGTCTGTTGATTTGGACCTGCCTACAACATGGGGCCACTTTTGAGTCTTTTTCCAGTGCCACTTTAAGTTCCCAGTCCACCCTGCCTGTATGCCTCTCCTCTCACAACTCCCAAGATGCTTTACTGCACAATCATTCGAGTTGGACGGAGTAACAGCAACATCCAATGATAGCAGGCTTTGTGGGGTGGAGGAGGAGGAGACACAAGCAGAAGCACACGTCATTTCTCCGACACAGGAAGGGGTGGAGGTACAAGAACACTGACTACTCGTCAGGCTGGTCAGAGTCAATGTCATGTGACTCAGCCGACCGATGGTACTGCGTCCCAAGAACGTACAAGGAAGTGAGAGAAAGAAGATACACCTTTAGTATGGACGAGTGGTGAGTGCAAAATGTGTTACCAAAAATCTTTTTCCAATTAAAATTAGATAGTAGCACTTACCCTTTTTTTCTAACCCGTATTTATTTTCTGATTGCAGACTTTTCTATTCTATTTCCTGAACATGATTATGGGGGCAGCCACATGGTCCATAGACACAATGGTCAGGAGGGGACCTCATTGACTTCTATGGGAGAGTTTTCTGGGCATGCTCTGTGACCTGTGCTGAGGTCATTGTACAAGGAAAGAATAGATGAGCTCTGACAATCACCTATTGTGAGGTGGTATCTGATATTCTCATGCTGCCTGTTATGATAAGCAGATAACTGCAGTGAAGTGATCTGTACAGACCAAGAAGTGGCGTTCATTATTAGGCTTAGTGGTCATGGCAAAAACTGTACAATTTTGTGTTTTTTTATTAAATAAACATCATCAAAAATTCTTTAAAAATATGTTAAAAATGTGACTTAAACAATAGGCTATTTTCTGACGTCACATTCCCTTTATTTAAAAGCAGCTGCGACCTGACCATTGTCTTGGTCCACTGTGTCCCTTCCCCAATCCCCAGTACGACTCTCTCCTATGTCAGCCGTGTGTGGAATACGCAGTAACACTGTACATACAGCACTCCTTCTCCATTTATAGGTCAGGCAGTGAGCGCAGTAAAAATAGCTGCGAGGGATTAGGACTGTGTGTACACTGGAGGAGGCACAGCTGCTGGATGGAAATGACACCACCTGATACTTCCCGTGCTACCGTATTCATGCTTCCATTTACACAGTCATATTTGGTGATAGTGACACCTTCTAAGCAGGGGCGGGATGAGCTCTCCTGGTGTCCAAGGATGGTTTCTTGGGCCTCATCACCCCTGTCCCTGGTTCGGATAAACAATCGTTCGGTGCCGATCAGCTCTTGTATGTTTGACTATTGAACATGATTTGTATGCGTGTGTATTTATCATCGATGTATGTAGGTATGTATGCTTGTGTGTAGCGGAGGCTGTGGACCTGTCACCTCTACTGATACCGTATGTCTGCATGAAGCATCAAATCTGATGCATCCTTAGCATTGTGCTGTTCCTCTGTTATTCCTCCTGGATGTTTATGAATACGTTAAGGGGACTTGCCATGTTGATCGTGGTGTCAGCAGGCAGCATGCTACAGAGCAGAGGGAGCTGAGCACAATGATATACAGGACTGGGGGGAAGTTCCGTTAGTATTGATTTAAATCACTGTGGGCTAAAGAGTCCGGCGGTGATTGACAATGACTGACATCTATTCCCCGGCAACTGCATGTACGGATATACAGTGGGAAAAAAGTATTTAGTCAGCCACCGATTGTGCAAGTTCTCCCACTTAAAAAGATGAGAGAGGCCTGTAATTGACATCATAGGTAGACCTCAACTATGAGAGACAAAATGAGAAAACATATCCAGAAAATCACATTGTCTAATTTTTAAAGAATTTATTTGCAAATTATGGTGGAAAATAAGTATTTGGTCACCTACAAACAAGCAAGATTGCTGGCTCTCACAGACCTGTAACTTCTTCTTTAAGAGGCTCCTCTGTCCTCCACTCATTACCTGTAGTGTAATGAACTTGTTATCAGTATAAAAGACACCTGTCCACAACCTCAAACAGTCACACTTCATCTCCACTATGGTGAAGACCAAAGAGCTGTCGAAAGGACACCAGAAACAAAATTGTAGACCTGCACCAGGCTGGGAAGACTGAATCTGCAATAGGCAAGCAGCTTGGTGTGAACAATTAGAAAATGGAAGACATATAAGACCACTGATAATCTGCCTCGATCAGGGTCTCCACGCAAGATCTCACCCGGGGGTCAAAATGATTACAAGAACTGTGAGCAAAAATCCCAGAACCACACGGGGGGGACCTAGTGAATGACCTGCAGAAAGCTGGGACCAACGTAACAAAGGCTACCGTCAGTAACACACTACGCTGCCAGGGACTCAGATCCTGCAGTTCCAGACGTGTCCCCCTGCTTAAGCCACTACATATCCAGGCCTGTCTGAAGTTTGCTAGAGAGCATTTGGATGTTCCAGAAGAGTTTTGGGAGAATGTCATATGGTCAGATGAAAACAAAGTAGAACTGTTTGGTAGAAACACAACTCGTCGTGTTTGGAGGAGAGTGAATGCTGAGTTGCATCCAAAGAACACCATACCTACTGTGAAGCATGGGGGTGGCAACATCATGCTTTGGGGCTGTTTCTCTGCAAAGGGAACAGGACGACTGATCCGTGTACATGAAAGAATGAATGGGGCCATGTATCGTGAGATTTTGAGTGCAAACCTTCTTCCATCAGCAAGGGCATTGAATATGAAAGTGGCTGGGTCTTTCAGCATGACAATGATCCCAAGCACACAGCCAGGGCAACGAAGGAGTGGCTTTGTAAGAAGCATTTCAAGGTCCTGGAGTGGTCTAGCCAGTCTCTAGATCTCAACCTCATAGAAAACCTTTGGAGGGAGTTGAAAGTCCGTGTTGCCCAGCGACAGCCCCAAAACATTACTGCTCTAGAGGAGATCTGCATGGAGGAATGGGCCAACATACCAGCAACAGTGTGTGCCAACCTTGTGAAGACTTACAGAAAACGTTTGACCTTTGTCATTGCCAACAAAGGATATATAACAAAGTATTGAGATGAACTTTTGTTATTGACCAAATACCTATTTTCCACCATAATTTGCAAATAAGTTCTTTAAAAATCAGACAATGTGATTTTCTGGATTTGTTTTCTCATTTTGTCTCTCATAATTGAGGTCTACCTATGATGTCAGTTACAGGCCTCTCTCATCTTTTTAAGTGGGAGAACTTGCACAACTGGTGGCTGACTAAATACTTTTTTCCCCACTGTAGTTGTCAATCACAGAGTAGGACCGCCATATGGGAATTTAAATGAATAAAGTGAATCTTTTCCCACAAAACTACAGTATTTAAACTACAGTATTTTTTGGACTATAAGACTCAATTTTTTAGCAGGAAAAATCTTACATAAAAGTCCCTGGGTCTTATAGTCTGCAGTCATTGGCTACAGCAATGCTGGACCAATGCTATGTCTATTTAGGGACCATTCAATACTCTACCGGATCATTACCGCAGACTTGTGTTAAGTGACTGATCAATACTATAAATAAGGGGACAAGTGTCTCTGATTGTAGGAACGGTTTAATGTGGTGCTCAGTAGACTTAATGCTGTGTAAAACACAATGGGGAGGGTTATTATCACTATCCTAAATAACAGAGGACCTGACATCTCTCCTGACATGTCTGTGTGAGCTAATACTTATATTCTTCATGAAATTACAATTCTGGAGCAACTCTGAACTCTGTTTTGTGCAGGTCCTCTGTTATTCCTCCTAGGAATGAACGAATAAATTGACAACTCGGTGATACCCCTTGGAAGAGTGTCATTACAGAGTCTGATGCTATGTAATCAGCGGTGACTGTGGCCACTGTGCAGTGACCCATCTGCCAAGAGGAACTGGTAACACCTGAATGTCACTTTATTAATAAATACAGTATTCAGGAGGAATAACAGAGGAATGACACAATACAATTTATTAAAACAGAAGTCAGGAGTGGTGATAGGTTCTCTTTAAGACATGATAAAACGAGACGAGACAGGCAGAAGTCAAAGTGCGCCTGGAGGACTCCAGGTTTCCGGGGGTCCAGCCACCACCAGGCGCAGCTCCCTGCGCCGCTCATAGAAATGAATGGGAGCTGGGCCGTGCATGCGCAATGCGCTCCCATTCATTTCTATGGAGCCGACGGAAGTAGCCGAGCCAGCGCTCGGCTATTTTCGGCGGCCCCATAGAAATGAATGGAGGGCGGCTGCGCATGCGCAGTGCGCCCTCATTCAGTTCGGGGGCTCCGTTCTGGAAATAGGTGCGGGTCCCAGCGGTGGGACCCGCACCTATAAGACAATGGGGGCATATCCTAGCGATATGCCCCCATTGTCTAAAATGAGAATAACCCTTTAACAAGCCTTGAGACATGACAATGGAAAATAGCCAAGTCAAATATCCATTTGTAGACAGCTGTTTCGAGGTATTTGGCTTGGCTATTTTCCCTTGTCATGTCCCAAGGCTTGTTAAAAACTCAAGATTTTGACTCATAGGGAGCCACTTCCAAGAGGTGGCACTAACGGGATTTGCATATTGTTTTCCCATGGAGCACTGCCAATAAATCTCCATACCATGGGGTACTTCCAGGTCTCTTTAAGGAAAGCCAGTACCCTACCTATCATAGAAATGAATGGGGTTGCAATATGACTCATATGTTTGCTGCAACTGAGCCCACAGAACTGCAACTGTGGGCAACTCTTAAAGAAGAACTCCTGCAAAAAAATTTTTATTCTCTGACTTGTTAGAAAGGTGCATGATGTAATCTGTAGGGAATGCAATCTTCTCATCAGTGACTGTATCTGTGAGTTATCCTCTCTCTTCTTATTGTAGCTGGGTCATGTGACCAACTCTCTAATCTCCCCCTGACATAGGAAGCCAGTTACTTCTCTATTCCTTCCTATGAGACTCAGAGTGAGGCTCCCATAGGAATACATAGAGAAATAGACTTCCTGTCCACACATAAGTTGGCGAGTCTGATTGGTGGTCACATGACACAGATGAGAAGCATAAGGGAGGTATAACTCACAAATACCGCCACTGGTAAGAAAATGACATTCACTACAGATTACATCATGTACCTTTCTAGCAGGTCAGAGAATAACATTTTTTGCGGGAGTTCTTCTTTAACTGGCATATTTTACACCAAGGTTGTATGCCAAAATAATGGCACACACAGTTAAAGGGGATGTGTCACGAAACATTTTCTACATTTTTTCAAACGGCAAAACACGGACCCACGGACCCAACACGGATCCTTCACGGACAGCGTCACGGATGCCTCACTGACCACCTGCTCACGGATTTGAGCACGGACACGGACATGTGAATGAGGCTTTACAGGGAGAGAGCTGCAGCAGAAGGGACACACTCCCTGAGCTGCCAGGCTGAATTTAATCTAGCAGAGCAACTGGAGTAATGAATGCGGAGATCTCTGGATCCATGTGAGGTACAGGGCTGGTTCTGGCTTTGTTAGAAAGGTATTTTCCTTTACTATATGATGTCCGATTTTCATTTTCTCAACAATCATGGAATAAACCCTTTAATAAATATGGTGCATTTTACGTCTATCACGCTCCCCTTTTCAAAACTGTCAAGTGAGGCGTAAAAGGAGTCTAAAAAGTAATAAACGTGGTGCACGATATGTATGACAGGCGCAATCTGAGTGAGATTTCTGGCATGTTTTGCTTATTAAATTCCCCCACTGTCTGCATGGTAACACTGTAAGTAGTATCACCGCTAATATCCATTCTCGTAATGTCGCCCGCACATGAATGTGGTTATTTGTATTAATTCAATAGGTCTCCATAAAGGAAATAAACAAATGTGTGTTAAACCGGCAGAGAAGGCAGAGGATGACCCCGTCATATTTACCGCGCCGCATTAATTAGCGTTGTGAGATGCCGTACAAACACATACAGACAGAAAACAGGAAGATCAAGGTTTACTGAGGCTCCTCATTACTGCGCTCGCTGCTGTAGTGAGAAGATGATCAGCGGAAATCTTTGCGGTGAAATACTGCAGAATAGGAGTGATCCTGCTGTTCTCCGTCATTACATCGGTACCTGCACATTTATCGTGAAGAAGGTGTGCTTCACACAAGGTGGGAGGTCACCCCAAAACTAGAATTAAAATGGGTGACCCACCTGGGATAACCCCTTCATAAGAACCGCCAGTTTATTCCTCCCTGCCTATAATGCTTGTAGAAAAAGAGGCTCAGTGCTGAGGTTCACACCATCTACCGCCACAACCATCTTCAGTCAAAACTCCCATATTTAAGCCTCATTCACACGTCAGTGTTCTCCACGGACAGCACACGTCCCCATTCATTTTAGTGTGTGTATTCAGACATCAGTGTTTCATCACGGTTCGTGGGTCTGTGTTTTTAGCACGTATGCATGTCCTATCTTGATTCGTGTTCCCGGATCCCACACCCATTATAGTCAATGAGTCCATGAAAACCACGGATCCCTCACAGGTGTCATCCATGTTGCATCCGTGTTTCACAGATAATTAAGAAGAGATGCTTTGAAAATTATTTTTCAGCTGTTCAGTGTCAGTGGATGCAACATGGACAGCAAAAAACGGACACGCAGGCCCAACACGGATCCTTCACAGACAGCTTCACGGATGCATCACTGACCACCTGCTCACGGATTTGAGCACGGACACGGATGTGTGAATGAGGCTTTAGTGTGGGGCGGAACAGACCAATAGATGCAAGTTGGTCCAACAGCAACTCTTGTAATGAACCCTAATACCTTGTAGATTGTAAGCTCATATGCTCAAGGTGCATACTTATTGGGAGAGATTCATTATAGACCAGTGTTTTATGGTCCCCTGTGATATCCCCTGCGTCTCCCAACAATCCGTGAGCCAGAATTAAATCTATGGGAGCTCGGAGCTGCTGTAGATTTCTGTCTTCATTTGCACCATGAAACCAATGCAAACAAAGCTAAGCATGTTAGGCCCACTCCTACATGTCCTTGCCAGGCCACCTTTTTGGAAAGTGGTGAAGGCATCATAAAGATTCCACTTGCTAGAGGCAGTCGGAGGCAGTGTCCCCTTGTCTTTTGAGGGCATTTTACATGGAACAGCTCTTCACCATATTTTTTGTACAGGCTATTTATATAGGTTATTCATGTCCCCCTTGATGTTTCTTCTCACGACTAAATACATTTAATTCTTTTAATATTTCTTCATAACTAAGACCATCCAGGCGCCTTATCAGTTTAGTCGCTCTCCTCTGTACTTTTTCCAGCTGCAGAGCGTCCTTTCTATGGACTGGTGCCCAGAACTGAACTGCATCTTCCAGATGAGGCCGCACCAATGCTTTGTAAAGTGGTAATATCACATCCCTGCCCCGCGAGTCCATGCCTCCTTTAATGCATGACAATATCCTGGTGGCCTTAGAAGCAGCTGATGCATAACACTGTATGCTGTTATTCAATCTATGATCTACATGTACATGCAATTCCTTCTGTACAAGTGACCATACCCAGTATTACTCCCACTAAGACGAATGATGCATGTGCAGTACCCCAGACCTGGGGTAACTACAATTTGTATATATTGTAGTTTGCATCGTTATGTAGCTTGTATTGTTTTATTATATGCTTATGCAGTAGTTCCCAGGAAAGAAGGTTGGCAAAGGTTAGCAAGGAACAGAGCTAACCACTCTGTTCCTCCCCTCTTGGTAAGAGTGGGCTGGTCCTGTTTCCTCCCAGTGGAGACAAAAGGGAGAGGAAGCACATTACAGAGCTCCTGTACTGTTATAGATTCTCCAGAGATAACTACTTAAGTAAAGTCTTGGGAAGGTAGAACTGCTACCATCAGCACTCAAGACACTGCTGCAAGGTGAGGGTTTACAGCCAAGACACCCATCACCAGACTACTATTAGGCCAGTGCCACCTAAATGCTAAATTGCGACCATCAAACCTGCATCCATATCCCTGGTGGTGCCATACAGGATTTGCACTTAAAGTCTGCTGCTGCTTAATGTATTTGAAGTTCTACGTTGCACTCAGTAAATAGACTTTCATTACATTTTATTCTGGTCTCCTTCTTCAGTACTATAGTTCCACTGCAGCAATCCCCAGGGATCATCGGCCGGAGGGAGTACACCATGACACAACTCTTCATCAGGGGCACTACTACTCCCATCCTCTGCATTGGCTCCTCAGATGCTCGCTGCACATGTAGATTATTAGTATTAGTATTAGTATTCCTCTCATCGGTTGCTGTATGCACATAGAGGTCACTAGGAGCAACACGCCTATATGTGCAGCGTCCACACTCCTAGATATAGATGCCCAACGGCATAGTTAGGTTTAGCGTAGGACCTGCCTGACCTGAGACCACCGTGACGCTGGGTAGGTGGGCACAGATGTGTTTTGATCAAAATATATTGGCTAAGAGTCTCAGATTTTATCATATCAGAATGAGGTCTTAGTTTATACAGTATATATTGTTTGCATCTATTTTTGTGCACTAAAATTATTATTTATTTTTCTGTGATTTATGTAGATTATTAGTACCCACATCTATAAACTATACTATCACTATTAGAATAATAATAATAATAGAACATACATAACTAAAAGTCAAAAATAGTTCTCAAAGAATATTTTTGGGCTTGTATAACAGTCCTCGTTAGATATCGCTTAAATACTCCATCAAACATTCCTCTTACATATACATATAATTATTAACTAAAAGAAAATAATTAAGTGCTCCCTACAGACAATCTTACAGCTCAAATAAGAACTATAATCTGAATTAAAAATAGGTCACCCAATTCCCACATTACAAATTATAGAGATAATTACACCCAAAGATGAAAATGAAAGTCAGAATTGCCCTCTAGTGAACCGCCTCACCTGTGCTAGGAAACCTAGGGGCAAGCTCCAAAACATATTTTATAGACTGTCTTGTCAGAAAAGTCAAGAATGACAGCTTCCTCATTCTCTGTGGAGAAGTGGCACAATTATTTCTTTTTTGGGTAATTTCACAAGTGATCGGCACCCTGCAGAATTTCGAGCTCAGAACTGTGGACAGAATATCTGCAGCAAATTACGGTACTGCATAGTGGATGAGAGATTATCAAATCTTGTCCATAAGAGGGGGCAAAATTCCAGAGTGGAAAATTGACCTGTGGTGTGGATTTTTAATCTATGCCATTTTATGCTGCAGATTTCCACTGCAAATTTCACAAAAATCTGCGATCTGTGTGAGCGTGGCATACTTTCAGTTACGAATATGTGCTCCCCAACCCATCCCCCCGCCCATGCCAATTTCTTAAAGTGTAACTGTTGTTCTTTTTTTTATTTTTGTAACGTGTAGGGGCAGTGATACTGGCCATTTTTGTAATATACTTTAATTACTGAAATTGTACATTTCTATTAGAAAAATAGCTGTAAAATGGCCAATTTTGAGCCTTAGCAACACTCCTCTGTGTTCTGTTTTCATAACTATGGAGACTTGCTAACACTGACTGTTATATAAACAGAAGACAGAGAAGTGTTACTAAGGCTCAAAATGGGCCACTTTAGAGTCGCTTTTCTAATAGAAATGTACGATTTCAGTAATTAAAGTATATTACAAAAATGGTCAGTATCATTACCCTTTAACAGTTACACTTTAACCTAACCCCTTTACCACAATAAAAGCGCCCATTGCCCATGGCCCTTCCACTGCCCCCTCTTGCCCCTACCTGGTGCTGCCTGAAGCGATCGCCTCACCTGGCCACATTGGTGGTGCGCCTCTGCCCCCGACCCCTTTCTGCAGTAATGTCCCCCATGATTTCTGCCACCACACATGTCAATCAGAGGTGTAGCTAGTCATGTCTCTTCTCTACTAGGGTAGGTTTCTCACTGCTGTGACAATCTCCATTACACAACTCCTGATGTGGTGTGATCTCGCGAGAAGTAGGACTTGTCCTGAGACCACTCTGTACCATAGCTACCGACGGCACAGCATCTCACTCAGACCGCTCTTCTCTGCGCCGGCGTCTCTCTCCAGCAAAGAAGAGAAATAAGCAGCCATACCTCAATGGTTAGTCACTTCAGACTGACATTGGTGAAGCCAAAAATCTAGGGAGACATTACTGCAGAAAGTGGGGTGGGTGCACATTCATAAGAGAAAGCATGCCATGCTCAGGGAAGCACAGCCAACTAGAATATCATATATAAATATCTCACTTTTAGGGTTGGTGACCGGTCCTCTGAATAAAGAAGAAAACACATCCACTGTTTAGACATAAATTATTACAATCTTGTGCACAATAAGAGCCCATTCATTCAACTGTATTTTCTTTCAGTGTCCATTCCATTTGCGGAACTGTTAATTTCAAAGGATCCGGAAAAAAAACGGAAGTTACTCCGTGTGCATTCCATTTCCGTATGTCCGTTTCACAAAACCATAAAACATGTCCTATTATTGTGCACATAACGGACATGGATGGGACTGCTCTATTAGGGGCCAGCTGTTCCATTCCACAAAATACGTAATGCACATCCTCATTTTTTGTGGACCACAAAATATATACGGTTGTGTGCATGAGTCCTAAAAAATAGAACATGTCATATAATTGTCCGCAAGATGCGGTCCATGGCCCCATTAAAGTCTATGGTTCCCCAAAAATGCAGATTGCACATGGAATGCATTCCGTATGCAATCCGTATTTTTTAAAATGATACCTTCTGTTTTTTTGTGGATCTGCAAACACATGGAAGACATACAGAAACATTTTAACGTGAAGTGAATTCTAAAGATTTGAGAATGAATAAGCTTACGCAGGCTACGTGAATAAATATTTACTAAGTGATTAAATATACGATAAACACAAAGAAATCACATACAGAATAATAAAAAGTAAATAAACATCACTAGCCTAAATAGGGTGGAGACTGTCGATCATGCTATAACCCATGGCTGTCTACCCCTGTTATAACACATGACCGACACCCCAGGGTGTACAAGATAGATAGGGCAATCATACTCACATCCTACCTAGAATGGAGGCCTGGTGGAGTCTCCTGAAACAAGGTGGGTAGCAGAGTTTTAACCTGTTAGCCCCTCCTCCAGTGTGCATCATGCATGTCTCTGAGATCACTCAGGAATGTGGTCTTATCAGCACAATGGGGGATGGGTACTATCTTTAACCACTTCATTACAAAGGAAACTTATAAACTATTACACAGATTATTAAACATACATTCTGTTTTTGTTTTGTTTTTGGGAACATGTAGAAGATTTTGCTGAACAACTGATCCAGATATTTGTGGACCGCAAATAACATACGGCCGTCTGAATGAGCCCTAATAATCAGAAAATACCCTGATTAGTTACTTGTGTTTCCATACTAATATATATATATATATATATATATATATATCAGGGGCATAGCTAAAGGCTCATGGGCCCTGGTGCAAGAGTTCAGCTTGGGCCCCCCTTCCTTCAGTGCTTTGTGCTTTTCTTATGCGGCACAAGGTTCTTTGGGCCCCCGCAGGCTCCTGGGCCTGGTAGCGACTGCTACCTCTGCACCCCCTATAGCTACGCCCCTGATATAAATATATATATATACACATATACACAATATGTACAATAATAAGGCCCATAGTAATCAACCTAATTGATGTCCACATTGAACAAACGCTTTTGCAAGAAGGTCCCCAATGAGAAACTGCTATAGTAATCCATTGTAATCTACGCTGAGAACCAACAGCAACTGTTCAATTTCCCTGCAGCACCACCACAGCAGAAAAGAGGCATTACACCATGTCCACTGAAATAAAAGGGCTGCATGTGTAAAGCATGCAAATGTTCAGTCCTCCAGAGGGAGAGACAAACTTCAATAGGTGTGGGTCCTGAAAGGGGGACTCCTCTTTTATTTACTGTGACTTCCCTAATAGGGTACTTAAAAATATCTTTTATTCACCAGGCTGCCCTTTATACTGTTCCCTGCCAGAATTTTCTGCTCGGATCCAGCAATATAAAAGGAAACACGGCCATTATATAAGGCCTGCGGTTTTATTATTCCTGGTATCCGCTTAGCATCCCTTGTGCCTATTATTCTGTGATACATGTATGACATGTCTTGCCGATCTCAGATATCCCATACTGAAAACAGAGGCTAATAGGCTTATTAATCAGACAACTAAAAAGCACATCACATGGATCACTGACCTCGGTGGCAATAATTTCCTCACGTACATGCAAGCTGTGACTCATAGCTATAGATTGATTGTGGCGTAAAGAGTGCACATGACGAATAAAGCCCAATGGCGTTCTGTGCGCCAATTCCCTTCTTCTCTGGCAGAAATGGCAGCTGACATTAGGTCTAGAAATGCCAGCGTGCATGTAGCCTGAGGTAGTTCATTACATTAGTGAGAACAACTAAAGATTACGTTACTGATTAGGGTATGGGATCGGGTCTGGGGATTAGTCCAGGAGGCCTTAATTTCAATATAGTGTTCTGGGGAAGTATGAATGAAATATACGGTATACAGAATGTGCATGTCGCCTACTGTAGAAACCTTGCTGCAAAAGTGTAGCGGAAAACATTTTCTCAGGTGTGGAGTACGGTGTGCAATGGGTTAAGAAATCTAGAAGTCTTTGCAGATGGCCCCTAGACCCATCACCCAATTTAAGCCTCATTCACATTTGTGTACGTGTGCTGTCTGTATTTTCATGCGGACAGCACACGTACCCATTGATTTAAATGTGTCTGTTCACATTTCAGTATTTTTTTTACTGACAAAGGGTCTGTAAAAAAAAAAAAAAAATCACAGGGTCATGCACTACTTTGATCCGTGATGCAGACCAAGCACGCCCATTGAAGTCTATGGGTCTGTGAAAATCACTGACACACATCCGTGTTGCATCCGTTTTTCCCTGAAGACTAATAGGAGATCCTTGGAAATTAATTTTCAGCTGAGTAACCTCAGTGGATTACGGATGACACACGGATGGTAAACACAAACCAACCATGGATACTTCACGAATGAAACAGGTACGCCTTTTTTCACAGACGTGACACTGACACGGAAATGTGAACAAGGCCTTAGTGTGATAGGGAGAAGGGAATGAACTTCTTAGTGAGCAATGTTATATATAAATATGTCTGTTAGGCCTCCTGCACACGACCGTATGTATTTTGTTGTCCGCAAAAAATATGGATGACATCCATGTGCATTCCGTATTTTACAGAACGGAACAGCTGGCCACTAATAGAACAGTCCTATCCTTGTCCGTAATGTGGACATGTTCTATTTGTTTGCGGAACAGACATACAGAGACGCAGTGGCGTAGCTACAACTGACTGGGCCCCACAGCAAATTTTTGTACGGGCCCTCCCCTCCCCCATGACCCTCCTGGCATCACATTTGTGCATATGTAACAGTGGGTTCACATCACGTTTTTCCTATCTATAGCCTACCATAACATTTTTGTATCCTGCAGAGTCCAGTAAAAAATACATACGTTAACATGTATGGTGAACGGACGCCACTGTATGGATCAGTCTGAGGCATCTGTTAATGTATACATTAACCCCTTAATGATCGGGCCATTTTGCACCTCGTGACCAGACTTATTTTTGCAAATCTGACATGTGTCACTCTATGTGGTAATAACTTTGGAACGCTTTTACTTATCCAAGCCATTCTGAGATTGTTTTCTCTACAGAGCGCGGCATGGAAGGGGCTTAAACGTCCAACATCGATGCCAGCAGCGATGTCAGCTGTTACATTAGATTGTCAGCTGTATGTTACAGCTGACAATCTAATACCGCTCGGCCATCCTGAAAATGGAGGGGGGGGGGGGTGATTGAAGGGGGGGATGTTTATACTTACGGGAGGGTGGGTGGGTTGGATGGGTCCGCTCGGCCATCCTGAAAAATTAAAACATAGCAGCGCAGCCCAGATGTCCTCAGAGCTGCACTGCTGCACTCTGCGATTGGTCAGTCTCTGCAGACTGACCAATCACAGCGATCGTGGACGGGGGAGGGCTTTGATTGGCCCTCCAGAGTGTTTCTGGAAGCCTAAGTTTTAAGAAACAGTCGGCCCTGCGATCCAGTCTCAGTGCCTTAAGGCAGGGCAGCCCATGACGTGCAGGCACGTCATGGTGCGGTAAGAGGTTAAACTGATGGCAAAAATGTGATGTAAACCCAGCCTTAGTGCCAGAATAAGCACCAGTACACAGCGGAGCAGAGAGGGGAGGCCGCCATGTTCTGACAGAGCACAGCCTGGTTCTGGTGGTCAGGGGTGAGGACTGCGTTACCCACGGATCATTTATCTATTGAGAAATACAGGGCACAGTATAATATACTAGAATCTATATATTATAAAAATATTAGCCCTACCCTGGAATAGTAAGACAATTAGGGGGTCATTTATTAAACAGAACTATGCCTATATTAGATTGTGGCTCACAGGTCCTTTACACCTCAGTCTGCAACTTTTCCCCGCTCATGCCAGGTCTAAAAAAGGTGACGTGGGCAGGGAAGGGGATAGAGTTATTGCCAAACAATTATTGGATAACACTGCCATACAGTGACCGGATAACACCACCATACAGTGATTGCATAACAGCACCATACGGTCACCGGATAACGCCTCCATACAGTGACCGGATAGCACCGTCATACAGGGACTGGATAACGCCGCCATACACTAGATAACACCTCCATTGACACAGGGCACAGTACAGGGAATGACTAGGGGCACTGTACAGGGTATAGTAAGAGGGCACAATGCAGGGTATAAGAACGGGGTGAGGGGCACAGGATGGGGTGGGGCACAGTTACATGACCCTATGACGTTAGAAGGTCCTTATGGTGCATGCGTTTAGACACCATCATAATGAGAGGCAGAGGAGTGAGACAAGGGCCCTGGATGGACAGGAGGGGTGGACACAACAAGTAGGTGGAAGGTGCTCTGAGGGGGATTCATACAAGAAGTAGGGGGTAGGAGGTCTGTGCAGGGCAGCAATAGGAGATTGGAGGGTGGAACTCTCCATACATGAGGGAGGACAGGAGGGGGGGGGGGGAAGGTGTCATGGAGGCAAACTGCTTCATGAGGAGGTAAAGCAACCCAATAGCATGAAGCTGCTGGTCTACAGCATTCAGCAGAAGTTGGAAAAGTTCCCTGACCCCCTTCTGTCCCACACAGAAGATATAGCCACAGTGCAGACTCACTTACAGGCTGTCTGCATCTCTTTACACTGCTGCTCTGCTGGGATCTCTCGCCATGTCCTGCTCTGCTGGAGTGAAGAGGGGGCGTGTCTGAAGCTGGTAAGCCATGTCCTGCTCTGCTGGAGTGAAGAGGGGGCGTGTCTGAAGCTGGTAAGCCATGTCCTGCTCTGCTGGAGTGAAGAGGGGGCGTGTCTGAAGCTCCGCAGCACAAGAACTTGAAAGAGAGGACAGCAGCAGCCGGCCTCTGAATGCTGTCGATGCTCCCTTGCTGCAGTCTGATGCTGCAGCCCTGCTACTGCTCCTGGGCCCCTTCTGCCCCGAAGCAGTGGCTTCCCCTGCTTCCCCTATAGCTACGCCCCTGCAGAGACGAAATGGACAGAATTAGTGGTCCATACTGTATACCTAGAATAATGGCGTGAACCATTAAAGGGGCTCTCTGGGCGTACAATACTGAGTATGTGTCCTCAGGATAGGACATCAATATCAGATCAGTTGGGGTCCGACTCCTGACACCCTGCCAATCAGCTGTCTGAAAAGGCCACAACTCTCAGGATACCACACACAGTGTCATCCACTTTAATGGGATAGAAGTTGTGCCGTCCTCTTCTTGCCAGTGCCGCCTCTGTTGCTCGCAGGACATGTGCGCGTTTCCTCCAGCTTTTGAAGAGCCAGCGTGTGCACATCCTAATCTTCAACAGCCCATGGGCACCTTCCCCTGTGAGAAGGTACATGAGCAATTGGTTTTCTAGCCTACTAGTATCCTGCGAAGGTATGTTGTTCCATTGTCTGCCCATGTACCTATTCTGCCTGTTTCCTGGATTGTGACCCTTCACTACCTGACCTGACCCTTATCTCCATGTAGACTCTCCGCTGCCTGCCCTTACCACGGACTGTTTATTGTATTGCACGTACACTGGATTCCCTGATTATGCTTTTACCTGTCCCCTTGGTGCCCTGCACCATTGTCTCTGAACTCCATGGTTCAGCTGTCAATCATACAGAGACTACTCCGAGAGGTAGCAGCCTGGTGGTTCCCCTGTGGCAAAGTTCAGATCCCTGTGCAGGGGTTAAAGAGTGAAAAGAAGGGGGATGCCAGGATAATGCCCTTAGGAGTAGCCCAAGGCCAAATCTGTTGGTTGAAACTGTGGTTCCATACCCACTGCCATCAAAGCAATGAAAACCAATAGGAGACAAGCCATGGTGGGCATTCATGGATATCTGTATAAAAGAAGCCCTATGGACACCAGCTAATTGAGCCTTAGTGGACAGACTTTGTGGCCAGGCTATCCCTTCACAGCTGCTGAGCCAGAAGTCTAGCGGGGTATGCTAGATATGGGGCTCCGTCTGGATCATAAGCATAGGATGTGGACTGTAAGATCCTCTATAAGTGAACTTATAGAGGATCATTGTAGTATGTTAAATTATTGCAAGCACTGTTTCTGTTATTTGTTTGCTGTTGATTTTATTAACATTGTAATTGTCGTAATTCTGCTATATTACTGCAAAACATATCGTACATACAAAATTAACACTGAAATGAGTGGCTGTGGCAACGCTATAGTGCTAGATATAGATAATTGCCAGTAGTAGAGAAGCTGAGTAAATTACTTCTCATTTATGGACACAAGGTATATAACTAAAATCATAGAAAGAAATCCCATGGAAATAACCTGAAGGAGGCTACACAGGATGGCTGAGTCTCTGCGTCCTGTGTCTGGTCATAGACTGATTTATTAGTCTTGTGCCAGGAAGGTCTGCTTTCTCTCTTTTAATTGCATTGTAGCCCAAAGGAGATTTATTAAATCAGCGGAGGCTGCCGAGCACTGGCCACAGACATTTTATATGTTGTATGGAAAGTTTAGATCCTTAGAAGCAGAATCCACCTTGTTACCGGCTGTAAATTGTTCTTTTTTAGAGGAATTGTTCTTATTTGGAAGAACCGGCAGAAGTAGAAGTCAAATAAAGGTCCACAGGAAATAAATAATCGCTCCAAATATTTGTATTTTATCACCTTTGTTAGAATTTCAGATTGTGGTCATAAGATCCACAACTACACTGAAAGTGGTCAAAGACCACTTCTTTGAGAGAACCTTAAAGGGGTTGTCTCACCTCAGAAATTGGGGGTATATTGTTAGAATATGCCCCCAATGTATGATAGGTGTGGGTTCCATCTCTGGGACCTGCACCTATCTTTAGAACGGAGCCCGCACTGTGTATGTGCGCCTACCCTTTATTCATTCCTATGGGATTGCTGAAAATAGGCGAGCACTGACTCGGCTATTTCCGTCAGCCCCATAAAATTGAATGGAGAGGTGGCTATGCATACATGGTGTGTCCTCCATTCTAAAGACCTGCACCTCTTAGTCATTGGGAGCGTATCCTAGGTGAGACAACCCTTTTCTGAAGACCTCCCATTTATTCAGACCAGATTTCTTTGTGGGTGGGTCATCTCAAAAAGGTTTCAATATACCTCATTTCTGGTGGTCACAACTATTTTCTTTTTGACAAAACCCCACTCTCATAATCAAACATCAAATTTGCTTGCTATTATGTATTTCCGTCGGTTACATAGTTCAGAGGTTTCATTTAATTTTTAATATCATCCAGGGGCAGGGAGGTTACACATTTTTGTAATCTACTTTATTAGGGAAAGATGTTTCTTTGTACTAGAAAACAGGATGTAAAGAGTCTTCTTAGCAAAGATATAAGTGAATGTTACTAAGGAGAGCCTGTATTCAGTTTTTAGCATTGTACTGAGCGCTGAAGACGTCTGTGTGTAACAAGTCAGATCTTCAGGGCGATGGGCAGTGATAATTAGCGCACATGTCTATAGTAAGGGACTGAAGTAGTGACGAGGCAGCTGGAAGCCTCTGCATGTTACACACAGGAGTCTTCAGTGCTCAGTAGAACTGGAGACTGAAGACAGAATCCAACCAGCAGATGTCATACAGATCACAATAAATGAACGAAGATGTAGTGACTCGTTACTTATTATACACAGTGACTTCACTTATTATACACATAATCGTTCATACTTGCGGTCATTACTCGTTCGCTTTTAAATGGTTCCTGTTTATTACATGTAAAGATAGTGGATATATGCTTGGTCAAAAGGCATGTATCATTATTCAGTAGACCAGTGGTCCCCAACGACCGGCTGTAGCCCAGGACGGGTCCCTTGAAGATTTTCTGCCGGGCCGCGACTACACAGAAGAAGTGAGATGGCGCACGTGCACGGTGCAGCACAGCAGGAAGGAGGGAGAGCGTTCCTTCCTTCCCACTGTGATGCTGGCCAGCCACTGCCACCAATGAAAAGGCTAATGTCAGAGAGGGAGGTTGTCAGGGAGGGACTGTAAGGATTTCAGCCACTTCCCCACCAATGAAATAAAGATGAGGAACCAGAGGGAGTGTCATGGAAGGAGAAAGGAGAAGAACCTGGGAGCTCAGTTTCTCTTCCATCCACGTGCGCGGCCCGGAGAGTGTCACAGAGAGTAGTCAGACATCCAATCCAGCAGGGCAGCAGAGTCCAGTGACCGCCAGTCCCTTCCCTAAATTACACCTGTCATTAATCAGTTTTCTGCAGCCAACTCAGGCATAGTTACTATGTCCCCCCAACCGGTCCCTGGGAAAATTGTCTTACATTAAACTGGTCCTTGGCGTGAAAAAAAGGTTGGGGACCACTGGAGTAGACAACTTCATATTATACGAACTGATCTATTAACAATGAGCGATCATTTTTTAGCATGCTAAAAGATAGCGATGGACAAGGAACGAGCGATTAATCGCTCATACTTATTACGTCACACGATTCTCGTTAATTTTCGCTTGCATGCACATGAATCTGTACGATATTCACTTTGTGTAATAGGGCCCTTAGCAAGGCTCAGTTACAGCTTTGCTAAGAAGACTCTTTACACCTTGTTTTCTAGTATAAAGAAACATCTTTCCCTAATAAAGTACCAAGTACATGTAATTGTCAGCTAGGAACTGTTAAAACACAGTTTGAGCTAATACTTAATCCGCGATTTTTCTTTCCGGTACTGAGATCCGTCATAGGACCTCAAAACCGGAGGAAAACGCTTCAGTTTTGTCCCCATTCATTGACAATGATCAAATACCAAGGAGAGACAATACTGCATAGTATGACCGCACATCTGAATAAAATGCTATTTATTGAAAACACACCACATATACTTAAAAATTGTATACAATAAGAAAAACAATGTGAGGAAACCATGATAAGTTCCACACCAACTCAGGACAATACATCAAGTCCACGATGGGACACACATGATTACCCCTGAGGAAGCCGGCAAGACCGGCGATACGCGCGGGGCTCTCTACCCGGACAACATGCCGTATGATCACTCCAATAGATGAGTATTTTGAATATACCTGTGCACTCATGCATAGTCTTTGATATGATATTTTCTAAAAGATTCTTAATATCAGCCCTATAGTGGTATTTTCTTATATATATATATATATATATATATATCATTGCTACAGCCCATGTGTGTCTTGATGTATTGTCCTGGGTTGGTGTGGAACTTATCATGGTTTCCTCACATTGTTTTTCTTATTGTATACAATTTTTAAGGTATATGTGGTGTGTTTTCAATAAATAGCATTTTATTCAGATGTGCGGTCATACTATGCGGTATTGTCTTTCCTTGGTATTTGATTATGTTTTTCTCCAAACTGCGACCAGCACTCTAGTGGTTGATCTACCATTGTGCCCCCTTTTTCTCTTTGTCCCATTCATTGCAAATGGGCATAAAACTGAACGAAACGGAGTGCACCAGAATGCATTCTGTTCCGTTGCATTCCCATGCCGGACACAAAACCGCTACAAGCAGTGTTTTTGTGTGCGTCATAGGATACTGATCAAGACGGATCCGGCATGAAACATAATGTAAGTCAATGGTGCCGGGTCCGTTTTCTCGGACATGAGTCTTGGTCATTTTAGAGATAATACAACCAGATCCAGATTCATGACGGATGCAGCCGGTTGTATTATCATGACGGAAGCGTTTTTGCTGATCCATGATGGAACAAGTGTGAAAGTAGCCTTACAAAACATTCTTAGTCAATCTGTCGTCTAGCAGACATCCAAACCTTTCAGGTGAACAAATAATCGCTATTATATATTTGCACGCTACACAAAAAAAATGTGGCGGACACACAATATAATTTCTACAGGATGGATTATTCCCACTATAGTTAATACCGTGTCTCAGTGTTAGACAAGGACAAAGGCGCTGCCGTCTCCTGTAGGGTATATCATTGTAGGCTTCATGTCCTGGGTGTCACGTCTGTCATCGAGGTAAAAGCCTCAGCACAGGACAAAAATGTTTATCATCCATCAGGCACCAGTCGCTGGATCTGTGAACGTTTCACTCTTGTTTGATTCTCTGACAAATGATCCCAGACTTTGTTGGTTCTTGTTCCATTAGTGGGAAAAAATGAAATCTGTGAATAGTAAGGACAGGACTCTTTCCAGTATTCTAGTCTCTGATGTTGTCAGATCTTCTCCATCTATACACCACTACAAAGCAAGGCTGACGCTTTATATATTGTATATCGCCAATACGGTTTTATGAACGGAGCTCAATGATTGTAATAATTCTATATAAATCGTACAATATTCAGTACTCAGTTGTAGCTGTGTGCTAAGGTAAAAGGGTTTTCTAAGATTTTACTACTGATCACTTATCCTCAGAATACGTCATCAGTATCTGATCGTTGGGGTCCGACACCCGGGACCCCCCGCTGATGAGCAGTTTGAGAAGGCAGCGGAGCTCGTATGAATGCCGCAGGCTTCTCACAGCTCACCAAGCACAGCTCCATACATTGTATAGACGATGTGCTTGGTATCACTGCTGCGCCTAGGCAACATGAACGATGAACCGCCTAGGAAAAGCAGAGAGAAGGCCACTGCGTTTACAGAAGTGCTGCTGCCTTCTCAAAACAGCTGATCGTCAGGAGTCCCCCACCAATCAGATACTGATGAGCTATCCTGAGGATAAGTATTAAAATCTTGGAAAATTCTTTTAAAGGGGTTGTCCCATGAAAAATATTCTACAGTTTTCAAGCCAGCACCAGGATCACACAGAGAGGTGATATCTGATATTCTAATCCTGCCTGTTAGGATAAGCAGATAATTGCAGTAAAGTGATCTGTACAGACCAAGAAGTGGTGTCTATTATTAGGCTTAGTGGCCATGGCAAAAACTGCAGGATTTTATGTTTTTTTGTTTAAATATACATCATCAAAAATTCTTTAAAGGGGTTGTCCCACAAAAATATTCAACAGTTTTCAAACCAGCAACTGGATCTGAATACTTTTGTAATAGGATGTAATTAAAAATTTAGCATAGTCAGTGAGTTATTTAATAAAATGTATTTGTATAGCGCCACCTGATGTTTGTTCTTGTCTGGTTCACTGAGATGGCCGCACATGCTCAGTTTCATCCTTCAACTGCCTCCTGAGATATGATAGGGAGAGAGCTGCAGCAGAAAAGACACACCCCCTCAGCTGCAGCAGAAAAGACACGCCCCCTGAGCTGTAGCAGAAAAGACCCTCCCCTCGAGCTGCCAGCTTGATATAAATCTAGCAGAGCAATGAATGTGGAGATGTATGGATCCATGTGAGGTACAGGGCTGGTTCTAGCTTTGTTAGGGCTCATGCACACGGCCGTTGCCCGCCCGTGCTCATATTGCGGCCTGCAAAAAGCGGGTTCGCAATATATGGGCACCGGCTGTGTGCAGACCGTATCACTGATGTGGACACATTCACTTTAACAGACTGCAAAAAACAATAGAACATGTTGAATGGGTCTGGATCCAGTTGCTTGTGCATTGAGGACTCCAAATTGTGGTCCCCAATACACAGAATGGCCGCCCAATGGCAGTGTGCATGAGCCCTTAGAAAGAGATTGTCATGCACTAGATTATGTATGATTCTCATTTTTTACATTACTCATGAGATCAACCCATTCACATGACTGAAAATATCTGATATTAGGATAAAATTAGGATTAGAATAGCTTTAGGATAATTTTCAGTAAAAGCACGCTTCGGTTTTTGTCCGGCCACCTCTCGGCATGTTTGCTGTGCTGCGGCCACATCTCCCTCCTGTCCCCATTATAGTGAATGGGGTCGGGCCGCACTTCCAGCTGCACACGTGGGCTAGCGTTAGTACGGATCAGGCGGGCTGTTCCCCTGCCGGACAAGACTAACACTAATGTGAAAGAAGCCTTACACAGGTGAAAAAGACACTGGTCCATCAAGTTCAAACACATGTGATGTTATTTGCATTTGTAAAATCTTCAGCGGCTTTTGTCATGGAAATTGCTGCAAGTATAGCATAAGTTACATGCAGATTTGTAGTTGATTTAATTTTTCAGTGATGGCTGGTGCCTGCCTCCACCAGTGAAAGAAGCAGCACATCACCGTTGAAGCAGAAGCCAGTGGTTGGCAGCAGTGGAGCAGGTGACAATGCCCGGCCAGAAGTAAACAAGCCAGGGACGGGAAGATGCACACACAGGAGCCGGAGCACGGACCAGAGAAGCGGGCAGCAGGTGAGTATGAATCTTTCTGACTTTATGACCCACCCAGCATTAATTTATCAGTATTGCAGTGACTATTATCACTGATGTACACCGTTTACGGGGTGTGAATGTATGCAAAAGACAATCTATACTGTATGTACATACTGCATCCACTGAAGAATTAATATCGATGTGAGTATATAATGTATATAATGAGTGATAGACTGTATCACAGCAAGGGGAGATGCCACCCAGTATCAATGTGACCCTGCCTCTCCATATACCCTGCTGCAAAATCCAAAATACAGGGTGCACCACCTTGGTTGTGTGATCATTGACCAAGCACCACTAGCAGCTTATACTCTGTCAATCTCAGCTCAATCGCAGTAAGCTTTCCAGGTTTTCCAGTACTGTATTAAAAATGCTCTTTTAAACACACTTGTATAGTTTTTCTTGTGTTTTAATACTGGGAAAAATATAAAAACCTTGAAAAAATGTAATTTCTTTCATCACCTTATTCTGACCCCTATAACTTTATTGTAGTTATGCGTACAGAGCTGCGTGAGTGCTTTTTTTGCGGGGCGATCTGTACTTTTTTAGTGATACCATTTTGAAGTGTGTCTGACTTTTTGATCGCATTTTACAACACATTTTTGGGGATTAAAAATATACTAATGAATTAAAGGGGTTCTGCAGTTTTTTCAAACTGATGATCTATCCTCTGGATAGATCATCAGCATCTGATCGTCGGGGGTCCGACACCCGGGACCCCCGCCGATCAGCTGTTTGAGAAGGCAGCGGTGCTGCAGGAGCGCCGCGGCCTTCTCTGTGTTTACCGCAGGCCCAGTCACGTCACAACTAGTATCACTGGCCTGGGCGGGGCTAAGCTCCGTTCACATGAATGGAGCTTAGCCGCGCCCAGGCCAGTTATAGTAGTCGTGACGTCACTGGCCTGCGGTAAACACAGAGAAGGCCACGGCGCTCCTGCAGCGCCGCTGCCTTCTCAAACAGCTGATCGGCAGGGGTCCCGGGTGTCGGACCCCCGCCGATCAGATGCTGATGATCTATCCAGAGGATAGATCATGAGTTTGAAAAAACTACAGAACCCCTTTAAGCAAATAAATCAAACTGAAGAAGCACATTAAGATTCATTTACACATACAAGAAGGCAGATTGATGACTTTCAAAACTATTATCAGAGTAAGATGGTGTCACGCTCTGGTGTGGAGGGTATAGCCACACCAAGTGTAAGAGGGAAGGGAAAAGACCAAACAAGGGAAACGGTCACCTCCTGCAGGGAACCCTGAAACTAGGCCCTGACTGACTACTAGTATGAACAGGCATTAGTGGTAGGAGAGTTCATACACAGGAACCTAATAACAACTGACCCTATAGAACCCAGCTGCTAGTGACAGGGGAAAGAATCAACCCGTTCCTCCAAGAGGACGGACAAACAGGAGACTCCAGAAGGCAAAACCACAACAGTGAAAAGTAGGATAAACACAATAGGGAAAATTACACTTATCTTAATGCAGATATTGCAGCAACCGGATCTCAGCTGAGAACAACACCACACACAAGAAAGTCAGCAGAAAGTATAAACCGCAAGGAATACTGGGAGAGGAAGGGATAAATAGGGGAAAGATGATCATCACACCCGCAACAGCTGAGGGGAAGGGGTGTGGTAAACAGCAACCAAACCAAGAGCAAAACATGTCAAATTATGTCACTTTTGAAAGCCTAGCCGAACGCCTGCAACCTGATGCAGGCAAGTTCATGACAGATGGATGCTTACAGCTTAAAAGGGTTGTCCATGTTGAGGCAGTGAAGGTATAGACATAATAAGCAGAGCATACACAATTTTGAACTTGGTGCTGTCACTTGGATGCTCCCCAGAGCTGCTACCATGATGTCATGCAGCCAATCACTGGCCTCGGCAGTACAAGACTGCTGAGGCCAGTGACTGACTGCAGCAGTGATGTGAAGTATAGGGGACCGGGGGGGGGGGCTGTGGTTCTGGATGGTATGAGTTATTTTTTATTAATTTCATACCTACACAGCCTTTATAAACTACATTTACACAAGTGATTGTCCATATTGCCTCCTATGCTGGCTGGATTCATTTTTCCATCACATTATACACTTCTCGTTTCCATGGTTACGACCACCTTGCAATCCATCAGCGGTGGTTGTGCTTGCGCACTGTAGGAAAGAGTGCTTGCCTCGGTGGTGGCCGGGACCATGGGACGGCACATAGGCTAGTGCTTTTTCCTATAGTGTGTAAGCACAGTGTATAATGTGATGGAAAAATTAATCCAGCCAGCAAAGGAGACAATATGGACAATACATTAGTAGGTGCCTTGTATTACGTTTGTCTACATAATAAATGCCATTTGCCGAGGTGACACAACCCCTTTAACCTTGCACACAGGAGGGAAGGCATCGGCTGTGAAATTGTTAGTAGAAGGAAGAAACTGAAGGAGCTCAGCTGAAGAGATTGTATTATGAAGGCAGGAAAGGGTGTGAAGCTGGGTAGGATCATTATACAGACTGCCAAAAACCCTAACTTACTCATTGTGCTTCCAACTAGGACCATGGAAACAGTGAACAGTGGGAGCCCCACTAAATTCTGAGGAACCCCAACAGAGAGAGAGGAAGTGGAAGCACAGCAGAAGGCACAAAAGAGACAATGAAGAAACAGTGCGGGAGACATAATAGAAACTTGGGCTGAACTGTCAAATAATAGAAGAATACGCAGCCTTCATCACAGGGTCAAATACCAGGAGTCTTCAAGAAGGAGCCAGCAAGGAGTGGTGGGACTAGTGATAGAGGGTCTTGTCAGAGGGAGACAGGTTTTCTTCTTAAAGTAAGAAGCAAGGTCTTGAGTGAAGAGATCACTGATAAGAGCCTGTACTTTCAGACCAGGTTAAAAACTGACAGAGAGCTTGCTTGGAAGGCAGTGTATAACGGTCGTACGGCTGATGACATATATTTATATATGTGAGTATGTAAAATACGAGCCACATTTGATGTTCAATGTTTATTAGGGAAACGCTTAAAGGTTTGATCTCACTTCAACACATGGCATTTATTATGTGGAGGAATACAAGGCACTTACTAATGTATTGTGATTGTCCATGTTGTCTCCTTTGCTGGCTGGATTCATTTTTTCACCACATTATACACTGCCCGTTTCCATGGTTACAACCATCCTGCAATTCAGCAACAGAGGTTGTGCTTGCACACTATAGGAAAATGCACTGGCCTCTCCGGTGGTTGGGACTCTGGGAGCGTGCATAGGCCACTGCTTTTTCCTATAGCGTGCAAGCATGACCACCACTGATGGATTGCAGGGTGGTCGTAACCATGAAAACGAGCAGTGTATAATGTGATGGAAAAGTGACTTGTATTAACTCTGTCTACATGATAAATGCCATTTACTGAAGTCTGACAACCCCTTTAAATTGTGGTGCGTTCATTTCGTGTTTGCTGAATTGCTTCTGTCAGCTGCAAAAATAACATGACGGCCATCGCAGAAGTTCAAATTGACATTCTACATATAAAAGCTATTTTACAGCCGTCTGTAGTGTGTGAAATATCGACAGACTTCAGACTGCCATAAACCCAAGCTTCTGGTCTCCAACAGGTTCACATCTATACGTGTCCTGGATTCTGGGCTGCTATCCCATTGCCTTAGGATTCCCTCTCACCTACTGTGAACACCTGAAAGGGACAGCTAAGACCCCCCTACTCTTTATAGTAGCATATAGTGAAAATCAATGTATTTCTCTGAAACAGTAAGCTCTGGAACAGGCCCCTATCCATTTTATATCAACCTGCTCTCCCATGGTCTTAGCAGCATAAAGCCAGGAGAGCAGCAGTAAAGCAGCGGCGGGAGAACAATAGATTGTTTCCTTGGATTTCAGTGACGATATTTCGGTTTATCCTCCATCCATTATTAAATAACGGCGCCTCTTCTAGCAGGGCCGGCTAAGTCAAAGGGACAGATTGGTTTATTTGTGCTAGGTACGGGTAAGATCCAAGGACAGCTGGCGAGCCGGCCTTCCACTGGCTGCCAGCAGATGTTTTCCGCAACCTGTGCAGCAGACAAAAGAAAACCGAGACGCAGGAACTGGGAATTTCAAGCACAAAAGTTTAATTACCAGAATGATGTCACACGCACGGGCCAGAGGCTTGTCTAATGCACCGTTATGTTATTTTTCTATTATTTCTGCATTCGACAAAGACTATAATGGGAAATATCAGGTGTATTGGTGTGACGCTAAACCATGCTGGAATATTTGAGATTTACTTAGGAAATGGCTCTTAATTTGCTAGAGTCCCCGATGCCTTACTCGTGCAGGTGACAATTACGGAGGTAAAAATACCATGAGGTGGAAATCAGGCTGTCTACTAAAAGCCCTGTAAAGCTGTAATTTCCTCATTAAAATCTTCATTTGAATGGCTTTCAATGTATATGATTAGTTTACAACTGTAAAATCATCTGGTACCTGCCGCCGTGTTAACCCCTTGCTATCCCTGCTGTGACGGTGTGTATATAACCAACATGAGCCATGTAGTGATACAGGACTGAATTTACTTACTATCTTCAATCAATATGAGGGGAAAAAAGGGATTATGTGCCCATAGGTTAAAGGGGTTTTATTAGATTCTTACATGGATCTATCCTCTGGATAAGTCATCCCTATCAGATTGGCGGGGGTCCGACACCTGGGACCAGGGGTGCACCACCAATGAAGCCAGGTGAGGCGATCGCCTCAGGCAGAAAGAGGGGGGCAGCGGAAGGGCCATAGGCAATGAGCACTTTCATTGTGGCAAAAGGGTTATGTTAAGAAATTGGCAATGGGGGGGGGGGGCTTCGCCGTTTCAGTTTTCGCCTTAATCAGCAGAACGGCTAGGTGCACCCCTGCCTGAGACCCCTGTCAATCAGCTGTTTGAATAGACTGCAGCTCTCTGATGAGCACCACGGCCTCCACGAAACTCATCGTCCATTTGATAACAGCTGGGCTTCATATCGCAGCTCAGTCCAATTCACTTAAATGGGACTTAGCTGCACCTAGGCCACATGACTGATGAACATGAATCAAAATCTTGGCCAAACCCTTTAACATCCAACCTACTCTAGGATATGTCACTAATGTCACATAGGTGTTGGTCCCACCTCTGCGACGAGCACCTAGCTCTAGAACAGACCTCCCAAAGTGAAGAAGAACGCAGCATGCATGCACGGCCGCCCTCCATTCATTTTATGGGAGTCTCGAAAATAGCCGAGCACTGGCTCAGCTATTTCTGACAGTTCCATAACAGTGAATGGAGTGGTGGCTGCGCTTGTACAGTGCACTCTCCATTCATTTCTATGGGACTTCCAAAAATAGCCAAGTTTGACACTCGGCTACTTTCAGCAATCCCATATAACTGAATGAAGGGCGGACGTGCGTGGTGTGCTCTCCTTCACTTCGGGCACTTCATTCTAGAGATAGACCTCTGGGACCCGCACCTATCTGACATTGGTGGCATATCTTAGAGACATGCCACCAATGTTTGAGGTGAAACAACCCCTTTAAAACAAAAGAAGTCAGATCTTCAGAACTGGCAACCTACATCTTTATAATATATCTTCTGAAATACAGAAATGACTAGTTTATAGCAAAAATAATGTACAGACTCCGTTACGAGTTGAACCCAATGCCCCATACACGTTACTTATTAAGACTTGACAAATATTAAGCCATGTAGCTCAATAGCCTATAGTTTCACAACAGTGTACCGGCATCCACCTCTATACAACCAAATGGGTCCTCTACTGATGTACAAATTCTTATATTCTGATGATCAAGTCCTTCTGTCTTTACCCACTTCAAAGCAGTTTACACAAGAACCATAGGAAATCAATATGATCAAAAGAAAAAAAGTGGTGAGATCCTAAAGGGAATGATCTAGAATAGCAGTGAATGTCAAATGTGAATCATGAGCCACTGTCTTCTTCAACAGAGTTTGAGAGCTTCTTGCAATATCCTGCCACACCGGTACAAGAGGATGAGAAGGCTCCGTTGACTTTACCTTCAGAGGATAAGAAATTAGATCAGTCCGGTGGATAAGAAACTCTTCATCTTTTATGTTTGTCATTGTTTCTTTGTCACAGAAATGAAATATGTGCTGTATGTTCTGAGACTTGAATCACTGCCATCTCCTTAGGGATAAATGTTGATCTTGCTACATCCAATCCCATATTAAGGCAAACAGAAGGCAAAAACCATGTCTAGATGCCATTGTGGAAATCGACATTATTTATGGAAGATCTTCACTCATTAGCAACAGAAAATACAAGTTAAATAAGTGGTAAATTTATAATAGCCCCAGGAACCCCAGGGATTTGCCCAACATTCTCCTACTGTGGGTTGTAACCATACTGTAGACTGGAGATCCTTCATCCTAGATTGTTGAGCGGTTGAGGATTAGAGTGTCCATTAACGTCATTACTGTAGATGGGCTCATTTCCCTGCATTCCTGTCTAACGCGTCTTACTCAGATGTCAATAAACTGTGGAACATTGATGACGCTTTGTTACTTTTTGACCTGACCATTAAACAGGTCATATAAGTATAATAGGTTGTGGTCCAACCTCTGAGACATCCACCGTTACCAAGAATGAGGAGCTCAAAAGTCTCCATCCTACGTAGGAGACACTCTTCATAAAAATGAAAGGGACCAACAGAAATAGCTTGAGCACTCACATTTGACAGTTTTGAGCATCCTATTAAGGCCTCATACACACAACTGTGTCCATTTTGTGGCCTGAAAATCGTGGATCGGCAAAATACAGATGCAGACCCACTGACCTCAATGTAGACTTTTTGCAGACATGTTCTATTTTTTTGCAGAACGAACATATGGATGCAAAAAGCACACAGATGACCTGTGTGTTTTCCGCATCCGTATGTCCATTCCGCAAAAAGACATGTCCTATACTCAGCCACAAAATGTGGACCATGGACCCGCTGAAGTGAACAGGTGCACAAAAAATGCAGATGCAACATGGACAGTATGCACATTTTGTGGATCTGCAAATCATATGGTCATGTGCATGAGACCTAAGAGTAATACCTGTAATATACATAGGTCAGTGGTCTCATCTGTAGAGACGGTCATGGAGGTACAGCACTAAAAATTTGGTCAATCTGACAACAAGTATCAACAAGTAGTTACTGTATGGTGACAACATAACCAATTACTCCCTATCAACTATTACTGTATCATTCCAGAAACAAGCAAATATCTAGAAGCAAAACATCAGGATGTTTTCTGATATGAGGAGTCACATACATTATATGGACAATAGTATTGGGGCACAGCTCTTAATCATTGAGTTCAGGTGTTACATTCAGCCCCATTGCCACAGGTGTATAAAATCCAGCCCGTCGCCATGCTCTCTGCTTTTACCAACATTTATGAAAGAATGGCTCGTTCTAAAGAGCTCACTGAATTCCAGGGTGGTCCTGTAAACGGATGCCACCACTGTAACAAGTCAGTTCATTAAACTTCTTCCCTCCAAGATATTCCACCGTCACCTGTAAGTGGTATTATTGTAAAGTATAAGAGCTTACGAACCACAGCAACTCATCCATGAAGTGGAGACCACGTAAAGTTACAGAGCAAGTGCTTAGGTACATCATAGTGCCTAAGAGTCACCAACGTTCTGCTGACTCCAGAAGTGAATGGGATGGGACTGAGCTGCAATACCAAAGACAGCCGCTATACAATGTTCGGCGTGGCGCTTTGTAAGCTACGAGAAGACAGTGGCGCTCTCAGAACAGCTGATTGGCAGGGGTCCTGGGTGTCGGACTCCCGCTGATCAGATACTGATGACCTTTCTTGGGGCCTTTTTAAATTTACCCCTCTTCATAGATCACGTTAGGCAATGGTAGGGACAGTAGACAAAGTAGAACAAGGGCAGAAAGAGAAGACATATGAGAGAGATACACTCCAAGCTCACTTGATGCTAACAAAGAGACTCTTTGTAAAAGTGTTAATTGCTTTCCCCCATATTCTTTAAATCCACCACAAGTGGTATACTGTATTTTTATTGGGAGCAAATTGTTGGCGATACATAAGGCATATTTATTGGAAAGAAGGCGCCAAGGAAAGGCCCAGCTAGAACGCTTCTACCTTTCATTTGCAGAAATTCGAGCTATTTTCCGACTACATATCAGCAATCGGTATCTATCGGTTTACTTACTTTTCTTTCTGTGCTCTAGAATTGTGCTGGTTTTGCAAGCTCTATGAGGAAAGTAGCACAAGATGCGGCGTTAAAATTTCCCATAAGCATTGCTTTAATTGTCTGAAATTTACAAGGAAGTTGTGACTTTCATACTAATGTAGAGCAGATTGTTACACGGCTCTTTTTGTTGGTTTAGTGCATATCGCTGGGCTGTCTCCGGGGGTAAAGAGAATGTTTTATCACCTCAAAGGCTGCAGAAGAGATTATACACACATGTAATGCCAAGCATAGAAAATAGAGCACACAAATCAATTTCTTCTGTCTCCTACTGTAAAATATAAAACCGTTTACCAATAATAAACTTCAATGAGGAGCAGTGATTGACCACCTAGGATTGGCATTTACTCAGATTCACCTGTCAGTAATGCACAGCATCCGTAACGCTGGTTAAGACTATTTTTGGTTCCAAATTTGTGATAATGGATGCCTGATTGAAAAACATAAAACAATTCAAAAATGTAAAGGCTTGGTTAAGGATAACCTACACATAAATCACATGGGAATTGTCCCAAGTCATACAAAAAGTAAACACAGAAAATAACGAATGGTGTTGTATTCGGTACAATACCAGGACTCCTTTGCTGTTTGCACGATTTTCTTTGGTGTGGGTCATCAGGACCACTGATGGGCAGACTTTAGCATTTTACAGTCTAGGGTAGCACTAAAGCCCGCACATTAGTGCCGGTGACGTCACCAGGCTCACTGCTCTTAGCTTACCCATGGAGAGCCCGGTTCATCACTGGATCTCCAGAAAATGCCTTTGCCCTGCGCAATTCAGGGATATCAGGGGGGAGGAGCAGTGCTACTTGAATCCAGGAAACCCCTTAAAACAGGAGTGGAGAACCTCTGGCCTGCAGGCCATATATGGCTCCCGGCTCCCTGCCCGAGCATTCGCAGATTGCCGGCTATACACTAATAATACCGCAAGAAGCGCTATGATGACTTCTATCATCACATCACTTCTTGCAATGTTTGTAGAAGCACTGGTCCTAATCAGCCAGACTCTTGGAGGCCATATGAAATGATACCACGGGCCAAATACGGCCTGTGGTATTATTTCGTATGGCCCCAGCTCCCTGCAGATTGCCAGCTATAAACTAATAATACCGCGAGAAGTGATATGATAACTTCTGTCATCACATCGCCTCTCGTAACGTTTGTACATGGCCATCTGCCAACTAGGAGCAGCACTTCTACAAATGCCGCGAGAAGTGATGGCTTCTGTAGAAACGCTGCTCCTAGTTGGCCGACTGCCAAGTACTGTAGGAGCAGCGTTTCTATAAACTTCGAGAGAGGTGATGTGATGACAGAATTCACCACATCACTTCTCGCGGTATTATTAGTGTGTACAAGGCAATCTGCAAATGCTCGGGCAGGGGGGCAGGGAGCCGGGGGGGCCATATGATATGATGCAGCAGGCCGTATCTGGCCCGCAGGCCGCAGGTTCCCCACTCCTGGGGATGATTTAGATTAAAGATTGAACAGTACATCAGATAAAACAAAACTGATCTATGTGTCAGCAGCTACAGGGTGTTTGCGGTAAAATTGTTATTTGAAGGGTAAACAGTATTTGACAAAACTAATGTCATTTTTGGATTCAGCATCCCCAAAATACCCTAAATTTGTTTAACCATCATTGGCAACTAACTTTTTTTTTCAGCTGTATAATCCAAGCTGCTTGATGACAATGGGGAGCTGCGGTGGTCGATCATGGCTACAGAGGGCCAGTTATCCCCTATCCAATGGATATGGCATACGGTTTTATTGACCCAGGGAAGTTGTGTTTTATGCCAATTAATGCAAAACTGCATCAAAAGGCCATGGTTTTAGCAAAACAGTGGCAAAACTGCGCCATATTCCTGTGGTTTCACGATAATTGTTGTAATAAAACATAAACTTCAGACCACACATCCAAGCCCTTTCCACCACCTGCTGCCTCCAACTCAAAAATATCTCCCGCATCCGTGCATTCCTCAACTATGAGTACATGCCCGGATCATCTCCCGCCTAGACTACTGCAACATTCTCCTCTGTGGCCTTCCATCTAGCACTCTTGCCCCCTCCAATCTATCCTCAACTCTGCTGCCCGACTAATCCACCTCTCACCCTGTTACTCCTCTGCTTCTCCCCTTTGCCAATCCCTTCATTGGCTCCCCATTTCCCAGAGAATTCAGTTCAAAATACTAACAACTACATACAAGGCCGTCCACAACCTGTCCCCTTCCTACATCTCAGAGCTACTTTACCGATACATCCCCACACGTAATCTCCGATCCTCACAAGACCTACTTCTCTCCTCCCCTCTTATCACCTCTTCCCACAATCACCTCCAGGATTTCTCCCGTGCTTCCTCCATACTCTGGAACTCTCTACCCCAATATATCAGGCTCTCACCTACAGTGGAATCCTTCAAAAGAAACCTGAACACCCACCTCTTCAGACAAGCCTACAACCAGTGACCCTGCTGCCTCTATACCGCCATTACCAGCTCTACCCTTGCCTACTGTTTCCTTCTCCCATACCGCATAGACTGTAAGCCCTCATGGGCAGGGCCCTCTCTCCTTGTGTACCAGTTTGTAATTCGTCTTGTTTCATGCTTAGTGCAATTGTCTGTATTATGTATGTAAACCCCTTTTAATATATACATCGCTAGGGAATGAATGGCGCTTTAATAATAAATAAATAATAATAATAAACTGAATTAACGTCTAAATAAACCCAAACTGTATCAAGTAAAACTATTTTCACAATTTCTGTCAAATGGTGCATTTCATTATTTGCACCTTATGGGTCCGATCCCAAGGATCGGAAGCAGGAGACCCAGTCATGTCCACGAAGCAGCAAAAAAAATCCAACATGGAGTTCAGGTGCCGTTTTCAAGTCGATAATCTCATGGGGTTTTTTGGGGGGCAACAGTGCACCCATTAATAAAAAATCATATTTTAACAATCAATTTGAAAAACATGTCTACTGGCATGTCGGCCCAGATGCACAGGACCATACCCTATAGGTCTGTGATGGCTAACCTCCGGCTGTAGTACAACTACAACTCCCAAGATGTAAACTTGCTTGGCTGTTCTCAGAATTCCATAGAAATGTCGGTGGTTAGCCATCACTGCTATAGGTGAAGCTAAGCTACAGTAGACCAGTGGTCTGTACACAGTACTATCTATACTTTCTTATAAGACAAATAGGAATCCAATTTCCTAAAACTTGCTCTCCTAAAATCTTGAATGGAGCATTGCAAATAAAATGGGCTTGGTCTAAGCACCTGACATCAGCCACCACTTAGGTTGGGTTCTCATCAGCAATTGCCAATTCCCTTGTTCTGCTAAATTAGAGGAGCAAAACAATGGAAGAGCCTGATTCAGCCCATCACTGAACTAAACGGAGGAGGACAGACCCCCCTGACTATAATTAGGTCCATTCAAGACGTCAATTTATTACCGAACATGGAGGACATTTTTGTCCGGACTTTTTGACAGAATCTGCAAAGGGAGCCCCGAACGGAGCCTCAGAAACATATGTGAACAAGCCCCCATTCTAGAAATGTCACCTTTACAAAAATTCTCTTCCCTCATGACATGTTCGTCATCATTAATAGCATAATAAATGCGCCAGCTGAATAATATATCATGGTGGTCTCCAGTAAAGGTTTTACTAATGGATGCTGTAGAGCAGACAATCAGAAGCCAGCGTCTATTACACTTGACAGGTATTCTAGGAAGACAAAAGACCTCTTGAAGTGAATATGAGGTTTAGAACAAGCACCTGCTCTCAACATGTGTTTAGGGGAGGAAAAAACGATTCCTTACTATTCTAACAGTTTTTAAAGAAACAGACATAATCAAAAACAGACAAAACTCAACGACCATTGAGTTAAAGGGGTATTGTGGTAGGTACAAGTTATCCTCTGTCCACAGGAAAGTGGATAACTATCAGATCGGTGGGCCTCGTAACCCCTGCATGCTCCTTGCTGCTTCCCTAAAAGGACCACAGCGGCTGGTTGCACATGTCCTTGGCCGCTCCATTCATTTCCATGGGAATTCTGAACATAGCCAAGTACAGTGCTCGGGTGCTTGTCCCTCTTCATTATGGATTAGAAATATGGCCAGCTGAGTAAAAAGCCTTGGATGCTCAAGGGAGGTATGGGCTCTCAGTAAGGAGACCAACTGTGTATGAAGGCTTAAGGGAAATGTTCCATGAGAAAATAACATGCAAAGAGCTATCTCCCAGAGAAAGAGAACAATATCACTAGTTCTGGTGGAAGATACCTCTTTGCATATTATTTTCCTATGGTGAATTGCCTCTAAGTCTCTATATACAGCTGGTTTCCAAAAGAGACAGCCAATACCTCCCCTAAGCTGCATCCAAGGCATCTCAGCCTGCCAGAGTCCTACTCCATACTGATGAGGGGCAAACACTTCAGATCAGTAGCCTGCAGATGGATATTTGGCTTGGTTATTATGCCTTGTCGCATTCCAAGGCTTGTTGAAATGCTGAACACTGATTCATAGGAAGATGGTTCTCTTTCTATGAGAGAGACCCCTTTCCATATTATTTTCCCGTGGAGCATTGGCACTGTTCCCAGTTTTCCAAGGCATGGTACTGGCTCTATCGCGCTCAGTTCTTCTTGCCTCTACTTGGTTTTACTATCAGGTAATTTATTTTCCACTGTGGATAGGATACCCCTCAATGTAAGTGGTGGCAGTGTAGTGACGATTCTCTTGGACCGATCACAAGTCAACATTGTGGACATATAAGCTTCATGGTACTGACGTGGCTTACTTGGAACCTCAACAGATCAGGCACCAAAAAAGTACCAGGTACTAATTTCCACTTTGGCCGAGTGAAAAAATGGAAAAAAAAAACAGGCTAAAGGTGGGAAAGAGATATAGGTCTCAAAACACAGCTGGTCAGAGCTGAACACAGACACAACTGATCTGCACTCATTCACCATGAATGAGTGGAGCATTGGAGCATTTCATGCTCCGCTGCTCCCCATTGGCCTGTTTACATTTGGACACTGCTAGGCGGAGGCTTCCGCCTAGCATTGTTCCAGGTGATGTCACTGACTCTAATGGGCAGGCTTTAGCACCGCCCTAGAATGTAAAAACAGGCTAGGGCAGCGCTAAAGCCCGCCCATTAGTACCGGTGATGTCACCGGGCTCAATGCTAGGTTGAAACCTCCGCCTAGCTTTACCCATGGAGAGCCCAGTACGTCACTAGATCTCAAGAAAATTCCCTTGCCATGTGCGATTCAGCACAGGGGCGTGAAAAGCTTTGGTACTCTACTCATTCATGGTGAATGAGTGCAGATCGCATTGTGTCTGGGTTCAGAGCTTTACCCCTTTAAAGGGTTATTCTCATTTTAGACAATGGGGGCATATCCATTGTCTTATCCAGAACGGAGCCCCCAAACTGAATGAGGGCGTACTTCGCATGCGCAGCCGCCCTCCATTCATTTCTATGGGGCCCCCGAAATTGCCGAGCGCTGTCTCGGCTACTTCCGTCGGCTCCATAGAAATGAATGGGAGCGGTGGCCGCACTTGCGCGCTGCGCTCCCATTCATTTCTATGAGCGCAGCGGGGGTCCTCCAGGCGCAGCGCTCCCCACTCCGTTCTGGATATAGGTGCGGGTCCCAGCGGTGGGACCCGCACCTATAAGACATTGGGGGCATATTCTAGCGATATATCCCCCCATTATCTAAGATGAGAATACCCCTTTAAGAAGAGCCAGTACCCTGCCTAAAACAAAATTTATAAAACAACAAAATTTTATAAATCTAGGACATATTAGAGCAGCACAGACTCAAGAAAAACTGACTTCAGAAATTCCCCACGGCATGACACCGTCTTCTATCTTCTTCTCAGTAAAGGTGCTCAGTAAGGTGCAAGCTGTAGAAACAATCTCCATCTGTACCTGCCTCTTGGCAGAATCCTTGTACTAAAACGCGATGGCCTCTACGTAAGCTTTCGGTATTCCAGGCTACTCTTCTCCTTATCTCACTTGCTGCAGCTCTCCAAGTCTCCAGTGTTAATTACTTGCCGGACACTGACTACTGACTACCTCTCTGCTTCCTTTCATATTTCCTGAATCAGTAACCACACAATTTGTACCTGTTCAGCTATGGCACTCCAGATTATAAGATGCAAACGTGACTGTCAAGTCTGGTATAGGCTTAATAAAGACCAAACGTGCCATCAATAATTAGTAGGGTGAACCTCAGTATGCGGCACAAGGCATTGTGTAACGCCAGCCTATGGACCCCGTACCTTCCAACAGGCCATTACAGAGCACATCCTTCATATCTCTCTAGCAAACTCCTCACAAATAAGTCCATTTCTCTGGAGGCTTGCATTTCACCAGTAATTGCGAGCTATGAAACCCATTAGCTCAGTCCCTTACATGTAATCTAACAGACAGGCAGCATTATTTGCTTTTTAAGGTGCAGCAGGCCCTATGCCTAATCCTACTGGACTTTGCTGGATGCTGATATGATGCATGGTGTCTATATATAGATGGTAAACATCCTTAGGTAAGATACCAGATCTAAGGTCAACGAGGACAGTCAAAAAGGCATTTAGTACAATAAAAAATACACTAACAGTTAGTTTATCACTAAGTGAAAGTAATGTGCCATCCATCTGCTCTATTACAATTTAAAGCGTTTGCATAAAATACTGCAAATTGTACAGAAAAGCCAAAAAGGTAACATTCAGACGTGCCACCTAAGGTAAAAAACAGATACTGTAGGTTCCAGCAGAGCAAAAATAAGTCCTCATTTAAAGGGGTTTTCTGCTCCTGTGAGCGGCGCGGCCTTCTCACAGCTTTTCCCAGGCCAGTGACGTCACATTCATCAGTCACGTGGCCTAGGAGCAGCTCAGTCCTATTCATGTGAATGGGGCTGGGCTGCAATACCAAGCACAGCCACTATACAATGTACGGCGCTGTGGTTGGTGAGCCTTCTCAAACAGCTGATCGGAGAGGGTCTCAGGTGTCGGACCCCCAGCGATCAGATACTGATGACCTATACAGAGGAAAGGTCGCCAGTATTAAAATCTTGGAAAACCCTTTTAAATCAATATAATTAATGGTAGAAATCTGGGAAGCAGTGCTGGGATTGTTTACCAGAGATGTAACATGAAGCTCCTGGGCCCTAATTAAATATCTGTAATCGGCTCTACAGTTAGCATGTGTCATTTATAGCAGTGCTCCTCAACTCCAGTCCTCAGGGCCCGCCTACCGGTCAGGATTTGAGAATATCCCACAGAATGAATGCCTGAGGTAAGTCCTGAAGCACTGACACTAATGATATCAACAGCTCAATACTAAGGAAACCCTGAAAACATGACCGGCAGGTGGGCCCTGAGGACTGGATTTGAGGAACCCTGATTTATAGTGTTACCTTATGGCTCCCTCAGGCACCAAGCCTAGGGGCCTCTCTCTAAGGGTCCATTCAGACGAATGTCAGTCTCCATGCCCGTGTTGCAGGCGCCAGCCATATGGACTCCGTTGTACGGACGAGGATCCACTGACTTGAATGGGTCAGCGATCCACAAGATACAGAGACAGATATATGTCCTATGTTTTGCTGCGCGGAGACTCGGACCCGAAAGCCACAGAAGCGCTTCCGTGGGCTTCCGATCCATGCCTCTGTTATGCAACACATAGGACATATCTGTTTCCGGATCTTGCGGATTGTGGACCCGTTTAAGTCAATTGGTCCACATCCGCAATATGGGTACGAAGCCCTTACGGTCGTCTGATTGGACCCTTATAGAACTAATGCCACCGTGTAAAAAAGCATGGTCCAGATAGACAGACAGGCTCTCATCATAGCTGACCGACATACTGGCTTGTACAGGGGTCTTTCCAGTGAATAAATGATTGGTAAAAAATTTCAAGGGAACCTGTCAGCAGTTTTGAGCATGCAAAACTGCTGACAGCATTAGGCGACTTTCACACTTGCATTGTTGATTCCAGTATTGAGATTTGGCAGAGGATCTCAATACTGGAATTAAATGGATTCGTTTTTGATGTTGCACATCAGGATGCATCCATTCTGTTGTGTGAAATCAGAACATAAAAAAAACGTATCCGTCACTAAACACATTGAAAGTCAATGGGTGACGGATCTGCTATTTTTAGGTCAATGGGTAACGGTTCTTTTTTTTTTTTTAGGCTCCAAAAAACGGATCCGTCACCATTGACTTACATTGTTTCAAAACGGAATGCTTCCGAAAAGGAAGACATCCTGAACAGATCTCTTTCCATTCAGAATGCATGAGGACTAAACAAAAATGTTTTTTTTTTATAGATCCTCTGTCGGAACTCAATACCAGAAACCAACAACACAAATGTGAAAGTAGACTAAGGTAGGGGCTGGGTAGCGCAGTACAAATATACTTTTTGAGGAACTTTTATTATCAAGAGTAGTGTGAATAGGAATGTTTATTCTGCCAGATTCTGCTGCTACAAGTGTCCAGGAGGAGGAGCATCACTGTGAAGTACTCTCTGCATTCAGCTACTTCATAACCCTCCCTGCTAACCCATAAAGGTTGGTTCTTATGAGGGCACAGTGATTGTGACTACTATGGGCGGTGGTCCGTGCTATAAGGGCACTATGTTGGGCTTCCTGGCAAAGACCCAGTGAAACCAATGATAGTCAATGGGTCTGCACCATTCAAATTTCATATACAGGCAATATTGCTATGGATATTATTGTTTTGCATTCACTGACCCACATTTACTAATCCCGTCTAATTAGACAGTGTTACAATGAGACAAATTTATCATTGTGGGGGGTTCTGGGTGATAAATCTGGGGCACCTTTACACTCTTTAGTTTAGTTTACACATGAGGATTGCAGATGCTGCATGTACATGAGGTATTGATGGTGTTTGGTGCCACATCACGTTGGTGCTGGAGAGCATAAAACATACTGCATGGGTACACAAGCACGCCCATAGGAATTTGGAGGTTGATTGTTTGGCGCTGTAGATTACCAAAATATTTGTCTTGACTGGATGTATATCATCCCTACGCAATGATTGTCATTTTAAATGGGTTTTCTCATTGATAGGATATCCCACCAATGTCAGACAGATGCAGGTCCCAGCTCTGGGACCTGCACTTATCTCCAGAATAGGCCCCAGAAAGCGAAGGACAGCGAACCGCGTATGTGCGACGTGCTCTCCATTAGTTTCTATAGGACTTCCAAAAAAAGTCCAGAGAGCGCACTCAGCTATTTTCCGAAGTCTGACAGAAATGAATGAAGACCGTCCCGCGCATACGCAGCCACTGCTCCATGCACTTCTGTGGGACTTTTGGAGATAGCCAAGCCAGTGCTTGGCTATTTTCAGCAGTCCCACAGAAATGAATGGAGGATGGCCGCTAATGCGTGGCTGCTCTCCGTTCACTTCCAGGGTCCCCTTTTTCATCTCTGGGACCTGCACCTACCTGACATCGGTGGCATATTCTAGCGATATGCCACCAATGTCTTAGAGGAGACCAGCCCTTGAATAAAGGTAACTTTTCTGGAAATTCCGGTGCCTTGGAATTACTAACCATTGGTAATAGGAAGACCAAGGCTGGCCACAGTCACCTTCTAGTTTAAAAACGGGAAATGTCGATGAGGTTGGAAAAAGTCATTCTTTTTAGTTCATTTGAATAATAAATCTGTCTGAAATTAGATGTGCCAAAAGTAAATGTGGCCCTCTGTCTCTGTTCTGTGGGCACCGGTTGGTTTAGTTATGCCGGCACCGAGGCTGCTCACGTCACATTGGCAATTTAGTGGAGGTAATATAGTAATAAGCAGCATAATTGTAGGCAGTCTCTGTGACTTATTTAGCCAGTAATGTCACCAGTTCCTACTGAGCTCATCAGAAAACCAATTGGCTACCTCCGGCGCCTGTAGGGGACGGGCGAACACTAAGCAGAATAGGTCTCCATATTTCTCACATCTGTGCCCTGGAATGGGAACATTAGCTAAAGCAGCTCAGACAGGTCTTCAAAGAGCTGAGCATTTCATATTCAGGTGGGAATAAACATGAGTTAACTCAATGACCTTGATCTTCATCTGGGGAATGGATTTAATATACCCACTTCTTTTGCTCAATTGCGCTACTGGTCTAGATGTCTCTTGGGCAACATATTACTAGGTCTGAATAATTCACCATCTCCGAGCTACTGAGTGCAATATTGCTGAATATCGTCCCACGTATGGGACCGTGGAGTCCGGCTGCCTAGTTCAGTACACGGTAAGAAGGGTTAAAGGCACAGAAACCAGCCCTCCATTATCCTGGCGCAGATGTCTTCTCTTTAGATCCTTCTCCTCATCTTGAATTATCAACACATTGGCCATCTCATAAGGACGAAACTCAATTACTGTTTGCACTGAACGTCAGCCAATAAAATTCTGTCTGTGTCAGCTCACCAAAGTAAACTCTGAGTAGCGGGGATAGTCAATATTGAGCTGGCTGAGTAAACCGTGTACAAGTCTAATTTATACCCTTGATGCGTTTGGAATGGGAATACTGCCTGCTGAAGGGAAGGCGTGCATATACAGCAGTGCCTCGACTGCTATCCAGGAACCACATCCCATAACCTCTACATGGAAGACGTTGGGCTGAAATTCATGTCATGTCAAAAGAGGATCAGTCAGTCCTCCTGACATGTCTGTTTGACTAAGGGCTCATTCACACGACCGTATGAATGAGTCCGCATCCGTGCCGCAATTTTCTGCGGGCCCATTAATTTCGATGGGGCTACAAAAGATGCAGACAGTACACCGTGTGCTGTCCACATCCGTGGTTCCGTTCCGCGGACCCACAAAAAATACAGAGACCGTCCTATTCTTGTCCACAACTGCAGACAAGAATAGGCTCTTTTTACTACAGTCGTGTGAATGCGCCCTAAAGGATTGTATCCCCATAAGATAACAATTCAGGATCAACATCTGTGATGCGCCGTTTCTCCTAGAAAATAATGAATTAGGGGTGTTACGATTAGGGGGTGTGTCCACAGATCAATCCGATACTGTCCAATCAGTGTCAGACTGCGTAGAGACACACCCCTTTGATACTAGAATAGTACCGGCCAGTTGTCAATTTATTGATACGTTTCCAGAAGGTATGCTAGTGGAATGGCACATAAAAAAGGCTTCACCTGTAATTTCATGGCAGGTCCTCTTTAAAGGGGATGTCTTATTTGGGACATTTATGGTAATTCAATAGGATATGCTATAAATGTCCAATCGCTGTTGAGTCCCATTCCTATCCAAAGAACCAGGCCCCATAGTGGACGGAGGGAAAACCATGCATGGGTGCCATCCTCTACAGTCACTGTTATGGGATTTATCATTAGAGATGAGCGAGCATGCTCGGCCGAGCGTACTCGGGAGCAATTTTCGAGTAGTAGCATACGCATTTTATAATCTGTACGCTAATGCATACGCATCTTATAATCTGTACACTAATGCGTACGCATCTTATAAATTTGCACGCTAATGCGTACAAATTACAAGATGCATACGCATTAGCGTACAGATTAGAAGATGCGTACGCTACTACTCGAAAATTGCTCCCGAGTACGCTCGGCCGAGCATGCTCGCTCATCTCTATTTATCATACCAGCTGAGAAAGCGTGCCCAGAAGTCTCATAGTGGTAAATGGAGATCAAGTGGTGCATGCGCAGGCACCCCTCCGTTCAATGCTACGGGACTACGAAAATAGCTGAGCCAGTGATCGTCTACTTTCCAAAGTCCCATAGTGGTAAATGGAAGGTTCATCGTGCATGGGTTGCTTACTTTCCATTCACTTCAGGGCCCATTCTTTAGAAAGGATTGTGTCCCAGAGGTGGACCCGTACCTGTCTCAGATGGGAATACCCCTTTAATGTAACGGCGGTGCGGTCAAGCAGGAAACAAGCAAAGTGTGTATGTAATGTCTATAATACACCCAGGGAACAAGGTACAAGATATCTCCATGAAGGTGGGGGTATGGCAGACAAGCTAGAAGAGAACAAGGATTCAAAGCCAATCTCAAATACCAAAACCACTGCACAACAGCATACAATTTCAAACCATTATGGTTGTGTTCACACAAGGGTCCTAATGAACCCCACTGACACACAATAGGCCCGTCAGGCTCCAGCTTTTTTTTTTTTCCGCTGGGTGGGATGGCAGTTATCCTGTCCATAAAAAGCAATGGAAGCGTAATTGGACAGTGGCAGTGGCGTACATAGAGAAGTAAGGGCCCCATAGCAAGGATAAAACCAGGGCCCCCACACAGGACAGAAGGGTTTCTGCCTAAACCCAACGACCCTTGGGCCATTATTCCATTGCCTCATTTGCTAAAAGTTGTTCCTTTAGAGCAGGCATCCCCAAACTGCGGCCCTCCAGATGTTGCAAAACTACAACTCCCAGCATGCCCGGACGGCCTACAGCTATCAGCCTACAGCAGGGCATGGTGGTAGTTGTAGTTTTACAACAGTTGGAGGGCCGCAGTTTGGGGATGCCTGCTTTAGAGGGTAGAGTCCTGACCAGGTTTTCACATCCAGTAGAAGAGGAGATTATCCCAACTAAGACTGGGCCCCCACTTTCCCCGGGCCCCATAGGAGTCGCATGGTCTGTTGCTATGGTAGTTACGCCCCTGGACAGGGGTGAGCTCCAGTGGGAGTGCAGCTTATTAACACTTGGACATTTCACTTACATATTATAGAGTAGAATAAATATAATTAGCCCTACAGGTTTACATGTAGAATGGTAAGGTTATTTGTCAGTGTGATGATGCCACCGATCAGCGTCTTGGCAGCAGGATAGCCCACGGACACATTCATAGTAAGTAATATAGCGATATTGATTCCACGTGTCAGGTTCGCTTCTCCTGCAGTAAATTCCAGTGATTCAGTCTGCTGTTATCATTAGTTATGGCGACAAACCCAGCGCTGGGTGGGAGAGGGAGGCTTACAAGAAGAAAGACTATGTACTATCCTATGCCTGACCAGCTCAGATTGTAAAGACGATATAATGATGTGTCTACCACCGTCATCTACAGCACACCACCAAGCATGTACATTTGGAAGTATAATTTTCTCTTCCATTTTTATTCTGTTGATGTTCATCTGCAATGTTCTTCTTTCTACTGGATGAATTCTATATAAATGTCCATTGTCCTGCAGACTCCTTCCCTCCAGCAATGTTCCACTGTTGCCACTCCCTAACTGAGGACCTCCCTGTCCTGTACTTCGATTTTCTGCTCAGGGCCTCCATACCCGACAACTCTCTTGCTGCCCTCCTACCAGTTCCTCTGATGGTGCCTCACATCCCTGCACTGACTCCCAGAATCTTAAAGGGTCAGCACATGTGAAAGTAATGTCCTTCCAGCCAATGTCCAGTGGTCACAGGTTTCTTAAAGAGGGCCTGACACCTCTCCGGACATGTATGTTTTAGTAACTAACTACATCACCTTGTAATAACAATTGTGCATCATCTATTCTGATAACGTTTTGCTTTCTACATGTTATGAATGAATTACTAGCCGTTTGCAATGAAGTTCCAGATAGGTGTTACCAGCTGAGGGTGTGACACTGGGAGCACTATTTGGGTAGTGTCAGACTGTGCAGTGACTAGTGCCTGAGCAGTAAGCTTCTGAAGTTCCCTCTGCTGTGCTACGGTGATAGTTCAGTATATTTCGATGCTAACCTACCATAACCATGTTCTTCTGTCTGCTACCTGCCCTGACCTACTGTCTGTACACCATAGTGAAAATAGTCTACCAGCCCTGACCTTCTGTCTCTAATCTATTGTGAAAGAATCTGCCCACCAAGTATCCTACGCTATCCTAGCCTGAAGATTTGATTTGGTTTGTTTTGTCCATCCAAGCTTAAGCCTTATGTAATGGAGACAACACCAGGGATACCAAACTGTGGAAAAGTCCGTGGGGTTTAATGGAGTTGTCCGAAACAGGCAAAAAATTGCAAGGAGGGTGGACGCTAAATTTAAAAAAACAAACAGTCACTCACAAACATCCCTGCCAGTTCTGAACCCTGATGGGCAAGCCATCTACATGCACATCACCAATACCAGCCATTCACTGGCCTCAGTGGTGAAGTGCACTGGAACGGCTCACATTGCAGACTGAGACTTCGCAGACTCAGTCAATCAACGGTTAGTATAAAGATAGGCACAAGCATCTAGCCATGTACTAGATTTACCATACAGCCTGCGCCACTGTGACAAAACTGGTGCAGGTCTAGACTAACATGATTCCGTCTACAGAATTGGTAAATCTGCCCTATTGTGTTCATTAACTGAGACTTCCACTTCTACATGAGCTAAAGGACTACTGTATAGGTCTGTGATGGCTAACCTCCGGCACTCCAGCTGTGGTAAAACTACGACTCCCAAGACGTACACTTGCTTGGCTGTTCTCAGAACTCCATAGAAATTAATGAAGCATGCTGGGAGTTGTAGTTTCACCACAGCTGGAGTGCCGAAGGTAAGCCATCACTGGTATGGGTCTACTCTAAGCGTCTGCTTTAGATGCTAATACACCCAGATAGAAAGGTCGAATTGCTGCAAAACTCAGCATGTATGGGGCCCTAAAGGTGCTTACCCGATTGCCCTATAAAAAGGCACTCGGAGGCTAATTTTGAGTAGTGTACGTCTTAGTGAGAGATCTCTGACTCCTAGACATGCCTCAAAGACATTTCAACCAGTTTACAGACTTTGAGAGGGAACACATCCAAGTTTTGTTTGGGATCCCATGATGGTTGGGAAGCATGGAGGCCTCGCGGTGAGCGCTTCAGTCCTGCCTTTGCTGTAGAGTGACACACTGCCTCAACTGCTGGTGTGATGATCTGGGGAGCCACTGAATACCGCAGTCACCGCTACTAGTGATATGAGGGACACTAAGGGTACATTCACACAACTGTGTGAATGGGTCTGCATCTATTCCGCAATTTTGTGGAATAGATGCTGCCCCGTTCACTTCAATGGACGGCGTGCGATCTTGCCGAGCCGCGGCTCCGCAAGAAAATATAGAACACGCCCTATTCTTGTCCGCAACAGCAGACAATATGCATCTTCTATGGGGTACCGGCGATGTGTGTTCCGCTAACACACACTGTTCGGCATCCGTGGCATTGCGGATCCTCATTTTTGCGGACCCGCAATATCACGGCCGTCTGAACGGCCCCTAACAGCTCAGCGATGTGTGCAGGACATCCTGCGGCCACATATGTTACATCTCATGGAAGGGTCCCCAACTGGCATTGGGATAATGCTCACCCATACACAGAAAGGGTTTCCCAGGAGTCTCTGCCAAACCGTAGCACTTCCTTGGCCTGCTCGGTCACCAGATTTATCCCCATTTGGGCATTTATTGGACCAGCTATGATGCCAGCTTCGGCAAACTATGAGTGTGCAGGATCTACAAGCCCAGCTGCAATATCTGTGGGCAAATGTGCCACAGGATACCATATGGAACCTGTATACCGCCATGTCCAGCCATATCTCATCCTGTATCCAGGCTAGAGGCGGCCCTATAGTAGACTAGAGCCTCCTTGCCTTTTTACAGTTTTCCCCAATAAACCGATCCTTTCGCTCTAATATACTCATCACTTACATCTATAATCATTACATTCACACATAGAAAGCTTAATTCCAACAACACCTTTTTATTCCGTCAATGACACGTAGAACCTCCCAGCCGAATATCATGAAACGCGCTTGTACTGTAAATGTGCAGCCACAGCAGCCATGTTTTTATTTTATGTACATAATACAGTGGGGCATAAAATTCAGCTATTATAGAATCAGAAGGTGTCTGAAGCTATAAACTCTGAATAGCGCCACAGTACAATGCCCCCCGTGTAATAGGAAGAAAAGAGGACGCGTACGTGTCCGGAATACCTTGACAAAAGATAATTACCGTTTTGAGGTTAGGTTGTACAACTATAGGTGATATGATCATAGATTTCCTGGCTGGATGAGTAGAATGGCTTGTAACAGCGGTTGGCTCTATCAATGCTGTTATCATAAAGGTGTGACAATGAAACACGGACACAATTGGGAAGCAACATGTTGTTGGCACTTCCAGCATAGCAGGAATAATACCGCCGAGGAAAAGCGGCTTAGCTATATAAAATGCCTGAACAGGAGGGGAAAGGGTTACAGTCAGTGAAAGGACGAGAGCCGGCTAAGGAACGGCATGGTTTGCTTGTTAAATTCAATACTCAATGCTTCAGCACAGTCTGCTTATATCAGCACTACTAATTTTTGCCCCAAGCATCGGCCTGCTGTTTTTCTAAAGACATAATTCCCTATATGTGTAATGTGAAGGTTGAATGCACAAGGGAGAGGTTTATGAGCGGCCCAGTGTGTAGAAATATAGACTACAGACTATGGGGGAGATTTATCGAGAATGGTGTGAAGGAAAACTGGGGTAGTTGCCCATAGCAACCAATCAGACTCCACCTTTCATTTTTCACAGCTCCTTTGGAAAATGAAAGGATCAATCAGATTGGTTACTATGGACAACTCAGCACCAGTTTTGATAAATCTCCCCTTATATCTCTATAGGTAAATTCACACGCCGTAGGCGCCTGTAGTACGGACTGCAGTTCCGCAATATGGAGCCGTGTGAATCCCGTATCATAGATGCAGACCCGTTGACTTGAACGGTACAGTGTGGTGCACAGAGCAGAAGCAAGGACCAGTAGCCAGCTGAAGCGATTCCGTGGGCTTTTTGGTCCGTGCGTCTGCATCGCATAAGATAGGACATTTCCTATCTTTTGTCATATATCGAGGTTCGCGGACCCATTCAAGTCAATGGGTCCTTGCCGCAATATGGGATTCACACAGCTCGTGTATTGCGGACAGCACACGGCTTAAGTTTGTGTGAATGTACCCCAAAGGTGGATTCACACATAGGTTTAGGGATCATGGACACGACCTTATCCGTTTTCCGGTATGCAAATCGCGGATCCGCAAAACATGAATCCCGGCCAAGTGCATGCTGCCGTTTTATTTTTCACTTCAATAGACGTGTGCTCTATCTGCATCTTTTTCAGCCCTAATGAAATGAATGGGTCCGCATCTGTGGATCGGATGCGGACAGAAACTAGGGTCGTGCACAGGAGGCTTTATGGTTGTGTTTTTCAGTAGTTTTGCGTTTTTGTAGCATTTATTGCACCTGCAGTTTTTGGTGCATTTTACTAAAGAAAATGCCAGATCCAGATTTTAACTGAAAGTCTATGGAAAATATGAAATACTTTTTTTTTCTTCTTTTTTTCAGTTTGGTGGCATTTTTTATGTCTGGCTTTTTTTTAAATTCTCTTTCTCTACAGAAGAAAAAGGGGCTGAAGAAAAACACTATGCTCACAATAGCATTGAAAAAAAATTGCATCTGGCATGGTAAAAACACAAGCCGTTTCTCCAGAGCAAATCTGTGTGAGAAGGAAGCCCAAGCTTTTTATTCTTTTTAGGGCTCATTCACACGGCCATTGTTTGGCCGTCCCATGCATTGGGGACTGCAATTTGCGATCCCTAATGCACGGGTAACATCTGCGAGGATTCCGCAGATGGATCCAGACCCATTCAAGTTGAATGCACTACTTTTTTTGCGGTGTGGAGCCCAAGGAAGCCTTCCGGATTGTGGATCCATTCAAGTGAATGGGTCCACATGCATGATGCGGGGTATACACGGCCGGTGGCTGCATACTGCGGACACGGTGTTGCAAAAGGGCATGGCCGGGCACATGAGTCCTTTATGAGATCTCAAATTCGGAAATCCAAATAATTATAATATCAGATGCACAAACACTGGAGCGCCGTTAAATCCCAGTATCCTGCTCCTCATATCACATACAGGAAGCTGAGATATGGGGAGTTGTTTGGTAGGGTCCTCACAATGGACATTGTTTAAAGGGGTTGTCTGATCTGAGATATTGTCGGTATATCGATAAGATATGGCACTAATATCCGGTATATGTATGGACCTGCACCTATCTCCAAAACAGTACCCCCGGAAGTGAGCGGAGATCAACCACGGAAGTGCATTCATCTCTATGGAACTGTCAAGACGAGCGCTAGTTACATCTGGTGGTCCCACAGAGGTAAATTGAGCGGTGGCCACGCGTAATTTCTATGGGAATGCAGAGTATGCTGCTCATCTGCGGTTCTCTCTCCTTCACTTTCGAGAGCCTGATGGGTTCAGATTGTGTTTTTCCACCCCATAGGCTAATATGGGGGAAGTCCTTATGCTGCGTATTTTCCGGCAGCTTTTTCCGCCACGTGTGATAGCACCCTCAAAGTGGCCAATGGTGATTTTCTTTCACTAGCAAACACTACAAGTTGAGAAAAAGTATAATTTCATGATTGGTCTACCCCACATCAGAACCTTCTCCAGCGTTAAGACAATAGCAAACAACCCCCCTCAACCATGTTTCCAGAACAAATTCGAGTACGAGGGAGGGCAAGAATACTGGGGTTAACTTTGGCCAAAGCTACATTTTCAGGTTTTATACACTGTAATCAAGTCACAGCTGATCCAGAAGAGATGACCACAGACTGATACTAGGCCAGGTATTTTAGATGGTTTTATTGGAGCCATCAAAGAAGGGAATGAAAATTATACATTTTCCTCTGCACTAGAACGAACGGATGCGTTTGCCAGAAACTAGCAATTCTGACACATCAGAAAATACAGTTGGCAAGTATAGTCATTAAAGTGCCACCTGTACCATGTGAGCCCGGTTCTTGTCACTGCTTTAGATCTTGCTAAGAAGAAAATATCTACTGTAAAGTAATCTTCGATGGTGGCTGTAGTCTGAGTTTCCCATGTAGGTGCTTTAATGTCATTAATGTGATTATCTAGTTAATGTATTTTCAAATGACTTCTTAGGGTATAGTCACATGGTCAGGTTTCTGCATGCAGTTTTGGAAACCAAAACTAGGAGTGAATTAAAAGGAGAAGACATACAAGAGCACATTTATTAAGACCAGCAGTGGATCACTGAAGTTATATAGAGGCACCAGCTTCTTTGCTGTCTTAAATTTAAACCGTTTTCTATGCCTAAACCAGGTGTAGAAAATGACCTGGCGTGAGCAGGGAAGTTGTCGAAGATTCTGCTGCAACATGGCATGCAACAAAATCTGCGTCAGATATACGCCACAAAATTCGGTCTGAAGTTTAGCAAAACTTTGATTCGCAACGAATCTGCATTTCCTTGCACTTTGTGGTAACGAATTAGGTTTTCCTAAAATGGCAGCTGCACATGTTAAAAAGTAAAAAGCCCGGATAGTGAGATTACCCATGCCGTGCAGCCAGCCATTCCGCAGATAGCCATCCCTTGTGACATCACAGCCCTATAAAACCATCATCCCAAGTGGTCTCTGCCATTGTTGTGTGAGCTGAGCATACAGAGAGATGTGGCAAGCGCTCATGCGCTAGGGACAGTGTTTCTGAAAACGATTAATAGAAGAATATCGGGGGGTGAGTGCAGGGAGACTGGAGGGAGACTTATTCTGCATCCGTTTTATTTAATCTTACATTTACTTATTCCTACATCAGCCGTAAACTAAGATATGTAATTCAATACCAATAAGATGGAAGCCATTATAATTCCAGTGCCAACGTGCCAACCAGTACCATCCAGTCTGCACCCCTTAGGGCAATGATGGCAAACCTTTTACAGACCGAGTGCCCAAACTGCAACCCAAAACCCACTTATTTTATCGCAAAGTGCCAACACGGCAATTTAACCCCATGTACTTTATCAGTTAGCTATAATAGCCTGCCTACATTCAGTGCACTACCTGTGCTGCTCATAGTGTGTCCTGCGCTAATGAATGGCAAGAAAAGTCTAAGGCATATTGGTACACCATAGACTTCTTCCAGGGTCCGGGTACCCACAGAGGGCTCTGAGTGCTGCCTCTGGCATCCGTGCCATAGGTTAGCCACCACTGTCTTAGGGGGCCCAGGTCTTGATGATGACTATCCTCGTCTTTTGCTGGCTTTTTTTCTTCTAAATCATCCATCTTGGTCTCTATGTCCTAGGAAAGTTAGCAAGATGCAGAGAAATGAGGAGCTGGATGCTCCTGATGATGTATAGTCATCGATATTAGACGATGTGGAAAAGGAGGAAAAGCAGATGGCAGAAGAAGGGCTCCCACCTGTAGGGCATGAGAGCGCTAGGGTTGGAGAAGTGGGTATGCCAGAGCATTAATATTCTGTGTTTATTGTCAAATAACCTGCAGGAGATTGTAGGCAAGAATTGCAATAACATGCTTATTGTCCCCCCAGTGAACTAGCCAAACCCCATACCAGTAACAGTCCCTGTTTAAAGGTGCCGCGCGGCCATTAACAATGAAAAAGGACTATACAGTGCGGTCCTAATTATTACATGCCAATTGGCCGGATGGTTCTTCACTGCATGGCCGCCACTCCGTGTGGCCGGACCCTAAGGCAGAGTGGCCTGGGTATACCTGATTTATAGTGATTCATGACATATTCATTTGAAACAAATCAAATTTTTTGGCGAACTATGGTGAAGTTGCCAAATCAAATTTTTCAAAGCTTTGCTCATCTCTGGTGGTGGGTAACAAGGTTGTGTCCACCCTTTACTGTGCGCATTCAGATCAATGAGCTGGACAAACAATGTCAACTTTGTCAGGTCCTCCAGAGCTTTGTAGTAGCTCTGCTCTTCTGCTGATACAGAATCTTCTTGAATGGTGGACTGCCATCTATTAACTCAGAATGTGACAATACAAAATAATAATTTTAGAGTAATCTATCCAGAAAAGTGTATTAAAATAGGCCTCCATTGGACAAGGTGAAGGAACTCATGTACTACTAGCAAAGTACTGTATGTTACACAGGACACGATTTCCAGAACCTGCCGTATCCTAGACATTCATAAAAACTATGAAGGTCACTTGTAGAGGCCCTAGTGACTTAGATTTTAAAATACTTGATGAACAAGTAAAATCCAATTGTAACAGAAAGAACTTTGAAACACTTCCTTGTGCATGCGCTGAAAATCTGTCAGAAAAATATAAGCTGTCACACACAACAGATAGCGGTGTTGATAGGCTGCGGACTAAAGGATGTCACAAAATGGCCTTTATGTGCAAAAAGAACCACACGGAATCGGAAGTTCCCCTCAGTTGTGAATAATGTATTCAGTGAGATGAAGCTAGATTATAGGATTACTTATTATTAATATCGCTCCACCATACACTCAGGTAATCTGCATAGTGGCTCAGTGGTTAGCACTGGTGCCTTGTGGCGCTGCGGTCCTAGGCCTGAATCCAACCAGAGACAACATCTGAGTGGAGTTTCTATGGTTTGCGTGAGTTTCCTCCCACACCCCAAAGACACACTGGGGACAAGGAGTAATGGTAATATCTGTAAAGCGCTGTGGAATATGTCAGTGCTATACAAGGGAGTATAATAAATAAATCACCCTAAACTGTTAGGGCTCATGCTCATGACAGTTGTTTGGGTCCACATCCGGTCCGCATTTTTTGCAGGTCAGATGCGGACCCATTTGCTTCAACGCGCTGCAAGAGATGTGGACAGCACACAGTGTGCTGTTCGTATCCGCATGTCCATTCTGTGGCATCCGCAAAAATTATGGACAAGGATAAGAGAGTTTTACTATGGGCAAGACGTTCTGTTCCACAAAATGCAGAAGGCACACGGCCGGTATCAGTGCTCGATGACGGCTGTGCATGAGCCCTTAATAAAAGGTCCTGCTTCTTCTCATGACTGTTTTTTCTCCAGTTAGTCCTCTTGATATGTGAACTTTTCCATCACAGTGGACATAATACAAGCACAAACAATCTAATTAATTCATGTCTAGCTGCCGGCTGTCCTGAATAGTATCCAGTATCTGTCAACATATTAGGTATCGAGAGCACATGGAGCGGGTGACACAGAAGTCCAAAACCTGAAACTGTGCTGCGCCTATGGCTCAGGAGGACGTGCCCGTTTGTATGCTACACAGTAATATATAATATCAATTATGTGAATATACAATATAAGCACTGTTCTGACTTGTAGACCAGCCAGCACCCACATCCAGTACTAGCCTGAATTAACTTTTTAAAGATGTTATCCCTCTGATTAAAGGGGTTTTCCAGGCTTTTAATATTGATGACCAAGATAGGACATCAATATGAGATCGGCGGGGGTCCGACAGCAATGTAGCAACCATCAATATTAAAAGCTCAGACAACCCCTTTAATGTAAATCAGACATCATATAGCTATGACAGTCTCTTGTTCACAAAGCTAGAACCAGCACTGTACCACACATGGATCCAGAGCTCCCCTTTTCATTGCTCCAATTGCTCTGCTATATTTAATTCGTTGGCGGATCAGGGGCGTGTACGTTCTCAGGGGTGTTCATTATCAGGGAACATGTCCTTTTTCTTGCAGGTCTCTGCCTGTAACTGTCACAACGTCCAAAAGAAGATACAATTGAGGGATGGAACTGAGCATGTGTGTCCACCTGAGAAATATGGCCAGAGAAATAAGGATAAAACAGCAGGTGGCGCTCTACAGACAAAGTTCATTGAATAACTCAGAGGCTATACAAAATGTTTAATTACATGTAATTACAAAAGAATTCAGGTTCTGATTTAAAAAATTTTGAATTTTTTTGTGGGACAACCCCTTTAAGATTAAAATTAAGCAAGATAAGAGTGAATAACAGCGTGCACATTGCTTTTAGGCAAAATGCAGGATTGTTCATACCTATGAGGAAAACATGATCATTTTGATAAACTAGACCTTAAAAGAACACTGTACCTAGAAATAAATGATACAACTACAGAGAACACAGGGGTTAATCTCCTGTTGATCTGCGCCGTTTTCCACTGAGATCAGCTGAGGAGGCGTAGGGCTTGATCTTTCTGTCCAACTACAGAAAGAGCATTGGGGGGGAGGCTCCTGCTGCAGCCAACCATCTTAGGGCTCATTCAGATGGCCACGAGTGTTTTGCGGTCCACAAGTTGCGGATCTGCAAAGCATGGATACGGGCAAAACGTGGAACTCACAAGGCCAGCCCTATACAGAAAATGCCTATTCTTGTTTTTTGCGGGGCGTGAAGCGGAACTACGGATGCGGACATCAGACCACATCATACGGTCATGTGAATGAGCCCTTAGAGGTAGACACAGGGCTGTGAGGACAAGAAGGGGGTCATGGCTGAGGTAATGGGAGACCTAGAGAAGATTTCTTTATATTTTTCTCGAAATAAAAAAGGATTATGACACGACAAGGGCTGGAATTGCTGCGAGATATCTTTGTAGAAGAGCGCTTTCCACCCTCGAAAAGTGTTGCCAATAAAAGAGTCCTATGCTTTATCCTTACCTGTCTGAGAAGTCTTCTGAGAAGTGCGCCATGGTTCTGGTCCTGTTTCTTCTGTCTTTAGTAGGCAACTTGTAACCACCCAATCCATTGTCATAAGTGATTTGGATCAAAATTATACGTCATGTAATATATTCTACAGTGCTTTATTCTGGGAACCGCTATGGTCACCTTACCGCAAGAAGGATTTTTCCAAGTAAACCACGCCTTACAGGGGCATTTCAGCCAAAATCATTTATTACCTATCCAATGGAAAAGGTGAGATTGGTTGGGTTCTGTCAATCTTTAGAAAGAAACCCCTGGTCTCCCATCCCACCCTGCTAGACAACGGCAGTAAGGAGGACTTTGAATTGAGCAGAGGTCCATTCACACTCCCTTTTGCAAGGGTTGATCAGAAGGGCAGAATGATCAGTGAGGGTCTTAGCAGCTGAACCCCCACATATCCAGTCAACTGCCCATAGGTAAGTCCAGCCTTACTCCCTAGCCTAGATCTGTAGCCCTAATGTCATATGATGAAATTTTTCTATTGTCCTCGTAATGCCAATTTGTAGCTTTGCACAGTGGGTCATAACAATGTCCTGCTCGCTAATACCAAGTGATGTGATGCTACTCCTTTCCCGTCACATGGTGACTGTAAATCTAGTTGTACCAGTACAGTATTGTTTCTCCTGGCCACCATCACCCCATGCAGTTGACTAGGCTTCTTATTGTGTTGTGCTCTTCATGTTTGTTTCCCTTTATCTGAAAAAACCTTCTGGTAATTTTCCTTTGCAAGCTGCGCAGTATCGGCGTTAACCCTGTCCAGCCTGAACAGTTATTATAGCAATCCAGCACAGCCAGCAAGAGAGGATGATGTATTGTAATTACGGATGACTCACACACTTTCAACATTTAATCTTCTCAAAATCGAGTAATGCATTTTCATCTTCATTCCTGTTAATAGTGACACTGGCTTCCAGCTCCACAGCCATCTTACTTAAAGGGGTTCTGCAGTTGTTTAAAACTGATGATCTATCCTCTGCAGAACCCCTTTAAGAGAAATGATGACTAAGAAATGTAATAGTCCACAGGTCAGCAACCTCCAGCACTCCAGCTGTTCTCAAACTACAACTCCCAGCATGTTCCACTCACTTCTAGGGGATTTCCAACAACAGCTTAATAAGTTTGCATGGAGTTGTAGTTTCACAACAGCTGGAGCATCAGAGGTTGCAGTCCATGATCTGACACAGGGTCCATCTGAGAATAAGGGCGTCTTCACACTCACCTATCAGGTTATTCTGATCTTCTGATTAGGGCACCTTCACACGCAGAAGATTTTGTTGCAAAAATTTTCTGCAGCTGAAAATCAGATTGATTCATGGGAATGTGGTTGCTTTGGGAGCAGGCACATGGATTTCTGCAAGCTTCATTGATTTGAATGGAACTGAATTTCAGTCGTAGAAATGGCTGCAACAAATACAGCCACGTGAGACCGCACCCCTGCAGTTGCCAACTTTACCTATAACCTCCCATGGTAGAAAAAAATGTATTCAGGCCGTATACATCAACTATGTTTTAGAAGGCTGAGATAAAGGTACCGCCCAAATGTGTGCCTGAGGCCTCATTCACACCTCCGTATTTGTGCACATCCTGGAAAACGGTCAGTTTTTTGCGGATCCGTTGTTCCTCAAAAAACTCCGTTTTTCCAGGACATCCGTTCCGTTTTTCCGTAAAAAAACGGAAAGGATGTATCCATATGTCATCCGCAAAAAACGGAAGGATGAATAACATCTGTACCTTTTTTTTTTCTCCCCTCCTGGAACGGAATCCACAAATACGGATGACATGGGGATGCCTTTCCGCATGTCTTCCGCATTTTTTGCGGATCCATAGACTTTCATTGTGCTACGGACCGCAATTCGGGAGAAAAGTAGGACAGGAGGATTTCTTTATGCGGACACTCGGAACGGACACACGGATGCGTACACCACACGCTGTACTTGTGTCCGCATTTTTTCGGGACCCATTGAAATGAATGGATCCGCATCCTATCCGCAATTGCGGAAACGGATGCGGAAAGGATGCGGACACATTATACGGACGTGTGAATGAGGCCTAAGGCCCCATTCACACGTCCTGATTTTTGATCCGCATCCTATCCGCGTCTGTTCCGCAATTTCGGATGAAAAATGCAGATAGTATGCGGATCCATTAATTTCAATGGGTTTTTCCGTTCCGTTCTGTTATGCGGATCCGCATAAAGAAATCCTCCTGTCCTACTTTTCTCCCGAATTGCAGTCCGTAGCACAATGAAAGTCTGTGGATCCGCAAAAAATGCAGAAAGGCATCCGCATGTCATCCGTATTTGCGGATTCCGTTCCAGGAGGGGAGAAAAAAAAAGGTACAGATGTTATTCATCCTTCCGTTTTTTGTGGATCTGCAAAAAACGGATGACATATGGATACATCCTTTCTGTTTTTTACAGAAAAACTGAACGGATGTTCTGGAAAAACTGAGTTTTTTGCGGGACAACGGATCCGTAAAAAACTGACCGTTCTCCAGGATGTGCACAAATACAGACGTGTGAGTGGCGCCTAAAGGGTACTTTTTTGCAAAGTCTATGGATGCACTTAGGATATGTTTAGGGAGTTTTTCTGGCTCTTATGCCAAACGTATGCCAAAGAACCAACTGCCAAAAATAGTTAATATTTAAAGAGTGCATTGGATTGCCAGATTTTCTGCCCGATAATCATAGGAACGCTTGTTAGTGATCATCTGGCAGTCTAGTACTGCCTTTAGAGGGGTTGTCCAGGTTCAGAGCTGAACCCGGACATACCCATATTTTCCCCACTAAGATGAGCCTCGGAGCATTATTTACCAAGCGCTTTTTTTATTTACAATAACACAATCCTAGACGGAGGCTTTCGCCCAGAGGGAGCTCGGTGACGTCACCTGTTTACAGGCTACGGCAGAGCTAAAGCCCGCCCATCAGTTCCAGTGACGTCACCGGGCTCACTGCTGGACGGAAGCCTCGGCCTGACAGCCCTAAGGACAGCCCGGTACATGACCAGATCTCCTGAAAATGCCTTTACCCTGCACAATTCATCTTAGTTGGACTGCCTGGGTTAAAATGTGGGTATGTCCGGGTTCAGCTCTGAACCCGGACAACACCTTTAAATGCTGAAAGATCTGGATTTGCCAGCGGCAGATCACTCTGTCTAATAACAATCTGCCGTCGGCACACTGCTGTCCTGCATGGGATGAGCAATGGTATAGCGATCACTCCTCCCTATGTTGCAGCGATGTCCTCTGCTAGCTGTCGGCTATTTACGGGTGGGAACACTTCCCTCCTGACAATCGTTAGCAGCACCGGATTGTCTAATATACCCTTAAGAAGGTAAAGGGCTATCCGATTAAGAAAATCATGTCCTTCCTGTAGTGGCCTGGAAGATCTGAGAGCCAGTGATAGGTTGGAAAGGGTTTGAAACAGAGATTAGAACTTTTAATTATTTTAACAAACGCCATTGGGTATCACCTTTCTTATTCCGTTCTTTAATATCTCTGTAGCCACCATGGTCGATCTACCACTACCTTCTGAATGTACATAAAACACTGAAAATATGCACATTAGATCCCAGCACAATTCATTACAATCCTGGAGCACCTGATTACTTCACCGTAGAGAGACATTCACTCCCATTATCTAATGCCTTGAACTAACCTGAGCGATAATGCTGTAAACATGAAGTCCCATTTCTAGGAGATTTGCACATGCCACCCTATGTGTTCTGTCAGTTCTACAGCTGTAACATATGTTCTGTATGAATAATTAATACATACTGGGAGATTTGTGGAAATGTGTAAGAAATATTCTGACTTTGGCAGTTCTAGATGATAAAGTAATGTTCCTTTGAGGAGACACACAAATATCTGTTTCAGCTCTTATACAAATCTGATCTAAGAGCCAATATAAAGTGGCATAGCACTAAATTATTACTTACTGTGGACCATAAAGGCTGTGCTGGCTGCAAAGATCTTTCTACCATTCGAGTAATTCAAGACTTTTTCTATATATAAAATGTAATCTGACCAATGATCATGGGCGATAATCACTGGGAGAAATCACGTGGGATCTTCAAACATGTGGATATGAGGATTTGGTGGAATACCCAGCTTTGTAGAGTATCTCATCATCCTAGTAACTTGGGCCAGATGCTGGTTCCAGGTGATATCTGCTGTATCTTTCCGGCTCCCATGGACATTATTATTTTTTCATTACTGTACACAAACTGATGAGGAAACCAGAGCTTTGGTGATACAGTATGGACATTAGAAACTTGACTGGTTCTTCATATCATTTATGATATGGAAAAGCTGAACATATCTCAGAACATGACGGAAGCTGAGGCTGTGGTGAGACACATTCCAGATAGCAATCCTTATGTTCTGTTCTCTCGTCAACAATCAACTCATTCGCTCTATAAAAACCTTTTACTCAACAATTCTGTGACAGGTCTGTTTACCTGGACACACCAAAAACTCAAAAAAATTGCCAGGTTTATACATAACTGAGTACGGTGTTTCCCAGGCTATACATCATCAATGTCAAGCCGTGGATGTTCGACAACTGGAACCCCTACTGATTAACTCTTCTCATTAGCCACCAGCACCAGAAATAACATAGTGGATGGAGCTAGAAGCAGACAGCAGATTGGTGAGGGTGTTGAGTGTTGGAACCTACTGATCTATCCCAAAACCAGGTCATCAATATCTAGAACCCCTTTAAAATAAAGGTTCTCAGTTCCATAAAAGAGCAAATCAGGCAATAGTTGTATTAGGGAAGTGTTGAGAGTACAAATTTCTAATATGCATGCACCTCAGGGCCTTATGCACTTGGCCGCATTATGGATTAGTAAACCTCATATGGAGGCACTCTTAGGTTCTAGATCAGTGGTTCTTAACTCCAATCCTCAGGACCCACCTGACGGTCATATTTTCAGGATTTCCTTAGTGTAGTGTAGCTGATATAATTAGCGTCCATCCATCAGAACTTACCACAGGTATTCATTCTGTGGGATATTCCCAAATCCTGACTGGCACGTGGGTCCTGAGGACTGGAGTTGAGAACCACTGTTCTAGATGATTCGATATGAATCTAATTGCAATGAAAAATATCTTGCATATACAACACAGCATGGAGCACCACATTGTTGCACATGAGGCTCCTACGGCACCCCAGTACGGGAGCAGCAGGCCCTACTGGGTGGTAAGGCATAAGGAAAACCACTCCCAAGAGGATCGCCTTACGGTGCCATTTAAAGCCCCTCTGTCATGAAAGGTATTGATAAGATGCCTGCAAATGCTAAACTAGTTCCTGAGTTTGGAACCTTAACCTTATTCGGAAATTTTTAGGAAACCTATTGAAAGCTATCCATAGACCTGGTCAACCCCTTGATGACAGGTCATACAATACATAATGGCATCAGTGGAGTATGGAGCTTATCACAAGCTGGGCATGCTCCACACACAGCAGGTAATGGCTGCGTTATACAGTTGACACTTGCCCATAGTGACCAGGACTGGAGATACATAGTTTATAAGTAACATAGTTTATAAGTAACATAGTTTATAAGGCCGAAAAAAGACATCTGTCCATCCAGTTCGGCCTGTTATCCTGCAAGTTGATCCAGAGGAAGGCAAAAAAACCCTGTGAGGTAGAAGCCAATTTTCCCCACTTTAGGGGAAAAAAATTCCTTCCCGACTTCTATCAGGCAATCAGAATAACTCCCTGGATCAACGACCCATCTCTAGTAACTATAACCTGTAATATTATTATACTGCAGAAATACATCCAGGCCCCTCTTGAACTCTTTTAGTGAACTTACCATCACCACCTCCTCAGGCAGAGAGTTCCATAGTCTCACTGCTCTTACCGTAAAGAATCCTCTTCTATGTTTGTGTACAAACCTTCTTTCCTCCAGATGCAGAGAATGTCCCCTCGTCACAGCCACAGTCCTGGGGATAAATAGATCATGGGAGAGATCTCTGTACTGACCCCTGATATATTTATACATAGTTATTAGATCTGCCCTCAGTCGTCTTTTTTCTAAAGTGAATAAGCCTAATTTTGATAATCTTTCTGGGTACTGTAGTCCACCCATTCCAGTTATTACTTTAATTGCCCGCCTCTGAACCCTCTCCAGCTCTGCTATGTCTGCCTTGTTCACAGGAGCCCAGAACTGTACACAGTACTCCAAGTGTGGTCTGACTAGTGATTTGTAAAGATGACTGAGATCCCAGTCATTTAACCTCTCAGATGCCACAGTCAATAGTATCTGAGTGGTTAGTCAGAGGGAAGGGGCTCCCACTAATCTCTGATCTGCACCCCTGAGGCAAAATTGCAGGGTTCCAATAGGTAACAATAGCAGACTGGGGCTTTGTGAAGGCTCCGAGACCTGCCATTGAAATCTGCCAATTAAGCTCTGTCTGTAGTAAACTACTGAAGTCTATGGTATAAGCGATCGAATGATGGCAGGTTCAAGTCCCCTACAGCAGGGATGCCCAACTTGAGGCCCTCCAGCTGTTTCAAAACTACAACTCCCAGTATGCCTGGACAGCCTATAGCTATTAGGGCATGCTTAGAGTTGTAGTTTTGCAACAGCTGGAGGGCCGCAGCTTAAGCCATCCCTGCCCTACAGGGACTAAAAGTTAAAGTAAATACATTTCAAAAATATACTAAAAAGAATATAAGTATTAAAAATTGATATTACCCAATTTCTCCCTTTTACAAATAAAAATAAATAAAATAAACGATAAAAAATGAGTATCGCCGCATCCAAAAATATACTTTTAAAATAGAAAAGTATTTATTGAGCATGGTGAATGCCATAAAAGAATGACCAAAGCAATGGTTTTTGTCACCTTGCCCCCCTACAAGAAAAAATTAATAAACAGTGATCAAAAAGTCATATGTACCCTAAAATTACACTAATAAAAACTAATGAAAAGTTATGGGTGTCAGAATTTGGAGAAGCAAAGCAAAATTATTTTTGTTTTTATAAAAAGGGCATAAGAAAAGCTCTATACCGTATTTTTCACCCTATAAGATGCACCTAGGTTTTAGATGAAGAAAATGAGAAAAAAAAATATTTTTCATCATGCTAATTAGTCCCCCATGTCAAGCAGATCTCAGATCAGAGAAAAAAAAAAAATCAACTTTCCTGCTCCTGATGGCACCACTCCTGAGACCTGGTGCTCTTCCTGTTGTGCTGTGACCCGATGCCACACAGCCTGAGGTCACAGAGCACACAGCACAGTGAGCAGCGGGGAGCAGCTGCATTCACCACTTCCCAATTCTCCTGTACTAATGACCGCTTACATAATGGAAGCACTCATTAGTACTCACCCCATAAGACGTTTTCCCCCACTTTGGGGGGGGGGGGTTAGTATGTCTTATAGGGTAGAAAATATGGTAAATTTGTTATCACTGTAATCATACTGATAAATAGGAAGCAAAAGTCAGCTCTCAACACCAGGTGCACGGACTTCAATGTCTTCATTCAAAAATGAAAAACAGCTCCTTATTAAAACTTCACATTTATTTTGTATATTTAAAATCCATACATTGTAGACAAGCAGCAGGAGCAAATGAGTATGTAAAGGTACTTGCTGGGAATTATACTGACCTGCACTACAAAGGTAACATGTCAGTTTCAGTACGCAGTGAACAGTGTTAAAACCTATAGCCGCGTGGAAAGCCTTTACGGAAATGGTTCAGAGTCTCCTATCAGATGTCAAAATACTTACCGTTATGGAAGCATGTGCAATTTCCCACAGGTCGGATTAACAAATTCTTCCAACAGTGGAAAAACCAGGGTATACTCACACTTAAGAACATTCTTCATACCACTGAACCTAGATTATTGTCTCTCTCTGCGCTTGCCCAAAAATATACCTTAACAGGTTCTCAATATTTCCAGTACATGCAACTGAAGTCATTCTGTCAGAAGCGACTTAGGGACTACTCACATGAAATCATAGACAACCAGTTTGATAAACGGATAGGGGAGCCGACTCCTGCTAAGGGGGGCTAAATCTGAACAACCTATCACTTTTCCATACTGGGATAAAACTCTAAAAATCCCAGAGATAGCAAAGAGATTACTAGAAGGAGTACACTTAGTACGCAAGCACATCATTAGTGAACTGTGGAGGAACACGCAATATAGACTCATTAATGCCCCTTTCACACGAGCGGGAGACTCGCATGTCTCCCGCAACGCATCTACAGGGCTGGACTCGGCACGGACAGGAATCGCAGAGCATTATATGCGATCCCTGTCAGTGCCGAGTCCAGCCCTGTAGATGCGTTGCGGGAGACATGCGAGTCTCCCGCTCGTGTGAAAGGGGCATAATGCAGCAATATGGGCGTTCCCTATACCAGCATCGAACAACCGACCAGATAGACTGACACGCTGCCCAAAATGCCTGAAAGAGCGGGCAGATCTGTACCATTGAATATGGCAGTGCCAGAAAATCCAAACGTTTTGTAAAGATGTACTAATTCTGATAGCTAGGCTATGGAAACACCCCTCGCAACTATCCCCTATGCCGCTGTTATTTCATTCCCTTGCGCCTTCTGATGACTCTCCTAGACAAGGGGTAGCGGTCCCAGCACTGATTCATATCATTCTTATGGCCGCAAAGCGGGTTATACTACAACACTGGCTTTCCCCTGGTGCACCCTCCACTATTGAGCTCATAACCATATTAAAAAGGTACATGTATTTGGAAAAGTTAGAGACTGAAACCAAGAAACAAACCATGACGAAACACTTTGTTAAGAGATGGCGGCAGTTCATTATTATAGCATTAACCCCGGAAGAGAAAAACTTAGTGATAAAGCCCTTCATACACACTACTTGGTACTACAACGAAGACCTTAAAGGCACTTTGGGACCTCTGCGTCAGGAGAATAGGTCATAGAGACCTAAACAGTATGGAGTTAGTTTTTGGTCACAAACTGACACTATTACTACCAACAGCATAGCACAAGCAATACTGCAGCAGGGTTGGGATTATTGTTTTATTAGGGATGATACCTTAATTTATGCCAATGATTGTTCAAGACTGACTTATTTTTACAATCTCTTGCAAACATATGATGATGTACAATTGTTTCTTTGTACAATTTCTATATTATTATTAATAAACTATAAAATTAAAAAAAAAAAAAAGTGTTAAAACAAAACTCAAGAAACCATGGCTGAATTGCTTTTTTTTTTTAAAGCGTTCCTGAGTTTTCAAAAAAAGTTTGCATAATGGCTGTACTTCTTTGTACAGTCATAACTGTGAAGGAACAGTTATGTTTGGGCTTCCTTAAAGGGTTTCTGTCACCAGAAATAACCCTATTAAACCAAGTGTCATTTGCAATGAGCAAATGACACTTGATGCCAGTAATGTTACTATTATACTTCTCAGTAACGGCGTTTTGCTAAAAATAGCGATTTTATAATATGCTAATGACCTCCCCTAGGTGCAGTAGGCGTGAACCTGCACCTAGGAGAGGCCATAATAATGCCTCTTACCACGCCCCCGGTCGCGCTGATTGACAGGGCCGGGCAGCCAGCTCTTTCGGCTCCCGGCCCTGTACGAGCCCGAAATCCCGCGCCTGCGCAGTAATGAAGCCGGGACCCGGGCGGGCGCCGGCTCTCAATGCGCGCTGATCCCGCGCCTGCGCATTGCGATCAGCGCGCATTGAGAGCCGGCGCCCGCCCGGGTCCCGGCTTCATTACTGCGCAGGCGCGGGATTTCGGGCTCGTACAGGGCCGGGAGCCGAAAGAGCTGGCTGCCCGGCCCTGTCAATCAGCGCGACCGGGGGCGTGGTAAGAGGCGTTATTATGGCCTCTCCTAGGTGCAGGTTCACGCCTACTGCACCTAGGGGAGGTCATTAGCATATTATAAAATCGCTATTTTTAGCAAAACGCCGTTACTGAGAAGTATAATAGTAACATTACTGGCATCAAGTGTCATTTGCTCATTGCAAATGACACTTGGTTTAATAGGGTTATTTCTGGTGACAGAAACCCTTTAATGTTTTATATTGTTCCCTATTTCAGCCGCACAGCTAGATGCATTTCACTCAGAAGAAGAGGACGTCTCTCTTCTGCCAGCACAGTACTGCTGTGACGTCCTTTCAATTACTTCCCACTATGTTTGTTTTCATCTAGGGGGCTCACAGATAAGGAGGGATAACTCATACTTACAGACACATAGGAGGTGATGTTCAGAAGCAGTGTAGAAGCAGTTCTTTTATCAGGCTCACTATCTCGGCTAGCTCTGACAGGACCCCACTTTCTCTCTCTCAGTTACCAGGGACAATCTTGTCGGACAACAGGCAGTGGACTGTATATTTGGTGTAAGTGAGACCCCTAGTGGCCATAACTTTACAGCTTTTTTAGGTGGATTTTTAAATGATGTGATTTAGAAATTCGTGTATAACTCTATTCTCCTCTAAATGAAATTGTGTGAAAGTACAGTAACTGTTTAATCAATTTCTCGCCACACATAATTCTTTTCCATTTTCCAATATATATAACATGACACCATTAAAAAGTATAAACTGTCCTGCAAAAAACAAACTCTCATAAGGGTATGTGAACGGAAAATGGAAGATGGGGAGAAAATTACAAAAGTGAAAAAACAAAAATGGTTTACAGCATCAGGAGGTTAAAGGCTATGCACATTTTTGCAACCAAGTTTTATACTGCCTCAGTGTAAAAAAAAAAACAACCTACAAAAGGGTTAGCGGCTGTTGCCTATTTCCTCAAAACCAGAGGACTACAATTTAAGTTCCATAATGAATTTGTGTTGTCAATACTCGAGTTTACCCCGACACACAACTATTTTTTGTTTGATTCTAAATTCTTCCACCAGCTCAGGGGGACGGCTATGGGGAGATTATCACCACGCCCCAACATAACATACAGAAGGGGACGTAGCTTAGGTGACAGATTGGTGCATAGCCACTTTTCACGTCCAAAACCACAAGGCACCTGGCTGGATCGCAGGCCCTTGGGTATATTTAGATGTGGGTCTTGCCCGGCATGCCGCTATATTAAGAACAAAAAGACCAACACCTGCTCGGCCACCGGTTATATGTACGACATCAGGGACTTTATTAATTGTAAAAGTCGTGGTGTCATTTATTTATGTCAGTGCGATTGTCCCAAAGACTAGATTGGAAAAACTTACAGAGAGTTAAGACGACGTATCTGTGAACATATTAATGACATTAAAAAGAAAAATCATACACCGGTGGCTGACCACGTGTTGGACTTCCATGGAGGTAATCCTCAGGCCTTGACTTTTTCGGCACTTGAATTGGTACCCATGTCTGCGAGGGGTGGGGACTGGGATCGTCGGATTCTTCAAAAGGAATTCAAATGGATTTATCGCTTCAAATCCCAGTCCCCCCTCGGTCTCAATGAAAGACTAACATTCACATGCTTCATTTAGCCCCTCTTCCTAATGTAGTTTGCTTCTGTCTGATGAGAATTCAGCGTTACTAACGATGCGAGAAGCATCATTTATTTGTTATATCTATATTATTATATTTATTTGTATCTTATACGTTGATGCGAGAGGTGGATACCTGTGTTTCATGGGGCGTCTATCAGAATTATTTATTATATTATTTTTCTTTGGATCCATTTATTTTCTTGTCCCATCTGGGTTTCTTAATTTTACAGTTTTATTTGCCTTTTTTTGTTGATTTATATCAGGTACATGCGTTAAACTCAAGCATAGCTTACCATAATATAGTGTATCGCCTTTCCTGGCTTTTGTACCGCATTGTGGAACGCATGTACGTCACTTCCAGCTGCCGGAACGCACGGTGGAACGCTCTAACTTCCGGTCATGTGACCGGACTACTTGTGGCTAGCGCGCGCTCCATCGGCGCTCGTGTCTCCTTACCATGCTGGCTGACATCATCTCTATGGAGGCAGCACGTCAATCTGTATCGGGGGCACGTAAGTGGTCCACCAGGACCTTATACCAGGTGTTATATCAGTGATTTATCTGGCACATGTGTTTTATGTTATACAGCAACAAGTGACATTTACGCACGCACTATATACATTTGTTGGCACACTGACTAAGTGAACTGCGTGACTTACCTTATATCTATAAGTGACATTGATGCGTACATCTTACACATCTGTTGGTACACTGGTCATCTGAATTGTGTGACTTATTGTATATACCACGTCTGCTACATATATACCTTGTGTATGCAACCTTGGTACTTGTGGTGCTCCCAATTTGTGTACATATTGGACTCATTTGAGGCACCATATCCTCTGATATGCATATTTATCGTCCATAGTATATATGCTTGGTGACTAGACCAATATGTCAGTTCATCTTATGGCTGTTCATGTGCTGCCTCCACAGTTTATGTATCAATTGTAGCATCATCGTTTTCCTGTCATCATATATTGTCCCCCCCTATATTTATCCCCTGATGAACCTTGTAAATAGGGGAAACGCGTCGGGATACTCTAACAACGAATTGGGACTTATTTACTACCTTGTGTGTCTATGTACGTCTTGTGTGTGCTATTTGTGTAGGGCCATTTAGGGATAGTCAGGGCTAGGTACGAGGACAGGGGCCACCTACCATCTGGGTGTTCCCCTGGGCAAAGACCGTCCTAGGGCCTGGTAGGGCCAGCTCTAGGCTATCCCTGTATTTCATTTTGGCCTTAGTCTGTCAGCATAGTAATTTCAAGGGTTATCAGGCCCGATTGTGGTTATTTTAATGATTGCTAATAAAGTTTAGTTGCTTTTAAGGTTTTTGCTCACTAATATACTTTGAAAATGACACATAACCTTCACATATGTACCTATTATTGAGATGATTTAAAAAAAAAAAACAACCTACAATTTTATGACTACAGCTACCATGCAGACCTATGTATCTCCATGGTTACAAACCCTGGTTCTGAGTTATGCTATTTGGACTTTGGTTAGTAACAAGCAGGGATCAGAAGGTAGGGAGTAACTCATGACTATGCCATGTAGCAGTTCCCGTCCTTTCTGTATGTAGGCTACCATAGAATTCAGTAACCAGGTGCTGACCTCAGGGACCCTGGTTGCAGATTTGGCGGGGTGGGGGTACGCAATGTTTGTTCACTATTGGTTGTGACATGGACATGACATCTAAATAGAGGATTTATTTCCTCAAACCTATAGTACCCTATTAACAGACAATAAAGCAACAACAACAACATAAATGCCTCATTAGTATCCACATTCTGCTGCATCAGTTGATCTGAGAATCAGCCCTATTTACTGCAGAATAATGCATGGCAAAATGACTATCGATCATTGCTGCAACAGCAAGAAGCCTTCTTAAATATTGCATTGAGACTTCTGTTCCATTTGCAAAGACGGATTGCTTAACCATTTAGAGAAAGCTGCGTTCACTAAAGAGCGATTATTTACTGGCTAGCGCGTTTATGGTCCAACTGCCCTGAACCCCGGTGTGACATGGACACACATTCATCTCAATCAGGTGGGCCCCAGATACTAAGTAGCCTGCGTTAATGCTATATATCTGTGCGACTAACCCGTTAATGATATGGAATAATAATATCTGAATCTCCGATCTTAGCACGTAACAACAAAGAAACAATAAAGTTACGTGTTACAAAATTCAGCACCGACATGAAAAACCTGATGATATTTTTAAAGGGGTATAGGTGTAAAATGACTCAAAGGATTCAATACCCCCAGAAGATACAGGATTAAGTGCCAGACGGGCAGGCCATGGGATCCAACCCCTGTCCGCCCTCCGTTGAGGTTGTATTGTGTAACATTGCAACGCTTTCCAGAAACCCATAAGAGACTCTCCTGCTTCAACGGGTCAATTCTTCAGTTTTATCCCTTGGTGGCTCAGCTCTATAAAGATTCTCTTTACCTCGACCAGATCGATGATCAACCACAGTCCTTCCAACCTTACTACTTCTCCCTGCCCTTTACCCAGCTCTTCATCTTTGATCCTTCTTTTCTTATAACTTGTAACGCCTGTCCATCATGGTAGAGAAGTTCACCCCCTGTAGTTACTGTTTTCTTCCCGTTTTCTATAATAATATTACAGGTTATAGTTACTAGAGATGGGTCGTTGATCCAGGGAGTTATTCTGATTGCCTGACTGGAGTCGGGAAGGAATTTTTTCCCTAAAGTGGGGAAAATTGGCTTTTACCTCACAGGGGTTTTTTTTGCTTTCCTCTGGATCAACTTGCAGGATAACAGGCCGAGGTGGATGGACAGATGTCTTTTTTCGGCCTTATAACCTATGTTACATAAAATAGTACTTTCGCCTTTTGTTGTTGCTTTGTTTATATTCCTTTACATGTGCCATGTTTCCATTGCTTCATATTAAATGGATTATGTTATTTAATTATAACCTTATGTTGTTTAAAGGGGTTCTCCGGGGTTTGGATGTTGATGACCTATCCTAAGTATAAGTCATGAATATCAGATCAGCAGGGGTCCGACATCTGGCACCCCCGCGGATCAGCTGTATGAGGAGACGACATACGTAGTGTACACGTGCCATCTCCTGTATCTCTTACTGCTCGCTATAGACATAGCAGCAACAAGCAGGAAGAGAGACTGGAGATGGCACGTGTACACTGAGTATGCCATCTCCTCATATAGCTGATCCGCGGGGATGCCGGATGCCAATCTAATACTGATGACCTATTCTGAGGATAGGTATCAATATTAAAAGCCTGGAGAACGCCTTTAAACCTGGGTGCTGTTCATATATGTCTTGTGATTTCGGCCTTAAACGCAGCACTGGATCCTATCCTAAGGACAGGTCGTCAACATCAGACTGGTGGGAGTCCGATATCTGGCACCTCCAACAATCAGCTGTTTGAAGGGGCTGTGGCGCTTGTGTGAGCATTGTGTCCTCTTCACTGTTTTACCTGCCTGCCGTCTACCCCGCTGCGGCGGTGCAGTGTAATTACAACTCCTCTGTCCCATTCACTTGAATAGGATGAGTAGCTGTGCTTTTACTGCACTCAAGCTACAAGGAAGATGAATGCCACTAAAGTCTGATAAGGACGCAACACTCACACAAGCACCACAGCCCCTTACTGAATGCAGAGTGTCACTCCAGCCACACATCCCTATGTGCAGTGACCGTATGCAACCTTCTCTTACCTTTCATGTTTTGCAAAGAAGGGTCGCTGTCTCAAATCTACCGCTGTCGGCTAACCTGTCTCCCATGTGACGGCCCTTTCTGTCACTCGGTCATCCACAAGGTCCTCCCCTGGTCTCTCTGGCGCCCAATAATAATGAAATTACTTCCGCTTTACAATGGTAAGAGGTAGAAAACATTTTTGCTGGACAGTTTCACATAGACATTGTCCACAAAGTAACCTAAGTCACAATCTCTAGTAGTGGACCCTCTTAGGCCTCATTTACACATCAGTAAACCACGATTGTGTGCTCTCAGTGTTATTCATGGACAGCACATGAATCCACTGTTTTTAATGTGTTTATCCACTGACCCACAGTCCGTGGACAAACCACAGAGACATGCACTACTTTGGTCCATGATGCAGACCAAACATGGCCATTGAAGTCTATGGGTCTGTGAAATCCACTTACAAAACAAGGATGGCATCAGTGTCCAGTCAGTGATTTTCACTGACCATAGATGCTCTGGAAATCCCCTTTTCAACAGTGCACGTGGAATACTGATGTAATGGATGTCATCAAGGACATGGAAATGAGAAAGAGGCCTTATAAGATATCATCACCGAAGATTTTCCTGGAGTAACACACCCACATTTTGCAGTAATACCTTAGATTTCATATCCACAGCTCCCAGTTGAAACTTGAATTAGATACAGTCGTAAAGTGATAAATGACTTCTGAAATATGGATTCGTATAGAAAACACAGCTTGGAAGCAATCCCAGATACAGCCCTCAAAGACATCTTGACCCAAAAGCTTGAATTAGGCTACTTTCACACTAGCGTTTTAAAATTCCGGTATTGAGTTCCGTCATAGGGGCTCAATACCGGAATAAAACGCTTCAGTTTTGTCCCCATTCATTGTCAATGGGGACAAAACTGAACTGAAGACAATGGAATGCTCCTGAAAGCATTCCGTTCCGTCTTCAGACCGGAGAACAAACCGCAGCATGCTGCGGTTTGCTCTCCGGTCCAGGCATCCGCACCAAGACGGATCCGGAATGACCCCCAATGCAAGTCAATGGGGGTGGATCCGTCTGGTGTGACCATAATGGTAACCGGATCCGTCCTCCATTGACTTTCAATGGAGTCCATTACGGATCCGGGTACACATAGACACATACAGACATAAACATACACACACATAAAGACATACAAACACACATACATACTTACATGCTCCCCGGCAGGTCTTCGGAGCGTCAGGACGGCTCACACAGGTCACGATTCCCCACAGCGCCCTCTGCTGGGCGCCTGGTGGAATCGTCAGATGACGATTCCACCAGGCGCCCAGCAGAGGGCGCTGTGGGGAATCGTGACCTGTGTAAGCCGTCCTGACGCTCCGAAGACCTGCCGGGGAGCATGTAAGTATGTATGTGTGTTTGTATGTCTATATGTGTGTGTATGTTTATGTGTATGTATATGTATGTACTGTGTGACATGTGTGGGGCCGGAGCGCGGTTCCGGCTCCACACATGTCACTGCGGCAGGCCTGATCCGGCAGCACCCTTCACCTGCCGGATCAGGCCTGCCGCCAGTGTGAAAGTAGCCTTACATGGCATACTGTCCACGTCTGTGATGAAATTCGTGATAAGATGGTCAGTGAAGAATCCATGTTTGGTCTGCGTGTCAGTTTTTTGCTGTCCGTGTGTCGTCCCTGTTCCACGGACATTGTACAGCTGAAACTTAATTTTCAGAACATCTCCTCTTAAAGAAGAACTCCCGCAAAAAATTTTATTCTCTGACCTGTTAGAAAGGTGCATGATATAATCTGTAGTGATTGTCATCTTCTTATCAGTGACTGCTTCTGTGAGTAAAAACCTCTCTTCTTATTGTAGCTGGGTCATGTGACCAACTCCCTGACCTCCAACTGACCCAGGACAGAAAGCCAGTAACTGCTCTATTCATTCCTATGGGAGCCTCACTTTTAGTCTCATAGGAATACATAGAGAATTAGACTTCCTGTCCACACATAAGTCTCTGTGTGAGTTGGTGCCGGGTCTAACTGCTGGTCACATGACACAGATAAGAAACTTCAGTATGATAGAAGTGAAAAATTCAGACACTGGTAAGAAAATGACATTCACTACAGATTACATCATGTACATTTCTAGCAGGACATGGAATAAAATTTTTGTCGGGAGTTCTTCTTTAATGGTCCGTGAAACGCGGATGAAACACATATGGCATCAGTGTTGCCTCCGTGTTTAAATATGTACAAAATACAGCATGCTTCCTAACTAAAACCATGGACCGTGATAAAACGATGATGTGTGAATACACACATTAAAGTGAACGGGTACGTGTGCAGTCCATGGAGAACATGGACTGCACACGTCTGTGAATCACTGACATGTGAAGGAGGCCTAACTGGAGAAATACACCCTACATTCAATGACATCTAGATAAAGAGTCATAAACATATATGTAGAATACATTTATTGATCTAAAACTATACAACGCAGATACCAACCATTTAAGAAATACTGCCAACTCTACAAAACCTGTAACACCTGCAATGTATTCTGCATGTTGCATAGCTCTAGTTTGTATGTGTCTGCAGTAATACATACATATATATCACTTATTCCATATTGCTGAGCAATGCTGATCATTTTACAGCCTTCCTAATACACGACATAAACACAAGTATTGGGGGACACCTCTTAATCTATGAATCCAGGTGTTACATAAAGTTCCATTGCCACAGGTGTATAAAATCCAGTCCCCCGCCATGCTCTCTGCTTTAACTAACATTTGTGAAAGAATGGCTCATTCTAAAGAGCTCACTGAGTTCCAGCGTGGTCCTGTAATAGGATGCCACCATTGTAACAAGTCATCAACTGCGAATTGTATTATTGTGAAGTGGAAGAGCTTAGGAACCACAGCAACTCATCCATGAAGTGGAGACCATGTAAAGTTACAGAGTGGGGTCTTCAAGTGCTGAGGTACATAGTACATGAAAGAAGCCAACTATCTGCTGACTCCATACCCGCAGAGATACAAAAACTATGTACCTGGAGCTTCATGGCATGGGTTTCCATGGTCGAGCAGATGCATGCAAGTCTTACATCACCAAGCACAATGCCAGGCATCAGATGGAGTGGTGTAAAGCATGCGGCCACCGGACTCGGAGCAGTGGAAACATGTTCTGTGGAGTGATGAATCATGTTTCTCTATCTGGAAGTCTGATGGACGAATCTGGGTTTGGCGAACGCCATGGGGGGCTAGTTGACTATAAAACAGACTTATTTCAGGTAGATCTTTGTCAAACAGTGCTCAATTAGACTCATTGTTCCTTAGATTCAGTTCCTCAAAAAGGTCCATTTTGCAAAGTGAACAAACCTGTCACAAGATTAAAAAAAACATCCCGATCGTATAAAACAGGTCTCTTTTCTACCAAACTGTGAAAGTCTATCTAAAGGTCTCCTCTCTAATCTCCTTCCACAGTCATCACCTCCTCTACCACTGTTTATAGGGAAAATCCAGAAGATCAACTCTGCTCAAAGTAGAATAAAAAAGCAACAAAAGAAGAGTTTTAGAAAAGACATTATGAATTATAGAACAGACAGAATTGTGGTTCTGAAGGCAAGAAGCAATTTACAAGCTGTCCATTATCACACACACTGAAGATGGGAAAATCCTTGTAACCTGGTGTTTTACATTCAAGGCCACCTGCACATTAGATGTTTTATCACATCCCCACCTCTGCCACCACCCACTCCCATCTTTAATAAAAACACATGCTTATTCCCATTTGTAAGCATAGGAGGCAATCTAAAGTAAAAAAAACAAGAGCTTAATAAGTATACGATACACAAGTGCAACAAAATACCATGGTCATTGCACAATGACTAGGAATATCCATCGATTGCCTATCCTTGGTCTACCCCTTCTGCTGCGCCAGGGGTCCTAGAAGTTGAGCCTCCTCCTATCAGCAAAATGAAGTGATGATGATGGTTGATGGAGTATCACAGGCCCCTCAATGTTCTTCTAGACACAGAGGAACATCCGTACATTGTGACTGGTCCTGCTTCTCACATCCATACAATGGCACATTTTTGTAACTATAAAGTATACATCCTCCACCACATAACACGACCACATAGCAGCCTGTCTTTGCATAGTTGATTGGCTGGTTGGTGGGTCTAACCTTCTGAATCCATGATCCTAGGACTCACAGTATATTCAAGTAGGTGTCTTATGGGCCAGCTCCTGGGAAATCGTGCTATCTTGAGGGGTGGGTTTCATCTTAATCCCCAGCCAAAGAGTCAAAAGTGAAAAACAGTCCAAGGAACTGCCAATTCCATTAATAACGTCATGTTGCGGCTTATGAGCTTCATAATAAATCAATAATTAATCATATTGCCGGTGCCTTGGACTCATTTGCACTTTTGCTCCTATGACAGACTGTACTTAGAATACCTGTCCTTAGATTAGGTCATCAATAAGTGTGAGATCAGTCCAACACAAGGCGCCCCCACCGATCAGCTGTCCTCAGAGGTCACTGGCTTCTGAAATAAGCATAGATGGTGGAGTTGTGCTTCCAGCTCCCTTCTCCAGGTTAGTTCCGGCTCTTGTAGCTGGTGAGGACAGCTGATAGGTGGGAACACCGAGTGTTAGAACTCCTCTGATCTGATGACTTATTCTACAAATAGGTCATCAACATCTAGAATCCAGACAACCCCTTTAGGATGACTCCAAGAGAACCAACACAGAAATCATAGGACAGGTGCATTTTAGATGCGGACATCTACTCAACACTCCTCAAGAACCAAGCCTCAACTCTGATTGTAGGAATACCACTAACACAGAAGACTTTCCTCTTGCTGCACCTTTCAGCCATCCAAGTTAGGATATTATAAGAGGCATAAAGCAGCCCCCAACTCCAGTTTTATAGGTTTTAAAGTGGAGGAACCTATGTAGATGGTTATCTTGAAAGTGCACTAGTTTTATGGCCTGTGCACCTTACAGGCCGGGAAGTTTACAAGTAATGGGTCACTGTACTGATACCAATTCAATGCTACCTGCCAATATAGCTTCACAATGGGACATTTTCCTTCTGAATGGACACCACACTCTGACAACACTTTGGTTATGAGCATAATTGTCCCTTTTCCAACCAGCTTAAAGGGGTTGTCCGAGTTATTTTTTTGTTCTTTATATGTTTCTAGCTTGTCAGGTATAACAACTTTCCCATATACTTTGTGTTTCTAAAGCTGCTGGTTTCTCAGAGTTGACTGAGGGTCACATGACCTGTGATGTCACCTTATCTCCCTGCTCTGTGATGTTTCGTTCACAAGCCTCAGAGTTCAGATAACAGTCTGTACACGAGACGTCACTGGCCACGCCCCCTTTCTTTGCCGGACTCCTGCTATCTGCTCTCTGCCTGGTTTACTTCAGATAAAACATTAACCCCTTCAGCCAGAACACACTGAGGGCTCAAGGCTTTACAACAATCAAGAGCTGGGCACAAGAGCTGTAGAGGAATTGTATTGTACAAGAACAGGTAGGGAGAAATTCCTGTATGTATTAGCAGTGTCATTGTACAGCTGGGACTTGTAGTCCTACACATACAACATGCTGCTGAGTATTCCAGCAGGCAGACATGTCACTCAGCACTTGTATTCATTCCCTTTGCAGAGAAGGAGAAGGGGCTGAGATTGTTGTTATTGCATGTAAACAAAGGCCAGAAGAGAACCAGGGAAATTAGGAAATATGGATTTTTTTTGCCTAAAACTTGCTTAACTTATATATTGCTGCCCATCAGATTTACAGTGCTATATATTTTTTGTCATAACTCAGACAACCCCTTTAAAGGGCATCTGTCAGCAGATTTGTACCTATGACACTGGCTGACCTGTTACATGTGCACTTGTCAGCTGAAGACATCTGTGTTGGTCCCATGTTCATATGTGCCCGCATTTCTGAGAAAAATGATGTTTTAATATATGCAAATGAGCCTCTAGGAGCAACAGGGGCGTTACCATTACACCTAGAGGTTCTGCTCTCTCTGCACTGCTGAGCTCTCTCCATTTCGATTGACAGGACCAGGTGTGGTGATGTTTTCACTGCCTGGTCCTGTCAATTAAAGTGCAGAGGTTGCAGCAGTTGCAGAGAGAGTAGAGTCTTTAGGTGTAACAGCAACGCCCCCATTGCTCTTAGAAGCTCGTTTGCATATATTAATACCTCACTTAGCTCAATTTGGACACATGTCAACATGGGATCAACATAGATGCCTTCAGCTGCCAAGTGCACTTGCAACAGGTCAGTCAGTTTCATAGGTACAAATCTGCTGACAGATGTCCTTTAAGAGTCCAATCAATCAGATCTCTTGGTGGAAAACGTATGGAAGCTTACTATTAAATATCTTGAGTATATACATATTGTAGAAAACTATTTTTCCATACTGCTTGAACCACAGCAGGTCAAGGTGTAATGTCATGGTCCCGTCACCCTCCACACAGGCCTAAGCATCTGTATTCAAACAATGTTCTGGGCCTTGGAAGTCTACTCCACAGATCTTCAACATGGAGCCCACCAATCTTTTAGGTATCTAGGCAATCAGAATTAGTCGTTTCATCCAGATGACACCCAACAGGTTCAAGAACACAACAGACACCTTTATTCTTGAGTTGTCATTGGAAATATTAGAAGACGAAGGAAGCCAAATGGTCATTATTAAGTAACTACTTCAGTAGACCAAGGAAGACTTTTCAGACACAATGAACATGGAGCAGGTCATACATGCAAAGATCTGATGTGTACGCCAGGATTTTTTATATCAAGAGATATTTTTCTTCAATCACATGAAAAATCGCATCGTCTTTGTAGCCAACACCATTACATCTGACTACTCCTATTGCCCCACTTTGGAAATACTTGGATAATTGCTGCTAACAGCAATACAAATTTTGAGCATATCCGATAAAAGGTTCTGACCGATAGCCCAGATGCCCAGAATATGTCCAAAACCTAATCAGCCAAATTATCAGTGTGTCTAGAGCCAGCGTAAGATCCAGCCAAGAGATCTCAGACACAATATCTTCTCCTGCACATTTCTTCATGTACTGAAAGCAGAGACTGAGCATCTTTCCTATTCCATCTTACACATTCTCATGGTGGCAGCTCTTTGTTCACATAGGCACATTGCCGACAATATGTTTAGACAACGATGTTCGCACCAATTCCTCAATATTATCTATATTCTATTTCATTATATAGAAAATAGTCAATTATTTTGCCCTACGAAGGCAAATATAATTAGGTCCAAACGAATTCATGCCTGTCGGCTCACAGGAGCTCCATGTTATAGCGTCCATGAGCCTCAGACATACAATTCCTGGTGGAACTGGATGAAGGAAAACAAGTGCATTCTCTCCTCCAGACCCTTTACCTTAGGTGACTTCATCTCAAGCAGTAAGTTACTGACCCCAGGTACAAAGGGGACCTACCTGCTCAGGGCCTTGGAAGCAGATTCTGCACTGCGGGGTCCTCATGCCACTGTCAATGCTGCTGCCCAGGGAAACAGCGTCCAGCGCAGCCCCAAGCCTTCCATCCTTCTCCTCCAGTCCAAGGCTGCGGGGTCTAGGATCTGACCCATAGTATTCCTCATCATCGTCTCTGGAGGAGCAGTCTGCAAAGGGTGGCCATCCACAGCCCCCAACCCCGAGCCCTCGCATAGCGTGGCCCGGCTCCGGTTCACTTCTCCCAGATCGGGTCAGCACCAGAACCTTAAGTTCATTAAAGAACATGCGGAGCCGGTATTTAAACATCATTCACCGGCCGGTGGACCAGCAGTTTGGGGGGTTCCGGTGCACAGGCGTTGCAGAGGCATGGACCTAGGTCCCGAGTGACCCGACGATAGTGAAACGCTTCTCCTGGGCTCCTGTGACGGGGGTCTGCACTGCATGGGGTTAAGTGAGTGCAATTCAGTATAGGGACAGCATCCATCAACCCATAGGTAGAAAAACCTGGGGAAGGGGAGCCTAGAAATGCATTTCAGAAAAAGAGCTTGTAAAATAGTTGTATTATTCTGACATGCAATGAATGGACGGGGGTGGGGGGCCTGCAAGCTTACAGCCAAAGGGGTGGACAGCAGGTAAAGGGGGTGCAACAATCTTCTGTGTGGAAGTGATTAGAGAATTGGGGGGAAAGCAATTAAGATGGATGAGGGATGGGGAAAGATCCTGGCTGCCTGGGGGAATAATGGGGTATCAGTGCCCATCCTATCTGCAGGGAGTGCAGCCTTCCATGCCCTCTACTAGCAAAGGAACCAGGACAAGAAGAATCCTTTATAATCCAATGGAGAAGGTAAGAATCGGGATGAGGTGCTGGGCTTGCTCCGATGTCTTCCCTCCCCCTTGCTTCCTCTTTCTTTTCCTTGGATGAAGCAGGTAGGGCTCCTCTTTTGTCTCAGCTCTCAGCATCCCCAGCCTGAGCCGACTGTCCATCCATCCAGCGGTGATCCGGGTCTCCGCATCAGCACCAGCCGTCCATCCTGCTGCTGGGGGGAACTGCACAAACACCAGCCATCAGACGTGCATGGCTCTGCCTATAGATCACCCGGAGGACGCTTACCGTGCGCTGGCCGCCGCATTGTATCCCGGCTCCGTGTTGTTTATTGCATTGAGCCCTGGCAGTAATGGATGGCTATGAAGTGAGGGCTGGATAAATATGGCTTCTCCTTCCGGTATGGCATGTTAAATAAAACATTTCAGTGGAGTGGATGTGTCGTGTGTGGAGCCGCTGCTGCTGGGGCTGGATCCGGGCTGCGCATCTGCGGCTGGGTGACGGGTCTGAGGGGACCTGACGTGCGGGTTCACGTAGGAGCGGGGCGGGTGATGTGAAAGTGACCCGTCACTCAGCGGATTGCCGGGCGTACCTCCCCATGTATCATCACATGGCAGAGGTGTGTGGTCCGCTCAGGGACATGTCTGCCCAGGGTGTGTTCCAGGTCAGGGCTTCCCAAACTTTTTGTACCAGGGCCTCACCTACCAGGCAACGGCCATATTACCCCCACAGGTGCAAAATACCATCCTGCAATTCCCATATTACCCCCTCCGGTGCCAAATACCATCCTGCAATGCCCATATTACCCCCTCCGGTGCCAAATACCATCCTGCAATGCTCAAATTACCCCCACAGATGCCAAATACCATCCTGCAAAGCCCATATTACCCCCATAGGTGCCAAATACCATCCTGCAATTCCCATATTACCCCCTCCAGTGCCAAATACCATCCTGCAATGCCCATATTACCCCCACCAGTGCCAAATATCATCCTGCAATGCCCATATTACCTCCTCCGGTGCCAAATACCATCCTGCAATGCCCATATTACCCCTCCGGTGCCAAATACCATCCTGCAATGCTCAAATTACCCCCACAGATGCCAAATACCATCCTGCAAAGCCCATATTACCCCCATAGGTGCCAAATACCATCCTGCAATTCCCATATTACCCCCTCCAGTGCCAAATACCATCCTGCAATGCCCATATTACCCCCTCCGGTGCCAAATACCATCCTGCAATGCCCATATTACCCCCTCTGGTGCCAAATACCATCCTACAATGCCCATATTACCCCCAACCAGATACCCTCTAAGAGCACCAGGTAACCTCAGTGCAGCACAACATACCGCATCGGCAATGCCAACCAAATGTCTCAGTGCAGCACAAAATATCAGGCTGCTCAGAATACCTGCCCACTACTCCCGTGCATCATAAAGTACTTACCCAATAGCACCACATATCACAGTGCTGCTCAAAATACCTCCCGAGTACCACTGTGCAACTTAAAATACTTCCCCACAGGGGCAGACTGGACATAGACTCAAGAGGGAAATTTCTTGTGGGCCAACAACCAGGGGCCCAGCGGACCCCTCCTCACGGCTGCCAGCTCTGTATATAATGATCCGATGCTCTCAGCACTAATTATTGCTAGGAGCAATCAAGTACTTATGCACCTGACCAGCGGCCACAGGTACCCTCCTGAATTCAGGACGGTTATACAGTTGAATGCTGCAGCACGGGGGCGCAGTGTTTTGTGCTGGGGCGGTATGTTGCCCGCCTACAATATGGGGCCACTTTTTCTTTTTTTCTCCAAGGCCACTTTAAGTTTCCAGTCCACCTCTGCTTCACCAATAGCACTAAATACCACAATACTGCTCAAAATACCTCCCCAGTACCAATGTGCCACACAAAATACTTCCCCATATCACTACAGTGCAGTTCAAAATACCTTCCCCATTCAAAGTACTTCCCCATAGTACCACATACTACAGTTAGCTTAAAATACATCCCCAGTACCAGCATGTGACACAAAGTACTTCCCCATAGTACCACATACTACAGTTAGCTTAAAATACATCCCCAGTACCAGCATGTGACACAAAGTACTTCCCCATAGTACCACATACTACAGTTAGCTTAAAATACATCCCCAGTACCACCATGTGACACAAAGTACTTCCCCATAGTACCACATACTACAGTTAGCTTAAAATACATCCCCAGTACCATTGTGCAACACAAAATGCTTTCCCATATAGCACCACACACCAAAGTGCAGCTCAAAATATTTACCCAGGTCCACCGTGTGACACAAAGTACTTCCCCAATAACACCACATACCGTATTGCAGCTTGAAATAGATCCTCAGTACCATCGTTCAACATTAAATGCTTCCTCAATAACACTAAATACCACACTGCTGCTCTACTTCCCCATATCACCACATACCACAGTGCAGCCAAAATACCTCCCAGTACCCCTGAGCAGCATAAAATACCACCAAGCAGCACCACTGGCAGCAGCATTGTTCCACTTCCCATGCTTCTGAGAAATGTCTTCAGGGGGAAATTTTGAGCGTTTTAAGTGATCCACACCAAATTTGTAGACATATGCCCCACCATCACTATATAGGCCATGCTCCCAAAATATCCCCAGTCCTAAGTAGTTCAACTCTTTTTGCTGGACATCCTAGTCTTCATTTATATGGTCGGCTGACTAGATCAAATGTCTACTGATAATTGGCCTGTGTAAATGTTCCAGCAGATAGCCACCAAACAGACAATGCTTCATGGTTGGCTGATTCAGTTGTATGTGTTACAAACAGTAATTGTTTGTCGGCAGCACATGGAAGTGTAAAGAGGGATGTTCTGCCAGCGAACCATGGAGATGTAGGGGGAGGACGAATGATCACAGCTACGATCATTCATCCCCATATATGTAAATGCAGCTAATGAATGAGCAATGATCAAGAATCATTACCGATCATTGCCCTCTCTTTTAGCCCATGTGAATTGCAATCTAATAAACCTTATGTCTAAACTACTGAGAGGTCATAAACACTTATTTAATCTACATTCTTATCAGATAAGAACTGAGCTATATAGAATATCAGAGATAAGGAGCCATCAGTTAAAGGGGTATTCCCATGTCACAAATGTAGTTTGTATAGTTAGATATAGCAATACCAATATTATTACTAATAGAATGTATTTATATAAAATGTACCGTTTAGAAGATTTTCCTATTTGTATATCCATCGTCCCACACATCAGTCAGGTCGTTGCCCCTAGTTACGGCCACTGTGGCCATGTAGTAGTGGTGGTCAGCTTGCTCCTTTTCAAACCCGCTCTGAGGTAACTGCTGTATTGTGAACGCACATTACATGAACATGTGGAGACACATCTTAGGGTTGTAGCATTTTTGTCTGCGCTTCCAAAACACAGAGAAACGGATCCTGTTCCCAGATCAATTCATCTCTATGGAGCAGGATCCGTTTATAAAGTCTGCGTTTTGGACGGATCCTGACCATTGCGTTTTTGAATGGTAACGTCCAAAATGCAGATGTGAAAGTACCCTAAGATGTGTCTCCGCATGCTCATGCAATGTGCGTTCACAATACAGCAGTTACCTCAGAGCGGGTTTGAACAGGAGCAAACCGGCCATCACTACTACATGGCCACGGTGACCGTAACTAGGGGCAACGGCCTGACTGATGTGTGTGGGACAATAGATATACAAATTGGCAAATCTCCTAACGGTACATTTTATATAAATACATTCTATTAGTAATAATATTGACATGGCTATATCTAACTATACAAACTACATTTGTGAGATGGGAATACCCCTTTAAGCTGCCTGAAGTAAAAATACAGAGCATACTACTAAAGAATCTCAAGGTTTTACAGAGAAAGGGACTCATCATTTTTAATAAAGACAAACTGAGGTGGGCTTTTTCAAATTACACTACCAGATCCCAGTGCCCCAGAATTTACCAGGCCTTAGCATCCAAACCTCCTGACTAAAACAGAACCAAGATCGTGACCCAACTACTCATAGCCACTGAAAAGCACAACCTTTCAGACCTAGTGCCTCCCTACAGATTCCCCTATGCTAAGTCTATAGTATAAGAGGAGGCCCCCTGCTGGAGAAAAACCTACTTTTCCATGGGGATACCTCTTTTTCTGGGCATCTACAAGAGGGCCTATTTCAGCGTGGAGAGCTCCAGCAAGGTGCTCATGGACTCACCTGCTGGACTCATGTCAATTAGTTGACCTCTGGGGTAGGTTGGTTTTAATAAAAGTTAAAACCAACTTTTGGATAAGCCTTTGCCACTGCTCAGAGATTTCTGTTATTGAAAGTCTGGCACATTATTGTTAGCTTATTGTTGTTAAAGAGGTTGTCTAGCAGGATTGTATTTTTGATATATGGGGCAGAATGGGTTGGGAAAATGAAGCTCTTCTAAAGTGGTGAGAAAGGTTGGTGGAGCCTAGTGGGGGCATGGCTAGGCATTCCTGTTAGGCTGCTCAGCCTGACTTCATATTGCACATGTTTGCTCCATTACCATCTTTTGTATAGCAGGGTTTCTGTGATAGTATTGATGCAGTCCTGCCTATAATATGCCATCATGGCTGAGCAGCCTGACAGAGACAGGGAGCAGTGATGCAATCCTACTCCAGGCTGACATGATGGCATATCACACAAGATTGCATAATTACATTCTATGGTAGAGCAGAGTTCTTGCTTTAAAATATATTGTAATGGAGCTGTCTCATGTGAAATATCGTTTTTGCTACAGGATGGACTGTATATTTGCCAAAGTGCTGCAAGGCACTACAGCTTACCACTGAGCCACTGTTCTGCCCACAGCAGAGTCAGAGTGACTCTATCAGAGTACGGCTACTTTAACACCAGCGTTTTTGCTGGATCCGGCAGGGCTCAGAAAAAACACTTCTGTTACTGATAATACAACCATCTGCATCTGATATGAACGGATCCCCTGGTATTATCTTTACCATAGCCAAGACGGATCCATCATGAACTCCATTGAAAGTCAATGGGGGATGGATCCGTTTTCTATTGTGCCAGATTGTGTCTATCTTGTCAGATTGCATCTATTGTGTCAGATTGTGTCTATCTTGTCAGATTGCGTCTATTGTGTCAGATTGTGTCTTGCTCCACATCACATGATGGAAAGCAAACCGCAGCATGCTGCGGTTTGCTCTCCAGTATGAGAACGGAACGGAATGCATTTTGGAGCAAAGTTTTGTCCCTATTGACAATGAATGGGGACAAAACGGAAGCATTTTTTTCTGGTATTTAGACCCTATCACGGATCTCAATACCTGAAAATATTAACACTAGTGTAGCATAACCGGAAACTGAGCCAATCAAGTTTTTGACTCTGTGTCTAATCCCAGAGTTTGTCGGGGATTTAAGACTGCTGATTCCTATCAACATTGCCTGTGATTGCGCTAAGTATTCTAGTCTCCATACTGTGCCACTTTATGCTGACATATCTCGTTATCTGACTTCTGGTTTGTTTTTGGATTTACCTTTTTGCCTGCAGTTCCTATTTATATTGACTCTCTTGATAACTGACCTTGGCTTTCCTCTAGATTAACTATTTGTGTGCTGCTCTGATCATGTAGGTCTTTTTCTGGTTTTGACCCTGCTTGTTTAGTTCTCTTCCCCCTTCGCGATCAGCTCTGCAGACATGGCCTGGGTCCCTAGCAGCCAAGTCCATCCTGCCTGGCAGCAGGCTTTGGTGAATACCTAGGAGTAACCTTAGTTTCACACTACCTGGAGCGGAGTTCACTGGCTGTGGTCCGGACGGTGACTCTAGTACGTCCTAAGAATTAGGTGAAGGTGCCACCTGATACCAAGATCAACCCTGACCTCATGGATGTTGCACCTCTGATCACCAAGCTACACCGCTATATTGATCTCTGTATCCATACGGAAAAAAAACAACGTTATCCGGTGTATAAATACTTACATACTTGTTTTATACCTATATTAAATATATTGTATGTTTTATGCAGATGACATGATGGAGTATGACACTGCCATTTATATATTGCCATTCATTTTTTCACAGAATTAGTCCCGTTTCTAAAGCTACAGATTCATTTTGTGCTGTAAAGGTTTTCAAATGAAGCAGGAAAACAACAGTTACAACAACTCCACCTTGATTTGAAATAGTATAGCCTGCCATGAGGGGCTCGAAAGGCACAAGCCCCAGGATAAAGAAAGTGAGTGCTGTTTGTAATTAGATGCTATTTGCTTTGCAAAGGTCTAGTTCACTTCTGCCTCAAAAGCCCTATGGTCAAAAGCTCTCAAACGTGTGTATTTTGGAAGGAAAAGACTAAACTAAAAAGGGAAAAAAGAACAGATTGGCTCCGGTTTCACAAAGTCCAATCATTGCATTATGGGATAGCTTCTAATAATTAACTCTCTTTTTAATTGCATGGCGAACATTCCTAATTACATTCTGCTTCTTACAAGCATGCAGATTAATCACAGTGAAAGTGATACTTGAATTACTGAACAGGTAGAACACAGGCACCAATGGCAAAGACTTCATCCATCATAGGAAAGTTATGGAGTTCTCATTTCATACAGCAGCTTCTCTCTACATTTTTGGCAGGCACAGAATAATTGCTATTGATATATTGTAAATATTACAAATAATTGCACTTAACATATTATACAATCATTGACAAGAAACATAACGAACCCAGAAGAAACTGTTGGAATCAAATGAAACTTTCTATGTGTGACTGTAATAATAGATGTACAGTAACTACAATGTGAGAGCTTAAAGGGGTATTCTCATCTTGGACAATGGGGGCATATCCTCCATTGTCCTATAGGTGCGGGTCCTGCCGTTGGGACCCGCACCTATATCGAGAACGGGGCCCCCAAAGTGAAGAAGTGCGCACCGCGCAAGCGCGGCCCGCTCTCTATTCACTTCTATGGGGCCGCCGCAAATAGCCGAGCTGGCTCGGCTATCTCCGTCGGCTCCATAGAAATGAATGGGAGCGCACTGCGCATGCACAGCCACCGCTCACATTCATTTCTATGGAGCCGACAAAGATAGCCGAGCCAGCGCTCGGCTATTTGCGGCGGCCCCATAGAAGTGAATGGAGAGCGGGCCGCGCTTGCGCGGTGCGCACTTCTTCACTTTGGGGGCCCCGTTCTCGATATAGGTGCGGGTCCCAGCGGCGGGACCCGCACCTATAGGACAATGGGGGCATATCCTAGCGATATGCCCCCATTGTCCAAGATGAGAATACCCCTTTAAGAATACGTTTATTGAGGAAATCTGTACAATTAAAAGGAGGCTCTGGTCCCCTGTAGGGCCGGCTCTAGCCTGGATACAGGATGAGATACGGCTGGACACTGAGGCATACAGGTTCTGCCCACAGATGTTACAGCTGGGCCTGTAGATCCTGCACATGCTCGTAGGTTACCCCAGCTGGTCCCATAAATTCTCGATTGGCGATACATCTGGCCACAAGGCAGGCCAAGGATGTGTGACGGAGACATTGAGTAACCCCTGCTGTGTGTGAGCGAGCATTACCCTGCTGAAAAATGCCAGTTGTAAGCCCTGCCATGAGAGGTAACACATAGGGCGGCAGGATGTCCTGCGCATATCGCTGAGCTGTCCCTCATATCATCACTAGGGGTTCCTCAGATCATCACACCAGCAGTTGGGGCAGTCTCTACAGCAAAGGCAGGACTGAAGAGCTCATCACAAGGCCTCCATACTCGACCCAGACCATCATGGGATCCCAACCAGAACCTGGATTTTTCACTAAAGATGATGTTTCCAGTCTGTAGCAGTCCAGGATTCACATTGACGACACCACTGCAAATGTAGGCAATGATGGCCGTCTTTCATAGAAACATAGAAGATTGACGGCAGAAAAAGACCACCTGGTCCATCTAGTCTGCCCTTTTATTATCCTTTTATTGTTATCTTAGGATAGATACATGTTTATCCCAGGCATGTTTTTCAATGGTAGAATATGTAATGAGCATCATGACACCAAATTTCCTTCTGCTAAGTGCCTGGAAATAGTCTGGCAGAGTCAGGTCTGCGAAATGAAGGTGCCACCTGCGTTTGGATGGCGAACAAAGAAACAGTGGAAGCTGCTTGTGCTTCCACATGAGGATTAAACAATCCTCTCTACTGGTGATCTGTCTGGGCTGCCCCATGTTTGTTCACCATGTGTGCATGCCCTCATGTAACAACTGCTTCCAAACCTCTTAATAGGTGGGTCAGAATGGCCAAGATGGCTGGCCATTCAACCAGCCTGTTACTCTCACTCTAGTGATGTGCCTCCTCACATGAGCATCCTAGAGGCATGTCTAGCTGTCAACAATCTCTCACAAAAAGGTACACTACTCAAAAGTAGTTTCTGAAAGCCGTTTTATATGGCACTTTACTGCCCTCTTATGGCAAGGCCCAGTGTCTAATCAGACCACACCTGTATAGAAATCATGTACATATCTGCTTGAGACATAACTATATGCAGAGTTTTGAGGCAATACGACATTTCTATCTGGGTGCATTATTTATTATTTTATTCGTTATTTTTATTGTCAATGAGTGTACTGTGTATTGATTGGATATCTACACAGACTTTGTACCATTACTATACTGTATTAATCCAATCATGCAATCCACAGGAAAGGTGATAAATATCCAATCTCTGGGTACCCCACAATCACAAGAATAGGGGTCCTGAGCAGACTCTGTTCCTCATCACTGCACAACCACAGTGAGGAGGACGTCGAATAGAGCAGTGGTCAAGCATGTGCCCTGCCACTATATTCAGTATTCTATGGGACCGACGTAAACGGGCAAGCAATGTACTCAGCTGTTTCTGACAGTTCTCCCAACATCCTTACTACAGTCATGAAATCAAGAGGAGGTATGGTGGGCTCAGGGCCCCTATCTTGAGAACATGAAGGTGCCAAGGATGGGACCCCTGGTGATTAGAAACTTATCATCTATCCTCTGGCTATGTTATGACTGTTTATTGGGGAAAAAACAAATATGTTTACCCCTTGTGACATACACTTGTCCAGATTGTTCCCAAATACATAAAAAATATAGATTTAGATAGTTTTGGTTTTAAAAAATCAACAACTTTTTTGCATACCTTTGTCTTTCCATGGCTACAGCTTACAAACAAGCTTGGACAGTCTGGTCCTGCAGTCATACTCTTTTCTGTATCTCATCTGTCCGCCAGTTCTTGCTCACATGCATTTGGTAAGTTAGCATGAAGTAACATAGTAGACATCTGTCCATCCAGTTCGTCCTGTTTTCCTACAAGTTGATCCAGAGGAAGGCAAAAAACCCTGTGAGGTAGAAGCCAATTTTCCTCACTTTAGGGGAAAAAAATCCTTCCCGACTCCAATCAGGCAATCAGAATTACTCCCTGGATCAATGACCCCTCTCTAGTAACTATAACCTGTAATATTGTCTCCCTCCAGAAATACATCCAGGCCCCTCTTGAACTCTTTTAGTGAACTTACCATCACCACCTCCTCAGGCAGAGAGTTCCATAGTCTCACTGCTCTTACCGTAAAGAATCCTCTTCTATGTTTGTGTACAAACCTTCTTTCTTCCAGACGCAGAGGATGTCCCCTCGTCACAGTCACAGTCCTGGGGATAAATAGATCATGGGAGAGATCTCTGTACTGACCCCTGATATATTTATACATAGTTATTAGATCTCCCCTCAGTCGTCTTTTTTCTAAAGAGAATAACCCTAATTTTGATAATCTTTCTGGGTACTGTAGTCCTCCCATTCCAGTTATTACTTTAGATGCCCTGCTCTGAACCCTCTCCAGCTCTGCTATGTCTGCCTTGTTCACAGGAGCCCAGAACTGTACACAGTACTCCATGTGTGGTCTGACTAGTGATTTGTGAAGTGGCAGGACTATGTTCTCATCACGGGCATCTATGCCTCTTTTGATGCAACCCATTATCTTATTGGCCTTGGCAGCAGCTGTCTGACACTGGTTTCTACAGCTTAGTTTGCTGTTCACTAAAATTCCTAGGTCCTTTTCCATGTCAGAGGTACCTAATATTTTACCATTTAGTATGTACTGGTGACTTGCATTATTCCTTCCCATATGCATAACCTTACATTTGTCAGTGTTAAACCTCATCTGCCACTTCTCTGCCCAAGCCTCCAGTCTATCCAGATCCATCTGTAGTAGTGTACTGTCCTCTTCTGTGTTAATTACTTTATACAGTTCAGTGTCATCTGCAAAAATGTATATTTTACTGTGCAAGCTTTCTACAAGATCATTAATAAATATATTGAAGAGAATAGGGCTCAATACTGACCCCTGTGGTACCCCACTAGTGACAGTGACCTGTACCCCACTAGTGACAGTGACAGTGAATTTATTGGAATGCTGATTTCTGATGGATTTGAGGTAACCCTAGAGATTTGTGATCCCTTGTGACTACTGTCTTTTGTTTTTATGTTGCTCTGGGACTCTATTAAAGGAGATTCTGGGAAGAAAAATGAATGTCCTAACCTCATTAATGTGTGGTTGGTAATCTGTGGTTGGCATTTCCCCCACAGATCATGAGAACAAGTGGGAAAATCACATGAGGTATAGGGGTGGGCTGCAGTATCCAACACAGCTACATTGTCACATCTGTGCTACATAGGCAGACCGCACAGGAGGGTTGGAGTGACAGCTGTCATTGCTTGTATTTATAACTAAAAACGTGAAAGATGTGAAGGGAAAAAATGGAAAGGTCAGTCTTTTATTAGCAAGTCCAAGTTCACGGAAAGGTTAAGAGAATGAGAAGGTAAATTCAGCAGGGCGGAGTATCTTATTCAGGTACAAGAAAGCTGGATTTGCAATAAACCAAATGCATGCAGCAGAGCTGATTATGTTAAATGGAGAGCCTGTGGTTCTGGGATCAGGTTTATACCAGAAGAGATCTTTTCTTTTAAAGGGTCAGTTCAGGTATTGGGCTGTTGTGGGTATACTAGACCTACAGGGTGCAGGCTCACAGACAGATTCAGGATACATGCACTGGTGTTCAAGTTCAGGATGCAGAACAGGTTGAGTATAGGGAACACAAAGTTGTCAGTGGATAGTCCATGGGAAGCAGCGGGCTCTCAGCAGGCTCATCCATAGGATACATGGACACAGAGTTTCCACATTCAGGGTTAGGGGTACAGAATCTGAATGCTGGATACAGATACAATCCAAGGTCAGGGTGCAGGCTCAGACTTTAGGGTTCAGGATTTGGGGATTCAGAATACAGAGATCAGAGTCAAGATTCAGGTTTATAACCCAAGGGCCCCTTTCAAGTATGAGTATCAAGGAATGAGTTACAGGCAGAGATTAGGAAACAAGCACAAAATCAGATAGTCCAGACAGAGACCAAGCCACTAGTTGGTGTACACAGCAAAACAGATCGTCATCAATGACTGGCCCAAAGGGAAAGATGTAGGTGACTCAAATACCTCACCCACCATTCTCATTGGAGGGAGAAGCTAACTCCTCAGTACTGTGGCATACTGTAAACATTAATGGGGATATAAATCTGCAACCCTGCAATGAACGGGGGTTGGACCCCTACCTATCACAAACTGATGGTATATCTTGAGGATTATCACTGACTGAGGCAGGTCATGGGTGCAGCCAGTGATTTTACTGAGCAGTATTTACAGCCATTTCCTGCAGTGTAGAGGCAGTAGCAGGAACTCAGAGCACCATCAGGGATCGGTAAAGTAGGTATAAATTTATATTTTTGTGCATGTGCAGCTCCATACCCCTTTAAATTTTAGCACAAGAATTATCTGATTATAGACATCTTAAAATCAAAATTGCACCAAATAATAAAAAAAAGTTGTACCAAGAATTCAAAAGATTTGAGAATGAATAAGCTTACGCAGGCTAGGTGAATAAATATATTTACAAAGTGTAATTAATTATAAGATAAAACAGACAAATCGCATACAGAATAACAAAAAGTAATAACCATCACTAGCCTAAATATGCAATATGGGGTAGGGCTCAGGTCGGCTGTGCTATAACACGTGGCTGTCTACCACATGACCGACACCCCAGGATATACGAGAGATAGGGCAAATCAATACTTACATCCTGCGTAGGATGAAGTTCCAAGGTGAGTCCTCCCTAATTGTCGGTGTAGACCACAGTTATTCCCATCAGCCCCTCCTCCAGTGTGTATCACGCATGTGTCTCTGGGAGCACTCAGGAATGTAGCCTTATTAGCACTATGGTGGATGGGTACTACATTAGGCTATTTTCATACCGGCGGCACGGGGCTCCGGCAGGCTGTTCCGGTGGGTGAACAGCCCGCCGGATCCGTGCTGCCGCAGGTGCACATGTAGGGCCGGAGCGTAGTTCACTGTAATGGGGGCGGGCCGCAGCACGGCAACCCCTGCCGAGAGGCGGCCGGAACAAAAATACAACATGAGCGTAGTTCCGGCCCCACACGTGCACCTGCGGCAGCACTGATCCTGCGGGCTGTTCACTGAGCACTGAGCCTGCCGGAGCCCCGTGCCGCAGGTGTGAAAGGGGCCTTAGAAGGAATTACAAGGAATATCCTTACACAATATACTAAAAGTAATATTAAAGAGACAAAATTAAAGGGGACAGAACCAATCAACACTTAAAAATACAATTACAACAAAAGTGTAGAAGGTGATATCTAATATCAAGGTAGGAACCGGACGGTTTCTGGAGCAGTTTAATAACTTTATTAATGCAAATTTATTAAGAGGGACATTTAAGGAGCAAAGAGGGATATAAAGATTTGGGTCCAAATGAAGGACTGTCCCTTCAAAAGTGGGACACTTGGGAGGTATGTATTTAGATACATTTAATAAAATAGCTCTTTGTGCATTCTCACAAGTTGGGTAGTTCATATAATTTTCCTGGCAAAGGGCTCGGAGGTGCTTACGAATAATTGCTTTGGTCGCCATAGCGTGCTAAGGAACAAATAACTACCTCTTTACCTTAATAAACTTCACTAAGTTTCAAAACACAAAAAAACTTGATAAAGTAGATAGTGAAAATGAAATGCAGAAACAGTTTCACAGCAATTACAATGGTGGTTTGGGGATAAATTTACGCGGTGAAAGAAAGTGGATCCATTATAGCAATTTGTGCCACTTAACGTGTATCAGTAGGTCTGCTGAGGAACCCTTTTATCTTTTACAGGTAAGTAGCGTTCTACCTTATGTGTAACTTATTGTGTTTTACTTACAGCTAGGTATGAAATTGTGGGTGGAAGTAACCTCTAATTGCAGCGCATTCCTTTTTTCATGCATACAAATGTCTCTTCAATGCCTATATGAGTTAAAAGGAAATTTATAGTAAGTAATGACTGATTTCCAATCACCGTTGCCTATAAGCACAAGCAAAACTTTCTTCCAAACAGCTTTGCATTTTGCATACTATTTCTATAAATGATCTCAAAGCAGAATTAAATGGTGACTATGCCCCCATTTAGAGACACTCCGTATTACGCAGCTCTCGTTAGGCAGTAAGGACAAAAAGTTACCAACCATATGGTATGAACAATCTTTATATCAATTCAGCAACTTCTATACAGTATAAGCTGATGTCTCACCAAGATGACAGCAAGATTTCATCATCTTCACACTCTAGGCAAAGTTTGTGTGGTATTGATTTTTCTGGCCTTTAGGGACCAACAAAATGTCTCCATAGATATCCTCATTTTGTGATGTTTGGATCTAGAGGCGAATACTTCTGTAATATGTCATCCAATTTTTTTTCTGAGATTCCATATGGCCTAGAGAGAAAAAAAACTATGTATAGCCCTATATTACAATTCAGGGATAAGTGCAGCCCTGAGCTCAACCCCACCATTGACCCTGCCTACTTGCACGGCTCATCCAAGGCAACAGCGTACAACTGGACGGCAGTCCCTAGCCTAGGTACATGCTGGGGCGTACAGGGAGGGGAACAGCGGGAGAAAACAATAAACAAAGACAGAACTCACACAATATAAGAAAGTCGCCAAGCCGAGGTCTAACCAGGAAGTCACGTCAATACCAGGGGAACAAACAAGAGCGGAGTCAAAACACAATCTGAGGTCAAAAGCCGCGAAGTAAAGCAGTACAAGGGGATCAGACGAGGACGAGGTCAAGTTCACAAACCGAAATCAAACACAATAGTCGCAGCAGTAATCCAAAACGCAGGTGACAGAAGAAGACCAATCACAGGCAACCTGTGGCCAGCAGGCTGCCTGTTAAATAGGCCCACATGTGGGTCATGGACATGACCCCAATACTGATTCACCACATGTGAGCGCTGGCCTATCCATGCCCGCGCTCACCTGCCCTGCCTGTACGTCACTAAGGGGTGGGTGCCCGCCGGCCGCGGCAGGAAGTGTACGCTCCAGGGTTCGCCCCGCCTTCTGTATGCAACTAAGGAGCGGGCGTACGCAGGGGCGGACTGGGAACTTACAGTGGCCCTGGAAAAAATACTAAAAGTGGCCCCGTTTTGTAGTTGGGTACAAATTGATGGAAGGAAGGGACAGTTATACCATATTGTGGCACATTATACCACCCCAACAGAGCCAAATACCACAGTCCATTACAAAATACTGCCAGCAACACAAAATACATCCCCAAAAACTTCCACTGGGCAACCATGAGGCAGCCCCCTGGACATCAGCCCACCAGGAAATTTCCCTGTAAGGTCAATGACCAATCCGCCCCTGAGCATACGCTAGGAAGTGTACGCTGCCGGGTACGCCCCGCTCCGTGTAAGCAAGTAGGGAGTGGGCTTACGCCGGGAAGCATATGCTGTTGGGTACTCTCCGTCCCTGATCCCTATGCAGACGAGGATGCCTGCCGCATCCTTGTTCCGAGCTAGACGCAGGAGACCGGTGGCACAGCAAGGATGGGACGCGTCGCCGGCTCCCCGTCACACTGTGGCAGTACAGCATAGACCAACAAACTTCAAATGGTGCACTATGGTATGATGTTACATTATGGCCATGAGCCTGAGACTTTTTTTGAACCAGGTAAAAAAACCAAGGATACATAACTGGGATATCGCCAAGGAGTATTCCCATTTGGGACATTGATGGCATATCACTAGGATATGTCATCAATGTTAGGTGCAGGTACCACCTCTGGGACCCACTTCTATCTCCAGAATAGGGCGCCCAAAGTGAAGAAGAGTGGACCGTGCATGCCCAAGTTCTCCATTCATTGCAATGGAACTTCTGAAAATAGCCAAGTGAGCTATTTTTGGAAATCCCATAGTGGTGGGTGAATGCAAAATGAGCAGTGCGCTCTCCTTCACTTCTAGGGCCCTATTCTGAGATAGGAGCAGGTCCCAGATGTGGTACCCACACCTCTCTGACATTTATAGCATATCCTAGCGATATGCCAAGAGTGTCCCAGATGGCAATACCCCTCTATAGGGAGCTTTATATATTCGTGCCCTAACACAGCGCACAGCATGCCCCCAATAGTAATTGCTATAGGAAAAAAATGTCAATCGGTGATTACTAGGACTTCATGAAGATGAGGACTCACTGGCGCACACTGTGTATTGAGCGGACACTGGTGCCAGAGAGCTGTTCAATACAGAGTTTAGCAAAACGGCTTGGTCAATTTAAGTAAGTCACCCGATATTTCGCTCAGGGCCACTGTCACCAGTTTATGCTGCTTTTAATTAAGGCGGAATAACAACTGGTGACAGACTCCCTTTAATGGAGAGCTGACATGATGTTTCTAGGAACGAATACCTGAATAATACAATATTCATTAAACAACCTTTTCTCACAGATTCATACAAAAAACCTTCAAGGGAGGTACAATAAGGGTCCATAGCAAGCTATAATGTGGAGCCAGACACCATGGACCCATAATCTGGAAGCGTGCATGAGCCTTCAGGACCCATTAGAATAACTGGGGGAGAATTTTGGACCAAAGGGTACTACTCTACCACAAATGTCTAATCTACAAGTAAGGCCTCTTTCAGATGTTTGTAAGCTGTCCACAAAAATATACCCATAGACTTCAGTTGGGCCATGTCCTGATTTTCACTGACAAGTATAGGACATGTTTCATTTGTTTTGCCGAGCCGTGGAATGGAAGAAAAGGGCCCCATAGAAGTGAATGAGTCAGCATCTAATCAGCAAAAAATGGATCTGCATTTTTGAGGACAGCATACAGCCGTCTGAATGAGCACTTACACTGGGTCAGGGATGCTCAACCTGCGGCCCTCCAGCTTTTGCAAAACTATAATTCACTGCATGCCTGGACAGCCTACAGCTATTAGGGCATGCTGGGAGTTGTAGTTTTGCAACAGCTGTAGGGCCGCAGGGTAGTTACAACATTGTTTCTGCAAATTCATCTTGTGACCAGGGTCGTTTAGCTAGAATTTTCTTTGACCTTTTTAAAAGGGTGGTCTCACTACACTGACTAATGTATTGTGATTGTCCATGTTGCCTCCTTTGCTGGCTGGATTCATTTTTCTGTCACATTATACACTTCTCGTTTCCATGGTTACAACCACCCTGCAATCCATCAGCGGTGGCCGTGTTTGCACACTAAATTCAACAGTGCCGGCCTCTCTGGTGGCCGGGACCATGGGAGCTCACATAGGCTGGTGTTTTTTTCTACAGTGTACAAGCACGTCCATCACTGATCCACTGCAGGGAAATGAGAAGTGGATAATGTGATGGAAAAATGAATCTAGACAGTAAAGGAAACAATATGGATAATCACAATACATTAGTAAGTGCCTTGTATTAACTTTCTCTATATGATAAATGCCACTTACTGAGGTGAGACAGCCCCTTTAAGAGAACTACAATAAGTCAGTGATAACATGTTTTGAAATGTAAATGTCTCTCTTTTTTTATTAATATAACAATAACATTTCCTAGAATAGTAAGATAATATTAATTGAAGTCTCACAAAATGCCGCAAAAGCATTGAAAAGACACATGTTTAAAACATCAAACTATTTCTAGAAATTAATTTGCCAAATCTGCTAGAGTGTTTTATAGTCTGACAAACCGGAGCACAACATTGTGTGAAGAAATGGGAACTCCGGAGAGGATTCAAACACTGCCATTATATATTTTGTCTGTATTACTGATTTTGGCTTTAAAAAATAGATATAAACTATTGAATAAATACAAAAGTGTGAAAGAGGTTTAAGGGGGGACATTCATTATTCTCCATACTCCTGTTTTTGGCACAGAAAAGTCTCAAATGCACTAGATTTACAAATTTTTTATGCATTTGCAACTTTTTCAGCCCTTTATGGCGCCCTCACCAAGTCTACAAAAAGCGTACAAGTGATTTATGATGATGTAGCAGACGCCAGCCAGTGTTTTATCCTATATTCTATACATGTATACTCTAAGTGTTGTGACTGACTGCTATAGAAATGCAGTATTTCCAGCACTTTATATTTGGAAGCTGTTATATATCTGGGAATGTTAGAAAGTTGCCACTGATCATTGGGTATTCTGGTAAAGTAACTTAATTTTTTACAGAACTGCATTAAGGCTGCAAGCTGTGACCCAACCAGAACCCATATCTATACATATAACCAGCGCTTCATTTACCTTGTAATCCATTTGTCTAGCTCCTGTGTGAGTCTGCAACACACAGAGTATCATGGCTCCTGATCTTCCCTCACAAAACTACAATACCCACAATGCCTAGCTTTCCTGCTGGGAGTTTCTGCTTGTTCATGAGTGTTGATGATTACTGATTGGTTGCCTGATATCACATACTGGTCATGCCCCCTCTACTCAGTAATCAGCAGCACACTAACATTTAGCTAAAGAATTGATAGCAGCACACTGAGCATGCTCGACCTAACAAAGGCTCAGAACTACAGGTCGGTGCCATGGTAACTTATGGGGAAACAATGGGTAGCAGAAGAAGAAAACTACTTTTATAACTACTGAACGGTAAATATGTGAAATTGACATTATATTAGGTAATGATTGATGATGAATTAGTCTAAAACATAAGTTATATTTATGGTAACCGGAATACCCCTTTAAGATAACTGTTTAGATTCCCCTCATGATATATTTCAAATGGATCAATTTCTCACTCTCTGGTATTACAAGGTTTAAAGGGGTTGTCCCATGAAAAAATATTCTATAGTTTTCAAACCAGCACCTGGATCTGAATACTTTTGTAATTGCATGTAATTAAAAATTGATTATAGCTGCTGAGATATTCAATGAAATCTTTCCATATAGTGCTACCTGCTGTTTGTTCTTTCTCTAATTCTTCTGCCTTGCTCCCTGAGACCTAAACACATGCTCAGTTTCATCCTTCAAAGAACACCAGCTGCAGCAGAAAGGATACACCCCCGAGAAAGGGCACACCCCCTAAGCTGACAGCTTGAAATAAATCTAGCAGAACAATTGGAACAATGAATGGGGAGATCTCTGGATCCCTGTGAGGTACAGGGCTGGTTCTAGCTTTAACAAGAGATTGTCATGTACTATACAGGGCTCCAGATGGCGACCAAAATGGTCGCAAATGCGACTTAGATTTGACAAATGGCGACAAGACTTTTTAGTCTTGTCGCCATTTGCGCCTGGACCCGATCGGCACCTAGTGATACTAGGCTGCGCTACTGCGCAGCCTAGTATCAGAGAACATGGTGACTTGCAGACAAAATAAAAAAAAAATCTCTCACCTGTCGTGCGCCGCGGCTCCGCTCCGGGTCCGGCGCTCCTCTTCTTCTCTGGGCCTGCGCTGCACTGTCCTGACCGCTTACAGCGTCAGGAGGTAGTGCGCGCACTCTGACCTGACGCTGCACGCAGTCAGGTGACAGTGCAGCGCCAGAGACTGAGGAGCGCCGGACACCGGAGCGGAGGCGCGGCGCAGGACAGGTGAGAGATTTTTTTATTTTATTCTGATGGTGGCAGTGTGGGCTGATCTGAGGTCTGAAGGGGGCACGGTGGGCTGATGTGAGGTCTGATGGGGGCACGCTGGGATAATCTGAGGTCTGATGGGGGCACGCTGGGCTGATGTGAGGTCTGATGGGGGCATGCTGGGCTGATGTGAGGTCTGATGGGGGCACGCTGGGCTGATGTGAGGTCTGATGGGGGCACGCTGGGCTGATGTGAGGTCTGATGGGGGCACGCTGGGCTGTTCTGAGGTCTGATGGGGGCACGCTGGGCTGTTCTGAGGTCTGATGGGGGCACGCTGGGCTGTTCTGAGGTCTGATGGGGGCACGCTGGGCTGTTCTGAGGTCTGATGGGGGCACGCTGGGCTGTTCTGAGGTCTGATGGGGGCACGCTGGGCTGATCTGAGGTCTGATGAGGGCACATTGGGCTGTTCTGAGGTCTGATGGGGGCACGCTGGGCTGATCTGAGGTCTGATGGGGGCACGCTGGGCTGTTCTGAGGACTGATGGGGGCACGCTGGGCTGTTCTGAGGACTGATGGGGGCACGCTGGGCTGATGTGAGGTCTATGGGGCACGCTGGGCTGATCTGAGGTCTGATGGGGGCACGCTGGGCTGTTCTGAGGTCTGATGGGGGCACGCTGGCTGTTCTGAGGTTGATGGGGCACGCTGGCTGTTCTGAGGTCTGATGGGGGCACGCTGGGCTGTTCTGAGGTCTGATGGGGGCACGCTGGGCTGTTCTGAGGTCTGATGGGGGCACGCTGGGCTGTTCTGAGGTCTGATGGGGGCACGCTGGGCTGATCTGAGGTCTGATGAGGGCACATTGGGCTGTTCTGAGGTCTGATGGGGGCACGCTGGGCTGATCTGAGGTCTGATGGGGGCACGCTGGGCTGTTCTGAGGACTGATGGGGGCACGCTGGGCTGTTCTGAGGACTGATGGGGGCACGCTGGGCTGTTCTGAGGACTGATGGGGGCACGCTGGGCTGATCTGAGGTCTGATGGGGGCACGCTGGGCTGATGTGAGGACTGATGGGGGCACGCTGGGCTGATGTGAGGACTGATGGGGCCAATAATTATTAAATAAAAAGTAAAAAAAAAAAAACCCACCAATATATTAATATATATACAACCGTGTGAACGTGCCCGCATCTATTCTGCAATTTTGCAGAATAGATACGGCTGCATTCACTTAAATGGGCGGCTTGTGAACATGCCTAGCCGCGGCTCCGCAAGAAATGATAGAAAATGTCCTATTTTTGTCCGCTACAGAAGACAAGAACTGGCATTTTGATCAGGACGCCCGGCCATGTTCGGCAAATTGCGGAACACAGGCCGGGCGGCATCCGTGGTATTGCAGATCCGTATTTTTGCGGATCCACAATACTACGGCCGTCTGAATGGCCCATTAATCACCCCATATCCCAATTTTACATATAAAATATATTAATAAGTGTCCAAAAAGTCCAAACTATTAAAATATAAAAAAAGATCCTATACAGTGAACACGTAAAAGAAAAATAAATAAATAAAACCTCACAATTCACTATGTTTTAGTCACCTTGTCCCCCCAAAAAATAGGATAGGACAGTTCTATTAAGGGCCGGACGTTATTATTTTATGTATTTAAATTTAGCGCCTAAAAATTTTATTTGCCTCCTAAATTTTTCAGGTTAGGAGCCAATGGCTCCTTGGTTTTTTTTTTTTAGTCTGGAGCACTGCTATATGATGTCTGATTTTTTACATTATTCACGGGATAACCCTTTAAGGTTACAGTCTCTGTTGTCCAGTTGCTTAGCGCCCAGCTCCCTTTTATATTGCATATTCATAGCAGAGTGTTGTCTAGTTGTCTAGTGATCACTGAATGCAGATTTAGGGTTCATGCACATGCATGCTGTCAGCAAAAAACGGATCTGCAAAAAATACGGATGACGTCTGTGTGCATTCTGTATTTTGCGGAATGGAACAGCTGGCCCCTAATAGAACAGTCCTATCCTTGTCCGTAATGCAGACAATGATAGGACATGTTCTATTTTTTTGCGGAACGGAAATACAGACACACAGAAATGGAATGCACACCGGGTAACTTCAGTTTGTTTTTCTTTTTGCGGACCCATTGAAATGAATGGTTGAGCATACTGTCCACAAAAAAAACAAAAAACGGAACGGACACGGAAAGAAAATACTTTCGTGTGCATGAGCCCTTATACTGCCTGACTGAGCAGGTAATTATTGGTAATGGACTTTTTCTTCCTGATAATTTCCCGCTCGTCAGTGGAGCTGGATTTACATGTAGCGATCGCCTCCACTGCAATCGCTCTTCTGCCACAGATTCATTGTTTCTGGGCAGCAGATCGCTGTTCACACACTTGATCTGCTGCCCAGAAATGATGACCTAATGTGCTACATGAAAGATCATTTCACCCGATGAATGAGTGTCATGTACACTGATCGGGTGAGCGGCAGCACATTTACAGGAGCCTATTATCAGGAGCGGGCGTTCATCTTAACGTAGTAATGATGATTGGCCCAACAATTCTAAATCCACCTTGAGAGATTTGGTCTTGGTTCATACCTATAGTCTTCTACAGTGCCTTGCGAAAGTATTCGGCCCCCTGAAACTTTTCAACCTTTTGCCACATTTCAGGCTTCAAACAAAAAGATATAACATTTAAAAATTTTGGTGAAGAATCAACAACAAGTGGGTCACAATTGTGAAGTGGAACAAAATTTATTGGATCATTTAGAGACTGAAATTCTTGCCCATTCTCCCTTGCAAAACAGCTGGAGCTCTTTGAGGTTGGATGGAGAGCGTTTGTGAACAGCAGTTTCAGCTCTTTCCACATATTCTCAATTGGATTCAGGTCTGGACTTTGACTTGGCCATTCTAAGACCTGGATACGTTTATTTTTGAACCATTCCATTGTAGATTTTGCTTTATGTTTGGGATCATTGTCTTGTTGGAAGATAAATCTCCGTAGTAGTCTCAGGTCTTCTGCAGACTCCAACAGGTTTTCATCCAGAATGGTCCTTTGTATTTGGTTCCATCCATCTTCCCATCAATTTTAACCATCTTTCCTGTTCCTGCTGATGAAAAGCAAGCCCAAACTATGATGCTGCCACCACCATATCTGACAGTGGGGATGGTGTGTTCAGGGTGATGAGCTGTGTTGCTTTTATGCCAAACATATCGTTTTGCATTGTTTCCAAAAAGTTGGATTTTGGTTTCCTCTGACCAGAGCACCTTCTTCCACATGTTTGGTGTGTCTCCCAGGTGGATTGTGGAAAACTGTAAACCAGACTTTTTATGGATATCTTTGAGAAATGGCTTTCTTCTTGCCACTCTTCCATAAAGGCCAGATTTGTGAAGTGTTCGACTGATTGTCGTCCTATGGACAGACTCTCCCACCTCAGCTGTAGATCTCTGCAGTTCACCCAGAGTGATCATGGGCCTCTTGGCTGCATCTCTGATCAGCCTTCTCCTTGTTTGAGATGAAAGTTTAGAGGGATGGCCGGGTCTTGGTAGATTTGCAGTGGTCTGATACTCCTTCCATTTCAATTTGATCGCTTGCACAGTGCTCCTTGGGATGTTTAAAGCTTGGGAAATCTTTTGGTATCCAAATCCGGCTTTAACCCTTTCGCGCCCTGAGGTTTTTTCGGTTATGCATTTTCGTTTTGCGCTCCCTGCCTTCAAACAGCCATAACTCTTTTATTTTTCTGTTCACATAGCTGTATGTGGGCTTGTTTTTTGCGGGACAAGTTGTACTTTCCAACGCCACCATTTAATATTGCATACGGTGTAGTGGGAAGCGGGAAAAAAATTCCAAACGGGGTGAAATTGCAAAGAAAACGCTATTCCGCTACAGTTCTATAAAATTGCATTAAAACTGATCCGTTACTTTCATTTTACTGGTCAGTACGAATCCGGCAATACCTAATATGTATAGTTTTTCCTGCGTTTTCATAGTGATAAAATAATTAGAAAGTTGCCCTTTTTTTTTTGTTTTTTCTTTGTCAAATCTTGACCCCTATAACTTTTTGGTATTTATGTGTACAGAGCTGTATGGGGGCTCATTTTTTGCGGGACGATCTGAAGTTTTTATTGATACCATTCTGGGGTGTGTATGACTTTTTGATCACTTTTTATTAAATTTTTTTTAAAAAAAAAAAGGCGACAAAAAACGGCAAATCGCCATTTGGACGCTTTTTTCCGCCACACAATTCGCCATATTGGAATTTTTTTTTATATTTTAAAAGTACGGGCGTTTTCGGTCACGGTGATACCCATGATGTCTATATTTATTGTTATTTAGGTATTTATTTTTTACTTATACGGAAAGGGGGGTGATTTGAACTTTTATATCTTTTTTATTTTTTATATATTTTTTTACATTTTTTTTTAATTTTTTTTTACTATTTGAAAGCTCAAATATGGGCTTATATATTGTGGCTTTTTTTTTTTTTCTTTATGAGCAATTATGGATTTTATAGACTCAGAAATCCATGAATTGCTCATTTCTTATCCTGGCCTGCCATCTAGTGGCCAGAATAAGAATTGCACTTTGAAAACTGTAATCCTCACCAGCGAGGATTACAGTTTTCATATGGTGTACAGACACCCCGATTGGCCACACGGGGTGTCTGTACACCAGCCGGAAGCGAATGCTTCCGGGTTGAGACGCAACTAGATGCCGTGATCACGTGTGATCACGGCATCTAATCTCCGAGGAAGACGCCGCCGATGGCGGTAAGTAGCGGCAAGTCTCTGCTGTTAGAAACAGCAGAGACTTGCCGGCCATGACGCCCGGCGCACCCGCGAGCGGGCGCCATGTGCCCGCATAGCCCCAGCGCCGTACATGTACGACGCTGGGCGCAAAGGGGTTAAACTTCTCCACAGCAGTATCACGGACCTGCCTGGTGTGTTCCTTGGTCTTCATGATGCAGAACCCTGAGACTATCACAGAGCAGGTGCATTTATACGGAGACTTGATTACACACAGGTGGATTCTATTTCTCTTCATCAGTCATTTAGGACAACATTGGATCATTCAGAGATCCTCAATGAACTTCTGGAGTGAGTTCTCTGAACTGAAAGTAAATGGGCCGAATAATTTTGCACGCCCCACTTTTCAGTTTTATTATTACAAAAAAAGTTTAAATGATCCAATAAATTTCATTCCACTTCACAATTGTGACCCACTTGTTGATTATTCACCAAAAATTTAAAATGCTATATATTTTTGTTTGAAGTCTAAAATGTGGCAAAAGGTTGAAAAGTTCCAGGGGGACGAATACTTCTGCAAGGCACTGTATATATTTTCTTTATATAATTGGGTTACATTGAGTTGCTTACTTACCTGTAGTAAACTCATATCTAGTAACTTTCTCTGTCCCGGCACTTGTAGTAGACCTGCCTGGTGCAAAGTCACATCCTGTTCACACAGCCTAGACTAGTTTGGACTATTTCATAATATGAGGTCATAATACGGTGAAGTTTGCCAGTCAACTTACAACTCACACAACGTGGTATCCATTGATAAACTGAATGTATGAACAGCAGGCGGACAGAGCACTGAAACCTAGTGTATACATACCTGAATGGTGTCACAGTTATTTAAAAGGCTGTATTATAATTGTAAGGAGGGAAGTGTTCCTTCCCGGCAATCACATGCTTGCTAGCGGAGCAAACCGTTACATGCAGTGATCTCCTCCACCTTGCTCGTCCCCATACTGAATCATTGTTTGCTGGCAGCAGATCACGATTAGACACCACAAACAATAATTTAATAATAATTAAACCTGCCAAAAGATTTGGGTTGTTAATCAGCAGCAATATTACACTGCCAGATCATTGCTTACGAGCTTTCATATAAACGCTTGTTGGCGATCATTGGCCCAACAATCGTCTAGTGAAATGCAGGCTTAAAGAGGTTGTCTCACTTCAGCAAGTGGCATTTATCATGTAGAGAAAGTTAATACAAGGCACTTACTAATGTATTGTGATTGTCCATATTGCTTCCTTTGCTGTCTGGATTCATTTTTCCATCATATTATACACGGCTCGTTTCCATGGTTATGACCACCTGCAATGCATCAGCGATGGTCATGCTTGCACATTATAGGAAAAAGCCGTGGGAGATCGGATAGGTTGGTGATTTTTCCTATAGCGTGCCAGCACAGCCATCACTGATGGATTGAAGGGTGGTCTGTAACCATGGAAACGAGCAGTGTATAATGCAATGGAAAAATGAATCCAGCCAGCAAAGGAACAATATGGACAATCACAATACATTAATAAGTGCCTTGTATTAACTTTCTCTACATGCTAAATGTTATTTGCTGAAGTGAGACAACCCCTTTAAGTTATACTGTACAACTACATTAGGGAGCCATTTTATTACTTCCCATCAGTGTCATACATATTGACTAGATTTAAACTTTAGTATTAGACCACAATGTTCACCTATTTCTTTTTCTCACTTTCTCAGCCTCCAGAGCCTGTTCTCAAGGTTTCCAATGACTATAATATATGCCCTTATTATGATGTATTTATTTGGCCAGCCATGCTCAACTAACAGGGCCATGTAGGATTTCTCAGGGACAGTGACACAAATAATTCTCCATGTTCCAGTACTAAAGGGAATAAATGCACATTAGTTTAAAGTTGATTGAAATTGATGATTTTAACCAAAACGGTTATTCATCGGGTGATAGATTGTTTTAGCCAACTGAGTACAGGTAATTGGTTGGCTGCGTTTACAATTTTTGTACAAAAGTCAGTTAAAAAAAACTTTTATTAAAAAAAAAAAATTTCATTTGTGGTGAAAGATTTTTCTTTAAAAAAAAAAAACACTACCAAGAAGATCATTCGTCCCTCCCTGGTGTCATTGAAAATGTACAGCCGGTTTGAACAACCATGTACCAAGGTGATGGAATGAAATAAAACTACTCTTCATTTGAATTGGATGCTGTTTCCTGTACTTTATCCATTGAATTTGGGAGCCACTGGGACCAGACTCCAGGAAGAAACGTGCATCCAAAGAAAAAGTCAGCCACTGAACAGGTGCTGTATCACTACTTTTATTTATGAACAACCAACCAGCTCATATGAATTAAATGTATGTGTCTGCAAAATTATTGCTCACTAGACCATTAGTTAACCTGTGTAAAGCATATGGCCACCTTTAAAAGGCATCTGTCATCAGTTTTGTACTTATGAAACTGCCTGACCTGTTACATGTGTGCTGAAGAAATGCTGTTGGTCCCATGTTACATGGTTACATAGTTAAGGTTGGAAAAAGACAAAAGTCCATTAAGTCCAACCTGTAATAATGTTTTAATATATGCAAATGAGCCTCTAGGAGCAATGGGGGCGTTACTGTTACACCTAGAGATTGCAACTGCCGCACCCTTCCACTTTGACAGGGCCAGGCAGTTAAAATATCATCACACCTGGCCCTCTCAGTCAAAGTATAGAGGGCAATTGCAGAGAAAGGAGAGCCTCTAGGTGTAATGGCAACACCCTCGTTGCTCCTAGAGGCTGTGAGGGATAAGAAACCATTTTGTATACACTATGTCCTCCATCTTGTCCTCCATCTTGTGCATATGTGGAAAATTACTGAGCCAGGTGTGAGAATGTGGGGAGTTTTCTGTGTATAAGATAGTTACAAGGCCGAAGTAAGCAGCTCACTCGCTGTCTGGCTCCCCCTCATTCTCTCATGCTTCTCATCAGAGGTTGATGTTCAGGAGGGCTAAGTTTGGTTTTCTCTTATTCTGGTAGCTTCAGGATTTACAGCTGAAGAATGTAAGCTCTGAGATAAGAAACTTTCTAATTAGTAGAACCTTGTTAGTATAGTGCGGAAATATTACCTTTTATGAATAACCAATCAAATCATTAGTTCTGACTTCCACCCCCTTGGTGGTGGGCCAGATTTGTCTATGATTATCTGTAGTGTTATAAGATGTATACGTATGTAAAATAAACCGGAATGAAGGAGAGAATCTGATTCATCCAAGGTGCATGTGTCAATTCTCTGAGCGCTCATCTTCATTGAATTAGGACCCCGGCAATCATAGAGAAGGGGGTTTGCCCCAACAAAACTTGGCGCCCAACGTGGGGCTCGACTAAAGGACACTTCATTGATCTCCCGACAACTTGGATAATCTGGACCGGGACGGACAGATATAAAAGATAGCGCTGCAAGGTAAGAGACTTTATCTTACATTATATCTGTGCCTCCCTGACCGGTTGTCTGGCTCGAGGGATTATTGAAGGAACGTACGTATAAAGTCCTTTTACAGTCGAATCCATATTGATAAAGAACCTTGAAAGTTGAAAATACCTATGATTGTTGGGTTTAGTTTCTGATCAGGAGTACCTTTGGGATGTTTTTGGTCTGGTTTTAGGAGTCACGGTATACGTCTTTTTTGTTCTTTACTGGGTTTGGAAAATTGCAGAACATTATAGAAAGGGAAATCTCAGGAGCAAAGTACGCTATACGATTATAGCGGGGGAAGCTTTGTTCGGACTGAGGATAATAAATCTCAGAAACATGCACCCTTGATGAAGTGGAGGAAGCTGTTTGAACTGAGGAGAAAGACGTCTGAATTTTGTTACTTTCTATAGTTGTTCTGGTACAGTTGAAGAGCAATGGGGAATAATTTCAATATACCGGAAGGTTGTAAGACAGCCAAAACATTGGTGAAGGAAAGAGGAGGTAAAGAGAGTCTGAAGAATGTGGACAGAGTGCTGGAGAAGGCAGGGATGAAGTACGGGAATCTTAACCCTAGGAGTACTAGTACAGTGGCACCATGATTTATGGATGAAGCTCCGAGGAAGCTAGTCTGGGAAAGATTCACAAAGACTCATTGTGGTTGATACATGGATAAAGGATAATGGATGTGAAGATGTGGTTGATACATGGATAAAGGTAGCTTGTGAGATTGAAACTGAGGGGTGGAGAGGAGAAGTTGTGAAAGGCAGATTGTTGTACATTCAGAAACAGCAATGTGAGAAGTCTGGAGAAACACCACCTCCATACCCCCTGGCCAATGCAGTCACCAGACAGTCCAGGAGTGGACCAGAGGGATGGACGTGTAATGTCTGTGGAAACCAGATCCCAGACTGGACTGACACGTGTAAGGTTTGTGGGGCACGTCGACCCCAGAAACCAGCAGGCATTTATCCTGTATTGACTAAGACTAGAATCCTACCTGCTCAGACACCACGGACCCGTCTGCCCCTATGGCTCCCGAAGCCCCAGGACAGTTAGGACAGTGTGGTTACGTTACTGTGACAGAATATCATCCTTGGAGTCCTAAAGACCAATTAGGACTGCTGACTAGACTCCCAGACCCCCTGATGAGACCAATGCCCACTGCCAGGATGTTACAGCAGATTCAGGCGACATACAGAGCCACCTGGGCTGACCTGAAGGACTTGATGAAACTAGGGGAATCACAGTATCAAGTTGTTGACCCTTTCCTGACTGAACATAGGAGGAGGGCTTTTGACAATTTGTCTCTAGAGGACTAGGAAAAGACTTTACCATCAGGAACAAAGTTTGTCCAAGTTTTCAAGGAATGGGCAAAGGGAAAAGAAGATGAGAGTTCCAAAAGTTTAAAAGACATAGTTCAGGGACCTCAAGAGACAGTAGAGACGTATGCAGCTGGACTGCGGACCATTTGGACTGACATGGGTTGGGATCAGACTGGACCAATAGGTGAAAAAAAAAATTGTTGACATCAGCATTTATGGAAGGCTTGAGACCTGCTCTATGAGCCAAGCTAAAAGCTTGTAAACCTGAGTGGCGAGTCACTCCAGTGCCACAACTGATTGCTGCTGCAAAAGGTTTAGAACTGGACATGAAAAAGAATTCAGGGGCTTCAGTCAAGTATGTCAATCAGGGCCAAGGACAGCAACAAACATCCCGTAGAGATCTCAGATGCTATAACTATGGGAAACCTAGCCACATAAAACGAGATTGCCGCGCTTGGCGCCGGCATCGGGAGATACCCAAAGTCACTGATAATGGAGATCAACAGACCTCCACTGCCATTTCCATCCCCTGCTAGGAAATAGGCAACCCCGTGCCGGTACTGCTTGCAAAAACTGAAGAAAAGGGCCCTCAACTTCATGTACCTGTATCCATAGGCAACAGAAAGGCAGTACCAGTCCTGGTTGACATGGGGGCAGCCAAAACAGTAGTAGACCAGAGTTTCTTGCGGCCACATCAGTTAATCCCTTGGCTTGTACCGTCTGTGGGATTTACAGGGGGAACAGTTTTTGTCTGTGAATCTGAGCCAGTAAAACTAAAGATAAAAGACAGTACGGTTGTTACCTAATTGTTAGTTAAAGAAAACCTGCCAGAACCTCTTTTAGGGACTGATGTTTTACAAGCACTGGGAGCCCACATACACTTTGATCCCGATGGCACGACCCATGTAGATTTTGGTGCCCCAGAAGAAGTATTGTGTCCCCTAATAGTGACACTGGCCCTGCCTGAGACTGAGCTGTCAGAATTAACCCTTGTAGACCAGGCTGTTCTTGAGGTGGTACCGGAGGATTTGTGGGCAAAATCTAACACAGACATTGGAAGACTCCCTGTGTCTCCGGCTATAGTGCATCTTAAGCCAGGATGTCAGCCCCCTCAAGTGAAGCAGTGCCCCCTCAGTCATGCCCAGGAGATAGCAGTGGTCAGTCAAATTGATGCTTTTCTCCAAGGTGGTGTCAGACAGTTTAGTGGGGTTCATTCTGGTGACAGAAACCCTTTAACTTTCCTCCATCAGAACTGGTGAAAAGGCCTCAAAGCAGAAGCTGCAGTTCTGTAAAAAACAAGGTTGTATTTCTAGGACGCTGTCTCTCCCACGGAGACCGTCACTTAACCCCAGAGAGGAAGGAGGCAGTGGAGAAAATACAAGTGCCCAAAGGAGCACAGAGCCTGAGGGTGTTTTTTGGGGCTGGTGTCACACTGTCGCCCCTGGATCAGGCATGCCTCCATGTTAATGCAGCCTCTGTATGATTGTCTGTCATCTGACCCATTTCACCTGACAGAAGAGGCAGTGAATAATTTTCATACATTGAAGCTGAGTATAACCTCAGCCCTGGCCCTGGGTATTCCAAAATATGATGAGGAATTTCAGTTGTTTTGCTCAGAAAAGCAGGGTCACAGCTCGGCTGTGCTGACTCAGAAACATGGTGACCGCCAACGCCCAGTGGCGTACTTTTCAGCCAGATTAGATCCTGTTGCCAGAGGCGCCCCCTCCTGTGTCAGGGCGGTAGCGGCAGTGCAGGCAATGATAGAAAAAGCCTCTGACATTGTGTTAGACTACCCGGTGACTGTACAAACACCTCATGACATTCATGGCATCCTGACTCAAGTCCAACCTAAGCATATTTCTAGGCCAGGCACCTTAGACTCCAGTGTGCACTTCCCATGCCGATAACATTTCTTTCAAAAGGTGTGCTACTCTGAATCCTGCTACTCTGCTACCAATCACAGATTCAGAAATGGGGGAAGGGGGCAGAGAAGGTACAGGCAGCCTCCTAAATGACATTATGGAATATGATCCCCATGACAGTGTACAATTGATGCAACAAGAAACGTCAGGATTTAATCATGTACATGAAAACCCCCTTGATAACCCTGATTTTGAGTATTTTGTAGATGGAAGCAGGTTCATGGAAGAGGACGGCCGGTTCCACACTGGATATGCAGTGGTCACACAGCATGAGGTAGGGACAGCTGAACCACTGCCACCTCACATGTCGGCACAAGAGGTGGAACTGAAGGCACTCACTGAGGCGTGTAAAATGGCCAAGGGGAAGAAGGTGAACATCTACACGAACTCAAGGTATGCTTTTAGTATTGCACATGACTATGGACCCATATGGCGGGCTAGAGACTTTCTAACATCAGCAGGGCAGCCAATTAAAAATAAAGACTCTGTACTAGAACTTATGGACTCTCTGTTGTTACCAGAGGAGGTTGCTATTATTAAGGTAAAGGCTCGTACAAGATGTACCACGGTGGAAGCAAAAGGCAATGATCGAGCAGACAAGGTGGCCAAACAAGCTGCACTCCAGCCACTGAATGCTGACGCCACCCCGGTGAGAGCCTTGAGACCTGAGGACATTTCAGTAAGTACATTTCAGAGAATGCTCCAACAAGCCCCTCCTGAGGAAAAAGAACAAGGGGCCAAACATGAAATTTGGAGAAATGAGGACATTTGTCGACCACGCCCTCTGTACCCAGCTATGGCTCAGGAGGCCCACGGGCCCACTCACCTATCAGAAGGTGCCATGGTAAGTGTGGTTAACACAGGGTGGATTGCTCCAGGATTTTCTACAGTAGCCGCTAGGTTTGTACAAGGATGTATGGTCTGTGCACTGAACAATCCCGGTCAAGTGGTGAAGACTCCAAGCAAGCACACCCCGAGGCCACTTTACCCGTTCCAGAGACTGCAGATAGACTATATACAACTGCCTAAGGTAGGAGTATATGAGTTTGTGCTTGTGTGTGTTGATCTCTTTTCAGGGTGGCTGGAAGCCTTCCCAGTAACAAAGGCAAATGCAAAGAACACATCAGAGAAGCTGGTCAGTGAACTGGTGTGCAGGTATGGTGTCCCTGAAGTTATTGAATCAGACAGGGGTTCCCCAGATTAGGATTGTATTTTCCACAATTGGTTGTAAATGAACAATGATAGCCTAAAAAGCTATGTGCGGCCCTCACAAAGAGGCTTGAAAACTCCCATAAACAAGTGTTTGCTTCCCTTCCAGATTCAGTAGAAGGAACACACAGTCTACAACGATGAGACTGGTGGTGATAAAAAGACATGTGAGGAAAGGCCTGGATCCCAGATTTGATGGTCCTTTCCAAGTCCTGCTGACTACTCATACAGCAGTAAAGGCTGAGGGCTGGATACACGCTTCTCACTGCAAGAAAGTTACGATGCCCAAGGATGAGGCTCCTCCTGCTGATGGCCGCCCTAATCCTGGGAACAGCGGCCCTGTACCAACAACTGAAGGATGACTGGGACAATGCACTGACATCACCAGGTGCTGTTTAGAGGAGTCAATGACACTGAGAAAAAAAATTCAGGACTGTTGGATCTGTACTCACAGTCCTGTGGGTTCAAGAACTGTGCCTTATCTGGCAATCCCTCTGACTTTTAAAGAACATATTCATGATGAGGAGACACTTTCTCATTTCTAAATCCCACAAACTGGTTCAGATCGGTCGGTGGGTGTTTGGTGGGAATTATACGAACAATACAAGTAGTATTGATTATAATAGTGGTATACGCTGTGATGAAGCTAATGTTTATGTGCGCCAACAGGTTCTGTACCAAAAGGAGAAACTACCAGGATTATTGAGAAGTCTTGGGAACTGCATCGATACCTGGGAGGGAATCTGGCCTCCGGCTGGCGGTTGGGCCTATCCCAACTGAAGTACCTCTGGGTTAGGATGTCAGTTCCAAGATATATCAAAATGGGGGAATTGTGAGGGATAAGAAACCATTTTGTATACACTATGTCCTCCATCTTGTCCTCCATCTTGTGCATATGTGGAAAATTACTGAGCCAGGTGTGAGAATGTGGGGAGTTTTCTGTGTATAAGATAGTTACAAGGCCAAAGTAAGCAGCTCACTCTCTGTCCCGCTCCCCCCTCATTCTCTCATGCTTCTCATCAGAGGTTGATGTTCAGGAGGGCTAAGTTTGGTTTTCTCTTATTCTGGTAGCTTCAGGATTTACAGCTGAAGAATGTAAGCTCTGAGATAAGAAACTTTCTAATTAGTAGAACCTTGTTAGTATAGTGCGGAAATATTACCTTTTATGAATAACCAATCAAATCGTTAGTTCTGATTTCCACCCCCTTGGTGGTGGGCCAGATTTGTCTATGATTATCTGTAGTGTTATAAGATGTATACGTATGTAAAATAAACCGGAATGAAGGAGAGAATCTGATTCATCCAAGGTGCATGTGTCAATTCTCTGAGCGCTCATCTTCATTGAATTAGGACCCCGGCAATCATAGAGAAGGGGGTTTGCCCCAACAAGGCTCATTTGCATATATTAAAGGGGTTCTCCAGGAATTAAGAAAATAAAAATACTTAAATATTACTTCATTATAAATATATTCCCAAATACTTTCATTAGTTATAATGGCTCGTTTTGTCTGGGGAGAAATCATTAGGAGAAATAAAATGGCCGCCGTCCTATTAGTACACACAGAACCTGTCCTAATCACACAGGAGGACAAGTTACTTCACTACACTGAGGTAAAGAGCTGCCTCATCCTCCTCTCTGCTCTGTTTGTCAGGTATTATGGTCCTGAATACAGTTTAATATGATCTTCAGCTGAATCTCTGTAGGAATGGAGTTCATGAGCAGATGTGGATAATGAGCAGCAGTCTCCATTACCACAGTCTGTCCTGTCCATCCTCTCTGTACTTCATGTCTCCTCATGAGCTCTATTCCCACAAAGATTCAGCTAAATATCATATTAAACTGTATTCATCATAATCCCTGACAAGCAGAGCAGAGAGGAGGATGAGGCAGCTCTTTACCTCAGCGTTGTGAAGTAACTTGTCCTCCTGTGTGATTAGGACAGGTTTTGTGTGTACTAATAGGACGGCGGCCATTTTATTTCTCCTAATGATTTCTCCCCAGACAAAACGAGCCATTATAACTAATGAAAGGTATTTGGGAATATATTTATAATAAAGTAATATTTACGTATCTTCATTTTCTTAATTCCTGGAGAACCACTTTAAATCTTCATTTTTCGCAGCAATCCGGGCACATATAAACATGGGACCAACACAGATGCCTTCAGCTGCCAAGTGCACATGTAACAGGTCAGCCAGTGTCATAGCTACAAATCTGCTGACAGATGTCCTTTAAAGTTAAAGGGGCTGAACCTGGATGTACCCATGTTTTCACCCAGGCAGTCCCCCTAATACAAGCGTTTCATGCTCCGATGCTCTTCTTTGCCCTTTGCTGAATTTGTTCAGGAGGGAATGAGGACCTGTAGATTTCTCACAACTACAGATGAGCAAATTTCCTGAAATTTGATTTGTGTCTGATTCTACTGAATCGGTGAGCAGATTTGATTCGAGTACGAACAAATTCTAATCAAATCAGAAGTGCTCAGATTGCCATAAAAAGTCAAGTATGACACTCTGAGGACGGTATCCAACCCCTTCCAAGCTCTTGAAGGCCAGGAGAATGACATATATAGCTATGGGTAAACGGATGGGAGCTGTGGTAATAAGCAGCCTGTTTAATAACACACTGCACTGGCAGATTTAAAAAATAAAATAAAATAAAAACAGCTTCCAAAAATGATCCCTTTTTGGTGTCAGATGCCTTTTCCATTTTCAGAGATTCAACTAAAATTCTGATTTGTCAGGAATCTTAATTATTGGGAAATTCAAATCTATTCACTGTCAATGTCAATCTGGATTGCATAACGTGGCGAATTATCAGCTTAAAATTTGGACATGTCACTGTCAGGAAGAGGTCATTATCAACAGGTTTCTCCCTAAGGTGATGGGCCATTGCTTACTTCTAGTCATCTCCTCGGCAAGTCTGTATTTTCTCTCTCACACTGACAGACCTCCCCTGTCCTCCGCTCCCTGTAACTCATTTCCAGCATGACTGTTGTGTATAGGAAGGAAAATCAATATTATTTCTTCGACCATAGACCCAGACGACACTCACACAAGCTGTTGTCTTAGCTCTGGATTGGATCCCCTTGTCACTCATTGATTGAATTGTCAGGCTTGGTGCTAGGAGCTGTGACAGGACTGGCAATTATCTGCAGCCTCAGCTCTAGTGTACATTCCTGCAAGACCTGGGACAGATATATTCACCATGTCTTTGGCTCATGCATAACTTTATTTTTTATAGGCCAATCAGCTCTAAAGATCTTTGACATAAAGAGAAGACAACAGGCAAAGTGAAATCCTCAATTCATTCTTATTGTACACAGGATCGATCGAGAAAATGTAACCTGCAGCTAAGAGAATAGTTCTTTAAGGGCCCTAGATTCTTGACCAGATGATTGGTGTAAAAGTGCCGCTGATTACCAGATGAACGAGCTTCAGGTAATCGCATCTTTTGTGTAGTCACAAAAATTATCGTTTGCTGGCAGCAGATCGAGCTGTAAAAACAGTCTGTATGGGGACGAGTGATGACATTTGCGATCGCCCCTTCCCATACTGTGAAGGTTAAAGGGGTTTCTCAAGACTATTAAATGTCCCCAATATGCCGGGCCCCTCAAACTGAACATACTTACCTGGCTCCTGGTCCCCGCACCGCTGCTGCTGCTACTTCCATGGGGGACACATTGTCGGGAAAAAAGCTTCCTTCCCTAAAATCATCTACGAAATTGGCCCTTGTAAAGGGGCCTTTACTATAGGAGCAGAGAAGCCATGGCATAGTCTACTTAAAGTAACTTGTCTGGCCTTGGCACCCACAACACCTTTGGTCCAGACCAGTGCCCCTGAAGCCTCAGAACATTAAAAAAGTCAGGCTACATGCAAACAACAGTGAAAAAAAGTCAGTTAAAAATGGATAAATTGTCCATTTTTAGTGGATGTTTTTTTCACTGATGCTTTTCTGAGAAACGGACCTTAAAATTGGACCCATTCAATTGTATGGGGGCAGTCGGTCAGTGAAGAACGGACAGGCTAGAACATGGTCTATTTTTTGATGTCCACTATTCACTGGTCAAAAAAACTGCCGTGTGAATAACCGCATAGACTACCATTGGTCTTAAAACGGACTGTCATGTGCATGCAGGGCACCTAGCCTTTCTGCTGCCTGAGGAGAAAACTGAAACAGCGCCTCCACAACCCCCAATGCCAAGTTCTTAACCTAACCCCTTCCCTTCAGCTCATGACCCTTCAGCTGCCCCCCTCTTGCCCCTACCTGGTGCTGCCTGAGGCAATTGCCTCACCTGGCCTCATTGGTGGTGCACCCCTGTATGTATGTAGCCTAAGACTTACCTGCCCACAGTCTGGATGTTTCACTCCTGACAATTTCCAGTCCCCAAAGGACCAGGAAACTGCTGGGTCCCATGACCGCTGTGGCCAATCTCAGGCTTGTGTGGTCACATCAGCTTGAGCACTACGTCACAGTAGTGATTTACCATTCAAAACTCTGTAACCACTGAGTCCAGTGATTGGCGCCCAGTGGTCAGGGGACCCAGACGCTTCCTTGTACCACAAGGACCAGAATCTACCAGAAACACAGCAGCAGCAGTGCAACATGCGGTGACCTGCTGAGGGGCCTGAGTTGGAGAGGATGGGAATTGTGGCATTTGTGGGATGATAGGGGTGGTTGTACTTATGGTGGTGATTCTTCTCCAGATCTCTCTGGGCAATGCACTCACCTTTTCTTCTCCTTGGTTCTCACCTTGGCTTGAGTCTCCTGCCTGATGGCAGTTAGGGTGTTCTTGGTGTTGAAGGGCTTTGGGGTGCAAAACAGAGATCCCTTATGGTGCAGTGCATACTTATGTGCATACATACTTAAGTATATACAGTACATACAAGCACTGGCCAAATTGGTTAATCAGTAAATTGGATAATACTGATGGAAAAAAAAAAAAACTAAAAGTGGCCCCATGTTTTAGGTGTGTCTAAATTGACAGAAGATGGGACAAAACAAGTAGGCAGGGACAAGAAGAATAGGCGGGGCCTGCAATACTGTAGTGCAGCACTGAATACCACCCCTGCAGAGCCGAATACCAGAGGGCAGCACAAAATACTACCCACCCAACCACAGTATTCAACTGTATCACCGTCATGAGGACAGTAATACAGTTGAGTTCAGGAGGGCACCAGTGGCCGTTGAACATCAGATGATTATGTACCTGACTTACGGCTATCGAGAGGGCTTGAGTGGCCCCCTGGGCATTGGCCCACCGGGGAATTTCCCTATGTAGTCTATGGTCAGTCCGCCCCTGCATTCTATATATTGTCCAGCAGCTCTGAGCCAGACACAAGTGGCACAAGTGATTATCATATTGTTAGAATTTCTGGACTAATGGGTCCTGGATTAACAGACTTCTACATAAAAAAGGAAAACATCTGTAGTAACAGTACAGCAAAGTAGTTTGCAAACTTTCTCAACTTTTTTATTTAAAAAAACTGAATTAATAAAAAGAACTTGCACTTTATACTGCAGTAACCCTGTCACTTGCCAATACCATCCTTTTTCATATTTATGGATATTTGTAATGTCTCAGGAAATATATATATATTTCTTACTACTACATCCAGACATATCACAATGACCCCTGATGGCTCTTGAACATCCAATATGCAAATTGACAGCAGAGATGTCTGGGTCAGGCATGTAATCCTATAATCCCTTGAACACTAGAGCTTTGTACACAGAGTAATGTTGTTTTTTAGCTTCAGAGAATGATGATTAAAAAAAAATGTGACTCCTCTTAAATCCTTCCACAGGCACAGACAGGATCCCTTTAAGGCCCTGAAGGCTAATATCACAGCGTGGATATGTTCCAGAACTGCTGCTGATAATGTTCTCAGGATAAATCCGCTCTAATGTGATAAGGACCCAGCATTTCCATTGCGTGCAGTGTGCCAATTTCCAGGATGTAAAATCAGTCTCCTGCAAGTATGCAGAGAATTGAAAGGGATTTTTGGGGATTTTTTTAACTGTTGACCTGTCCTCTCGATAGGTCATCAGTATCTGATCGGTGGGGGTCTGAAACCTGGGACACCCGCCAATCAGCTGTTTGAGAAGGCACCGGCACTAGCAGTAGCGCTACAGCTCTCTCTCAGCTCACCAAGCACAGCGCCGTACATTGTATAGTGGCTGTGCTTGGTATTGCAGCTCAGCCCCATTCACTTCAATGGGGCTGAGCTGCGCCTAGGCCATGTGACTGATGAATGTGATATCACATGGCCTAGGCAAAGCTATGAGAAGGCCATGCCACTAATGCAAGTGCCGATGCGTTCTCAAACAGCTGATCGTCGGGCGTCCTGGGTGTCCCGCCGATCAGATACCAAAAATCTCTATAAATCCCTTTAAAGGAGTATTTTAGGATGTTGTTATTGATGGCCTATCCTCAGGATAGCCCATCAATATCTGATCTGTGGGGATCAGACATCCCACACTCCCATCAACTGAACTACACAAGTCCGTCCATAGTGTGGTGGATGGAGCGCTGCTCCCATTGACATATTGAATGTCAATATGGTCATGCAAAGTGCACATATGGGCACAGAGGTAGCAATGGCACTAAGGCCCTGGTGTCTGAGGGGGTAAAAATGCCCTTTAGGCTACATTCACACTGCCGTATGTATTTTGCGGCCCGCAAAATGCGGATCCGCAAATAATACGGAAGACGTCCCTGTGACAACCATGTTGCATCTGTTTTTTTTTTGTGGATCCATTGTACCAATGCTTATCCTTGTCTGCAAAATGGACAACAATAGGACATGTTCTATATTTTTTGTGGGACTACGGAACAGACATACTGATGCGGACAGCACAAGGTGTGCTGTCCGCTTTTTTTGCGGACTCATTGAGATGAATGGGTCCTCATCCAATCCGCAAAAAAAAGACAACGAAACGGACATAGAAACAAAATACGTTTGTGTGAATGTAGCCTTAGTCAGAAAAAAAGATACCTGTGTTATAAATGGCACATGGCATGTGAGGGGCCCTGTTACAGATTTTACATTTGGATCTTTTTAAAGGGGCTGTCCCACATGGACATTTCCATTCCTGGAACCCACTCTTATCTCAAGAATGGGCCTCGACATGCGCTATTGGTAATGGAGAGGTGGTCGCACATGCTTCGCTCTCTCAATTTACTTCTATGGTCTTCTGAAAAAAAGCCAAATAGGATCACTCAGATGCAGGGCCAACTCCAAGTTTATGTGGGCCCTTGGGCGATAAATCTCAGTGGGCCCCCCACACAGTATAATGACCCCACAGTGACCTTTCATTCAGAATAATGACCCCCAGTCACCCCCATTCAGAATAATGACCCCCAGTCACCCCCATTCAGAATAATGACCCCCAGTGGCCCCCACAACAAACTTTTTGCAAACACTTCAACCCCCCCATCCCCACCCCCACCAGTGGGTTCACATCACGTTTTTCTATCCCTTTGATGTATACATTGATTTAAAAAAAAAAAAAAGGTACTGTATACAAATGTGCAGTACATCACATTTGCCATGTACTGACAGCGCAGAACCTGGTCCTGGTGGTCAGGGGTGAGGACTGTGTTTCCCAAGGATCATTTATCTATTGGGAAATACAGGGCTCAGCATAATACACTGGAGTCTATATACTGTAAAGATATCAGCTGTTCCCTAGAATAATATTAGGGGGTCATTTATTAAACAGAAATTAATCTATATTAGGCGGATTTCTGACACAGATTGTGGCGCACAGGTCCTTTGCACCGCAATCTGCAACTTTTCCCTGCTCTTGACAGGTCTAAAAAAGGTGGAGTGGGCAGGGGATACAGTTATTGCCATATAGTTATTGAATAACACCATGATACAGTCACCAGATAATACCGCCATACAGACTGGATACTTCCATACAGTGACCAGATAAAACCGCCATAGAGTAACTGGATAACACCGCCATACAGTGACTGGATAGCACCACCATACAGTGACCAGATAAAAGGGTATAAGAGGGCACAGTACAGGGAATGACTAGGGACACTGTACAGGGTATGGTAAGAGGACACAATGCAGGGTATAAGGGGGCACAGTCACGTGACCCTGAGACATTAGAAGGTCCTTATGGTGCTTGCAGTTTATACACCACCATTATGAGAGGCAGAGGAGTGAGACAGGGGCCCAGGGGCCTGGATGGACAGGAGGGGAGGACAGAGCAAGTAGGTGGAAGGTGCTCTGAGGGGGATTCATACAATAAGTATGGGGCAGGAGGTCTGTGCAGCAATAGGAGAAAGGAAGGTGGAACAGGAGCTCTCTATACATGAGAGAGGAAAAGAGACAGCAGGGACTCCATGAGGATGAGATAGGACAGGATATGGGTGGGGGGTGCAGGTGTCATGAAGGCAAATTGCTTCATGAGGCAGTAAAACAGCTAAACAGCACGAAGCTGCTGCTCTACAGCATCCAGCAGCAGTATAAAGAGTTCCCTGCCCCCCCTCCTGTCCCAGAAGAGACAGTCCTAGTGTAGACTCACTTACAGGCTGTCTGCATCTCTTCACACTGCTGCTCCTGGGATCTCTCTCCTCCTCAGGCAGCATGTCCTGTGTAGAGGGGGCGTGTCTGTGTAGAGGGGGCGTGTCCGTGTAGAGGGGGTGTGTCTGAGGCTTGTAAAGTAACTGCTGCTCTGCCAGAGTGAAGAGGGGGCGTGTCCGAAGCTCCACAGCAGGGAAGCTTGTAGGGGAACAGGCAGCTGGACTCTGCATGAGGCTTTCATGTGAGTAAGCTCCCTGCGCTCCAGCAATGAGCGCCCCTATCAGTATTGATGGAAGCGCTCATAGCACCGCAGTGGGCCCCCTCAGGAGCAGTGGGCCCCGGCACTTGCCCGGGTATGCCGGGTGCTGACGCCGGCCCTGCTCAGATGTTTTCATAAGTCACATAGCAGTGAATGGAGATCGCTACACACCCGCAGCATCCTCTTCATTGCTGGCAGAGACCTGTTCTTGAGATAGATGCAGGGGCGTAACTACCTTAGCGGCAGACCATGCAACTGCTATGGGGCCCAGGGCAAAAGGGGGCCCGGTCTTAATTGGGATTATCTCCTCTTCTAATGGGGGTGAAAACTTGGTCAGGACTTCACCCTATAAAGGAACAACTTTTAGCAAATGAAGCAGTGGAAAAATGGCCCAAGGATCATTGAAAGGGCAGAAACCCTTCTGTCCTGTGTGGGGGCCTGGTTTGATCCTTGCTGTGGGGCCCTTACTTCTCTGTGTACGTCTCTGGATAGATGCAAGACCCACAGGTGGGACCCACACCTATCAAACATTTATGGCGCATCCTGTGGATATTCCATAAATGTCTAGATCGGAATACCGCTTTGATTGTATTATTAAAAAAAATCAATTAATTTCTAACTTACTGGGAGATTACATTACTCATGGCCCCATGATGTCTGGACACCACCACATTGGTTGTCATTTGTTATCATGCAGTTATTAGGAGTGCAGTGAGGTTCATGGAATTTTTCCCCTTTGATTTCTTGGCAGTCAGCCAAAAGGACAATAGATCCTACAATCTTAGCAATAGGGTTCCCTAAAAAGTTAGAATTTGGAGGTTGGGGACTTAGTAATTTATTAGAAGTTAACTTTTAAAATTTCTGGTGGAATTCTCCTTCAGCAAAAAGATAAAATTAAGCGTAAAAAAAGTAAAGTACAAGATATTTGACACAATGTGACAATTCCAGGACAAGATCCCAGAACGTGTATTTTAGGAAGAGCTGGACATCAGTAGAAGGACGACTACAAGTCCCTGTAGATCTAGTGATACAGCTGGGATATACTAGTCATAATCATGAGCAGAACAGCCCAAAGCATCAGTGTTGTTCACCTCGTAAGCCATCTTATCTGTCTTTCTGAGTGGGATATGGAATGATTTTTCCCCTTGTTTTGAACAGAGTTTCGCTGTAATGTGCCAGATGGTGAGTAGTGCTTGTGGGTAATAGAATAATTTTCCATATGGTGACTATGTTACGTTATCTATTTTCTTTTTAGGATGTTATTGCATTTGTTCCACTTATGGATCCTTTTATATTCAGCTCCAGGGATGGACACCCATATACAGCATTCAACTATTCATTTTTCATGAAGTTTTTTTTTTTTGTCCAGACGTTGACAGTCATTGTTTTCCCACATTTTATAATATGCCTGTGTTTTAATGTTAAAGGATCTATGTAGAGTAACACTGAGCGCTCAATGGGTAAAACTTCACCTTTCCTGCACATTCACCTTGAAAAGTTGCTGTGAATTTGAAGCAAATATGCGTTTTCAAGTGCAGTCAGTGAGAATACGTTTAGAGATGTTTGACACTTACGTTGTTAATTGCAGTATTGAGATCCGGCAGAGGATCTCAATACCGGAGTTAAACGCATGCGTTTTGATTTTGCACATCAGGATGCATCTGTTCCGCTAGGATGTGGTTGTGTGAAATCAAAATGGGAAGAAAACAGATTTTTTTTATGCTCCATGAAAAATGGATTGCTCACCATTGACTCACATTGTTTTCAGTGACTAATCCATTTTTTTCTGTTTTTATGACCGGACACAAATCAGAATGCATGAGGACTAAACGGAAATGTTTTTTTTTTCGGTGTTGAGATCTCAATACCAGAAAACAACAATGTAAGTGTGAAAGTAGCCTTACTGTACATTCTTTGTAGAATAATGCAGTTGGGGCCACTATTTATCTATCTATCTATCTATCTATCTATCTATCTAATATCTATCTATCTATCTATTTATCTCTCATATCTATCTATCTCTCATATCTATCTATCTATCTCATATCTATCTCATATCTATCTATCTATCTATCTATCTATCTATCTCCTATCATCTATCTATCTATCTCATATCTATCTCATATCTATCTATCTATTTATCTATCTATCTATCTATCTATCTCATATCTATCTCATATCTATCTATCTATTTATCTATCTATCTATTTATCTCTCATATCTATCTATCTCTCATATCTATCTATTTATCTATCTATCTCATATCTATCTCTTCTATCTATCTATCTATCTATCTATCTATCTATCTATCTATCTCATATCTATCTATCTATCTATCTATCTATCTCATATCTATCTCATATCTATCTATCTCTCATATCTATCTATTTATCTATCTATCTATCTATCTATCTATCTATCTATCTATCTATCTCATATCTATCTATCTCTCATATCTATCTATCTCTCATATCTATCTATCTAACTATCTATCTATCTATCTATCTATCTATCTATCATCTATCTATCATCTATCTATCTATCTATCTATCTAATATCTATCTATCTCTCATATCTATCTATCTCATATCTATCTATCTATCTATCTATCTATCTATCTATCTATCTCATATCTATCTATCTCTCATATCTATCTATCTATCTATCTATCTCATATCTATCTATCTCATATCTATCTATCTATCTATCTATCATATCTATCTATCTATCATCTATCTATCTATCTATCTATCTATCTCATATCTATCTATCTATCTATCTATCTATCTATCTATCTATCTATCTATCTCTCTCATATCTATCTATCTCTCATATCTATCTATCTATTTATCTATCTATCTATCTCTCTCATATCTATCTATCTCATATCTATCTATCTATCTATCTATCTATCTCATATCTATCTCTCATATCTATCTATCTATCTATCTATCTATCTATCTATCTATCTATCTATCTATCTCTCATATCTATCTATCTATCTATCTATCTCATATCTATCTCCTATCTATCTATCTATCTCATATCTATCTCTCATATCTATCTATTTATCTATCTATCTATCTCATATCTATCTATCTCTCATATCTATCTATCTCTCATATCTATCTATCTAACTATCTATCTATCTATCTATCTATCATATCTATCTATCTATCATCTATCTATCATCTATCTATCTATCTATCTAATATCTATCTATCTCTCATATCTATCTATCTCATATCTATCTATCTATCTATCTATCTATCTCATATCTATCTATCTCTCATATCTATCTATCTATCTATCTATCTATCTATCTATCTCATATCTATCTATCTCATATCTATCTATCTATCTATCTATCTATCTATCTATCTATCTATCTCATATCTATCTATCTCTCATATCTATCTATCTATCTATCTATCTATCTATCTATCTATCATATCTATCTATCTATCTATCTATCTATCTATCTATCTCTCATATCTATCTATTTATCTATCTATCTATCTATATTATCTATCTATCTATCTCTCATATCTATCTATCTATCTATCTATCTATCTATCTATCTCATATCTATCTCATATCTATCTATCTATCTATCTATCTCATATCTATCTATCTATCTATCTATCTATCTATCTCTCTCATATCTATCTATCTATCTATCTATCTATCTATCTCATATCTATCTATCTCTCATATCTATCTATTTATCTATCTATCTATCTCTCTCATATCTATCTATCTCATATCTATCTATCTATCTATCTATCTATACATAATTATCCAAAAACGGAACAGCACCTCCTACAGGTGAGAGACAGGTGCAAGCTACCATAGCTAATCAAATACAATACAAGAGCGCTAAGAGCTTCCATTTTATCTATAAGTCTATTTAGCAGTAATGCTTTTTCACTTTTTCATATATTCACCTTATTTGTCTTAGTGCATATAGAGTGCTGCTACCTCTTTTTGTATTGCATTTGATTAGCTATGGTAGCTTGCACCTCTCTCTCCTCTGTAGGAGGTGCTGTTCCGTTTTTGGATAATTATGTCTATACAGGGGAGTGTAGCTTCCTCTGGGAACTTAGCACTCCTGTTCACATGCAGTAGCTTCTGATCAGGTAAGGAGTTCCTTTTGATTCAGACTTGCTGGTTTATGCAGGATGCAGGTCAGGGTTAGAGTAGGACCCATCTGATTGGAAGCCACCTTGTCGGCTGGTGGATGGGCTCGACATATGCATGATCATTCATATGCGCTAAGAGCTTCCATTTTATCTATAAGTCTATTTAGCGGTAATGCTTTTTCACTTTTTCATATATTCACCTTATTTGTCTTAGTGCATACAGAGTGCTGCTACCTCTTTTTGTATCTATCTATCTATCTATCTATCTATCTATCTATCTATCTATTTCTGCCCATCCTATCTGCTCCATAGTGTTAATGGGATTTTTTTTAATATCCCATTCATCACTATGGTAAAAAAATGTCTAATGGACCCAGCTTGTGTTAGGATGCAAAGTCTGAATAAAACAGACAGATATAACAATATACAGTGGTGCTTGAAAGTTTGTGAACCCTTCAGAATTGTCTATGTTTATGTATAAATTTGTCCTAAAACTATATCAGATATTCACTCGAGTCTTAAAAGTAGATAACCACATCACACAAATAAGTAAAAAATGTTAAACTTGGTCATTTATTTATTGAGGAAAAGAATCCAATATCACAGGTCTGTGAGTGGCAAAAGTATGTGAATCTTTGCTGTCAGTATCTGGTGTGACCTCCTTGTTTAGCAATAACTGCAACTAAACATTTCTAATAATCGTTGATTAGTCCTGCACATCGGCTTGGAGGAATTTGATCTCATTCCTCCGTACAAAACAGTTTCAGCTCCGTTCTATTGGTGGGTTTCCTCCCATGAACCACTTGCTTAAAGGGACTGTCTCGCTTTAGCAAATGGCATTTATCATGTAGAGAAAGTTAATACAATCACAGAAAAAATGTGGTCTAAAATGGCAGAAAATTGTTCAGACCCCATATGCTATTGCGCATATCAAACTGGAGGAGCAATTCCTGCACATGTGGTCCGTTGCTAACAGCAATCCCCAGCAAAAATGCTTGTGTAGGATGGTTTTGTGGTACATATGGTCCGCTGCAGGCATCCTCCATTGTATGCATTTTTGCTGGGGATTGCTGTTAGCAACGGATCACATGTGCAGGAATTGCTCCCCCAGTTTGATATGCGCAATAGCATATGGGGTCTGAGCAATTTTCTGCCATTTTAGACCACGTTTTTTTCTGTGATTGTATTTGAACATTTACACCTGGAGGTGTGGCAACTCCAGGTCTGAATGTACCATTACTTACATCTTATGGTAACATTCTGGTGCACCTGTGTAGCCTGAGTCACATGAGTCATTGGTAGGTGGGGCTCATACTCTCCTCCCTCCTCCCATTGTATGTGTAATTTCACGTTGGAGGTACAGGTTGGAGTAGGTTGCTGTGTGTCGGCCTATATGCTCCTTCCGTAATTGCCCATACGGCAAGGTAGGTTAGCGTTAGGTCCCGTGCCACTCTGAGATACCTTGACGCGGTGCTCGGGCTCCGGTATGTTCTTGATATAACAATATATTGGCAAAAGTCTCATTTTAACATCAGTGTGAGGGTTTAGCCATATATTATTAATTGCATTACCGCCGCAGTGCACCTTTACTAGTGATTGTTTGAGAGAAAGTTAATACAAGCCACTTACTAATGTATTGTTATTATCCAAATTGCTTCCTTTGCTGGTTGGATTCATTTTTCCATCACATTATACACTGTTCATTTCCATGGTTAGGACCACCCTGCAATCCAGCAGTGGTGGTCGTGCTTGTACTCTATAGGAAAAAGTGCCAGCCTCTGGTGGCTGAGACTGCAGGAGCACAAATAGACTAGTGCTTTTTCCTATAGTGTGCAATCACGGCCACCGTTGCTGGATTGCAGGGTGATGGTAACCATGGAAACGAGCAGTGTATAATGTGATGGAAAAATGAATCCAGGCAGAAAAGGAGGCAACATGGATAATAACAATATATTAGTAAGTGCCCTGTATTAACTTTATTTACATGATAAATGCTATTTGCTGAAGTGAGACATGACATTTCTTTTGGATTAAGGTCTAGACTTTGACTGATATAGTTTATGCAGAAATACTGAAGGGTTTACGAACTTTCAAGCACCACTGTACCCTGTATTCAGGAACTGCACTGCTGTAGGAGGTATAAAGTTTTCTCTTTCACACTGATTAAAACAGAACAATGGGCCTAATTGCAGCTTTAGCATCTGAGGGCCACTCATGGTTAAGAACGGCACTGCACTACAGAGTTAAATTATAAAACTCTTTCTGTCCGCAGTGCCAGCAGGGGAACATCTTGCATTGCGTTCAGTGGAAGCTGTATAAATCTATATGCAGCATCTCTGATGGAAGGGGGGATGGAATGGCGTTGATGGTGAACGGTTCGCAGGGTACAAGTAAGTGTCGGCAGATAATAGTGACAATGACCAGGTCAGGTTTAGAGATAACAAAGAACAGTATTTTTACTGGCACAATTCTGATGTATTCTACACAGCTTACTTTTCCCTATGGCTTTCTATAGTTGGCAGCAAAGATGGCAGTAGTAGTTCCTGAGTCTTTCTAATCACTTTGCAATCTTCCCAAATTGACCACAGGTTTGCAAGTCCCTTAAAATGTGGTAGGCACCAGAAGTTACAACCCCTTCCACATGCAGGAAAGTCCGAGGTTATCTTTACTCTTCCAGCACATACACTCACCCAGTCCTATACAGTATGTGAAAGTCTTTCCTGCTATTTCTTAGTGCAATTGGTTTTGATCTGGCAGCTTCTCATTCCACAGGAATCATGTTTTTCCTAGAGAAAAATTCTCTTTCCTTGATATCAGCTTCTGCCAGGCTCACAAACTGTAGCTTCACACACAGCCCAAGCCAGACTCTCCTCTAAACTACACAAAACTAACCAGACAGGGGCATGACCAGCACATCACCCTGGCAACTACACCAGAAGACTCCCAGAAGTTAACTATTTGCTTGTCTTTATTCAGCTTTTTGGGTCTACACAGAACACTTTACCAGTCATGTCCACACCGCCTCTCAGTGCAGACCCAATGACTTCAATGGATCTGCGATCCGCAATACGTGCAAGCAACAGGACATGTCTTATCTGGCAAATACCGGCGTGTGCTATGCTGGTCTTGATGTCTCCTGCTCCTTGGGAGAATGCACTTCATTTATGATGCTCCTGCAGTCCATGCACCTAGAAAACTTTCATAAATGATGATGAATGTGCCTGCCCACACCATGGCCTAGTCACATGCTATGCCTAAATTTAAGCACAATAGCATTTAAAAAGTCACAAACCTGTGGTTTGTGGCTTTTTATGTCAGATTCTGCCATAGTGGTCATAGTAAATGACCCCAAAATCTCTAAAAACCCCTTTAAAGACAAAATATATAACTTACAAATTTTAGCACTAACAAAGCTAAGGCCTGTTTCACATGTGCATTGTAACTTTCAGTTTTGAGATCCGGCAGAGGATCTCGAAAACTGGAATTAAACTGATCCGTAACATTTAATACATCTGCATCCATTTTGGCCGGATCCAATGCATTAAATCTAAACTGAACAAACCGGATCCGGTATGAAAATCATTGTACGTCAATGGGCGCCAGATCCGTTTTTTCGCTAACAAAAAAAAAGATCCGGCACCATTGACTTACATTGATTTTCATGCCAGATCCGTTTTGTTCCGTTTCGCAGACCGGATATAAAACCACAGATTGCAGCAGTTTTGTGTCTGGTCAAAAAACGCAACAAATTGGAACGGAATTCACCGATTAGTTTTGTCCCTATTGACAAAGAATGGGGACAAAACTGATCCGGAAAACCACAACGCAAGTGTGAAACAGGCCTAATGCATACTGAAATATCACATATAATAACTACATTGTTAGAAAATATAAACGGAAATAATCAATGTCTGCAAGAATTTTTTTTAGTAACAAGAGTAATTTGCATATCACCGTTATTATCATAAAAAAGACCTGGCAAAATATTTCTAATGCTATTGTAATTGTAGTCTTTCTTCTTATTCTTGCAAAGACACCCATTTACTATATTATTCTGCACAGACAGGCAGACTGCTTTCATACATGCTATTGTCACTGAAGATATAAGTGAGTACAATAAATAGAATAGAAAAAATTCACCAGCTCGACCTGGAAAATAAAACTATATGAATTTTTTTTCCATAACCAGAAGGATCTACAGGGGCCATCACTTAATGGACAAGGCTTCTGTCCAAGGACAGGTTGATGAAAAATTCAAAGCTTTCTGTGTTGTGTAACTACAGAACAACAACAGAACAAAGGATATGAACACTGTAGTCACAGCTCCCTCTAGTGGTGAATGTTTGTATACCTTATATAAGGGTCTATGCATACTTGTGTTAGTTTTTTTTCATGTAAATAATGAAGTAGTGACAGCTATGACGGATATATTTGCAATCAGATCCCAATAAACGCTGACAAATCCTATTAACTTTCAGAGAAGCTTTCCAGTACTTAGATATTGATGTTCCTTCCTCAGTACAGGCCATCAATAGCGATGAGCGAAGGTTTGAATTCAATATGGTCAATTTGCCGAACTTCAATAAGAAATTTGATTCGTTATGAATTAATTAATCACAAATCACTGTAAATCAGGTATACCGGTACATTATGGAGGCTGAGGGAATGCGGGCTGCTGCATTGAGCCTGGCTGTATCATACAGCAGACACCTGGTCACAATGACATGGAATGGCAATTAGGTTGAATAGGACAAGGGATTAAAAGAATCCAGGTTCTAGCCCCCTAAGGGGGTTAAAAGTTGTCACTATAAAAGAAAAAAAAAAGGGTCAAATCTAATCTTTCCTAATTAGGTATCACCTTCAAAAGTGTCTATTAAAATACTAATAAAAATTTCATGTGCGTTGATCACTGTAATGTAAAAAAAAATTAAAAACACGCGATTTAATAGTGATCAAAAAGTTATATGTACCACAAAAATGGTACCAACAAAATCTAAATTTCAGAAAATGGTGATGAAAAGAAAAATTTGATTTTTTCAAAGGTTTTTATTTTTTTAAAGTTAAAAGTATTAGATAAAAAAAAATTCAGGTTCGATATCGCTGTAGTCAAATTGAGCCGCAGAATCCGTCAAAACCCCAAAATCCTTGGTGGAATTGTAGGGTTGTTTTTTTTTTTCAATTTAACCCTACAGAGAATTTTTTTTCCCATTTTCCAGTAACAGACATGGTAAATTGAATGGTGCTTTTAAATAGTAAAACTTATTCCCCCCAAAATAAGCCCTTATCTGACTATATGAATGGAAAATTAAAAAAGTTATGGCTATTGGAACATTGGCAGCATGCATGGATGCCTCTGAGGCTGCCTAATCCCACCATTACCCCAAATTACACCCAACTAGGTGCAACGAAGGTCCATCACCACCTGCAGGTGACACCACTGCTCATGCTGGCACTGCTGTGCTATCCCCCGCTCCACGACGCAGGCATAAGCCTTACACATCATGGTGACAGCGTAGTGGCACCAACAAGTGACCAAGTTAGATTGAGGTAGCAGTCAAATGTCTGTAGGCGAGCCTCCAAAAAATTTGTTTTGGAGTGTCCGAAGTTGACCCTCCTAAAAAATTGTTTAGGAGTGTCTGTAGTTGACCCTTCTGTAAAATATTTTTTTTTGTTTTCCCTGTTATTAGTTAATGTACAACCCATGGCTGGCATGGTGGGAATATATAGGTTTTGCGTCACAGACGGTCCACTGCACCGTTACATTTTCTTCATAATTGCCAATTACTTTTTCTCCAACTGTTGTCTGGCAATGATAAAGGGGAAGGTGAATCCACTGCCGAAGAAAAGTGTCATCCTCCTACAATTCTACACTTGTTCTCAATTGAAAAGGGGATGTTCTTGCCGTGGCCTTCCTCATAGTGGCCGCTTCTGCGGACGACAGAGGTGGTGTACCTACTGACAGCCTGACCGAACACGATGGCAGACGGGGAGACACTCCCTCATGTAAAATTGTTTTGGAGTGTCTGCAGTTGACCCTCCTGTAAAATAGTTTTATCATTTTTTTTGTTTTTCCTGTTATTAGTTTATGTACAACCCATGGCTGGCATGGTGGGAATATATAGGGAAGCACCCAACTAGGTGCAACGAAGGTCCGTCACCCATGCCCATGCTGGAACTGCTCTCCTATCCCCAGCCACACGATGCAGGCATAAGCCTGACACAGCATGGCAGTGACACCAACAAGTGACCAAGTTAAATGAGGTAGCAGGTGAGCCACCCAAAAATTTAGCCTGACGCAGCATGGCGGTGACAACAGAGTGACCGAGTTAGACTGAGGTAGCAGGAGGTGAAGCACGGATGGTAATTCGAAGGTGGAGGAGGAGGGGTTGGAGGAAGTGGCATAGTAATTCTGAGAAACCGTGAACGAGGTAAGCCCCGCAATCCTCCAAGTGGGCAGTACATGAGCGGCTCCAGGGTCAGACTCGGTCAGAGTGACCGAGCTACACGACGATAGCAGGTAGAGCACATTAAAAATTTAGCGTGGCCCTGTATGTGGACGTTGAGGGCTTGTGCATGTAGGTGGGCTGAACTTTTTTTCTGCTTGCGCTCCAACGTCTGCTGTAATGACAGCTGAACGTTGCGCAGGGACACATTGGTGGACAGTTGGAGGATCATGGAGGCGAAGGGGTGGTTTTACGGCGGGAGGCGCTCGTGCCGGGGTCCTGGGCTGGGGGTTGACTCGCAGAGGCAGCGAGTGACACAGGGGAAGGAGCAGTGGTGTGACCCGCAGGAGGTGAATGGCCTTGGTTCCATTGAGTGGGGTGTTTAGCACTCATATGCCTGCGCATGCTGGTGGTGGTTAGGCTAGTAGTGGTGGCACTTCTGCTGATCCTGGTGTGGCACAGGTTGCACACCACAGTCCGTCGGTCATCCTCACTTTCTTTAAAGAACCTCCAGACTTCAGACAGGCCTCGCCATGGGAGCTTCACTACGTGAAACAGTTGCTGCTGATGCACCAGCTCTGGCCCTGCTTCTCCCTCTGGCCACACCACTGCCTCTTCCAACCTGTTCTGGTGCAGCACTCGCCTCCGCCTCAGAAGCACTGTCTTCACTCGGCTTATCAACCCAGCTTGGGTCAGTCACCTCGTCATCCTCCGATTCCTCAGTCTGCTCCCCCCTCGGACTTCCTGCCCTGACAACAACTTCACCACTGTCTGACAACCGTGTCTCCTCATCGTCCGACACCTCTTTACAAACTTCTTCCACTAAGTCAACATTGTCATCATCATCATCACCCACAGACTGCGACAGTTGGAAAACTTGGGCATCGGGAACGAGGTCAGCAGCAACCTGAGAAGTGGTTTGTGACTCTGGGAAGGGTCCAGAAAACAGTTCCTCAGAGTATGCCGGATCGCATTCCAAATTTTCCTGGGAGGGGGCACACTGGGGGGAAGGAGGTTGAGGTGGAGGAGCCAGAGGAGTGCTCCCTTGGGTAACGTGGGTGGACTGCGTGGAAGACTGACTGGTGGACAAATTACTTGAAGCATTGTCCGCAATCCACAACATCAGCTGTTCGCACTGTTGTGGTTTCAACAGTCCTCTACCACGTGTCCCTGTAAGTTGAGACATGAAGCTAGGGAGTGTAGCTCTGCGGCGTTCCCCTGCTCCCTCATCAGCAGGTACTGTCTCACCCTGCCCAGGACCACGGCCTCTGCCCCCTGCAGTAATTGAATGCCCACGCCCTCGTCCCTTAGCCCTGGGGTTCAACATTTTCTGTATATAAGTGTATTATATAAAAAAAATAAAATAAATGGGCCTGCTGTACTGAAATCCACAAACTTGTTCAATCTGAACAAGAAAATATATAGGTGGATAAGTTAGAGCAAAATTACGTATGTTATTACGTACCGTGCAGTATGGAGCAATTACACTGAAACTAATAGATTAGGCAGACTTGGTCTGCTTAATTGCAACCCAGACAAATGTCGCACAGAGATTTTTGTAATGTAGCTGTATAAGTGAGAGCAAAAGACCTTTTTTACTGACGTGACGTACAGAATGGGTCACCTGGACGGAAAATACGGATTGTGGTGACTGAACAGCTGAACTGTGACACACAGAATGGTTACACAAAGCTGTGTGAAATGGATTTGTATCACAGAGATAAAACAACAAAAAAACTAGTTTTTTATATATATATATATATTTTTTTTTTTTAACGTGACGTGCACAAACTATCAGAGAGCAAACTCAGCCCCTGCTGACAGTGGCTATTTTGATTGCAACCCAGACAAATATCGCACAGAGATTTTTGTAATGTAGCTGTATAAGTGAGAGCAAAAGACCTTTTTTTACTGACGTGACGTACAGAATGGGTCACCTGGACAGAAAATACGGATTGTGCTTTGTATATAGGTGGATAAGTTAGAGCAAAATTACGTATGTTATTACGTACCATGCAGTATGGAGCAATTACACGGAAGCTATTAGATTAGGCAGACTTGGTCTGCTTAATTGCAACCCAGACAAATGTCGCACAGAGATTTTTGTAATGTAGCTGTATAAGTGAGAGCAAAAGACCTTTTTTACTGACGTGACGTACAGAATGGGTCACCTGGACAGAAAATATGGATTGTGGTGACTGAACAGCTGAACTGTGACACACAGAATGGTTACACACAGCTGTGTGAAATGGATTTGTATCACTGAGATAAAACAACAAAAAAACTATTTTTTTTAATATATATATATATATATATATATATATATATATATTTTTTTTTTTTTTAAATGTGACGTGCAGAAACTATCAGAGAGCAAACTCAGCCCCTGCTGACTGTGGCTATTTTGACTGCAACCCAGACAAATGTCGCACAGAGATTTTTGTAATGTAGCTGTATCAGTGAAAGCAAAAGACCGTATTTGATTACGTGACGTACAGTATGGGTCACCTGGACAGAAAATACGGATTGTGGTGAGTGGACAGCTGAACTGTGACACACAGAATGGTTCCACACAGCTGTATGAAATGGATTTGTATCACTGAGATAAAACAATAACAAAAAAAAGTGTTATATATGGCGATAGCTGCACTACTAATGCCAGCCAGCCCAGCCAGGAGACAAAAAAAAATGTCTTGTAGCCCTTAGAAGGGCTGTTGGGTTCTTTGTGGGTGATTCCTGCCTACCAAAGAACTAAATGCAGGCCCTAACACTCTCCCTGAAACGCAGCAGCTCTGTCCCTAACGACATCCAGACAGCATCTGAGCCGAGCCCCGCGGGCAGTCACTAGTATATTCCAGGGTCACCTGATCAGGCCAGCCAACCCCTGCTATCGACATGTAAGGGCCCCACGTGATGCTGTCAAGGGGCTGTTGCTGGTATGAGGTTTGCCTGGTTAGGTGTGTGGCACAATATGCAAATTATTGTTGTCGTGGCCTGCTATCTCCTGAAAATGCCCCTTTGTATGACGATTAGATAAAGGGGCCACATTGGGCTTATAGTTGACCGCTATATACATTTTACCTAATAATTAAAGTTATACCTACCTTTAATCCTTTGATGCTGGAACTACATATGAATAGTCCCTCGTGGGGCACCAGGTGAATGGCAGTTGGATCATAACAAGAATTGGATTGTGTCAGCAGTTCAACAAGGTGCAGACGGCAATATATTAGACCACCCTTTAATACTGAGGCACAGTAATTCTATGTATAAACTAACAGATTAATTGCGAATGTGTCTGCAGTTCAACAAGATGCAGACAGCGATATATTAGACCACCATTTAATACTGAGGCTCAGTAATTCTATATATAAAATAAGAGAATAACTGCAAATGTGTCAGCAGTTCAACAAAAGGCAGACTGAAATATATTAGACCGCCTTTTAATACTGAGGCACAGTAATTCTATATATCAACTAAAAGATTAACGGGGATTGTGTCAGCAGTTGAACAAGATGCATGCGGTCACGGCGATATATTAGACTGCCCTTTAATATTGAGGCACAGTATTTCTATGTATAATCTAACAGATTAACAGCAAATGTGTCAGCTGTTCAACAAGATGCCGACAGTGATATATGAGACAGCTCTTTACTAATGAGGCACAGTAATTTTATATATAAAATAAGAGATTAACTGCAAATGTGTTAATGCAAAGGTGCAGACAGCGATATATTAGACCACCCTTTAATACTGAGGCACATTAATGCATTATATAAACTAACAGATTAACTGGGATTATGACGGCAAGTGAACAAGATATGCACAGCATTTGCACTCAACCTGCACTGTCCCAGCAGTCTCCCTACGCTCTCCCAACTCTGTCTAAAAACTCTCCCTACAATTTCCCGACAGTGTCCCTGCACTGTTCCTATCCAATATTCTACGATTAAAATCTTTCTGCAACTCCATCCCTAGTGTATAAGTGCTTGTCACGTCTCTCCCTAAATTTAGCTCACAGTGAAATGCCAGAGACCGTGCGGGTTGAGGCTTTTTATAGGGCTGTAACATTACAGGGGATGGCTATCTGCTGACTGGCTAACTGTTCGGAATTATGGGTCATATTGCATTCCCGGGCTTCTTTCTTTCACTTTGTAACACTTGCAGCAGCCATTTTTGAAAAAATATGATTCTTTACCACATTACAGTGTATGGACTAAAGGTAGGGTACTGGCACTCTTTAAAGAGACCAGTTCTGTATGAAGACTTACTGGAAGTGTTGCATGGTATGGAGACTTATTGGCAATGCTGCATAGGAAAAAAATTTAGCAAATTGGTATCCAAGAAAAGAGAACCATCTTGCCAGCACCACCTTGTGGAGGCGGGTCTCAATGATTCAAAATCCAACTTTTTAACAAGCCTTGGAACATGACAATGGAAAATATTTGGCTTGGGTATTATCCCTATTTATGTCCCATGTGTTGTTAAAAAATAGGATTTTTGACTCATAGGAGACCACTTCCACAAGGTGGCACTGACAAGATGGATCTCTTTCCTTGGGAGATACCTCTTTGCATAGTATATGGAGCTGAAAGCTGAAGATTCTGTCCATTGTGTAGTGGAAGTCAGGCTCGGACTGGCCCACAGGGGAAAAAGTAAGTCCCCCGGTGGGCCCCTGAGCAAGGTGGGCCCATAATCCTCCACCTCCTGCACAAGTGGCACATGACCCAGTAGACTGGCTGAACTACAAATAGATAGGCGGTATACTACACCTCAACCAACTATGTTCGTATTGGGTAGGTTAACAGACTGCCCAGTTTATTTTTATAGAAGCATTGATTGGCTAATATGACTTCTATGTGCAGATGTATGCCTGAAAACAGAAACCTGCCCTGTCGAAGTCACTGCAGGGACCCCTATAATCAGTCATTCTGTTGCATCTTGCTGCTTCCTGCGGCTGTATGAGCAGATAATATTTGCATGTAGCTGTACAGTGGGCCCCCAGAATGAATTTTACTGGTGGGCCCTAAGCCCCCAGTCTGACACTTGTGGCAGTGCCCACGTACTGCATCTCAGCTCCCATTCAAGTGTAGCCTTCCATCCACTGTATGGCTTCCAGCTCTGGAGACTACCCAAAACAGCTGGGTGGTGGGGGTGTCAGTGTCGGATTCGCACCAATCTGATATTGATGACCTATCCTGAGTATAGACCATCAATATCTAAGTCCTGGACAGCCTTTTAAACTAATAGAAAAACTAAATAGAAAAACACTGCAATAAGTCGCTGCAGATGAATTATTCAGTACAACAGACAGTACAGCCGACACAGAGCAGTCAAAGTTTCAACCGCTCCAACACCTGTAGCAGGGCTAGTTAACCAGCTGCCCCATATTTTATGAAATCTGTCTGCGCATCCCCAAACCATGCAAGTAAAAGTTTATACATGGTCAACACATTGCTCACCTCTCAGATCCACGCTGTCATAGTTGTGTTTTTGGGCTGTTTCTAATTAAACAGAATTTTCAGGACTCCTAATATTGATGACCTATCTTCAGGATAGGCCATCAATATCCAATCAGTGGGGGTCCAACATCTGGCACTCCCAGTGGAATTACGACTTTGAACAGAACTGTGTGGTGGACATGCCGGGTAAAGCAGCTTTTTCACCCCTGACGAAGCCATACCGGCGAAACGCGTCGGGTGAGTGTGGGGCTGCCATGCAAATGAAGGACTGGTGATGATGAATTGTTTGATGTTGGTATACCTTGGGTGTTTGATGTACAGTTTTTTTCCTGCCCTGTACCATTGCATATGGTAGACTGTTTGGTTACTTGTGTTATTTACTATTGGTAGTTGTGGTTAGGTTATTTTATATTTATATATACCCTGGTATTTATGTATGTCCTTCATTACAGTATAATTATTAGTGCATGTGCATGTTCCCCACACTTGGGGTTGCATGTTTTTACTTGCTACCTCCCCCTACTGTGGATTCCTCCATTTTTTATGTATTTTACATCAATAATGATTTTGTAATTCGTTATAGATTGGTGGTATAATTATTAGGGCACGACAAGTCCAAATAGACAAACTTTAGGATGCATTATTCTCAAGGAACACATGTGGGATTCCAAAAAATTCAAAGACCGCTCACCAGTAATATCCCAATAACCTACATTGTCAAAAATTATGTAACCATATACCAGCAGCCATATAACATCAGGGGCACTCTGGCAAAGGCGACCTACACAATGCCTGTAATCTTGAGGAGTATACAGTGGCTTGCGAAAGTATTCGGCCCCCTGGAACTTTTCAACCTTTTGCCACATTTCAGGCTTCAAACAAAAAGATATAACATTTTAAATTTTTGGTGAAGAATCAACAAGTGGGTCACAATTGTGAAGTGGAATGAAATTTATTGGATCATTTAAACTTTTTTTGTAATAATAAAACTGAAAAGTTGGACGTGCAAAATTATTCGGCCCATTTACTTTCAGTTCAGAAAACTCACTCCAGAAGTTCATTGAGGATCTCTGAATGATCCAATGTTGTCCTAAATGACTGATGAAGAGAAATAGAATCCACCTGTGTGTAATCAAGTCTCCGTATAAATGCACCTGCTCTGTGATAGTCTCAGGGTTCTGCATCATGAAGACCAAGGAACACACCAGGCAGGTCCTTGATACTGTTGTGGAGAAGTTTAAAGCCGGATTTGGATACCAAAAGATTCCCCAAGCTTTAAACATCCCAAGGAGCACTGTGCAAGCGATCATATTGAAATGGAAGGAGTATCAGACCACTGCAAATCTACCAAGACCCGGCCGTCCCTCTAAACTTTCATCTCAAACAAGGAGAAGACTGATCAGAGATGCAGCCAAGAGGCCCATGATCACTCTGGATGAACTGCAGAGATCTACAGCTGAGGTGGGAGAGTCTGTCCATAGGACAACAATCAGTCGAACACTTCACAAATCTGGCCTTTATGGAAGAGTGGCAAGAAGAAAGCCATTTCTCAAAGATATCCATAAAAAGTCTTGTTTACAGTTTTCCACAAGCCACCTGGGAGACACATCAAACATGTGGAAGAAGGTGCTCTGGTCAGATGAAACCAAAATCCAACTTTTTGGAAACAATGAAAAACGATATGTTTGGCATAAAAGCAACACAGCTCATCACCCTGAACACACCATCCCCACTGTCAGACATGGTGGTGGCAGCATCATGGTTTGGGCCTGCTTTTCATCAGCAGGGACAGGGAAGATGGTTAAAATTGATGGGAAGATGGATGGAGCTAAATACAGGACCATTCTGGATGAAAACCTGTTGGAGTCTGCAAAAGACCTGAGACTAGGACGGAGATTTATCTTCCAACAAGACAATGATCCCAAACATAAAGCAAAATCTACAATGGAATGGTTCAAAAATAAACGTATCCAGGTCTTAGAATGGCCAAGTCAAAGTCCAGACCTGAATCCAATTGAGAATATGTGGAAAGAGCTGAAAACTGCTGTTCACAAACGCTCTCCATCCAACCTCAAAGAGCTCGAGCTGTTTTGCATGGAAGAATGGGCAAGAATTTCAGTCTCTAGATGTGCAAAACTGATAGAGACATACCCCAAGCGACTTGCAGCTGTAATCGCAGCAAAAGGTGGCGCAACAAAGTATTAATGCAAGGGGGCCGAATAATTTTGTACGCCCCACTTTTCAGTTTTATTATTACAAAAAAAGTTTAAATGATCCAATAAATTTTGTTCCACTTCACAATTGTGACCCACTTGTTGATTCTTCACCAAAAATTTAAAATGTTATATCTTTTTGTTTGAAGCCTGAAATGTGGCAAAAGGTTGAAAAGTTCCAGGGGGCCGAATACTTTCGCAAGGCACTGTATGTAGTGTGAAAATTTGACCTGGATAGACTTGTCCCGAGTGCTGACTAGGGCAGGACCAGAGCTAATAAGGAGACTTTCACAGTCACCATTGTCTAAGGCTACATTCACACTAGCGTTTTTGCTGGATCCGGCAGGGCTCAGCAAAAAACTCTTCCGTTACTGATAATACAACTGTCTGCATCCATTATGAACAGATCCGGTTGTATTATCTTTATCATAGCCAAGACGGATCCGTCATGAACTCCATTGAAAGTCAATGGGAGACGGATCCGTCCCCATTGACTTGCATTCTGGGTCATGACGGATCCGTCTTGCTCTGCATACCAGGACGGAAAGCAAACCGCAGCATGCTATTGTTTGCTCTCCGGTATGGAAACGCAACCAAACAGAACGGAATGCATTTTGGAGAACTCTGTTCTGTTCAGTTACGTTTTGTCCCCATTGACAAAGTATAGGGACAAAATGGAAGCATTTTTTTCCGGTATTGAGACCCTATGACGGATCTCAATACCAGAAAATATTAACGCTAGTATGAAAGTAGCCTAAGATCAGGTATGTAACCCCCCTCCATTGCTCAAGCGCCTTTGCCTTTAAGGGGGTAAGTTTCTTTGTCACATGCCTATAGAAGGTGGAGAATGATTTCATGATGCCTGTAGACTAAACCAGTCCTTCCAGCTTAGGGTAAAATCCGGACCACCAAATTGAGCTGTAAATGCATGCCTATGCTTTCTTGCCCTTTTAAAAGAAACAAAAATTTGCCAGAAAAGGAATACTTCAATGTGAACACAGCCCAATGTACTTTTTAAAATTGTTTTTGCTGCATAAACATCTAGTTGCCGACAGTCCTGACGGGTTGAAAATGGATGGGGTTAATGTAAGCCCCTTCATTAGTGATGGTCCTATATGGTTTTGGGGGAATTTCCAGGATGGGGCTTACCAACTACAGCGTTAAATAGAATAAGGGAATAAGGGTTTTAAGCAGAACCAAAAAAATTCTGCCTGATCGTTAAAGGTGTTTGCCTCCTAATAGACCTGCAAAGGGGAAGCATACTTACCTGCTCCCTGCTGGATGCAGACAGTTCTGTGCCCCATTCTTGGCTGCCTTCCACTGCTAAAATACACTTTGACGGTGCTACAGTCAATCACTGGCAGCAGCGGTGACATTATGTCAGGTCAATTGGCCATGTGACCAAGGGGGGCAGGCCACTGCTGCAGCCAGCGATTGACTGTAGAAGTGTCAAAGCGGATTTTGCCAGTGGACGACCTGAGCATGGCAGCTGAAGACTGGGAGCGAAGGAGCAGGAATCACATAACTATGCTTCCCTTTTGCCAGGAGGGCGGTTTGGCAAAAATCCTCATAAGATGGCCAACTCTTTTAAGGGCATTTCCAAACAACTTTGTGCATTTCAGCCAGCAATACAGTGCATAACATGAGATGGCATTTTAAATAAAACTGTTGCATATTATCCTTCCTTATCGCATGGTCACATGTGGCATAGACCCTGGGGATTCTCCACAACAGAATTACATCCAGCATTTACAGTAGCAGCACAGTGGATCAGATTTTCACGAATCTCATCAACACACTGCAGACATTTTCCCTAAGTGGTGCACATTTTTAAAAGGGTAATGCATATGATTAAATCTGAAATATTTCTGCACAGGAAGTGGATTTTGCCTTTTGCATGGCTATGTAAGATAAGCCCAGTAGAATGGTGCAATACCAGTCCATGTGACCAGGGGTGCAACTAGCCTTTCTGCTTCCTGAGGCGAAAACTGAAATGGGGCTCCTCCCTCCCTAATGCCAATTTCTTACCCCCTTCCCTCCAGTCCATGGCCCTTCGGCTGCCCCTACCCAGTGGCGATCACCTCATCTGGCCTCATTAGGCTAGCTACACTTATTGACTTCACATGGCCTCTGTACAAGATGGCTAAATATTTTATTTTGCTATGCAAAAATGTATTTGATTAGGGCCCACAGACCTTCTTGGGGCTCCAGAAATACCAAGCCCGTCCCTGTCCATACACTAGCAGGGGGTGATGTATTTTAGTTCTGTAGAGATTACTGGTTGCCTGTCACTTTAGCTATCATTGATACTGGTGTGAACTGTTCCCATGCATTGATTGACTGACTGTTATGTCATTGTTTTGTTCCCCTAATTGCAAGGTTACTCCTCGTGCCCATTCTATGAAGTTGCTGTGTTTAGAACCAGTGGTGAAAGAGTTGGAAAACCCATCTTAGTCAACAGGTGAGCCCTGCTAAACCACTGCGCCTGCACTGGAAGACCACGGAGGTTGAGCCAGACAGCGATAGCCCCCTGAAGCTGATAGAGCCAACCCTGCAGTATACATCAAATGGCCCCCATAGTGTCCCAGTGTAAATAGTGCCCCTTAGTATATATATTTTGTCCCCATTGTGCCCCCAGTATATATAATGCACCCCTGCTAGCACCACGCATTCGGTGCGCCAGGTCCTGCTGCCCCAATGAGGATCAAGTGTTCCCTCGCGTGCAAGTGGATGAGGTATTTCTCTGTTTTAACTGTTTTACATAGTGTACCCATCTTTAATGGCTGTTAGATGGGTGCAGTCACGTCTAACCAGCCCTTAAAAATGGGCCCATTGATTTCAATAGGGTCCATATGGCAGTGACAATTGTCCGCTATACTGCAATGCTTCTAAAAACGACGTGTGACAGCAGATAAAAAAAATGTCACATGGCGGTTTTTCACAGTCCTATGAATAAGGCCTTATTGTGTGAAATTATCTAATTACCTGGTGGGTAAAAAACTAAAATTGCAAAAAAAAAAAAGGTTGAAGGAGAAGGAGCTGTGTGCAGACTACGCATCTTGGAAACCAGCAGATGGCAGCACAGCGTGGAAATTATAATGATCTCAACACATACAGTTCACACAAAAGACAAAAAATGAAACATCTGCAGTTTAACCCTTTAGACTACCTGCACATGTTGAGGATTAAGTGTTTCTTTTCTGCGTGGATTCAAGTGCGAAAAAACGGCAGTGTAATAAAGTGTATGAGATTGGACAAATGTCATGTACACTTTGCTTTTCTCCATGTGGAAATTGACCTGCTGTGCGGAGTTTGAAATCTGTAGCATGTCAATTCATTGTGAGATTTGTGTGGATTTCACTCTTTTCAATGCAAGGGTGAGATCTGTGGAAAATCCACATCAAATCTACATATCTTATAGGTGACAGTACAAGGGTTTGGCCGCCGAGAAGTGGGGTCGCCCCTTTTGGGGCGGGTGCTCTGCTTGTAGACAGAAATAGCCTCAGGGGCTCAACAAGGCAAGATTCAAGTTCACGGTGGTTTCACCTGGACTGTAACCTTGAGAGTAAAAAGAACCACGTGACTGATACAGCATGGTGGCTACCTTCAGTGGCCTCTTTATTATTTGTTAATGTTGTGGCCTTAATAAGGACTTAATATTTAATAATTACTGATCATTATCTTTTTTCAATCATATTTGTATTTCTAGTGGTTGTTCTATTAAAAGCTAAGTTTTATAGGGTTTCAGGTATACAGCCAGCATTTGATGTCAAAGGAGATGCACTAATAAAAAGCACATTACAAAGGCGCAATGAAAGGCACTCCTAATTCATGAGTATTAAGAAGAAAAGAATGCAAGATGCATTGGAAACTTGAACGTCAAATATATACACAACACTGCTCACAAAAAGTTAGGGATATTTGGCTTTTAGGTGAAATTTATGGAAAACTACAGTGATACTACATCATAAAAGTAGGGCATTTAAGTAGACGCATGCAATGGTGATTTTCTCATCTCAAACAAGTTATTGAAACAAAAGCCAGCGGTGGGTATACCCCCACAAAAAAATCGCAATGTCTCAATAACTTGTCATGTGGATTTGAGCATCAATTACAGCCTGACAACAATGTCTCATGCTGTTCACAGGTTGACTTATTGTCTGCTGAGGCATGGCATCCCACTCTTCTTGAAGGGCGGCCCTCAGGTCATTGAGGTTCTGGGATACAGAGTTACATGCCTCTACACGGCGACTCAACTGATCCTATAGGTTTACAATGGGATTCAGGTCTGGAGAAAGTGCAAGCCACTACATTTGAGGTCCCCCAGTCTCCATCAGCCGTTCCCTAATGATACGACCTCGATGAGCTGGCGCATTGTCGTCCATGAAGATGAGATTGGGCCTGTGTTGTTCATGCAGAGGCACAATGACTGGATTAATGATGTTATTCAAGTAGTATGGCCTTGTCACTGTACCATTCACAAAGTGTAGGGCAGTTCTGTACTGACTAGACACACCTGCCCGCACTGTAACATCACCACCAAAGGCGTGTCTGGTGACAACAGTGGCTGATGCATGGCGCTTTCCTTGACATCTCCAACATCGTTGGCGGTCATCATTTCTGTTCAGCGTGAATCGACTTTCATCAGTGAACAGCCCTGAGGCCCGCTGGTCCATCGTCCAGTGTAGATTCCCCCTGGCCCATGCAAGACGATGACACCTGTGCCAGGTGATGTGGTCAGGTACCCTTGCAGGTCATCTAGCACACAGACCACTCTGATGTAAATGGTTTTGAATGTTGTGACGTGACACTTGGGTGCCTCTCACCTCCCTTAAAAGTGCCTAGAGTTGCGTGGTATTCATCATCCAGTTTCACAGGGCATTGTTTAAAATGAAGCAGTCATCAGTGTGGGATGTGGCCAAAGGACGCCCACTTCTATGCCTTTCTGTGACTCTTCTAGTCTCCTTGTATCTCTGTTACAACCTGCTGATGACACTCCTTGACACTATAAGCTCAGTGGCCATCTGAGAACATCCTGCTTGAAACCTCACAATGGGGAGGTACTGATGATGAATTGTTAGGTGTCGTCTTGGTCTCATGATGTCAAAATGTGAACAGCATGATGAGGAGGACTGTTTAAATACCAATTCTAATTGAACCAGGAAATTTATTGGGCAATTCATGGATCAAACACCTGTTGTGAATTTTGCTGTTAGGCTCCTTGTTAGAAAACAGCAAGTTGTGCAAAAAGCACTAAAAAACTGATCAGTTGGACATGTGACATTCAGAAGTTTAGCGAAGGTCACATTAAGTTCACAATTAAAGGTTAGAGTGCATTATTTTAGGTTCATCCTGAAATTTCAACCAAAAGCCAAATAACCCTAAGTTTTTGTGAGTAGTATATATAATCCTGTCCCCCCTGTAGCCCCTAATAGTATAATATATGTAATACAGGGTGGCCGACGAAAAAGTAGCCGGCCTCCAGTGATGTATGGCAAGATGAACGAAGAAGTGGATTGTTTTTTTTAATTACCACAAATCACAAAAGATGCTGAAAGTGGTCCCCGTTCAGGCCTCTTTCAGCACATGTTATTCAGTACGATTTCAGGTTCAGAGATTTCAGCACTGGCTGACACGTTGTTCCTGATACAACAATTGTTGAGAAAGTCTTTGAGTTGATTTTTGGGGGCTACTTGCCATCCGCTGCGGAATTTCGTGCACAACTTCAGCTGTCCTGATCGATGGAGGCCTTGGTTTCCGAACCAGACTCTGAACACAATGTTTAGCTGGTGGTTTTGTTCCTGGGTATTTGTCTGCAAAGGTCTCTTGCATTTCCTTAATTGATCTGCTTCGCACATCGTCTCCACAATCACTATTCGCTGTTCCAGGGAGAACACCATCTCTGACACAACGACACAACAGGCCACTTTTATAAAGCTGAATAATAAATCAGTCTTAGTTTCCCAGAGCAACCAATCAGAGCTCAGCTTTCAGTTCCTACAGGACTCTGAAGAAAATGAAAGCTGAGTTGTGATTGGTTGCTATGGACAACTAAGACAGATTTACTATTAGGCAATTTGATTTGAAAATATTGGAGGTATACTTGTTTTTTGTGGGCTACCCTGTATAATAGATATATTATATATACTGTATACATGTATATGAAATGACTGTGGCCTATGAGGATGAACAGTGGGAACGTGAGCCATGGGCACCCATGCACTGCTCATGTCTTCAGAGGCAGATCAGCCACCGCCTAAGGCAAGATGCTGATCTCGCCTCATGGCAGAAGCAGCCCTACCCTGATGTATTATTCTTCTCCATTCAGAACAAACCTTCATGATATAGACACTCTCTTTCCTCATATTCTCTGTTTGGCCTACATCTTCTGTCTGCAGAGTTTGTCACACAGACATCTTAGGTTCCTCACTTTTCCAATATCCACACACACAATTTTCCACACTCTCAGCACAAAGTACCCATCATGGGGCCCCAACAGTGTCATTCTGCTACTATCCCCAATACTATACCCGCTGTGCTTTCCAATGCCCCTAAATACTATACTGCTGAAGAAAGAGAGTCCCAGTAGTGATAATGTCCCCAAAAAACGTTCATTAATAATAATACCTAGTACTAATAATGTCTAGTACCCCAGTAGTAATAATGCTTCTATTTTGCCTTCAGCAATAAAAATGCTGTCTATATATCCTATCCATTGTGCACACAGTAATAATGCCTGTATAGTGCCCCCAGTAATAATTTCCCCTAAAATGCCCCTACAGTGTCTCCAGGAAAATTACCCCTCAGTAAAAATGTCTATATAGTGCCCCCAGTATTAATAATATACCCTCTAGTGCCCTCAGTAATAACAGTGCCCCAGTACAAAAAAATTCCCCTATAGTGCCTGAGTATTAAAATGCTCCCAGTGTCTCCAATAATGACCCCTATAGTGCCTCATATATTAAAAAAATGCCCCAGTAATGCCCACTATAATGTTGTAGTATTAAAATTTCCACAGTGCCTCCAGTAATGCCTCGTATAGTTCGCCCAGTTTTAAAAACGATTGCAGTGATGCATCCTATGCCCCCCCATTGTGCGCCCAGGAATATCCTCTATAGAGCTGCCAGTAAGGTGCCCTATCGTAACCTTCCCCCAAGTAATGTCGCTCCATAGTGCCCCAACAGTAATTTCTCCCCACAATTCCCCAACAGGGAAATTATACTAAATTCTTATGTGTGGCAGCCTTGTATCACTCAAGAGGACTGAGACTGCTGCACACTACACATAGCTCAATTGATGGAAAAATAAAACAAATTTCTGGCTTTCAAAACATGAATGGCGACACTAAAGTGCTTTTATTGCAAAACTGGTATCAAAAGGTCACAGATACAGTTGAACTTCACCATTCGGTGGCCTGTGCACTCCTCATCAGGCAGGCACGGTACAGTAATGTCATCACTCATGCTGAGCTGAGCAGGAGAGCGCTCAAGTCGGTTATGATGCGCTACTTAAAGGGGTTGTCCGAGTTATGAAAAAAAAATATATAGCACTGTAAATCTGATGGGCAGCAATATATAACTAAGTTAAGCAAGTTTCAGGCAAAAAAAAAATCTATATTTCCTCATTTCCCTTGTTCTCTTCTGGCCTTTGTTTACCTGCAGTAATAACAATCTCAGCCCCTCCCCCCCCCCCCACGCTCTGCTCTGCAAAGGTTAGTGAATACAAGAGCTGCCCTGAGTGACATGTCTGTCTGCTGGAATACTCAGCAGCATGTTGTATGTGTAGGACTACAAGTCCCAGCTGTATGTACAATGACACTGCTGACATACACAGGAAATTCCCCCTACCTGTTCTTGTGCAATACAATTCCTCTACAGCTCCTGTGCCCAGCATTTGTCTCCTCACTGCCTGCAGTGTAAAGCCTGTTGTAAAGCCTTGAGCCCTCAGTGTGTTCTGGCTGAAGGGGTTAATGTTTTATCTGAAGGAATCCAGGGAGAGAGCAGATAGCAGCCCAGCAGTGCAGGGGTGTGTGGCCAGTGACCTCCAGTGTACAGACTGTTATCTGATCTCTGAGACTTGTGCACGAAACATCACAGAGCAGGGAGATAAGCTGACATCACGGGTCATGTGACCCTCAGTGAACTCTGAGAAACCAGCAGCTTTAGAAGCACAAAGTGTATGGGAAAGTTGTTATACTTGACAAATTAGTAACATACAAAGAACAAAAAAATAACTCGGACAACCCCTTTAAGTTATTTAACTTTAAAGGGAGTCTTTCACCTGATCTGAGCGTCATAGACTGCTCAGATCAGGCTATAGACCACCTTATCCACATTAAAACAATACCTTTGTTAAGGATGTCCCATGGTGTATTCATCCAAAAAACAATTTTATTCCATATGTAAATGACCCCCCGCAAGTGCCCGGAAGCTTGTTTATTCAGCAAGGAGCACAAGCCCCCGCGCAATTTGAAAAGCAAACCCCTCCCTTTTCCATCCTCTGGCCCGTCCCTCTTTAGCATAATCTTCTCCTTCTTGCACCGCTCTTCGGCTCCCCGGCGCATGCGCACTAAAATCCCGTGCGCCTCTGTCCACAGTGGGCAGAGCAGCTCGCATGCGCTGGGGACTTGTGCTCCTTGCGGTATAAACAAGCTTCCGGGCACTTGCGGGGGGTCATTTACATATGGAATAAAAGTGTTTTTTGGATGAATACACCGTGGGACATCCTTAACAAAGGCATTGTTTTAATGTGGATAAGGTGGTCTATAGCCTGATCTGAGCAGTCTATGACGCTCAGATCAGGTGAAAGACTCCCTTTAAGGGGGCAATACTATTGTAAGGAGGGTAATAAGGGGGCAACACAGTTTTTAGGAGGTACTAAGAGGGACAGCAATATTGTGAGGAATCACTAAGGGGAGGCAACACAATTGTAAGAGAGCAGCATTACTGTGAGGAGAGCTAGTGGGTTACACTATTGTAAGGGGGCACTAAGGGGGGGGCAGTATTACAAAGGGGGTATTAAGGGGACTGGGTGGGATTGGGTGTGTATAGACAGGCAAGGGGTTATTCTCACTGTGTGGGGTACAGTGGGTCCCAGCAATTGGGGGTATCTGCAATTTTTATTTTATTGTAAATTGTTTTGTATTGTTATGTATTGTTGTATTATTAATGGTTGGCCATTAGGTTGCAGGAAAGGTTGGCAGGAACAGAGCTAACAACCCGGTTCTTCCCCTCTTGGTGGGAGTGGGTTGGTCCCACTACCTGCCAGGAGGGGGGGTCCTGACTCCTGACCAAAGACAGAGAGGAGAGGAAGCACACATCTGAGCTCCTGTGAAAGATTCTCCTAAAAACAACAGATCACATCCTCAAGAACATACTTGAGAGGAGTCAGACAGCAGAGTGAAGAACTGCAGCTAAGACAACCCTCACTCAGAACACTACAGTTCTCCATATTCCTTACTGGTGGGAGTCAATTGCACTTAGAAATAGCTGCTACTGAATGTACCTGAATGTAGGAGATTTATCAAACTGGTGTAAAGTAGAACAGGCTTAGTTGCCCATAGCAACCAATCAGATTCCTCCTTTAATTTTCCTAAGGAGCTGTGAAAAATGAAAGGTGGAATCTGATTGGTTGCTATGGGCAACTAAGCCAGTTGTACTTTACACCAGTTTGATATCCCTCCCCCACTCTTCTATGTTTACTTCCAGCCTCATTCTTTAAAACTGCCTTCCCACTACACTGATTCTCAGGGAGCAACTGCCTGAGGGAGTACAACGTCACACAACACTTCATCAGGGCTACTACCACTCCCATCCTCTGCACCTGCTCCACAGGGGATAACGTGAAAACTTGGCACATCCCCTTTAAAGGGGGTCTTTCACCTGTTTTTCACCAATATAACTAAGAGTACTGCCCCACAGAAAATTGCATACACATCCCAGACATACCTGTGTGCACTGTGTGTCTGTATTACATGTCCAGGAAAAGCACTTTTATTCTGCAGGAAAACAGCTCCCAAGTGCCCAGCTCTGCTGCTGCAAGTGCTCAAAGCAAACCAGACTGAGGAGGGGTGGGCTGCTTTAGCTGCTCATATCTTGGGATTGGTAGCAGATAGAAAAAATGGTTCTGACCTTCTTTGAAAGTTGGCATTCCAAGCTTTCAAATGATACCAAAATTAAATTATATAGTATGTCAGAAGATATAGCTGTTAGAACTCGAGTTGGGAGAGAAAGCTGTTTTTAGTTTCACTTTCAGCTGGGCACTTGGGAGCTGTTTTCCAGCAGAATAAAAGTGCTTTTTCGGAACATGTAATACACACACACAGTGCACACAGGTATGTCTGGGATGTGTCTGCAATCTTCTGTGGGGCAGTGCTGTTAGTTATATTGGTGAAAAAAAGGTGAAAGATTCCCTTTAAATGATGCCATTAAAATATACAACCTGTCACACAAAAAAACAAGCATCATATGGACATGTAATGGAAAAGTAAAATAAAGACTAAATAAAAGACATTAAAGACATTGTTTACATTGCTAAGGGGTTAAAGATTTCTCAAGTACATCTTTTCCTGGGTAAGATGGATTACACCCCGCATGCAAAAGGGAAGTTTGGTGTACTGTTGTATATGTATAAAGGTATACCTCAGGTTTCAAAGCTCTAAGCTCTGCGGTCGCTGTAATGATCTTATATCACCCAACTTTCTTAGAAACAGATAAAGAGAAGTGGAAGAAAAAAGAGACTTGTTGAAAATCATAGAGGTCCAGTGTTAACGTCTGGCACTACCCATGGGATGAAATTAAAATTTGTGCAGAAAATGTGATAAATATTTTACTGCAATTGCCAAATGATAAGAAACCCTGAGGCTGATACACGCCATATATACATCATTTGCACAGAGCGCAGTCTATATAGATCGCAGGCTTCCCAACATTTCCTCCAGAATGTGTGGATGAAATTAGTGGCTGATTGTCTGTGTTTGTATGAGGTACACTGGTGCCAGAGGTTGACAGAAGCATGTGAGGAATGTTGCGCTGCTGTTCTGGGAAAGTAGTGAACTTCCATTCATTGTTCTCAGAGAAGTAACTTAAAGAGTAACTAAACTTTTGAGTAAAATTATAAGAAGACGTCCCTCAAGTTACAATATTAATTGGTTTCAGGACGACCATTGTATGTTGAAACCATTGTAAGTTGGGTAATCGGTTACAAAGCCCCAAAATGTCATCCAAGATAAGAGAACATGAAGATTTAAGAAAAATAAGCAGATAACTGAGACAAGTCCTTACATATAACAGTCAGGAATCACTGATAATTAGCAACTAATACAGATATTTTACCAGAGAAGTGACTGGTTGGATCTGAGTCTGAGCCTGAGACATTGTATGTTGAGTCTGGTTTCAACTTATGATGGGTCAGAAAAGACCATTGTATGCTGAAAATATTGTATCCTGAGTCCATTGTATCCTGAGGGATCATTGTATACTTGATTAAGGCATTTTGTATTTTTCTTACAGTTTCTACCTAGTGTTGAGTGAGCATGCTCGGCTGAACTCACTGTTCGCCTACGCTCGGCTGAACACCGGCTGAACACCGAGTGTACTCGAGCACAATGCTCGAGTCCCCTCCCCGCACCAAGACGGATCCGTCATGACCCTAATGCAAGTCAATGGGGACGGATCCGTTTGGTGTGACACAATAGTAAACGGATCCGTCCCCATTGACTTGCATTGGGGTCATGACAGACAGGCTGGAGAAGGAAAAAAGGGGGGACCCCATGCCATTTTTTAAATTATTTGTTTAAAAAAAAATGGCATAGGGTCCCCCACTTTTTGCTTCTCCAGCCAGATACAACTAGCAGCGGCAGCCTGGCACTACCAGGGTGGGAAGGGACAGGGTTATTGGCTCTTCCCAGCCTAACAGTAACAGCCTGCCGCTGCCCCAGAACCGGACCCTCAATTTAGAAGGTCCGGTCCTGCAGGTACCCGGCTCTTCCCGACACACCTAGTGGCGGTGGGTACCGAGGTAATAGATGTCGGGGTTAGTGCTCACCATACCGGCAAGCACTAAGCCCAGTATTAGTAATCAGGGCCGTCTGTAGATAGCCCTAATTACTAAAACTGCAATGTTGTAAAAAAAAAAAAAAAAACACACACACTTATAAAATATTTTATTGAAATAAATACTCCCCCAGACCCGTTTGACCATTTTATTTAAAAAATATAAAAGCTGGACCGACGTAATCGACCGAATCCGAAGTAGTCCTCTGCATTCACGATCCTGCAAAATAGAAAAAAACAAACACAAACTACTAACCTCCTCCTCCTGCTTTTTCTTTATAGCAATTCCTCCCGTCCAGCAGATGGCGCTGTGGTAAAACTTACCACTCTGCGCGCCCTCTTCCTGCTGGAAGACGTTGGGAAGGTAAGTAGTGTCTGTGTCTGTGTCTCTTTGTACTTTTTTTAATTTTATTTAGGGTACTTGTGTAAACCAGGCACCCCCCGCTCGGAAGAGTGTCTGGTTTAGTCCCATAGACTTCAATTATGCTCGGGATTAGTTGAGAGGAGTGGGCTCCTGCTTCTGCCTGCTTCTCTAAGCTAAGGGTTGACACGCAGGACTTTTAGCTTAGCGGAGCAGGCAGAAGCAGAATCGCTCAACTAATCCTGGCATAGCATAGGGTTACAGGGTACCCATGTGCTATGCCAGGAGTTAGTAAACCTCCTGGGGCATGGGCAGGATCAGCAATATGCGTTCCTGCCCATACTCACTGCTGCCGCAGCCCCATTAATAAAGTGTCTACAGCCCATACTTCGTACAGCGGTGTACAGAAATGTCAGTTTTAAGCGCACAGGGAATGGTGTGCTTTAGGGGGTTGAAACTGTGATAAAAATAAAAAATTTCTTAATAAAGTATATTAGAAAAACTAATATTAGGGCATGAGGAACATCTTATTAAAATGTAACTCAAAAGTTTAGTTACTCTTTAAAGGTCCTAAGTAGTGTTAGCAGAAGTCGCTTCGTTCAAAACTTCGGAATAATACTTTACGGAGATTCGTCTCCACTTTAAAACTTGAAAATTAACTTGGCTTCTGTTCCGAGTAGTGATGAGCAAAGTATTGAAAAATTTGATTCGGCTGTTTCGCCGAATATTCCCAAAAAATTTCCTTTGTGACGAAGTAAGGATTTTGTGCGAGATCCTCAATCAAGATGGTGACAGCCGGCTCTTCGCAGTCACACATATGCGGAAAGTATGATTTTTTAAAATTTTTTACCGCCATTCAGGGAAAATCCAAAAGCACTTTTGGATTGATGACATCTCCCGGCCACAATTTGTCTCTGCAGATTTTGTCGAGAAGATATCTTCAGCTTCTCGCTTTACCAACACATTGGCACCCTGCATACCAACACAACTCATCTTAGTGCCAGTGGACGCAGATACAATTGAGTTCAGGCCAGGGCTGCAGAAACCGTCAGGGATCAATTTTTTTTAAAATTCGGACTTCTTTTAGTGGGAGGGTCCAGACCCATTGGTCCCCCCCTGTGGGTGCGCCCCTGGTAGCACCTCCCAGTGTTCATATGTATAACTAGGTAGATTTGACAAGGCTCTAGCAAAACTAGGCAACAATCCCTGTGGCAGTTGTAATAGCAGACATATTTGTTCCCATGTATGACTATAACTAAGTACTAAGTAATGAGGGGAATTATGTCAAATATTTATTTTCAACTGAATAGGTCATCAGAAGGTAAATTAGGGAAAGAGACCTGCAAAAAGTGGTGTAGAATGAGTGAAGAAGTAAGTAGGGGAGTAGACAGATGTTGCTTGTGAGACAGCTGTAAAAATGTTTATTAAGGCATATTTAACTTCTAGTATATTAAGATGATCATCCTGGTTGTTGTGCGTTGCTGGGGGAGAAATCCAGCTCATGGATGATGTTGCTAATGGCGGGAAGCCTGTCCCTTTATATTGCAGGTCTTTCAAAGGTTCAGGGCCAGTTTGAAGAAGAACGGAGTATCATAACGCCCCCCCCCCCTTTAACCCCTTCTACCCTGGAGGTTTTTTTGACTTTGCATTTTTATTTTTCGCTCCCCAGAGCCATAACTTTTTTTATTTTTCTGTTCACATAGTCGTAGGAGGGCTTATTTTTTGTGGGACAAGTCGTACTTTCCATCGTCATCATTTAATATTGCATAAAATGTAGAGGGAAGTGGGAAAAAAAATTCCAAAGGTGGTGGAATTGGAAAAAAATGCAATTTTGCCACAGTTTTAAAGTTTTTTTGTTTTTTTTTACAGCGTTCATTGTGCGGCAAAACTGACTTGTGATCTTCATTTTCCAGGTCAGTAGGAATCCGGTGACACAACATATGCTTACTTTTCTTTGCGTTTTGCTGCTGAAAAATATAAAAAACTTGAAAAAAACGTTATAAAATGCTATAACTCTTTTGTAGTTATGTGTGTGGAGCTGTATGAGGGCTCACTTTTTGTGGGGCGATCTGTACTTTTCATTGATACCATGCTGGGGTGTGTACAACTTTTTGATTACATTTTTTGTGGGAGGAGACACGACCAAAAAATTGCAAACTGGCCATTTTGACCCTTTTTTCCGTTTCGCCTTTTTCCGTATGGGATTAATACTTTTATATTTTGATTGTACGGGTGATGCGTCGATACCCATGATGTGGGTATTTTTTATTCTCATTTTGGGGAATGGGGGGTGATTTGAACTTTTATAGTTTTTTAATTTTTTTATTTGTAAAAACTTTATTTTTTCTTCACACTTTTTCATAGTTCCCATAGGGAACTATAGCAAGCAATCATTAGATTGCTATTGTCATAGAAGTCCAATACAGTAGCATTGGAGTCTATGATGATTTTACTACTTTCCTATGGAGCCCTGCTACAGACAAGGGCAGCCAGAGCATCACCGGAAGTGCGTGCTTTTGGTTTTCCGCACACTCAGATGCTGTGGTTTGACCACGGCATCTGAGGTGTTAAATGTCTGTGATCGGCTTTACCGCCAGTCGTGGACATTAGCTGCGGATGTCTGCTTATAAAACAAATAAATTTTGTTGATTTCGTCACTTTGCTTTGTTAGTGGGGCTGTATCGCTCAGCTATAGCTAGGTGGATTTCATTTTCATAATTCAGAAAAGTTTATGGGTTTTAATTATTTATTTATGGTTTAATGAATTATTATTCATTATTTATTAAGTTTATTGTGGTGTATTTAAATTATTTATGGTAATCCATAATAAAGCATTGCGGCCATTTTTATCCAAAGCAGATTGTAGGGTCCTTTATTTATTATTGATTGTGAGTAAGTGTAGGTGTGTGTTCAGGAGGGCTGAAATGTACCTCCATGTAATGGTAAAGTGGGCAGTTGTCTGCTCCGTGCTTCACCATTCAACTGTCAGCTTTCTCCAGCAGGCACAATGAGGATACACATGCATCATGCTGCTGGACTGTGTAGAGGGAGTGTGCAGGCCCAGAATTCAGCTTGTGAAATCCTCCGATACAGCCCAGAAGCGACGTGTGACAGCATTGTGCCTGCGCCAATCATTGTGGGAACGCATAGGTGAATGTTTAGTGTTTTGTTTTTATTTTATTAATGGAGGTGGCACTACTGAAAGGGGAACTACTGAAAGGGGGGCATTACTACTGTGGGGGCACAATGAGGGCATATCTACAGTGAAAGGGGCACAGTGTGGGCATATCTACAGTGAAAGGGGCACAATGAGGGCATATCTACAGTGAAAGGGGCACAGTGTGGGTATTACTACTGGCCTGGGGCACAATATGGGAATAACTACTGTGAGGAGGCACAATGTGGGTATTACTACTGGCCTGGGGCACAATGTGGGCAGAACTATTGTGAGGAGGCACAATGTGGGTATAGTTAGTGGGGATAGTGTGGACATAACTGCTATAAGGGGTACATTGTAGGCATTACTACTATGAGGGTATTACTACTGGCCTGGGGCACAATTTGGGGAGAACTATTGTGAGGAGGCACAATGTGGGTATAGTTAGTGGGGATAATGTGGACATAACTGCTATAAGGGGCACATTGTAGGCATTACTACTAGGAGGGGGCACAATGTGGGCATAACTACTGTGAATGAGTACAGAGTTGGCATAACTACTAGAAGGGGCACAATGTGGGCATTACTACTGTGAGGGGGCACAATGTTGGCATAACTACTGTGAAACTAGCACAATGTAGACTGTGATTTTCAAAAGTTGGGAGGTATGCCAACTGTATTAAAAATTAATGGCAAAGGCATACAGTTGTAAATGTCTGGGCATTGCTTATGTTTGTATGAATGTAATAGGTGCATCAAGTTTTAGCTCCTCCTAGAAGTCGGTATAAATTTGGTTCCTACCTATGTAAAGTTTATTTTATAGGGCTAAGAGTTATGGAGAGCTAAGCTTACTGTTTTATAAGTATAATGTACCAGTCTGATTGTGGTTGCCTTAGGCTACCTTCACATCTACCGCCAGGAATCGGCCAGACAAAAAACGCTGAGTGCAACGTTGTTTTTTCCGGCAGATCCTCTGCATATTTGCCTGGCAACGGCCGGATCTCTGCCGGATCCCATTATAGTCAATGGAGTGTGGCGGGAAAGCGGTAGTATCTGGCAATGCTGAATCTGGAGAACTCCAGCAGGCTATTCTCTACTGGAACAGCCTACCGGAGTTCTCTACCACAGATGTGGAAAAAGCCTTATCATTCAATTTAAACAAAATATGGCTACTTCTATAAGAGACATAAATTCAATGGATTTGTGGCAAAATGGGAAGCACATTTTTGTTTCACAGATTTGCTGCAGATTGAATTGTAAATTTACACATAGTCAAAATCCATGACATAAATTTACATGATACAAATTTAGAATCTGCATTGCATGTCAATGTCTGCAAATGTTTTTTCTGCAGGATATGGCTTTGTTAAAAATATTATCCCCTTTGCTACCTCTTGCACCACCAATGAGGCCAGGTGAGGCAACTGCCTCAGGGAGCACCAGGTAGGGGCAAGAGGGGGGCAGTTGAGGGGCCATGGGCAATGAGCGCTTTCATTGTGGCAAAGGGGTTAGGTTAAAAAATTGGGGGGGGGGCGCCATTTCAGTTTTCCGCCTCAGGCAGCAGAAAGGCTAGGTGCACCCCTGGCTGCAAATCTTCCACCTGCAAATATGCAGATGTTACCTATGCGTGAAGACACCCTGTGAACGTGATATATATAGTATAGTAAATACAGCAGTTATGCAGTGTAAATGTAGATTTATTCTACATTGTCATACACTGTGATTGTGATGTCATAGGTGTTGCTAATTCCAAGATGGTCCAGAATACTTCACAGATGTCCAAAGAGTCCTTTAGTGTGGACGCATCAACAGATCTCTGTGATGGCTACTTAGATTTAAGATTTGCTGCCTACGATTGTGGAGATGGAAACCTCCACAGAAGAATCAGTTCCTCTTGAAAATGAACTGATGTTGGATAATTCCAGTGAAATGGAAATGACAAAGGCGTCATCATCTCCAGTAACTGGACACTCAGCAGGTGGGACCTCCAATCTCCAGACTGGAATAGTTGATGTAGTTCCTCGAGCCCTGGCTAATAACCAATTAGCCAAAAAGCCAGATCTCAACAATAATGAAGACAAATCAATGGATGGTTTTTAGTCACTACATTTTCCAAACAAACTGTGGAAAATGATTGAAAGTGATGACTTTAATTCAATGTGGTGGCATGATGATGGAAATATCATTGTCATTGACCCAGAGTTGTTTAAACTTGAAGTATTGGGAAGAGAAGGTTCTTCTAAAATTTTTGAATCTACCAAAATGAAAAGTTTCATTCAGCAACTGAACCTCTACGGATTTATAAAAGTTCAGATGGAATTTGAAAGATCACCTTCACTTCCTGAATTCCTAGCTGAAGAAGAAATGGCTGCTGCCTTTGAGAAGGTAAGAAATATCACAACCCTATAATGCTGATTCATTGACTATAAAGTGTCAAGCCAATGCAGTACACATACAGACATATACACAGTCGAGTCTAACCATTATGGGCAGCAGCTAATATCCAGAGTAACTGCTATGTACAGTACGAACAGTAGCTAGATGAGCTGGTAGTGACTCCATTAGGTCCTGGTAGGTTGTCACAGGCATCTGGAGTCAGGTTGACTGCAGTGCACCCCACAGCTGCTGGAGGGTCCATGGGAGAAGATCCATAGAGCAAACATGAGGATCAAGATGGTCCCACAGAGGCTCATTTGTGTTCAAGGCTGGGGAATTAGGGGGCCAGGGTAGTACTTAGAACACTTGGTCATGCTCTTCAAAACCAACGTCGGACATGTTGCATTGTCTTGCTGGAAGATCCCATCCTCCCCAGGGAAGACAATCTGCATGTATAGGCGTACATAACCTGCAAGCATGCATTCATGCCCAAAAAGGGCAGAGAATATCTTCCACATGGATAAGTGGGTCCAGAGAATGCCATGAAAACATTCCCCAGACCATAACACTGCCACCACCAGCTTGTGTTCTTCCAGCAATGGTTCCAGGGTTTTTGTTCTCTGATGTTTCTCGCCTGACAAGCCAATGTCCAACCGTTTGATGAAGCAAAAAATGTGAAGACAACCCTTTTCTAATCAGCGGAGGTCTTATTCTGATACTGTCCGTACGCCCATGTGCACCTTAACCTCTCACATCAATGGCACATGGTGCTCTGCAGTTACCATGTCATTTATTCGCTATGGTGCCATTTGTCCACTCATGATACACTTTCACCACAGCAACTGCTGCGACTGTGACGAGGGGCCATCCTCTGCGTCTGGAGGAAAGAAGGTTTGTACACAAACATAGAAGAGGATTCTTTACGGTAACAGCAGTGAGACTATGGAACTCTCTGCCTGAGGAGGTGGTGATGGTAAGTTCACTAAAAGAGTTCAAGAGGGGCCTGGATGTATTTCTGGAGTGTAATAATATTACAGGTTATAGTTACTAGAGATGGGTCGTTGATCCAGGGAGTTATTCTGATTGCCTGATTGGAGTCGGGAAGGAATTTTTTCCCCTAAAGTCAGGAAAATTGGCTTCTACCTCACAGGGTTTTTTTTTGCCTTCCTCTGGATCAACTTGTAGGAAAACAGGCTGAACTGGATGGACAGATGTCTTTTTTCGGCCTTACAAACTATGTTACTATGTTACTATGTAACTGCGAACAGTTCACAAACCTCGTAGTTTCAGAAATACTGCTACCGTTAGCCTAAAAGCCAATAATCATCCCTTCTTGCAACTCTGATAAATCACCTCTTTTACCAATGACAGCAACGAGGGATGTGTGTGCAGACAGCCTATTACACACCTTATATACCCACCAAGCCAGCTCACCACACGTGACTTCCTTCATGAGCTACACCAACGTCAAAAGTAGAAAGTGGCCATAATAATGTGACTCAACTGTGTGTAAATTATAGTGCACAAGTAGTTTAGTATAGTATGGTAGTTTAGCACAAATGTATTAATAGTAGAAAATGGTGATGTGAAAAACACCAGTGAAAAAAGCTGCTGTGTTTGTTAATGGTCTGGTTTAAAGATTGCTATATACAGTAATAAATGTAGATCTCATCAGGGCAGAAATGGGCAGCATGGTGACTCAGTGGTTAGCACTGGTGCCTTGCAACGCTGGGGTCCTAGGTTCAAATCGGACCAAGGACAACATCTGCATGGAGTTTGTATCTCCCTGTGTTTGCATGGGTTTCCCCCCACACTCCAAAGACATACTGATAGGGAACTTAGATTGTGATCCCCATTGGGGACACCTTGATGCTAATGTCTGTGAAGCTCTGTGGAATATAGTAGTGCTATATAAGTACATAAAATAAATATTCTACTATGTAAATGCCATTCATTTGTATACTAACCTATACCTTATTAAATGTTTTTCAGTTACAGTTCTACCAACATCCAAACTTTGGGCGAGGTCAACCTGCCCTTCTAGTAAGAATGAAGAGAAAATGTGGTGTAAAGAGAGCACCTCCCGATACATCCACCTCTGGAGGTGACAGAAGAGACAACCACAAAAGACGAAAATGTGATGAGATATATTACAAAAAGAATACTGTTTGCTATCCTCCATCCAATCAGAGCTGCTACCAATGAGAAGCTCCACGTTACCCTTAGTCACAAGATCATCAGTACATGGATTACCTTCCCCAGTACAGACACCTTATACCGAAGCCATAGGAACAGCCACAGAGTAAATGCAGCTACAACTCCGAACTCCATCTTAAATAACTTATTCATACATATGACAAGACGTCCAGCAACATCAGATATGTAATCTCACAATCAGTAAGCTTAAAGGGGTTTTCTGCCGAGATCTGCAATGCCTTGGTCCCGGCAACTCAACACCAGCTATACCAAGAATGGAAAAATACATAATCTCCTCCATGTTCCTTGTTGACTGCACCATGTACAAGCCTTGGCTTCTATCTAAGAACTAGATACCTGATCTCATCACTGATATGTTAGACAATAAAAGTTTGCATTTTCCTGTTCATTGCCTGTGAGTTAGTTGGTGCATCTCATTTTTCCGTTGACATGAGGGCATCTCTTGTGGGACATATGGTATTTTTTAGTGACACCATTTTGGGGTACATAGAACTTTTATTCGTGGCTTGGAGATAGCAATAGAAAAAACTATGTGGTCACCGTTTTTTTGCACCTTAATGGGTATCCCATCTGAGACAATTGGGGCATATCTCTAGGATATGCCCCAATTGTCTGATAGGTGAGGGTCCCAGAGGTGGGACTGAGAACGGAACGGAGAAGGTTGTGGCCAGAGGACCCTGGGTTTCCCGGGATCCGGCCACTGCCAAGCACTTTCCCCATAGAAGTGAATGTTAGCGTGGCCACCGCTACCATTCATTCGTATAGGGCTGAGGGAAATAACCAAGCCAGCGCTCGGCTAATTTTGGCAGCCCAATAGAAATGAATGGTGGTCAGGCTGCGCATGTCCAGTGCGCCCTCCACAACATTCGGGGCTCCGTTCTCGGTGGCCTATCTCTGGGACCCGCACCTATCAGACAATGGGGGCATATCCTAGTTTCCAGCACCAGAAGATGCCAAACCTCCACCGATCTGAATGTGATATTTCTACAAAATAATTTTTAAGTGTTACAATTTACTGTGTGTATCTTGAGTATGCACGTGGCAGCTGAGAACCCCAAAGCCAAAATACCCATGGTTTTACTGCGAATTTCCTTACTTTTGCAATGAGGTTTCTGGCGGCGTGGCTTGGACAGCTGAACCAGTTTGAAGTCATAGCGCAGATTAATTATAAGTTTTTATGCCACTTATGTGGCATAAACATGTTGCAAATTATGGTGCACATCGTATTTGTGGTATCATTTGCCACTTTTTTAACTTCTTGCCACTTTTCAAAAAAGGCTACAAAAGGAGCCTAGCTAGAGGGTCAGGCCATGGGGCCAGATTTACCATAATATACACCAGAAACTTGTGTTAACTAAAGTTCAGATCTACATGATGCTGTCAAACTATTGAAGGGTTAACACATTTTGCAGCACATCCTGCTGAGCCCAAGTCCAGCCACTTCCTCACGTCAAGAGACAAACTGTTCTGCAGTTTTCTTTGTCTATCACTAACTAGAAATGTGTCCTTGGGAACCCATGAAAAACATAAAAATGATAAAATGAGAAGTGCTTCCCTCTCTGCCTTGACACTGTGACATATGTGAGCCACTACCGAACCTCACAGCTCCCCAAACCATGTGCACCGATCCCACTGCGACCATGAAGAAAACGGAGAAATGTTCATTAACGCATTCCAGCATCTGGTAAAAGGCACTAGGCTTACGTTCTTATGATATCCATTAAAATGTATTGGATCACATGGTCTAGTGACTAGCGAAAAATTCACATACGCGTTTCAAGCACCAAGCACTCGTATGAGCTGTGAACAAGAGCACTTGGAGCTCTAAACACATATGCAGATTTTTCACTAGTCACTGACTGTGTTCCAATACATTTTAATGGATATCATAGTAAAAGAAGCCTAGTGCCTTTTGTCAGGCGTCAGAGGCTCTGCTCTCTCTGCAATTGCTGTGCCCTCTGCAGTTTGATTGACAGGGCTGGGCAGTGTAAGTGTGACCACTCCTGACCATGACTTCTCCTAAAGTCAATTAAAGTGCAGAGAACATGGCAGCTGCAGAGAGAGCAGAGTCTCTAGGTGTAACGGCAACGCCCCCATTGCTCCTAGAGGCTCATTTACATATATTAAAACATCATTTTTCTCAGCAATGCAGGCAAATATGAACATGGGGCGGCAACACAGATAACTTCAGCTGCCAAGTGCACATGTAACAGGTCAGCCAGTGTCATAGCTACAAAACTGCTGACAGATACCCTTCAAGTAAAGTATATCAACATTCAGGCCCACAGTCCAGGCACAGGTTACTGTGTTGCATAGATGATGTCATGTCAACACATGATCACAGTGATCTCACCGCTGAGGCCAGTGATTGGTTGCAGAGGTCAAGTGTGGACATGATGTCAGTCCTGCAGCACAGTAAACAAAGGCGGGATTACGAGAGTAGTTGCACTGGAACGGCAGGTAATTTAATAGGTAAAAACTGGATCTTTTAGTATTCAATAAAATTTCCCACCATTGTCCTGTTTTGTTCATCCTGACAACCATTTCAAAGTGTACCCCTAACTATGCTCATTGTTCAGTTGTTATTTCCAAAATTCAGTACAGATTAAACTTATTATATATCTTTAGAAAGGCCAGAGCTCTGTTTTCTGTACGGCCATGTTCAGACGTAGCGGATTTGTTGCGGATTTTGGAATCTGAAAATTAAAGTACAGTTGAATGTCATTAAGATGTGTATCTGAAAAAATGGCACACTGTAAAGTAAATGTCATGTTCATCATCTTCTTCATGCAGTATGCTGAACCACAATGATCGGGTACGGCCACGAGGTCAGGATTTCTGATGCTGTTTAGGAAGCCAAAATCAGAAGTGGATCATAAAAGGAGAGAAAGTATAAAGGACAGATATGACTTTTTAAAATTCTCTCCTGATTTTGGTTTCCAAAACTGCATTAGAAAAGGCTACAATGAATCCAAAGACACATCTGCATGAGTTACAGGCGGAATCATAAGAATTTTATATGGGTTTGCTATAGATGTCATCCAGTGTATTACAAAGAGTGAAATCCGCAGAATAAATTGAAATTGCTGCAGATTTTTTGCACGGTGTGTAGATGAGAATTGTTTACATTTCATACACTTTGCTGCTACTGTAAGGCTAAATGCACATGATTAGGATTGCGTGCGGATTTTCCATGCGGATTTGAGTGCGGAAAATCTGCACCATAGGTCGTGTACATTTTGTTGAACATTTGAAATTCTCATGTACAAGATTCAGATTTTTTTGGTGTGGTTTTTAAAATCGAATTTATATATCTAATTTATTCATTTATTTTATTTTTCCTGACCGGATTTTTTACATTCACTTCAATGGGGAAAGGAAAATCCACGTGAGGAAAATCCATATGCAAATCTTCATGGAAATCTGCACCAATTGATGTGGTCTGCACGGACTTCCCTGCAAACAACTGCAGATTTCAGTGTAGCTTCTCCACGCAGAAATCCTGAACGTCTGCATTTACCCTAAAACTCTGCATATTTTCTACCCACAATCTCGAGGTGGTAAATAAGCAGCATATGTACCCTGTGCGGATGTACCCAAAGGCCGGAAACACACGTGTAGTTTTGTGGCAGTTTCTGATCCAGTTTTTCAGCCACACATAGTAGATAAAAAAACAGAAAAGTTATAAAGGAAAGACTGATACTCCTTGTCTCATTTGTATCCCCTCCTGTGTTTAGCTCAAAACATCTCAAACTGCCCCAAAAACTGATTTCAACCTTAAAGGGTTTTTGCGCTGTAATGATATCGACGACCTATCCTCAGGATCAGTTATCAGCATCCAGGGGTGCACCACCATCGAGGCCAGGTGAGGCGATTGCAAGGGGGGGGGGGGGGCAGCTGAAGGGCCATGGGGAATGAGTGCTTTTGTGGCAAAGGGGTTAGGTTAAGAAATTGGCATGGGGGGGACATGGACAAGGATAGGACTGTTCTATTAGGGGCCAGCTGTTCCATTCTGCAAAATACGGAATGCACACGGATGTCATCCGTATTTTTTGGGATCCGTGTTTTGCGGACCGCAAAATATATACAGTCGTGTGCATGAGCCTTAAGGGAGATGGTGCAACCTCTTCAAACAGCTTATCAGTGGGGGTGCCAGGAGTCAGACCCCCAGTGTTTGATATCAATGACCTCTCATTCCTACTTGTGATTGACAGCCTTCCTTTATGACTGTGCATACAGAGATCGCTGTCCATGACTGAAAAGGGCCGCCCTCTGGTCTCCGAGAATAGAAAGAGAAGAGATTTAAATTAATAAATTATTAGTTCTACTGATTTGTTTCCCTGTTCAGCTCCTCCTGCTCCATGCCGCCTTCAGACTACACATTTTCAATGTGACAGGTTCCCTTTGAATGATAACAGTCAGACTGCTTTAGCAGGGTATTAAGCCATTGCTAAAAATGAGTTTACAGCAGCCCTGACTGGTGTCTGCCGGATGATCTGAAGCTCAGCAAGGCTAGGGTGCCATTGGCCTAAGACTGCAGTATTGCAATGCTACATCGCAACATACTGAATGTGGACGTGGTTGTGTTGCAACCCGCAAGTTGCTGCGACTGCGACATGTAAGCCACTAGAAAACTTTTTAGCAACTTCTTTTTGTTTTTGGAGTAACCCAACCACATTCACTTTCATCACAGTGACACTGAGATCTTAGGCCACATGATGTTTCTTGCTAAGCTGCCCTAGTCTTACAGATAAATATTTAACCCCTATAAAGATATGCTGCACAGCATCTTACAGCTAAAACCTAAATGATAATAATAGTTGGAGGTACGACCTGTGACGGAGTTCCTCTTTAGGGTATCTCCACAGCGGAGGGATATGCTGCAGAACTGCCACCACGGATTAGTGTGCAGCAGGTGTTTTACAGTACGAGCCACATGTAAGAGATTTTTAGAAATCATCCACAGGCTGCAGAAAAAATCTGCAGTATAAACTAACCTGTGGTGTGGATTTTACTGCCTAGGGCAGGGATCAGCAACCTCCGCTGTTCTGAAACTACAACTCCCAGAATCCTCCTTTCACTTCTGTGGGAGTAGTAAGTTTGCATACTGGGAGTTGTAGTTTCACAGCAGCTGGAGTGCCGAAGGTTGCTGATCCCTGGCCTAGGGTGAAATCTGCAGCAAATCTGCATAGAAATTTCTTTAAAATATGCCCCATGTAGACGTACCCTTAGGGCTCATCCACACTGCCATCTGATCAGCATTTTTTGAGGATCAGATGTGGACCCATTCATCTCAATGGGATAAATCCGTTTTGCAGACAAGGATAGGACATTTGTGAAGAAATAAAAAATAGACAAATAGCTAAGGGTGGCAGGTGTGACGAACTGCACCTCTCAGCCCTGCCTGACGTCACTACTGTGTCAGGATCACGCAGTACGGACTCGTCACTTTGACCAAGACATGACGTTTAGCACTCCCTGGGAGTATGTAAGGTCAGCTTGGTACAGTTTACACAGACACCACCTGTCCACAGGTGTGAGAGAGGGTGGCCCACATGACCTCCGGTGTGGCACAACACTTGCTCACAACCTTGACAAGCTGAGTGAGCCCTTTCACTGCCAGCTCGGTAGACTGCCACCAGTTCCTTGGTAGATATAAGCCCGGTCCGTTAACAGGATTATATTGGGCCAGAAACCAGCCCAGGTAGCATGTAATGTTAAGCCGAGACACGGATGTGTGAAATTAGTGAGATAACAGAATAGCGCAAGATTAAATTATATATTTAATCGCCTTAACGGCGCACTAGACACAACACTATATACACACAGGATATATACAATGGTCAGAGAACAAATACAGGTGATCGTACAGTCAGAGTTAAAAGATAATGTGAAGATAATGTGATAATGTGAAGTTACCAAATAGATGTATTGTCCTTGATGCTGTAATCACATGGGAGGCAGTGAGGTCAGTGGGGTTTCCAGGTCTCTCCAAACACGATACACGGCGTGACCTCCCTTCAGAAGAAAGACAACGGCTACTGCCCAGCACGGGCAATTAACCTTTGGTTGGTCATGACCCTCCCACCCGCTGCGAGCATCCAACTCCCCTTCCCTTTGGTTATGGTAGCTAAAAATCCAAAAACCCAATATAGATATAGACATAGCTCCTCACCAGAAGGTCATGGGAAGGGGAGTGGGGAGGGCATTCGGCTCTTCCTGGGGTCTCGAAAACGTAATTGGTGTATGGCTAAGATGTGCGGTAATGTCATAATGTCATAACACACTGAGCTATTGTACTTCATGTCTCCTCATGAACTCCATTCCTACAGAGATTCTGCTGAAGATCTTATCAGCTGTATACAGGGTCATAATCCCTGACAAGAAGAGCAGAGATGAGGATGAGGCAGCTCTTTACCTCAGTGTTGTGAAGTAACTTGTCCTGTTGTATGATTAGGACAGGTTTTGTGTGTACTAATAGGACGGCAGCCATTTTATTTCTCTTCTTATTGCTCCCTAGACAAAATGAGCAATTATAACTAATGAAAGGTATTTATAACTAGCAGAAGGACCCGGCTTTGCACGGGTATATTTCATTTAATGTTTAAAGTTAAAAGATATCAACAGTATTCCCCCATAATGTGACCTCTACAGCACCCTGCCCCCTTAACACCGACCCCCCCCCACAGTGCCCCACCTCCTTAACATGGGACCCCCACAACAGCCCACCTACTTAACTTTAACCTTCACAGCAGCCTGCCCATTTAACAGTCAGTTCCACAGCACCCCAACCCCTTGGCAGTGACCTTCACAGAGGCCCACCCCCTTAACAGTGATCTCTATAGGGGACAGTCCCCTATGTGATCTCCACCATTCCCTGCCCCCTTAATAAAGACCTTCACAGCGCCTGCCCCTTTAACAGTGACTGCCACAGTACCCCGCTCCCTTAACAGTGACCTCACAGTACCCTGCTGCTGTGACCTCCTCAGCAGCTGCCCCTTTAATAGTGGCCTCCACATCCACATGATTGGAAAGCGTGTCACAGGAGGCGGCTGTGCAAAATTTTGTAATTGTAAATGTGACTTTGCAGATTCCTTTAGCGGGCATACACACATACCGTACATACACTCAGCTTTATATATTAGACACACTAATATTTAAGTATTTTCATTTTCTTAATTCCTGGAGAACATATTTAAGGGTTAAAAATAGAAAATGGCACCATAAAACTGTAACAAACCTGTTATATTTAAAAATATTGCAGTTTAAAATGTAGAAGGCCTTGTGGAGACCCCCCCCCGATGTCCTGACAGGCCACAAGACAGACTTGTTGTGAGGCAACTCCTTTAAAAGGAATGTGTCATAATAAGAAAATGATCTCATTTTGTTTTATAATTTTGGTGATTTTTATTTATTTTCCATGTCACTATATTTATAAAAAAAATATCTAAAATCCTGCGGTTTTCGCACTTGCCTCTAGCAATAATAATATATTGAGATAGGTAATGTTTCTGTAGCCATCTCATTATCATCCCTGCCAGGATTACAATGACAGATATCACCTTTGTGTATAGATAACACATGATCTACAATTCTGAGTAGGTGATATTACAGCTTATCTGCTCCTTCCTCACCTCTGCACAGGTCACAGAGGGTATCCCATAGAAGTCAATGGGGTCCCTTCCTGTCCATTGTGTCTAAGGCCCATGTTGGCTACTCTCAAAAGAACATGAAGTCTTGAGATGTTTTAGGCCTAGTGTGAAAACTGCAGGATTTTAGGATTATTTTTGTAATATGGATAGTGACATGGAAAAATAAAAATCACCAAAAATTGAAAGAAAAATGCTTAACATGAACTTGATTTAAAGGGGTTTTCTGAGACCTTGATAGGTCATCAATATCTGATCGGTGGGGGGTCCGACACCCGGGACCCCAGCCAATCAGCTGTTTCAAGAAGGCACCGCTGCTCCTGTGAGTGCCGCACTCTCGAAGCACAGCGCCGTACATTGTATAGTGGTTGTGCTTGGTATTGCGCTCAGCTCCATTCACTTTAGTGGCGTTACTGCGAGTGCTGATCCCTTCTCAAACACCTGATCAGCGGCGGTCCCGGGCAGGAGCGCACCACCAATGAGGCCAGCCTCATCAGCACCAGGTAGGGGCAAGAAGGGGGCAGCGGAAAGGCCATGGGCAATGAGTGCTTTCATTGTGGCAAAGGGGTTAGGTTAAGAAATTGGCATGGGGGAGGTTACCATTTTAGTTTTCGCCTCAGGAAGAGAGGCTAGGTGCACCCCTGGTCCTGGGTGTCGGACCCCCACCGATCAGATACTGATGACATATCCAGAGGATGGTTCATCAGCTAAAAAATCCCCAAAAACCCCTTTGATTTTCCAATGACACATTCCCTTTAAGAAGTCCTCCTTGCTGCCTCTTGCTCCTTCTGCAAAATATTATATATTATAATTATATATTTATTGAAAATTCCCAGAGGTAACTTTTTTTTTTTACAGAAACACAGGATGACAACCACCATCATCCATGACTGCCTGCCACAAGTCCCGTGATCCAGCTTTCCATGTCACCTCATGTCCTATGATAGTAGTGACAAGAAGTCCATTCAGGACTCCTGGAAAGTTGTGTCACCTCCCTGACAGAGCTGTGAGGCCGCCATGTTGTGTCACCCTCCAAAAAATAACATAAAATAGACCAAAACCAAGAAGCAGCTTCACTGAAAGCTTAGACTTTCCCCTCAGATTATACGTCTATGGCTCCCTGCCTTCCCCTCTGGGACTCCACCATAACACCATTATATCACTGTATGGCGGGGTGCCCTCAGAGGTAGAGCAGCCCGCGGCGGGTCACAGTGGGCGGGCCGCTGACGGGTGAGCTCCAGCCCTCGGGTGGGTGTGAGCTGGGGCAGGAAGTGATTCTGTTGTGTGGGGACTGAATGGTGAGAGCATGTGAGGTGCTGCGGACTGAGGAGCCTCTATCGCCATGACTGACCACTGCTGCTGACACTGGAACAGCCGGGTAAGGCTTCCCTACAGCGCTAGCTCAGAGCTGCGGTACCGCAGCTGCTTCTCAGCAGTGCCTACGGCCATATGGTGGCTGCCCCGAAGCTAGGTAGTGCGCACATGCTGGGAGTTGTAGTGCCACCGCACTTCTAGACACTAGGTGCACCCATAGTCAGTATGCGGTAATGGAACAGATGGGACTGAATACTGAAAAGCCGCACGTCCTGCCGTGTTTTATGGCTTTTTTTTCCCTGGAAACTCCAAGCTTTGAGCTAATGAGAAAAAAAGTTGTGGCAGGAAGAGGAGGGGAAAGTAACATGGAGGTGGAGGAGAAGAATGAAACTTCATTATCTGCTGGAGTGAGGGGAGGGGGGTCCTGTCCTGGCCACCCATGATAAGAGCCCATGTGCCAGGCACAAAAGGACTGCTGCCTGCAGCACGTGTGGGGGCGCTGTGCTGGAGAACGGACCGGCCAGCTGGAGTGTGAATAGGGGCAGACAGGTGGTCTTCACCAGGATCACTGACAGGAGGTGCAGACCAAGGACTGCCCCCATTATCAAAGCTTCTTCTCACATATGGACCCCATATAGGTGAGTATCCGCTGTCCTGCTCTGGACTGTAGAGGGTAAGGCCACACACGGGTAGATTTTACGCAGTAGAAATGGATTTCCGCAGTATAATCCGCACAGATTGGTTGCCGATTTCACCCTGTGCAAGTCAAAGGGTATATAAAGTCGGATATATCAGATATAAAATCGTAACCACTTTGCTGGTACGACGCAGTATGTAAATCCGCATTATGATATTAACAGCGCGTTCACATGGGACAGATATGCTGCCAATGCTTGTGCAGCGAATCCGCGTTTGTATTATGTATGTAGACCCCTTATCATATGTACAGCGCCATGGAATGAATGGCGCTTTAATAGTAATAATCCGCAGCGTTGTGCAGCAGCAGCAAAGTGGATGAGATTTTAAGTGAAAAAAAACAAACCGTGGCGTAGATTGACCAGTAATACGGATTTGAAATCGGCAGCATGACGACATAAGCCGCGGTTCTCCACCCCGGATTTTAAAGCGAAAGTGAAATCCACCTCCATTTTCGATCAAAAAATGCATGTCGTTAATGTGTTTTTTAATTAATTTTTTTATTTTATTTTATTTTTTTGCTGCTGATGCATGGCAAAATCCAAAGCGGACCCTTCCTCAGTATTTTACATTCTATGTTACGTGTGCCAACCTCAGCGGCATCTGGCGCTTGCGCAGTGAAGCCAGGTGTTCTGGCCCATGCTCCTCCTGCCAAGCCAGGACAGTGAGACAAATCCGAAATTCAAGACCGCCCACGTGACGGCCGCTGCTGAGAGGGACCCCTGTACAATCCTATGTGGCGGCAGGTCCCCTTTAAACAGTCCCAGGTCCCGGCGCAGAGATGGATTTTACAGTTTATAGAGAACATTTTTTCAGTTCTATTTTTACTTCTTATTCTTTGCCTGTGATAAGATTTATGTCGCTTTTTTTTTTCTTTCTGATATTCCCCTAAGGCCTCATGCACATGACCATGTATTCAACCCGCGACTGATCTGAATCTTTTTGTGGATCGGATTTGACCCAATCATTTCCACACGGATGTCATCTTGTGTGCTGTCCACGGCCTGTCCCACAAAAAAAAAAAAAAAAACACGTCCCTTTCTTGTTAGTTCCTTCACAAATGTCCTATCTTTGTCCACAAACCGACATGAATAGGACGTGTTCCATCTTATTTGCAGGGCCACAGAACGGAAATACGGATGTGGAGAGCACACTGCGTGCTGTCCGCATCTTCTGCGGTCCCTTTGAAATGAATGGATCTGCAAAAATGCGGATAGATGCGGACCAAAACCACAGTTGTGTGCATGAGCCCTAATAGGCGTTTTTTAGGCCGGGACGTGCCTAACTGGAAAGTGCAGGACGCAAACGGCCGATACGGGAAAATATGAACCACAAAACATGTCCAGACATATACATGAAGCCTATGGGTATAGTCACTGACCGCAGGTTTTTAAAGAATTTTCAACTGTGTGTATACCCTAAGGCCGGATTCACACAAGAGCTGTGGGATTGCTGTCGCAGATTTTCGTAAGGCAAATCCGCCGTGTTGTACAACAGCAGCAAAGTGGATGAGAATTTCATAATTCTCGTCCACACGCCGCTTGCTGAAAAAAATGCAGTGTAAATTAGATTTGAAATCTGCAGCATGTCAATTCATGCTGCGGATTTCACCCTTTGCACATCAGTCCGATGCTTCCCGGGTAACTGCTCGTCTGCACTTCCTGGTTCATTGCAACACACAGGAAATGACTGCTCAGCCAATCACCGGCCACAGTGGTGACATGCCCCGGCCAGTCATTGGCTGAGCAGTCACTTCCTGTGTGTCCATGTGCTCCAGGCAAGTGTTGGAATGGGAGCGGCATGGAGAATGGCAAGGATGGGTATTGATTTTTTTTTATTCTTTTTAACCCGTGCTGAGCCTTTGGTAACAAATTTGTATCTACTGGACAACCCCTTTAAGACATACTGTAACTGCTGTAGTCAGGGTGAATGATGTTTGTGTGCACAATACGGACCAACTTAAAGGGATTGTTTTATGAAGTCAGTCCTTGTTCATATTCCGTATTTGTGCATATGGACAATATGGGGTGGTTCATGGCTTGATACGGCCACCTCAGGGGGCGTGTCCTTTGTGCTGCGGCCGTTGAAGGATGGAACTGAACATGTGCTTCCATCTCAGTGAGCAGGACAGAGAAACTAGAACAAGACCAAACAGCAGGTGGCGCTATACAGATAGATTGTAGTGAATAACTCACTGGCTATAAGCAAACACAAAAGTATTCAGATCCTGGCGCTAGTTTGAAAACCGTAGATTGTTTTTCGTGTGATCACCTCTCTAATACGCTGAGAAGATGGTTATTGCAGTGCAATCCTCTACTGACTTGTGTGATGAATAACCAGAGTTTTTATTGCCTTTCCAGGAGGAGATCTATAGAATAAGTCACGTGCCGAGGAATATGGCTAAAGAGCTCCGGGGGCAGTATGAACCCGTTGCAGAAATTGGTGTGGGAGCCTATGGAACTGTGTATAAGGCCCGGGACTTACAGAGCGGGAAGTTTGTAGCCCTGAAAAACGTGCGAGTTCAGACCAACGAGAATGGTCTCCCTCTGTCTACGGTCAGGGAAGTCGCGCTGCTGAAACGCCTGGAGCACTTTGACCATCCGAATATTGTAAAGTGAGTAAACCACATAAAAGGCTCTGCAATCTGTCACCTCTGCTCCTTCCTCAAGAAATGTTTGCTTGCAAGGGTGTGCTGAGAGAAACCGATGATTAATGTGGGGATAAAAGGCAAATCCACCCAAGTGTCTAACCCTTTCCCCCTTAAAGGGGTTGTCTCACTTCAGCAAATAGCATTTATTATGTAGAGGAAGTTAATACAAGACACTTACTAATGTATTGTTATTATCCATATTGTCTCCTTTGCTGGCTGGATTAATTTTTCCATCACATTATACACTGCTTATTTCCATGGTTACGACCACCCTGCAATCCATCAGTGGTGCTCGTGCTTGCACAATATAGGAAAAGGTGCCAACCTCCCTGGTGGCCGGGACGATGGGAGCTCACATAGGCTGGTGCTTTTTGCTAGTGTTCAGGCACGACTACTGCTGATGGATTACATTTTATGGGAACAAGCCATTCCATTGAAATGAATGGGACAGTTAGGTGTAATTACATCTGCTCACCACTGCGGATGTTACAGCGAGCAGGTAAACAATGAAGAGGATGCAGCGCTGTCACTGTGCGCGCGCTTCCTCGTCAAACAGCTAATTGGTGGGGGTCCCGGGTGTCGAAGGATAGATCATCAGTTTAAAACCACTGCAGAACCCCTTTAAAGGGGTATTCTCATCTTGTACAATGGGGACATATCGCTAGGATATGCCCCCATTGTCTTATAGGCGCGAGTCCCACCACTGGGACCTGCACCTATATTGAGATCAAAGGGGGGAGCACTGCGCCTGGAGGACCTCAGGTTTCCCGGGATCCGGCCACCACCCCGCTGCTCCCATAGAAATGAATGGGAGCACACCGCGCACGCGCGGCCACCGCTCCCATTCATTTCTATGTAGCCGACGGACATAGCCGAGCCAGTGCTCGGCTGTTTTCGGCGGCCCCATAGAAATGAATGGAGGGGGGCTGTGTATGCGCAGTGCGCCCTCCTGTACTTTGGGGGCTCCGTTCTCGATATACCCCCTATAGGACAATGGGGGCATATCCTAACGATATGCCCCCATTGTACAAGATGAGAATACCCCTTTAAAGGGGTACTGCACTTGTTTTAAACTGATGATCTATCCTTCGACACCCAGGACCTGCAAGGTTTATCTGTTTGAGAAGGCAGCGGTGCTCCAGGAGTGCCACGGCCTTCTCATTGTTTACCGCAGGCCCAGTGATGTCATGACTAGTATCTCTGGCCTGGGCGTGGCTAAGCTTAATTTATGTAAACAGATTTAGCTCCGCCCAGGCCAGTGATACTAGTCGTGACGACACTGGGCCTGAGGAAAATGCAGAGAAGGCTGCAGCACCGCTGCCTTCTCAAACAGCTGATCGGCGGGGGCCCCGAGTGTCGCACCCCTGCCGATCAGATACTGATGACCTATCCAGAGGATAGATCATCAGTTTAAAACAACTGCAGAACCCCTTTAATATACTTAAATAATATTTTATAATAAATATATTCTCAAATACCTTTCATTAGCTATATTGGTTCATTTTGTCTAGGGAGCAATCATCAGGGGAAACAAAATGGCCGCCATCCTATTAGTACACACAGAACCTGTCCTGATCGCACAGGAGTAGAGATGAGCGAATGTGCTCGTAACGAGCACTGTAGCGCTCGGCTCCCCTGCGCTCGCATGGGCGCAGGCAGCCGCTTCCGTCGGGTGAGGAGGACGGAAGCGGCTGCCTGCGCCCATGCGAGCGCAGGGCAGCCGAGCGGTACAGTGCTCGTTACGAGCACGTTTGCTCATCTCTACACAGGAGGAGAAGTTACTTCAGAACACTGAGCTAAACAGCTGCCTAATCCTCCGCTCTGCCCTAATCAGGGATTATGATCCTGAATACAGATGATAAGATCTTCAGCTGAATCTCTGTAGGAATGGAGTCCATGAGGAGACATGAAGTACAGAGAGGACGGACAGGACAGACTGAGGTAATGGAGACTGCACACAAGTTCCGCTGTTCATTAGTCACATCTCCTCATGAACTCAATTCCTACAGAGATTCAGCTAAAGATCTTATCTGTATTCCGGATTATAATCCTTTACAAGCAGAGCAGAGAGGTGGATGAGGCAGGTCTTTACCTCAGTGATGTGAAGTAACTTGTCCTTCTGTGTGATTAGGACACGTTCTATGTGCACTAATAGGACAGCGGCCATTTTATTTTTCCTAATGATTGCTCCCAAGACAAAACGAGCCATTGTAACTAAGTGGTTTATGTGCTGTGGGTGTTCTTAAGATCTAAAGAAGTTAAAATCCAAGGTGATCTACTTAAGCCGATTTTCTGCCAGATGATCGCTAACAAGCGTTCGTAGTAATGCTCGTTATCAATGATCTGGCAGTGTAATACTTCCGCTGATTACCCAGTAAAGGAACAGCATGCTGAAAGATCATGATTTTCCAGCGGCAGATTGGGGACGAGCGATGGCATAGCTGTGCATTCAGCTGTATCCTGTGGTCTCATGCATTAGGGTACGTGTTCAGATGGAGGACTTTTGGCACAGATTCCGCGCCAAAAACGCATGTAGAACTTCCCTCTTGATTTCAGTTGGGAATCTGCGCTTTTTTCTTATACTGGACCATGGAAAAAAAAGCAGTGTCCTGTCCAATTTTGACGGAGATTCTGCATCCAAAATTCGCCCTGAAACCGTTAAAAACGCGTCCAGCACTGACAATTCTCCCAGAACCTTTTTTTTTTTTTTTTTTTTTGCAAAATTGTAAAAAAGGTTTGTAGTGACAAGGGATTTGAATCTTGCAGAACTTGTCGACCTTCCTGTAAGAGAAGTGACTCTGTCTGCTCACATGTCACACCTGTAATGTCAGAACTGGATCTTGCTTACAAAGTTCTTCCAATCTGAATATTTTTTCCTATTTTTACGCCAATGTTCAGATTTCAGTCCCATCTGTATTAAATGACCTGGGGCACTAATAATTTTAGGGAAAAATTCCTATTAATGCTGTATATGTGCCTCTTACAAGAGGTGCCATTCTAGGATCCAGCGGCCTAAGAATGATGCTTGGACCTGAGGCACCTGCTTTATACTCCAAACACTTATCTGAATGAAATCTGTACGTGCAGTGATCTCCTCCACAGTATGGGGAGGAATGATCACTAATGTCATCGCTCGTCCCCATACAGGCTTGTTGTTTGCCGGCAGGAGTCCTGTTTAGACTGCACAATCTGCTACTGGTAAAAAACTACAGTATTTTTCGCTTTATAAGACGCACCTGATGATAAGACGCACCCCAGATTTTAGAGTAGGACAATAAGAAAAAAATATTTTTCATCACACCTCATATCGGACCCCCCATAAATTTCAGGGCATCGTATCAGACCCCCATATCAGCCCTCCATGTCACACCCCCATCAGACCTCAGATCAGCCCACTGTGCCCCTATATCAGCCCACTGTGCCCCCATCAGACCTCAGATCAGCCCACCCAGCCCCATGAGGATAAAATCAAAACCTCTCTTATCTCTCCTGCGCCGCGGCTCCGCTCCTGGTCCGGCGCTCCTCTGTCTTCTAAGACCGGCGCTGCACTGTCACCTGACTGCGTGCAGCGTCAGGTCAGAGTGCGCGCACTACGTCCTGACGCTGTACGCGGTCAGGACAGTGGAGTGCCGGACCCGGAGCGGAGCCGCGGCGCAGGAGACGTGAGAGAGTTTTTTATTTTATCCTTATGGGGCTGGGTGGGCTGATCTGAGGTCTGATGGGGGTCCTGGCACCTAATATATACTAGTGAGCGCTTCCATAATGGAAGCACTCACTTGTATTCACTTTATAAGACGCACCACAATTTTTCCCCTACTTTTGGCGAAAAATTGTAAAGCAAAAAATACAGTATTTAGAGTTCCACACAAACGAGTGTACGACCTGATGAACGAGCGTTTCGCATGTTCACTGGGTAATCGGCGGCCCCTTTACACCGCCAGATAAACAAAAAAACATTGACGTGTGAGTCATAAGGACGCTGTGACACTGCACAACCCCTTTAAGCCCCTTCTCTTTAGTGAGTCTCCAGCCAAGATGGAAGACCTCGTCCGGTAAACCCCGTGTTCTCTGCAGGATTTCTGTGAGGCCTCTTGCACACGACCGTTCCGTGCATTGGGGACCGCAATTTGTGGTCCCCAATGCACGGGCACTATTTGTGCGGCTGCCGCAACGTATCCAGACCCATTCAAATCCAATGGGTTCATAATCCATCTGCACTGTGGTGTGGAGGCACGGAGAGAAAGTGAGAGAGTGCTTCCGTGGGGTTCCTAGCCTCCATTCTGTGAAGTGAATGGGTCTACATCCGTGATACGGTGAGCACGCGACCGGGGCCCACACATTGCGGACCCGCTATTTGCATGAGGCCTAAGACTGTTTGTGTCAGGATGATGCAGTAAGTGCCGCAGACTGACAACCAGGGTGGACGGTAGATCTCTCACTTTTAGCATTCATTTCTAGCTGTAGTGTTCCTTTAATTATGGAAACTGTGAGAAGCTTCACTGCTCTCATGCAGGTAATGGAAGCCGCTGACCTTCATACACTATATGAATATGTGGTCGGTTTGCTGGTTGAACACTCCTGACTCTGCAAAAATTACCAAGAAAAAGCAGAATTTTACATCCTGACTCATGCAGTGCGAGGGCTAAAGAGCACGGTCTCACATAACCTAAGACTTTCCATGCATATTTGCAGTGGACCACAATGAAGCCGAGATATGCCTGGGTGACCAAAGCTATGCGTCTTACGTTGTTTCCCACACTGGCAGTCGGTTTCAGAAGGGCAGAATTTCGGCTCTCTGCTGTCTGAAGATTGTCACTTGCACATACAGGAGACAGATTACAGTCTCCATTCAGTCTTACCATGGACATTTATATGTATCACAGTGGAAGTGATCCTGAAATCTGGGACTTCTAGTCCAGGCATATTTCCCACCCGGACGGGGAGAATTGCATGCCACGTTGCCGTTGTGTGGGCAGTGATGCAACTTTGACTATGGATTGTCTGATCAAACATTTTGCAATGCTCCCCCATGGTCGCCCTGTCCCTGTTGCATCTTCGACAGTCCTCGGGGTCCTGCTTTTCTTGGTCCACTTTCACATGGTCAGGATTTTGCACCATTAGAGGAACCTATGGAGAGAGAATCTGTAATGGAGAGTCAGAAAGAGAATGGGAAGGTGTCAATGCACGCGTGCAGCCCTCGGGGCGAACAGAAATAGCCGAGTAAGGGCCCATTCACACGACAGCATGGGGTCTTGCTTGTGTTGTGAACCGCCGAACACCGGCACTGGCAGTGTGAACTCTGCATCGCGGATGTGAATGGTACATTCACAATGTCCTAGCACTCGTCATTACCTCTCGGGCCCTGTACATTCACAGTGTCCTAGCACTCGTCATTGCCTCTCGGGCCCTGTACATTCACAGTGTCCTAGCACTCGTCATTACCTCTCGGGCCCTGTACATTCACAGTGTCCTAGCACTCGTCATTACCTCTCGGGCCCTGTACATTCACAATGTCCTAGCACTCGTCATTGCCTCTCGGGCCCTGTACATTCACAGTGTCCTAGCACTCGTCATTACCTCTCGGGCCCTGTACATTCACAATTTCCTAGCACTCGTCATTACCTCTCGGGCCCTGTACATTCACAATGTTCTAGCACTCGTCATTACCTCTCGGGCCCTGTACATTCACAATGTTCTAGCACTCGTCATTACCTCTCGGGCCCTGTACATTCACAATGTCCTAGCAGTCGTCATTACCTCTCGGGCCCTGTACATTCACAATGTCCTAGCACTCGTCATTACCTCTCGGGCCCTGTACATTCACAATGTCCTAGCACTCGTCATTGCCTCTCGGGCCCTGTACATTCACAGTGTCCTAGCACTCGTCATTACCTCTCGGGCCCTGTACATTCACAATTTCCTAGCACTCGTCATTACCTCTCGGGCCCTGTACATTCACAATGTTCTAGCACTCGTCATTACCTCTCGGGCCCTGTACATTCACAATGTTCTAGCACTCGTCATTACCTCTCGGGCCCTGTACATTCACAGTGTCCTAGCACTCGTCATTGCCTCTCGGGCCCTGTACATTCACAATGTCCTAGCAGTCGTCATTGCCTCTCGGGCCCTGTACATTCACAGTGTCCTAGCACTCGTCATTACCTCTCGGGCCCTGTACATTCACAGTGTCCTAGCACTCGTCATTGCCTCTCGGGCCCTGTACATTCACAATGTCCTAGCAGTCGTCATTGCCTCTCGGGCCCTGTACATTCACAGTGTCCTAGCACTCGTCATTACCTCTCGGGCCCTGTACATTCACAGTGTCCTAGCACTCGTCATTACCTCTCGGGCCCTGTACATTCACAATGTTCTAGCACTCGTCATTACCTCTCGGGCCCTGTACATTCACAATGTCCTAGCACTCGTCATTGCCTCTCGGGCCCTGTACATTCACAGTGTCCTAGCACTCGTCATTACCTCTCGGGCCCTGTACATTCACAGTGTCCTAGCACTCGTCATTACCTCTCGGGCCCTGTACATTCACAATGTCCTAGCACTCGTCATTGCCTCTCGGGCCCTGTACATTCACAGTGTCCTAGCACTCGTCATTACCTCTCGGGCCCTGTACATTCACAATTTCCTAGCACTCGTCATTACCTCTCGGGCCCTGTACATTCACAATGTTCTAGCACTCGTCATTACCTCTCGGGCCCTGTACATTCACAATGTTCTAGCACTCGTCATTACCTCTCGGGCCCTGTACATTCACAATGTCCTAGCAGTCGTCATTACCTCTCGGGCCCTGTACATTCACAATGTCCTAGCACTCGTCATTACCTCTCGGGCCCTGTACATTCACAATGTCCTAGCACTCGTCATTGCCTCTCGGGCCCTGTACATTCACAGTGTCCTAGCACTCGTCATTACCTCTCGGGCCCTGTACATTCACAATTTCCTAGCACTCGTCATTACCTCTCGGGCCCTGTACATTCACAATGTTCTAGCACTCGTCATTACCTCTCGGGCCCTGTACATTCACAATGTTCTAGCACTCGTCATTACCTCTCGGGCCCTGTACATTCACAGTGTCCTAGCACTCGTCATTGCCTCTCGGGCCCTGTACATTCACAATGTCCTAGCAGTCGTCATTGCCTCTCGGGCCCTGTACATTCACAGTGTCCTAGCACTCGTCATTACCTCTCGGGCCCTGTACATTCACAGTGTCCTAGCACTCGTCATTGCCTCTCGGGCCCTGTACATTCACAGTGTCCTAGCACTCGTCATTGCCTCTCGGGCCCTGTACATTCACAGTGTCCTAGCACTCGTCATTGCCTCTCGGGCCCTGTACATTCACAATGTCCTAGCACTCGTCATTGCCTCTCGGGCCCTGTACATTCACAATGTCCTAGCACTCGTCATTGCCTCTCGGGCCCTGTACATTCACAGTGTCCTAGCACTCGTCATTGCCTCTCGGGCCCTGTACATTCACAGTGTCCTAGCACTCGTCATTGCCTCTCGGGCCCTGTACATTCACAGTGTCCTAGCACTCGTCATTGCCTCTCGGGCCCTGTACATTCACAATGTCCTAGCACTCGTCATTGCCTCTCGGGCCCTGTACATTCACAATGTCCTAGCACTCGTCATTACCTCTCGGGCCCTGTACATTCACAGTGTCCTAGCACTCGTCATTGCCTCTCGGGCCCTGTACATTCACAGTGTCCTAGCACTCGTCATTGCCTCTCGGGCCCTGTACATTCACAGTGTCCTAGCACTCGTCATTGCCTCTCGGGCCCTGTACATTCACAGTGTCCTAGCACTCGTCATTACCTCTCGGGCCCTGTACATTCACAGTGTCCTAGCACTCGTCATTGCCTCTCGGGCCCTGTACATTCACAGTGTCCTAGCACTCGTCATTGCCTCTCGGGCCCTGTACATTCACAGTGTCCTAGCACTCGTCATTACCTCTCGGGCCCTGTACATTCACAGTGTCCTAGCACTCGTCATTGCCTCTCGGGCCCTGTACATTCACAGTGTCCTAGCACTCGTCATTGCCTCTCGGGCCCTGTACATCCTTTTTCAGCTTTGAATGCAATGAAGTCATCACTTCCTCTGAGACTTGTGGAAATAGTTCACATCCTAAGGCCTCGTGCACACAACCGTATGTCTTTTGCAGTCCGTAAACTTGCGGATCCACATAATACACATACCAGCTGTATGCATGCCGCGTTTTTCTCTGTCCCAATAGTGGAAATGGTTATTCTTATTTACAATAAAGAGAATAGGACATGTTCTTCAATTTTGGGGGGTAGACAGCACATGGGTGACATACGTGTGCTGTCCGCATTACTTGTGGTCCCATAGAAATAAATGGGTCAGCTTCCGAACCACAAATAAATGCACGTTGGATGCAGGCCAAAACTACGCTTGTGTATTAGGCCTAAAGCAGATAAGTTTGACCAAGCGACTTGGTTGCAGTAAATTACAGAGGCCTCATCAGCATAAATAGAGTTAAACTTAGACCAAACCCCCAATTGAGTAATGAAGCTGCCGGGTACGCAGCCGCAGTAGAAGTGCCGCCAGGGGAAGTGTCCAACTTCTCAGGAGCAGGGACTGTACTGTAGAGCGACTGCACTGCGCAAGCGACCACTGCAACTTGAAGGTGATGTGACTGCAATCATAACCTGAAGGGGTAATTTGAATCCCGAAACATGTCGTTTCTGGCATATTTTCCAATAAAGAAAGTTTTCACATTATCTCCGAGTTGCAGTGGTCGCTTGCGCAGTGCAGAAACTACAGTACAGTCAGAAATGCACATGTGGCAGTGATGTGTATAATGCTCGTTATGTACCGTTGTATACTCAAAATCTAATAACCCCCATACCTCACCATGGGCGAATGGATGGCAATGGACAAAAGGTGGATGATGTAGCTGGAAGGGGCTGTCATGGCAGCCATCAGCCCCGTCCATTCACAGGATACAGGTGTCCTATACGGTGCCTGTATCTTGTAGACTGCTTGGGAAGGGGTTTGGTTCTGTTACCTGACTCTTATTTGCTAGTAGAGGTTTTTGCTGGTCACTAATGCACCTGCTTAGCCCATTGTTTTCAATGTGAAGAGTCCTATGGTCCCAAGAACTGAGTATATAGCATTGGAAGGTCGTTGTCCTTTGACCTCATTTATGTGAGTACTCTGATCCTCTGGCAGATGTACAAGGAGTACAGAGCAGCGCTCCCCTGTAATTTAGGCCTTGTATGGTAATGAATGGCTTCAGTACAGTTTGTCGATGTGGTCTTTTTGAAGGTCCACACAAAGGAGAAGCCTTGCATCCAAGCGTGAAGCCTCCGCTATAGAGCATTCATTCTGACTTTCTAAAAGGAAGTGGCATAGTCTGCTTGTCATTATTTTTGGCAGCAGAGCCTGACATGTTCACTTTCGTGTCGTTCACCCCTCACGTAGCAGGTTAAGGACAGCTGCTCTTTTTTCTTTGTTTTATAATGCTTCTTTGTAATGTGATATGGTAATTATTTTTTTTCCATTTGCAGTTTAATTTTAGCAGCAATTTACAGTACGCTAAAAGCTGATCTCAATTTCGTGATTGTCGTATGGGCTCAATGACTTGCTGCTGGGAGTCTCTGCCGTCGGGGAAAACCCAGGACTGACTTCTTTCACTGCAGAGACGCAGCAGAGGAGAAGCATCTCATTAAGGGCTCATACACACAACCGTATGTATTTTATGGTCCGCGAAACGGGGATGTGCAAAAAATACAGATGACGTCCATGTGAACGGAACAGCTGGCCCCTAATGGAACAGTCCTACCCCTGTCCGACATGCAGGTGTATGGAAACGGAATGTTTTTTTTTTTTTTTTGCGGCCCATTGAAATGAACGGTTCCGCATACGGTCCACAGGATCGTCAGGATAGGTCATCCATACCTGATCTGTGGGGGTCCGACCCCTGCCACCCCTGCGGATCGGCTGTTTGAAGAGGAGGTGGCGGTCCATGCAAGTGCCGCTTCCTGTTCATTACGCTATGTGTCATCTCTTTGGAGTGGTGACGTAGTGTAATGGGGCTGAGCGTGATACGGGACGTAACCGCTATACAATGTATGGTGCTGTGCTTGGTGAGCACGTAGAAGGCTGTGGGGCTACTGTGAGTGTTGTTGCCTTCTCAAACAGCTGATCAGTCCCGGGTTTCAGACCCCCACGATCAGATACTGATCACCTATCCAGAAGTGTTAGGGCTTGTACAGAATTGATATTTATACATGTTCAAGGTGTGCATTTTTTAGATTCCATTGTAATGAGCCTTTTGTTTTGCATCAAATCACCGATGACGGGAGATCACGTACCAAACCTGCCAGAACCTCAAGGTTCACATTTCCGTGTTTGTTTGACATCTGTGGAAAATCTGTCCATGTTTCATCTGTGAAGATATCCGTGTAGAATTGGTCCGTATCTTTTTTTTTTGTCATCCGTATTTTGTTTTATTTTTTATTTTTATTCGTTCATTTCCAGAGCATCTCCTACCAATGGTCCGTGAAGCAATGACAGAACACGGATGCCTTCCATGTTGTGTCAGTGTTTTTTCACAGACCCATAGACTTCAATGTCTTGGATCAAAGAAGTGCATGCTGCCATGATACTGTGGGTCAGTGGAAAACACATTAAAAATCAATGGGTACGTGTGCTGTCCATGGAGCACTAAGGGGATATCTTGGGCTGGTTCAGTAAGGGTTAAACAGCGACAAAGCAGCTTGGGGAGCAGCGAGCGTATTTACCTTGTGCATTATGTAGCTAGTGACCTGCGCATCTTATCTCATGTACTTGATAAGCAGCTTCCATATTCTGGTAATTGAGGCTTTATCTCTGAAGCACAGTCTGTCACGTTCCTTTATCTTGAGCGAAGACAAAACTAAAAAAAAAAAAACAACAAAAAAGGTAGAACAGCGGTTGTCACCAAATAATATTGCCTTAGTGGCAGTGTATTTTATTTCCTCATATCATCCTCATCACTTATCGTGGGCACTTGTCGCCTTGATTGAAAGTGCTGACGGATTCTACGGATGTCGCACGTCATCTTGTGTATCAGAAATGTAAAGACGCAGGATTTAGAATAGGACCCACACGACACTGTGCAGAAGTAGAGTGACACTAATGCACAGGAAACCCAGGAAACCAAGATTTCAGGTGGTCCTTGAAATGCCTATTTAGTGGCCTGTGCCCTCTGCTCTCATTCATAGGTGACAGATATGCACCAGAGGAGCGCAGCTTGTGCAGGTCTCCAGCCACTATTTTGAAGGCGGTGCTCAGCCGCCCTGAATATTAAAGGAGAATACGTATGCCAGTTATGGCCAAATGATATAGGGGCTCATGCAGGTGCCTCAAGACCCACTGGATGAGGGACACTCCTGCAGGCCAAAAACTGTATGCGTGTTTATTAAAAGAGCTCTCCAACCATCCTAAGGTTATACTTTTGAAGACTTTGGGGGTACTCTCTCCTTGTAATATAGTGCACGATGGCTCAGAAGTCTTGCAGCTCTGGGTTCAAGTCCAACCAAGGTCAACCTCTGCATGGAGTTTATTCTCCCCGTGTTTGTGTGGAGTTCCTCCAGGTATTTCCGTAGACACTCCAAGAACATGCTATTTCCAGGATATTCAATCACTGCCGGGTATGACACCCCCACCCCCCCCACCCCCCCCGCATGCATCCAAGCCATGCTCACCAGCAGCAGGCAATGGCTGCACCATTTTGCCATGAAATTGGGCGGCCATTGGTTGTCGTGGGTTGGTTGTGGTCTGGCTGCCTAACTTATAGGATGGAAAACCCCTTCAAAAGTCCTTAGCTTCTTGTATGTATGACCACTTAACATAAAGTTGCATTTCACATCTTGACACTAATCAGACCAGTGTAACCTCAACAGTCGGTATAATAAGACAGGTGTAAACTGTAGCCTATGACTGACCTGAAGAATCGCTGGAGGGAATTGTACAGTAATTTACAGTTTTCTATCTTTTTCTAGGCTAATGGATGTTTGTGCTTCTGCCCGGACCGACAGAGAAACAAAAGTCACCTTAGTTTTTGAGCACGTGGACCAAGACCTAAAGACTTATTTGAATAAAGTTCCTCCTCCTGGCTTGCCTCTTGAAACCATTAAGGTAGATCTTCTGTCTGCTCTGATGTCCTCCAGCATTGTAGAAGCTTTATTTTTTCTTTGAAAGAAATGACACATAGACATGAACTTATGTTATTTGGATGTAAGGTTTGCAAGACTGAGTGGTATTGTGGAAGTGGTTATTTCACAGGAGTTGACCCATCAAGGCGTCTCCCCTTTTGCTCCCTTGACAGCAAACTGATTTCCTTGGTTTCAGCTGCTTAAACCTCCCCCACCCTTTCCAATGATCAGCTGTTATCACCAGCATGTACTGACATTCACACTTACCATATTTTTCGCTTTTAAGATGTACCTAGGCTTTAGAGGAGGAAAATTGGGAAAATATATATTTTTCATCAGATCCCCATATCAGGACCTCAAATCAGACCCCACCATCCCCATATCAGGACCTCAAATCAGACCCCCCCATCCCCATATCAGGACCTCAAATCAGACCCCCCCATCCCCATATCAGGACCTCAAATCAGACCCCCCCATCCCCATATCAGGACCTCAAATCAGACCCCCCCACCCCCATATCAGGACCTCAGATCAGCAGACCCTCCCCCTCATATCAGGACCTCAGATCGGACCAGCCCCCCTTCCATATCTGGACCTTTAAGTCAGACCCTCCCCCATATCTGGACCTTTAAGTCAGACCCTCCCCCATATCTGGACCTCAAGTCAGACTCCTTCCCCCATATCAGGACCTCAAGTCAGACTCCTTCCCCAATATCAGGACCTCAGGGCAGACTCCTTCCCCAATATCAGGACCTCAAGGCAGACTCCTCCCCCAATATCAGGACCTCAAGGCAGACTCCTCCCCCAATATCAGGACCTCAAGGCAGACTCCTCCCCCAATATCAGGACCTCAAGGCAGACTCCTCCCCCAATATCAGGACCTCAAGGCAGACTCCTCCCCCAATATCAGGACCTCAAGGCAGACTCCTCCCCCAATATCAGGACCTCAAGGCAGACTCCTCCCCCAATATTAGGACCTCAGATCACACCCCCATGTCAGGACCCCATATCAGGACCAGCGTCGGGTCATAATGTGCTCACTACATCCTGATGGAGTACACAGTCAGGACAGTGCAGCGTGGACCCAGGGAGTGGTGAGTACAGAGACTCACAACGTCTCACTCCCCACATCTACTGCATACTAGCTTCCATAATAGAAGTACTCGCAAGTATTCGCTTTGTAAGAAGCACTGACATTTTTCCCCCACTTTTGGGGGGAAAAAAATTGTGTCTTATAAAGCGAAAAATACAGTTTATAATATTACTTTGTGCCTACTGACTTTATCGGCTGTGGTAATGTTCAATCCTTCACAGTGAGCGTCTGTACCTACAGTGGTCCTCGGGTAGGAGGTATCCCTCTCTGATATTCATATTCTGTCATCTCTTGCACTTAAAAGGGTTCTCTGAGAATAAAGACTTTCCGTAACCTGCCTCTCTAAATAGAAGATTCATACTCGCCTGCTCCCCACCGATCCAGCCCTCTGTACTGACTTCCTCATGTTCCGGTCCCTGGACTGTTTACATCTGGCGGGGCATCAGCATTGTTACATGCTCCGCTGCAGCCAATAACTGACTTCAGCGGTGATTTGTCTCTTGTGGCCATGTCACCACTGAAGCCAGTTATTGGCTGCAGCAGAGCATATGATCATCCATGCACCCACCGCTAGATGTAAACAGGCCGGGGATGGGAACATGGATATGAGGGACTGAATCAGCAGGGAGGAGGTAAGTATAAGGTGATCTTCTATTTATGGAGGCTAGCTTCAGGCATTATTCCTGGAGGACACTCGCTGGGTCTCCTCAATAAGAACCAGGACCTCCAGACAGCCAGTAGCCCCCTGCTCTGTACTAATGAGGGGCAATAACCACACAGATGGGTCGCTCTTCCTTTTCGAGGAGTGTTCTGTTTAGATCCTTTTTTTCTGCCTGAAAATAACAAATTGTCCATATACCACTGGTTATGCATGTGATAAAATACAATCAGATCAGTAAAGCGCACTCTGAGTTTTCTTCCCCTAAAAGGCCTCGCCTAAGAAAATGTTAAGACTTATTGGAAGGAAATTTGGAATAAGTGATCCTGCTGAATTGTCAATGCGGCTTTTGTGCCCTGTGTGCATCCGGAATGCTGCCTTTGTGTGACTGTATGTACTGTATGCGGACGATGAGCTTTGATTCCTAAATGAGCGTGGAGATTCCTTGGATTAGTTGACCTGGAAGTTGTGGAGAATGTTGATTGGACAAGGAGCCTCCTTCCCGTTGATTGAGTTTTCATTAGAACAATGAGTGTGAGTCATGGGCAGATGAGGCCGAGCAGCTGCAGCCGCGCTCAATGCTGTTTGTTTTACGGCTGGCTTGATATTCAGTAACCTCTTACTGCCTCTTATTGACGTCCTGCTCCGGAGAAGCCTCCAGGAAAATACTGGAGATGGTGTGTGCTGGAGTTTAACGGCGCTTGTACAAATTGCCAAGCATTTCCCCATTTTTAGCACTTGCTTAAGACTTGCGTGTTTTTCACTTTTCTTCTGTATGCCTTGTTTAACCAGTTAATGGCTACACGTCCACATATTATTTGCTTGGCTTCTCGGATTATTTTGTTAGTTTCAGTACAATTCCTTTAGGCACCATCAGAAAATGACCATGTTTTTAAGTTAAACATTTTATTTATTTATTTTTTTTGAATTTTTGGTGCTTTTAAAAATCTATATTCTTGAAAAAAAATCCTAACATTAGGCAGTTTTTGCACTGACCTCAAGACTTAAAATATATCTCAAGACGTCCTGTTTTGTACAGAAAAGAAAGGATGCAAATGAGCTCTTAACTAGCTCCGCCTCTGATGCCACCAGATGTAAGGGAGATATCCTATAAGTCAATGTTTGACCCTTTAAATAGGCCTTGAGACATGACCTGGATAATAAGTAATCCAGCACCTCATCTGCAGACAGCTGTTTCGGGGTGATTGCCCCTCATCTGTGCAGAGCAGACATAGTACCCTCCAAATCCTCTTTTGTCCAAGTAACTTTTCAGTAACCATCTTATTTTCATCACTGGTAGGATTACAATGACAAGTAACACCTCTGTATAGATAACACAGAATCCACCTTTCCCTATAGATGATATCACAGCTTATCTTCTCCCTCCTGACCTCTTAACAGGTCACAGAGCATGCCTAGAAAAATATCCCATAGAAGTCCATGGGGTCCATTCCTTTCCATTGTGTCTACAGCCCATGTGGCTGCTCTCAAAAGGACATTTTTGGTCTAGCTGCCAGTGCAAAAACTGCATTATTTTGGGATCCTTTTTTTTTTTTTTTTTTTTTATGTAGTGAGGTGGAAAAAAAAATCACCATAAATTTTTTAAAATGTGTTTCACGTTTGGTTGTCTTCTAATCTGAAAATATACATTTTGCAAAGACAAGTGAAGTCCTGATTCGCATCTGCACTGAAAGAGGACCTGTCACCAAAAAAAATGCAGTGCAGTCTGAAAACCCCATGTTATAGAGCAGGAGGAGCTGAGCAGATTAAAGGGCTTATCCAAGATCTATACCCTCACAGAGGTTGTACTTACCTCGCTCCCTGGCACGACCGCCGTCTTGTTGGTTAATATCCATGGGGTGGGGGGGCTTCCAACAGCAGGCTCATTTCGGTTGTGGCCTGCTATTGGCTGCTCAGCTCCTCCTGCTCTATAACGTAGTGCTGTTAGATTGCATTGCATTTTGTGGTGACAGGTCCTTCTGAAGAAGGGGATGTTCACATTGTCTCTTTTTCTGCATCCCTTTGTTTTCAATGGGGATCTGCTCTGCCCTGCATTCAGCTGTGGATTTTGTCAGAATTTAAAGCTATGTCCACAAGGGACATGTCCATTCATGGCACCTGGATCTGAGGCATTTAAATTACAAATCTGCAACTGAAATCACTGACTCGCCCTCAGATTTCTGCTGTGGATTCTGTGGCAAATGTCATATTTTTCAGATGTGTATATAAAATAGTGTGAACATAGCCTTAAAGGGGTTATCCGCTAAATGATAATCCTCAGGATAGGTCATCATCATCAGATTGGTCGGGTCCAACTCCTGAGACCCCCACCCATCAGCTGTTTCACGGAGCTGCTGTAGGCTCCCCCCAGCTCGCCAAGTACAGCGCCGTACATTGTATAGTGGCTGTGCTTGGTATTGCAGCTTAGCCCCATTCACTTCTGACACTGAGCCGTAACTAGGCCACGTGACCGATGTACGGTGATGTCACATGGCCTAGGAAGAGGCTGCAGCGCTCATTGAGTGCCCGACCTCTTCTAACAACTGATCGGCGGGGGTCCTGGGTGTCAGACCCGCGCCAATCTGATATTAATGACCTGTCCTGAGCATAAGTCATCATTATCTATTCCATGCTAACCCCTTTAAGTCAAAGCCTGTCCAGTAATAATGGCCATTACAACTTACATGACTTACAACATGCCTGCAATACAAACACACCTGAGCGCCATATTAGGACAGGTCTGCTGTAGATAACCTATCTCCTGGATGGGATTATTATTCAGTGGAAGATGACCACCTAACATGATCTGCCGTGGTCTTCCCCGGGGGGATTTCTCTGTATACTGGTTCTTATGTTCTCTTTTCTCCATCTGCAGAACCTGATGAGGCAGTTCCTCTCTGGCCTAGAATTCCTCCATTTGAACTGTATTGTGCACCGTGACCTGAAGCCAGAAAATATCCTGGTGACCAGCTGTGGACAGGTTAAACTAGCCGATTTTGGCCTGGCGCGGATTTACAGCTGCCAGATGGCACTAACCCCGGTGGTAAGTAACAGCCCCTCTGAGTCGTTTGTTTTAGCCAAACCTTATCTAGTGTATACGGGCAGCTACGCTACCGCCACTCCAGTGCCATGTGACGCCTGCTGCGTGAGCACCATTGACTACTGATACAAGTGTGCATGGTTGGTAATGGCTTTGTGTATGAATTTCTTGGTGCACCCTCGGTCTCTTTTACACGAGTAATACAGATTGTGTTGGGATCTGTTCAGGAAAAAACGGATGTTTTTTTTACGCAAATTCAGTCACTTTATTCTGTGGTTGTGTTTAGTGTGTACGTTTTTCCATCCAGGTTGTATCCGGATTGCGTGTGTTTTTAATGCGCCCGAAGAATATAATCTATATTGCCCAGCAACCGTCAGTGCTAAACACATTGCATCCAGATGTCATCCTATTTCACACAAGCCTATGCACTTCTATGGTGCCAGGGCTGTGTGAAAAAATGCACAATGTAGAACAGGCTGCGTTTTTTTTTGTCCCCCTCCCCCCCTCGATAGCAAAGATGAAACGTGTGCACAGACCCATTGCAATGCATGGGTATGAAACAACGCATCAGATCCGGACGGAAAACTCGCTCATGTATAAGAGCCCGTGGAGCTAGGAAGCCACAGGCAGGCTCGGACTGGACGACAGGGGAACAGGTGAATGGCCCCGTTGGGCCCCTTAGCAGGATGGGCACCTAGTCCCCCACTCCCTGCACAAGTGCCAAATGAAACAGTAGACTGACTGGACTTCATATAGATAGGTCGCAGACAGCATCCCAACCAGCCTATGTCACATTCATTGGTCACATGTCCCATGTACAGCTCAAGTGAATGGGACTGGGCTGCAATACCAAGTATAACCACTATACAATGTACAGCGCTGTGCTTGGTAAGCTGTGGACTTCATATAGCTATGGCAGCAGCCAGCAGCTCAACCAGCCTATGTCCGTATATAGTAGATTTAGTAGATTTAGAAAATGGCCCATCTTATTATATCTGCATCTGGTGGCTGAGAACTTCTAGGTATGGAGGCAGGCCAGCCAGTATCCTCAGGTAGTCGCTGCAGGGACCCCCATAATCAATCATCTTGTAGTATCTTGCTGCCTGCCCCTGTGTAATGTATAGCGGGGCCCCAGAGTGATTTTTACTGGTGGGCCCTAGGCACTGCAGTCTGACACTGGCCACAGGCATTTAGGATGTACTTGTCAGTTCAGGTTTGGGGGGGGGGGGGGGTGCTGCTTGCAATTCCCGGATTTCAGGCTTTCCGTTCTGGCTTATAAAGGGTCTGCGTGTAGGACTCTGCTCAATGATATCCACATACCCTAATGGGCCTTGTGGACAACTGGGATAATCCTTTACTGGTAAAAAGTCTGTTTGGAAGACCACTGCCTAAAAAAGCACATGTCAGTGTTACAGTCTGGGTATCGGTCAAAAGAAGAACAGATACCACTGATCGGGAGTTTGTTGGTTCTCTGTTGTGCAACTATGGACATGAGCTCCACCAGCAGTAATGGTTTTTCTGAGAAAAAAATTGGGTGCAGATGCCACGTGGGTCAAGGCATAGAAAAGCCTCCCCCACACCTAACATAAACTTGGATTTCTTAATTTTCTCCCACCGGGTCCTCACAGGCTAGAGACCAAAGTCCAAATGAGAGGAAAGGTCCCCAGACACAGGACAGCAGGATCCTACGGGGATCTGAATGTCTTGTACATTCAGTAAATTGTAATGGTTTCCCTTTTCAGTTCCCTGTCCATGTGTCTATAGTGGCTATAAAAAGCAGGTATTAGGCGGTACACAGACTGCCAGGTTATAATGTGTGTTCAGCCATAGGATGTAGTCAACGATACAGTAATAATTTCCATTATGCTCTGTGCAAGGAGTTTTGAAGTGCAACCATCTGCGTAGCGGTCAATGCCATACATAAAGGATCGGTCATCAATATCTGATCGGTGGGGGCCTGACCCCCGGCACTCCCACCCATCAGCTGTTTAAAGAAGGTGCTTCAGTGTCTTCCTAGGCCAGTGACGTCACATTCATTGGTCACATGGCCCTGGCACAGCTCAGTCCCATTCAAGTGAATGGGCCTGGGCTGCAGTACCAAGGACGGCCACTATACAATGTATGGCGCTGTTCTTGGTGAGCTGCAAGGAGGCGGCAGCCCCCACCGGAGAACCACAATCTCTTCAAACAGCTGAGGATAGGTAATCAGTATTGTACTCTCAGGCAATATATTGTGTAATTGCACGCCCCCAGGTTCTGGTACCGGCCCGCCCCTTGTATAACATGCACTGCTAGTTCTTGTGTTGCTGGGGAATTTTTCAGCCAAATTCTCCTGATCTGACATTTTCCACAGAAACTTTCTAAATGACTTGTGTGCTTTCTGAGCTCACGGATACCTCCACCCGCTCGCTTTCAATGGTTTTGTTGCTTCTGTTGTGACTACAGTGGGGCGCGAGTGAGTCATTTGTAATATTTGAGGTCTTCATTGGTCAGTGTGGGCGCCGTGGTTGAGCATTCCTTGTAGCCATATGTGCATATCGTACTGAAGAAGTCACCGAACAGGATGTAACAGCGCGGCGTCCCCTACTCGTGTGTGTGTGTGCACGTTATGTAACACTTTGCTAGTACGGATGTCTGTATGGGCAGAGGATTGTCGCTTTATTATCTTCTTTAACCCCTTAACGACCAGACTTGTTTGTCACTTAATAATCAATTTTTGTTTTATTTTTTCAACCTCTACTCCGAGCCAAAAAATAACATGTTAACTTTATTTTAACTATTTTTGACTTCATTTTAAAGGGGCTGGGTCATCCGAGTCAGGATATGCTACTGAGACCTGCAGCTATCTCCAAAACGGGCCTGTGCATACGCGGCGTCCTCTCCATAAGTTTCTATGGGAGTTTCGGAAAAAGTTGAGAGCACACACTCAGCTATTTTTCAAAGTCCGATAGAAATGAGTGGCGAGCGCACAGAGCAAGCACTTCCACTGTTCCAGTCACCTCTATGGTTCTGCCTAACCAATGATTGGTTATTTTTGGAACTCTCATAGTAATGAATGCGGTTCTCCACTCACTTCAGGGGTGCCGTCCGTTCTGGCATCCGCACATATCTGATATCCTAGAGATATGCTGCCAATGTCTCAGATGAGACAACCCCTTTAACTTTGTTAATTTAACTTTTATTTTAACGTTATTTTTTGTTTTAGTGGTCTTGCACAATAAAAACAGGTTTTAAGGGAAAAAAATGTGACACAATTTGGCGCATCCAGGTTTAATGAAATTTGCTGCAACCAAGGGGACATAGGTCATCAGAAAAGGGGCATGGCTTCATGGAAAGCGTGTGTGACCTAGTATTTAACATGTAGTGTCAAAATTGTGCCACAATTCAGGAAGCTATGGTCGGTCTTGGCGGTCTAACGGGCCCTTTACATGGACCAGCACAGCAGGCAATTATCTGAAACTAAACTTTCGCTCTCGATAATTGCCAGGAGGTGAGAGCTGCATTTACATGTAGCAATCACCTCCACTATATGGGGACCAGGGATGGTGCGATCACTCGTCTCCATATACATTTATGGCTTCTGGGCAGCAGATCACCGTTTAGACAGCGCCATCTGCTGCCAGAAACCATGATCTTGGCGGCCTCACCAGCAAACGCTCGTTCATGGGGTGACCTTTAGACAGGTTAGTTATCAGGAAGGAGCGTTCCTAGGAACACGTCTTCCCTGATAATTTCCCTGTGTAAAGTGGGAGCCATCTATAGGATTAGTAAATCTGCCCGATTAATTTATGTTCATTAAAAGAAATAAAATAGTATTGTGAATGATTTACCTGAATCGCCGTGTCAGGCTGTGATCTCTATTAATGTGATTGAGGCCTTACCAGTATTTATTTCTCTTGTGAATCCAGCAGACAGGCCGAATCCGTGTCCTCTGTGGATTGTTCCGGAACTGGCAGGATCTGCCATTCCTGTGATTCTTTACCTTTCCACCTTGGTGTGAGGCCTCTTTCACACGAACGAGTTTTCCGTCCGGGTGCGATGCGTGAAGCAAATGCCTAGCATTCTTTTCAATGGCTCCTGAGTGTTGTTTTTCGCGCATCACTTCTGCCTTCAGGACAAATCGCTGCATGTTCTCTATTCTGTGTTTCACGCAGCCCTGGCTCCACAAAAGTGAACAGGGCTTGTGTGAAAAATGAATTGAATCCTGATGCAATGCATTTTTCAGTGATGGCTGCTAGGAGATTTTCAGTTTTTTTTTTTTTTTTCACTGATTGCACCCGCACGGAAAAACGGATACCCTGACCGCAGTCACTGACAAAACTGACTGAACTTGTGTGCAAAACCATCAGTTTATTTCCTGACAGGATCCATATCGTTCATGTGAAAGAGGCCTGATACGATTGAGGAATGCAGCTATATACGGTGTATACCAGCATCTGTGCGTTTCCCGGTTGCTTCCTCTCCCTTCTGGAGCCTCTTTCTCTCCCTGGCGGTGCCTCTTCGTCTAAATACCAGCTGCTTGTTTGCCTGTGGAAAGCTTTCTTCTCTGATATGACGGTCGCACAGCACTGTACAGGCGGTTTTATAATACAATCATATCTTATTAACAAGTCATTTATACCCATTTGTGCCTATAGATCTAGATCTCCGTGAGGCCTGTGCAGAGGAAAGTGCTATTTCCCTCTATTTCTGCCCCCTGGACAGGATCACACATAGTAGCCTGCATTTCCACACCGTTTCCTACATGCATTTATCTTCAGTACATACAGCCGACATTTTGGCAGCTTTCCCAAACCGCACAATTTTTGGGACAAGACAAGATCCTGAATTATAAAAGCATTGTTTTGAGCCTGGGTTTCCATGTGGTAGAAAACCGCATCGCATAAACTGCACGCTTTTTTTCTTCACCACTATTATGATTTTACTTGTGAAACATGTTAAATTAATGTGTTTACCTGTAAAAGACGTGGGAAACTGCTACATTGCAAAAAATCAGCAATCACAGTAAAAATACGTGTTTTTGTGATGCGTTTTTTCTTTCCGTGACAAAAAAAAAAAAAAAAGCAAGACTAGTGATTAAAACTATGTAAGTAGCAATTCCCTGAGGCTACTTTCACTCTAGCGTTAATAATAGGGTCTCAATACCGGAAAAAAACGCTTCCGTTTTGTCCCCATTCATTGTCAATGGGGACAGAACGTGACTGAACAGATCGGAGTGCTCCAAAATGCCTTCTGTTCTGTTTGGTTGCGTTCTCATACTGGAGAGAAAACAGCAGCATGCTGCGGTTTTCTTTCCATCATGGGATGCTGAGCAAGACGGATCCATCAAGACCTACAATGCAAGTCAATGGGGACGAATCCGTTGTCTCTGACACAATAGAAAACGGATCCGTCTCCCATTGACTTTGAATGCTATGTTATAGATAATACAACCGGATCCTTTCATAACGGATGCAGATGGTTGTATTATCAGTAACTGAAGCGTTTTTACTGAATTCTGCCGGATCCAGCAATAACGCTGGTGTGAAAGTAGCCTAAATCACATGCTGTCATAGCAGTTTCATTAAAAAGCCACAATCACCCCTTTAATAATCCTATATGATAATACTATTTAAAGGGGAACTGGTCAGCTGCTTCCCGAACAGCGACATGCTAATTCTAATAGCCTTTGCCACTTTTGAAGCCTTTCTGGAATACCGGGTGTGATAAATTCCCCCATAGCTCTTTGAAATGATTAAAAGAGTTGTCCAGGTTCAGAGCTGAACCCGGACCTACCATTACTTTCACCCAGGCAGCGAGCCTGACTAGGGCATCGGAGCATCTCATGTTCCGATGCCCTTCTTTGCCCTGCGCTAATTAGCGCAGGGGAAAGGCATTTAGCCCGGTTCCGGTGACGTACCAGGCTCTGCCGGGCGGAGGCCTCCACCCGGCAGTGAGCCCGTTGACGTCATCGGCGCTGATGGGCGGGCATTACCGCGGCCCTAGCCAGTAAAACGGCTAGGGCAGCGCTAAAGCCGGCCCATTACAGCCGGTGACGTCACCGAACACACTGCCAGGCGGAAGCATAATGTAAACAAAAAACCCTTGCCCTGCGCGATCCAGCGCAGGGCAAGGGAGGGCATTGGAGCATGAGATGCTCCGATGCCCTAGTCAGGCGGGCTGCCTGGGTGAAATTAGGGGTATGTCCGGGTTCAGCTGTGAACCCGGACAACCCCTTTAAGCATGTGAGTCGTTCCTGCATGAAATTGCTGACAGGTTCCCAATAATAAAAAAACGTATAACTAGTAAGTATAGACATAAACCAGGTATGAAAAAGAAGAAGCCAAATCTGGCCAAGATACCATTGTGAAGTGTGTGCTTTTTGCCTGTTTGTATGGTTCGTGGATGGATTGCTGTAGGACACTGCAGCGTTTACAGGGTTGTAGCGGGTTGTATCGGATGTGCTGGATTTTTATATTGATGGTCGATATCTACTCCGCGACCTGGCTCATTTAACTACATGTGCCAAAAATCTACCCCCATCTCCATGCTGAACAGCATTTCAGTTGGTAAAATTGGGGCATATAAGCCCCGCCCCAGGAACCTGCACCAATACACCCACTCGTGGGCATGTTTTGCGTTAGCTCTGCCCATTTTCGACCTGGGACTGTGCGAATTTGCCAGGACGTCTCTGAAATTCAAAGACAGTCCAGGCAAATTTGGGACAGTTGGCAACTGTGCATCTCCTGGCTGGAGATGTAACATTTATGTAGAGACATTCGCTTCTAGGTCAGATCTTCCTGAAGCGAACTTTTTACAAAGACTGGTGTGTAAAACACCGGTCTTTAGTAAATGACCCCCAGCGTCTTCTGGCGTGCCCCTGCCTGATGACTTCTGGGGAAGGTAGCTACACCCCAGTGAAGTAGTCTTCCTATGAGGTGCAGACTGCACATGAAGGCTCCATATATCCCTGGACCACCAGAGATAATTCTGTGGACAGGCTGCTGATGGGTGCTTCACATATTGCTGGGGTTCCAGGGCTGTGCACAGGACTTCTGGAGAGGCCAGACTTGGTAAATTATGCACCTGTAGAGAAATAAACTTCTGTTGTGGTGATCCATATAGACTGATCCCATCCTACATGAAGTAATGGTATTCCTTTTCTTTCCTGCAGGTAGTGACCCTGTGGTATCGAGCTCCTGAGGTGTTACTCCAGTCCACATATGCCACACCAGTAGACATCTGGAGTGTGGGATGCATCTTTGCAGAGATGTTCAGGCGGAAGTGAGTGCTCTATGCGGGGACATGTAGTAGAGATAAAAAACAAGAATATGGACAGCACAGGCGCTTATATGAGCTGCTGCCACTTGCTCAGTCCCCTATCCCCATTGAAAACAGTATGCATGTGTACTCCCAAACCCATTCAAAGAATGATCATATTTTTCACTCTATAAGACGCACCTAGGAGGAAAATAAGAATTTTTTTTTTTTATCAGACCTCAATCCCCTGTGAATATAAGCTCAACAGTCTCTACCCGGGAAAGCTAGGTGACCACTAATATGGCCTTTACCAGCTGTTACCCAGCATTCCCAGACTGTCATCAGACCTCAGATCAGATCCCCAATCTTCATCAGCCCTCCCTAAATCACACTCCTAATGCTAATCCGACCCCAGTCTCATGTGGCACCCTATAACCTTCATCAACCCTCAGGTCAGACAAAAAATAAAACAACTTACCTCTCCTGCACCAGACAGCGCCACGACTTGGGAAATGCAGAGTTTGTTCCTGCAGTGCTGTCAGGACACGGCACAGCAGGCGACCAGGGAGCGATGAGTAATACTAGAACCAGCAGCACTACAGTCACCGCTCCCCACACCTTCTGTGTACTACTGACTGCTTCCATAATGGAAGCACTCATTAGTATTCACTTTATAAGACACATTGACGTTTTTCACTGAAAAAAGTGCGTCTTCTAGAGCTAAAAATACCGTAATTATTTTTCTCATTAGAAATGACGTGGTGTCTTACTGAAAAATATTACACTTAGGAAGTCATAGAAGATGTAATAAAGGTCATTTGAAAAATGCAATTTCTTTTCTTCCAGGCCTCTGTTTTGTGGGAATTCAGAAGCTGACCAGCTGTGCAAGATTTTTGAGTAAGTTGTGCTATAGAAATTCCAAAAAACCTTGGTGTGTCAGATCATCAATTGTGACTGGTGCTTTCATTATTAAATTGATCTTGCACTGCGACGCGTTCACTGTAAGCAGAGCTGCCAGGGCAATGCCCATAAAGTTGAAGGGGTTATCCAATTTCTCAAAACCCCCTTACCTATAATATACTTACTCCGCTCCCGGAGCTGCTCCTGGTCCACGCACCACTTCTCCCTGCACACGGATGAAAATATCTGGTGGGGGGAGGGGGGGTGGAAATCAGCCAATGGCAGCCGGGGACCAACCTTCCTAGCGTCACCTGCGATGCTAGGGAGGCTCCCCCTCGTCCCCTCTTACCATTGGCTGCACCCCCCCAACACCACAGGTTTTCATCTGTGTGCAGGGAGAAGCAGCAGCAACGGCGTCGGGACCCAGAGCAGGGTAAGTATATTATTGGTGGGGGGCCTGGCACATGTGGGGGGGTTTTGAGAAATTGGATAAACCCTATAACCGTCAGGGAGCTATGGATTCTTCCAGGTCCTTGTCATAGCATTATCTGGGATTAAATTAATATTGAAAGAATTCTGTTCTGGGCCAAAAGGGAGATAAAGTGCAGGGGGAAATCATGCATCTGTGAGTCAGTCTATACATTGTGTGGTCCCTACAGATAGAAGATTTAAAGGGAGTCTTTCACCTGTTTTTCACCTATATAACTAACAGCACTGCCCCACAGAAGATTGCAGACACATCCCAGACATACCTGTGTGCACTTTGTGTCTGTATTACATGTCCACGAAAAGCACTTTTATTCTGCAGGAAAACAGCTCCCAAGTGCCCGGCTGAAAGTGAAACTAAAAACAGCTTTCTCTCCTGACTCGATTTCTAACAGCTATATCTTCTGATATACTGGATATAATGCTGTGATTTTGGTATCATTTGAAAGCTTGGAATGTCAGCTTTCAGGTCATCTTTCTATCTGCTACCAATCCCAAGATATGAGCAGCTAAAGCAGCCCTCCCCTCTTCACTCTGGTTTGCTTTGGGCACTTGGGAGCTGTTTTCCTGCAGAATAAAAGTGCTTTTCCTGGACATGTAATACAGACACACAGTGCACACAGATATGTCTGGGATGTGTCTGCAATCTTCTGTGGGGCAGTGCTATTAGTTATATTGGTGAAAAACAGGTGAAAGACTCCCTTTAAAGGGGTTGTTCCTCTCCCAGGCAGGAATGATCATAAAACAATACATACTCGCCTCTTTCAGCCCCACTGCTTCGAGATCTGATCCTGCATGCATGTCATGGCTGCAGCAATGGGCAGTGAAATAGAGTATATGTTCTTTTATGATTGTATGACATTTCCTGCCTGGATGGCCCTTTTTTATTTCTTCTATAACTTGGACAACCCCTTTTAAGTGTCCTATGAACATGTGTGGCACAGTTTGTAGAAGAACACAGCCATGTTTCCTCATCTTCTCTGCCTGTCCCTTTTCCACAGTATGATTGGACTCCCCTCTGAAGAAGAATGGCCAGAAGACGTCACTTTGCCACGATCAGCCTTCTCCCCAAGGAGTCAGCAGCCAGTAGAGAAGTTTGTTCCTGAAATCGATGCCATGGGGGCTCAGCTTCTGCTAGTAAGTATTGACGTAGCACAGCAGATGATGGCTGGTAATTCAGGTGCCATCTGGTTGAATACAATTTATTTAGCAGATCAGCGGGGTCTGAGTCCCGGCACATCAGCTGTTTCAGGAAGCCACTGCACTCCCTGGAGGACTGCAAGTATAACTAAAACAGTTCTCTAAATGGGAAGATCACCCCTCCCATATTATAAACCCCTTTAATAAATACACTCAAACTTGTATTATGGGTTAACAAAGGAGGATGGCCACAGCTTTATTGCACAATTTTCGTATATAAACACATCACGTAATGACCGTGCCCATTTAATCAAGTAACTCCCGCCGCCTGAATGCCGCTACCCCTCGAACAGCGAGCATGAAGGCCGAACTTCCACTCCTTGGGCACGGCATACCGCCAAGGAGGCCATCGCATACCCCCTATGCGGATGGCCGACTACCCCCACTCTGCAAAGCAAGAGCCGCCTCTAGGCCGTCCTGTAGACCCGAAAGAAAAATATCGAGCCCAATGGGGTTTAAGTGTACGCCATCACGAAGCAGTAAATTGGCATTGTCACCCTCGAGCTCATGGTGCCGAATGGCCACACCTCCTAATGCATGCACAAATTTAGACACTTTCGCATTTAGGACCCGACGGCCTTCTCCACTGCAAAATGATCGCGAGCACCCCTCCATACTTGACGTGAAATTATGTCAGACCATACTAAAACTGTATTGACGAAGAGATCAGCAAAACGTAGAAAATCGGATTTGATAACCGAAAGCAGATCTCCAACCTTCACCTTTGCCATATCATTACCCCCTGCATGTACCAAAAGAATATCAGGCTTAGTATGAACTCTCAACAGAGCCATGACTTCTGGGAGTACCTGAATCCACCGCAGACCTCTGATGCCGTGCCAGATGATATCGGCATCGGGTAGACCCAGGGACAGGCCATGAGGGCGGGAAACCGCCCAATCTTTAGCCCAGAAAATAAACAAATGGCCAACAAGCCCTAAGGAAAGAAAGGTCAATTGTTAGAAACATTATAACACATGAGATCAGGCCGTATGTAAGACTTATAGCATTCAGATTTCCAACGACCAAGAGATCGGATGCTTTCGTCACCCAACCCACACACACTCGCCACTGTGGCCGCACCTATGCGAAATGAGTGGGATCCGAATTCATCGTCTTTGAACCCCAAGGCTCGCAAAGCAGACCTAAAGACAGCCGTAAACTGGTACCTGGTTAAGGGTAGCCCTGACTCGTGACACAAAAAGTGAACTCCCTTACCACGTGAAGCAGAAAAGGCCTTTGTGACTGCAACTGGACAAACCTCAGTACCCAGCGGTGAGAGCGTTAGCCACGTACCTCTACCTTGTTTATCCGTTTTTGACCGTCTAACGCATAATTTAATGACAGACGGTCCGAGATAAACGTCCTCCACCCTTAAACCCCCTACCGCAGTCTTACTTGCGGGGACCAGTTCGCTGATACAGAGTGCTGCAAAAAAAGCCAGAACAAAAGCGGACCAAAAAAGCAAAGCCTCTCCCTTATCAGCGCACAAAGTATCTAACACGGTGCATAGACTATGAAGGAGGCCCAAGGACATCGGCCTACGGCGATCAGGAGGTTTAATCTCCTTTCTCCAACCTTTGAGGATTTGCCGAATCAGAAAATGTTTAGTGATATCAGTCACACCAAACACTTTCAGCATGAAAGCGACACCGGACATGTATTTATTAACTGTACCTGCAGTGACACCCTCGCGCCTTAGCTGAGCCAACAGCTGTAAGGACACCCATAGAAGGTCGTCCAATGAACCAGGAATATGCCCCCCAGCCAATCGCAACCAGTCCCCCCAAACCTTCATGTGGCTAGACCAGGTGGAGTGAGATACAGAGGCCCTCAACAGATTTACAAGTTGTTCTCCACCATGCGCCATAAGAAGTCCGGGCACAGTTCCCCCGCAGGATCGGCCTTCGGATGAAGATCCCGGAATCGTTGAATCTGAGAACGGGACAGAGCGGCGGCTAAGGCATTATGAAATCCAGGCACATGCCTCGCTCTAAACCATATATTCCATTGAAGGCACCGGCGCACCAAATGACGCAGCAGGGCAAGGACGGGGAAGATTGCTGATTCACCACCTGTACCACTGAGATATTATCAGACCAAAAGCAAATACGCCTATTGGCCATCTTCTCTCCCCATAATTCCACAGCCACTACCAATGGAAATAGCTCTAAGAGCACTAAATTCCTAGTCAAGCCCCATGCTGCCCATTCCAAAGGCCATATCCCCGTACACCAATGAATGCCCATAAGAGTCCCGAAGCCCAAGCTATGTAAAGCACCTGTAAACAGTTGAAGATCTACATTCCCAACTTCCTCAAACTGCATAATGGAGCGCCCATTGTATGAATGGAGAAAGGCCTGCCAGACTAGTAAGTCTTCCCGCATGGGTTTAGTTACTCTAATGAAGTGTCCCGGCTTAAGAATCCCTTTTGTGGACAAGGATAAGCGCCTACAAAAGGCCCTGCCCATAGGCATTATTCTTGTAGCAAAAGTCAACAGGCCTAATAAAACCTGCATCTGATGCAGCGTAACTTTTTTAGCGAGAACCATGTGTTCCACTGCCTCCGACAAGCGGTGCAGCTTCTCTTGAGGCAAGCGGAAAACCATAGAAACTGAATCTATCTCTACACCTAAAAAAGATAATTCAGTTGTGGGGCCTTCCGTTTTTTCTAGAGAAAGTGGTACCCCAATGGATGCCATCAAGTACTGGAAGGTATGTAACAGAAAACGACAAACGTCAGTACCCTGGGGATCAATAAATAGGAAGTCATCAAGGTAATGCAGGATGGAGGAATAACCTGTCTCCCAACGGGTGATCCACTCCAAAAAAGAACTGAAAACTTCAAAATAGTAACATGAAATGGAGCAACCCATTGGGAGACACATGTCAACAAAATATTGTTGATCCATCCGACAACCCAGTAAGTGAAAGCAGTCGGGATGTACAGGGGGGAGGCGGAAAGCTGCCTCGATATCCGATTTAGCCATCAATGCGCCTCGTCCCTCGGTCAGGAAGTATATGAAACCGCCGCCTCCTCCCTGGAAATCCCGTCGTTCACCGAAGGGGGTACGGGAGATGATGTATCAGTCTGTATTTTCCAGGTTCTTTTTTGGGCACGAGCCCAAGAGGAGACACTCTTAAATTAACTAAGGGCGGCTCTGAAAAGGGGCCCGCCATTCTACCCAAATGGACTTCCTTCATCAATTTCTCCCAAACCAAATCGGGAGTTTCCCGAACCGACTTCAAGTTATCGCAGATCAAAACAGACTGGATCAGGCTATGGGGAATATAGAAACCAACCGTGAAGCCATCATGAATTAGCTTTGCTTCCTCCTTCCTTGGGTACAGCCCTAGCCATTGTTGGAGCATGTGACTTTTCACCGGTGTTCTCATTGGAGCTGGGGTGACCCACCGTGGTTGACCCTTTGGCTCTTCGGAAACCACGAAGGGCGGAGTGCGATCCAGCACAAATGGAGCACTCGTGCCTGAATTTACAGTTACTGTAGAATCTGCAGTGGCCTTCATTAAAAAGCCAACATGCCCCCGTGGGTTTATGTGCACCTGAGGCTGAGGCCGCGGCTCCGGCTGACTGCACCGAGGACGCGGCTCCACCTGGAAAGGGGCGCAATGGTTTCTGGGCTAGTATCAACTGTAGCCATACGTCGGTGGCTTTAGAAGCCCAACCAACGGAAGCATTAAGAGCAAGACGGTGCCGGAACTCCTCGTCGTAGCGCCACCAAGCCGTACCACCATACAGCTTGTAGGCGCTATATATCGTATCCAGATAAACGAAGAGTTCCGGGCCCTTGTCAGGATGAAATTGGGAAACCAAATGCGCCAATATGGCGAAGGCCTGTATCCAATTGCTAAAGGTTTTCGCGATTTTTTTGCTTCCTCTCTGAAACTTTTTCAAAAACTCTCTCTTTATCAACCATAACATGGTCAATGGAAAGTAAAGACCAGATGTCAACATATTCGCCCTTCCTGATCTTATCCTTCATCTCGACTGATACATGTGTCCCTAACGGTGCTACTCCACAAAAAAGGGAATCCCTAAATAACAGGCTGCTAGTTACCGAATCAACTTGCAGGGCAGGAGCCCCAGAAAGTAGGGCTACTAAATCTTTTAAAGCTGCAGCCATGTCAACTGCAGTGTTCGTATTATGTGTGGTGATGGCCGACCAGGTCGGAATGCAAGATAACTCACCCGCTCCCAACTGGCCGGCAGCTGTCGTAGGGGGAGTAGACGTCGGTGGAGCGTGTAGGACTGGAGCTGGTGTCGGCTGAACTGCCGCAGGTATGGACACCTGAGCTGAAGCCCGACCACCTTCCACTGCATCCTCAACGCCTCCTGGTCTGGGTTCTGAATTCGTAACTCTATTAGTGGAAGCAGATCGATGAAGGCTGCGCCTGGGCCTCACACAGGACCTCCGTCCAATAGAATGGGTGGAGCGAGAGTGGCGGCGCCGTATACCCCTTCTACCTGAGTTGCCACGACGACTGGATCGTGCCTCACGTTCGGTCTCTGCAGAAGACTCGGAAGAAGCAAAAACAGTGTCACGAGGTGTGAGCCGGGACCTAGCGTCCCTTCCAGAACTCCAGTCGTCATCCGAGTCGACCAGAATCCTATAACCCCTCTTATCACGGCGGTGACGGTGGTGTGAGTCACGGCGGTGTCTGCCAACCCCATACTGCGGGAGTCCACCATCTCTGGAATCTCCTGGATAACCTGGCCTCCCTTCCCGGTGGCCAAAGTTGTTGCAGCGTGAGTCCCTAGCAGGTGTACCCCGTCTAAATTCGCGAGAAAGCTGTCTGCTCGTTGGCGTATCCCCCCGCGAGGTGCCATGTGGAAGGGAGGAGGGAAAATCCACCACAGCAGGCGGCGGATGTGCCAGACATGAAGTAGGGGCCTGAGCACTGTAACATTCGCTGCAAGGCCCGAAACACCCCCCCCCCCCCCGACCAGGAGCCACAGCGGCTGGTGAAGCGGCAGGAGGAGTATGAGCTACCGCAATGGGGGGGTGGGGGTGGGGGGCATGCAGCGGGGATAACCGCAACTGTGGAGAGCGTACAGTGCGTGCTGTACCATGGCCGGACAAACGAGACCCCACGCTCTCCGACCGCAGCTGCGTGGTGTTGTGTGCCACCCTGGGGTCTCGGCTGAGAGAAGGTCGCGGCGGTGAGCTAGGACTGATGCGCTGCGGAGGGTTAATCCTGCGCCTGGGCCTACCTGTAGCCACGTTGTGCTGTGATCCCTCTGCCTGATGCAGCATCCTCTCCAGCCATCCTGAGCCCTCCTGTTCAACTCTGTCGGATGAGCTGCTCCAGGGACATGGTGCAGGACCTGGACAGCGTTCCTTCTTCCCGAAGCGTCGCCAGAGAGGAAGTCCTGCGGCCCGCGCTTCCTTTTACTCTCCCAGCTCCTCCTCACCTCGCGCTGATCAATCGCATCAAAAGGGGGGGGGGGGGCAAGGGGAAGAGGTGATCTTCCCATGGCTGTGCTGAGACCAACCCCTCCTCCTTGCAGTCCCAGCTCACCTCCCTAAGCGCTGCGTGAGCTATGAATCTGGTGAGCACATCCGGCTCCCAGCAGCTTTTGAGTCGGCAGTCGGGGGACACTGATAGCATGGGTCACTCTGAAGAAACCCATGCTATTGCAGTTGTAGTTCCTTTGGAGCCCTGCAGGTGGCAGGGCTCCATAGGGAGATGGGAATTCTGCAAAGGCAATTCATTGCAATGTAAGGGAGAAGTAATCTTAATAATTGCTTCTTATAGGCACTTAAAGTGACATAAATAGAAGTAAAAAAAAAAATTAAAATCACCCCCCCCTTCCCCATAATTAAAATAAAATGTTAAAAAAAACAACATGGGCATCGCCATCGCCGTGTCTGAAATTGCCAGAACTGTTAAAATATAAACATATATATCCTGTATGATGCACAGTATAACAGAAAAAAATCGCCCAATTTACCATATTTTTCAATGCACCTCCCCCATAAGGTTATGGCTCTGGGAATGTAGGGAGTAAAACAATGCCCCGTAGCGGAAAAGGTTTCTACTGTGGAACCTTTTCTTCTGCTTTTTGCATGTTGATGCATGAACTCAGGAATACATAACCTCGGCTATCAGTGGGATCAGTAATGTATCCCGTATCCTGCTGTTGTATGGAGATACGGTGATCTACTGAACTCTACAGAGCAGTATATGTATATTAATGTCAGTACTAGGGCATGTTAAACCTCTAGGGGTAATTACGGCGTTGTGTACATTGAAAATAAAATAAAAAAAACAGTACCTTTCAACATGGCACAAAAACATAATGTGAACAGAGCCTTATTGGCTCAAAGTTGAGGTTGCTTGGCTTACGCACAGAGCCCCTTGTTCAATGGCCATTTGTGTTTAAGAGGAACATTATTTTTAGCTTTCCCTGTATTAATACGTATTTTGCCCCTCTAAAGAGGCCTGTGCTCCCCCCCTCTTTCCCTGGAATAACTAATCCAGTGTAAATCCACAGCTGAAGATTTTACCCAACCCAGGCTCTGTTTCCCAGCTAGCAGAAATGGATTGTCAGCTGTTCAGCGATGTCTACACATTTCTTATTTCCACTGCTCCACAGAACAATAAAAAAAGACGTGGGAGCAGCAGGAGATCAGGGGATGTGCAAGAATGGCGGACCTGTAAAGGGAAGGTCACTTACCTGGAATTATCCGTTTCAATGGATCCGCAATAAAACTGAAGTTACTCCCGTGTGCATTCCGTTTCCGTATGTCTGTATTTCCATTCCGCAAAAAAATAGAACATGTCCTATTACTGTCCATATTATGGACAAGGATAGGACTGTTCTATTACATACATCTTCAGGCTTGTATATAGTATGACTTTACTGTATCTGTCAAAGAATAGTTGGGCTCATGTAAATCTTAGTAACTTTGTAAATGACCTCCGATCTGTGTAAGTCTGCATACACCCACTGGGTCTCTTCAGGACCTGCTTCTGTCTGTCAAAATGCTGAATTGCTTTCAATGTTGGTATTATTATTTATATTAATATTAATATTATTTGTATTATTATTTATATATATATATATATATTTTTTTTACTGTTTCAAATCCTGTGAGGAATAACTCCCAAACAGTGGAAAACGCTGACAAGGTTTTCTTTGTTTCCAGGATATGTTAACCTTTAACCCCCTGAGACGCATATCTGCATCGCAGGCTCTACATCACGCCTTCTTCTCTGAGGACCTCGAGGCCTGCTCCACACCAGAACCATTCCCGCGTACCCGAGCCACAGCAGACGAAGTGAAATGAATCGTTGGTGGATTCTGGACACATCTGCCTTTTTTATTTTTAGAGTCCCAATAGAAGATTGTTGATTTTTTTATCATGACACTAAGCTAGCCCAGTTGTATCCAGCCCGTATGCCATTAAGTATTGGTCTAATGACTGATGGTTCAATGCAAAGCCTGAGCGTGTATCACTATGAGGACGACTGCTTAGAAGAGATGAATTTTCTATTTATCACTTTTTTTTTACGTCATAAGCTCTTTTATGGCACTGATGACATGTATTCACCAGATCCTTACTTTAGGCCGTGACAATGTGTCCAGTTTTGAGCCACAGATAAAAAAAAAAAATACAAAAAACCCTTTTATATCCAGAGAAGACATTTTACGTAGTCGTTTTCCAGACATTTCTTAGTATTTATTCCAGGCTCTTTTTCTGCTTTTTAAACATTAGTTTTCGTAAGTGATTCAAAGACTGACTTTCACCAGCTGTGTGCGCACAGAGGGACCAGATGGGAGATTGGACGAACTATAGCTGGCCGAGGTAGCCATGCCTGTCCAGCTGTTGCACAAATCACCTGCCGGGGGCCATCGGGACAGGCTGGAACTTGTAGTGGCACAACAGCTGACGTGTTCACATTGCCTTCTTCTTTGGCTCATGTTGTACTACTATTAAAGACTGACTTGTAATGATCACCTATTTCCATAAACTGTGCAAATCTAAAAGTTGTCTGTCTGTGGGTGAGACCTTAGTGTAATATTTTATTAGTCATGTTATATGGGAGGGAGCTTCCACACTTTTAAAAAAGTTTTACATTATTTTTTTTTTTTTTTTTTTTTTTTACTGATGCTCCATTTTCTATGATTGGCAGGGGTCACAGGTGTCAGACCCCCACCAATCAGCTGTTTGAAAAGGCACCAGCGCTCACAATAGGGGGGGGGGTGCACACACGTGCATGGATTTTATTTTTTTTTTGCTATGAATTCGTGTCTCCCCCACCTTTTCCCCGAGATTTATTTTTTTTTTTCAGACAAATGCCACTACAAAAAGTGTTTAACCCCTTCGCGCCCGGAGGTTTTTTCGGTTATGCATTTTCGTTTTGCGCTCCCTGCCTTCAAACAGCCATAACTCTCTTATTTTTCTGTTCACATAGCTGTATGAGGGCTTGTTTTTTGCGGGATAAGTTGTACTTTCCAACGCCACCATTTAATATTGCATATGGTGTAGTGGGAAGTGGGAAAAAAATTCCAAACCGGGTGAAATTGCAAAGAAAACGCTATTCCGCTACAGTTCTACGGGTTTCTTATTTACAGCGTTCGATGTGCATTAAAACTGATCCGTTACTTTCATTCTACTGGTCAGTACGAATCCGGCAATACCTAATATGTATAGTTTTTCCTGCGTTTTCATAGTGATAAAATAATTAGAAAGTTACCCTTTTTTTTTTTTTTTTTTCCTTGACCTTGATTTATGTGTACAGAGCTGTATGGGGGCTCATTTTTTGCGGGACGATCTGAAGTTTTTATTGATACCATTCTGGGGTGTGTATGACTTTTTGATCACTTTTTATTTAATTTTTTTTAGAAAAAAAAAGCGACAAAAAACGGCAAATCGCCATTTGGACCCTTTTTTCCGCCACACAATTCGCCGTATTGGAATTTTTTTTTTATATTTTAAAAGTACGGGCGTTTTCGGTCACGGTGATACCCATGATGTCTATATTTATTGTTAATTAGGTATTTTTATAATTATACGGAAAGGGGGGTGATTTGAACTTTTATATCTTTTTTTTATTTTTTATATATTTTTTTAAACTTTTTTTTTATTTATTTTTTTTTTTTTTACTATTTGAAAGCTCAAATATGGGCTTATATATTGTGGCTTTTTTTTTTCTTTATGAGCAATCAGGGATTTTATAGACTCAGAAATCCAAGAATTGCTCATTTCTTATCCTGGCCTGCCATCTAGTGGCCAGAATAAGAATTGCACTTTGAAAACTGTAATTCTCACCAGCGAGGATTACAGTTTTCATATGGTGTACAGACACCCCGATTGGCCACACGGGGTGTCTGTACACCACCCGGAAGCGAATGCTTCCGGGTTGAGACGCAACTGGATGCCGTGATAACGGCATCTAAACTACCAGGAAGACGCCGCCGATGGCGGTAAGTAGCGGCAAGTCTCTGCTGTTAGAAACAGCAGAGACTTGCCGGCCATGATGCCCGCCACACTTGCAAGCGGGCGCCATGTGCCCGCATCGCCCCAGCGCCGTACATGTACGGCGCTGGGCGCAAAGGGGTTAAAGCATGGTTTTTGGGGAGGAAAGAAAAAATAAAGTGTGAAACCAACCAAATACAGATAATAGCAGGACTTGCTTTTATATCATATGTTGGGGTAAAAACAATAAAGAATAGTGAGGGTATGACAGTAAAGCGTATCGGTAAAGGCTTTATTCTGCTGCAAGTTGGATGTTGTCGTCGTGGCTTCTCAAAATACAATCACTAGTGGTGCTGTGGTCATGTGTATATATGGAACAGATCGGTGGCTTCCAAAAAATGTGCACAATTGTAGATCTGAATTATAGTAAAATTAAGGCTATTAATAAATCAGGAAGATGCTGTTGGGTGAAAGAAGCGCTATGGATACATTAAAGGGCATCTGTCAGCAGATTTGTCCCTATGACACTGGCTGACCTGTTACATGTGCGCTTGGCAGCTGAAGGCATCTGTGTTGGCCCCATGTTAATATGAGCCTCTAGGAGTAACGGTGGTGTTACTGTTACACCTATAGGCTCAGCTCTCTGCAACGGCCATGTCCTCTCCAGTTTGATTGACAGGGCCAGACAGTGTAAACGTCCTGCCCTGTCAAAGTGCAGAAGGTACAGCAGTTGCAGAGAGAAGAGGTGTAACTGCAGTGCATCGGTTACCGGATTTTTCGCCCCATAAGACGCACCTAGGTTTTAGAGGAGGACAATAAGAAAAAAATATTTTTCATTAGATCTCAGGTCAGACCAGCAATCAGACCACCAATGTTAATCAGACCTCAGTTCACAGCCCCAATTAGACCCCCCAATGTTAATAAGCCCTCAGCTCAGACCCCAATGTGAATGACCCCCAGTCGGACCTCAAAATAAGGCCCCAATATGCCTCTCATCAGCCCCCATGCCTGTAATTAGCCCCCATATCAGCCCCCATGCCTCACTTCATCCCCCATATCAGCCCCCATGCCTCACTTCCTCCCCCATATCAGCCCCCATGACTCACTTCATCCCCCATATCAGCCCCCATGACTCACTTCATCCCCCATATCAGCCCCCATGACTCACTTCATCCCCCATATCAGCCCCCATGCCTCACTTCATCCCCCATATCAGCCCAACATGCCTCTATTAAAATAAAAAAGCCACTTACCTCTCCTGGGCACCGCCGCTCTTCCGCCCGTGCTCTGTCTAATGCTTGCTACGGCTGTGCTGTGACCCGGCGCGCACAGCGTAAGATCACAGAGCGCCCTCACCCTGTGTGCAGCCCTGCACAGCCGAACAGAGGTCCAGGAAGCAGTAAGTACAGAGTCTTCACCGCTTCCTGGTCCTCAGTGCTAATGAGCGCTTCTATAATGGAAGCGCTCATTAGCATTCACCCCATAAGACGCAGGGACATTTCCCCCCATTTTTTGGGGAAAAAAAGTGCATCTTATGGGTCGAAAAATACGGTATGCACATTTGGCATCTGTTTGAGATCAGTTTTTTTTTTAGATGGGGGGGGGGGGGGAATATATGGATCAGAATAATGGAAAATGAAACGGTGATGTAAACTCCCCATTAATCTTATGTATTTACTGTAACCACTTGCACAGCTACACAAGTTCAGAGGATTATTGCTCATCTAGAACATCTCCATCCTGCCCGTAAATCGATGCTGAGGACGCTGTCATGCAGCCACAATAAAAGCCGTACATAATGTCTGGAGTTGTGCTGAGCATGAATGCCAGACCTGAATCAGCAGATCATTTGATGATGCCATGTTTCTGAGGTTTCCATTTTCTATATGAGCATAGTAAAGAGGTGACATCGCTAATGACACATCCATATCACCGTGAGCACAAAGTACATGACTGCATTTCCTATAAATGTGTCCATTCTTTAGGATCCACTCGTGTTTTTTTTCTTTGAGAGGCTGCAAAAGCGATTTCTACCACATAGCTGCATTATTTCTGTACTATTGAGTCTTGCTAAACATTGTATATCTCAACACAGCTATATATGTGTCCTTTTGTAGCACAGTATGCACAGATTTGTATAGCATCGACAGTTCCAACAGTGACTTCTTAGGAATATCTCATGTACACAGACACAACACCAGCCCAAAAGGGTAGTTCACTGGAATATTTGTTCCACCCTAGCACCTCTTTAAAGGGAACCTGTCAGATTAAGCATGGTGTTTGAGCTGCAGGTGCATGTTATGTTAAAGGGGTATTCCAGTTACCATAAATATAGCTTATGTTTTAGACTAATTCATAATCAATAATTACCTAATATAATGTCAATTTCACATATTTACCGTTCAGTAGTTTTCTTCCTCTGCTACCCACTGTGTTTCCTCATAAGTTACCATGGCATTGACCTGTAGTCCTGAGTCTTTGTTAGGTCGAGCATGCTCAATGTGTTGCTATCAATTCTCTAGCTATATGTCAGTGTGCTGCCGATTACTGAGTAAAGGGGGCGTGATCAGACTGTATATCAGGCAGCCAATCAGTAATCAACAGTCACAGCCGGAAAGCTAGGCATTGTGGGGATTGTAGTCTTTGTAGTTTTGTGAGGGAAGATCAGGAGCCATGATACTCTGTGTGTTGCAGACTCACACAGGAGCTAGACAAATGGATTACAAGGTAAATGAAGCTCTGGTTATATGTATAGGTATGGGTTCTGGTTGGGTCACAGCTTGCAGCCTTAATGCAGTTTTTCTAAAATTAAGTTAGTTTACCGGAATACCCCTTTAAAGAGCAGAAGTAGGTGATCAGATTCATATATAATTTTGTGGAAAGAGATTCAGTAAAACTTGTATCCAGAACTAAGAGTGGCCAAGACCTGCTGGTGATGCTTACCTGATCCCCACCTCTGAATCCGGTCTCTTGGGCTGGCCGTCTCATTTCCATGTGTGCTGAGAACAACATCCTTGGACGGGGAACACATGACGTAAGGGAAGCAGGTCACCGTTGCAGTCTTGTGTAGTGTATGTGGGAGCGGAACTGCCTGCTCGGGAGAGCAAGACCGGATCCAGTGGCAGGGATGAGATGAGCATCACCCCCACCCTAGGTTGGGCAGGTCTGGTACACTCTTTTAGTGTTGGATAACCCCTTTATCTTGCTGCTCACTGAGCTTTGGCGTCCAGGAGGTCCTATCAGTGATTGACAGCTATCTCTGTATACACAGTCAGAGGGAAGGCTGTCAATCACTGAGAGGACCTCCTCCTGGACTTCAAAGCCCAGATTGAGCAGCAATTTAAATGTATAAAGCACAAGTTATGGGAAAGTATTCAGTATAAAACTATATACCAGTCTCAGCTCCTCCTGCTCTGTAACATTCACACAGGTAGTGCTGAATAGTGCTGGAGCGGAGGAGTCCAGGAGCAGGAGAGGGAAGTGTTTTTCTATTTTATATACTCTGTGGCTGATTGAGGCTTTTGGGGGCTAAAAGAGGCATTTAGGGGCTGATAGAAGCATTTGGGGCTGATATGAGAGGCACGGGGCTCTTATCTGAGATCTGATTGGGGTTTATTCACATTGGAGTCTGATCTGAGGTCTTATTAACATTGGGGGTCTGATTGGGGCTGTGAGCTGAGTTGTGATGAAAAATATTTTTTTTCTCATTGTCCTCCTGTAAAACCTAAGTGCGTCTTATAGGGCGAAAAATGCATTCCGTGCTGAGAATCAACGTGACAAACTTTGATCCAAACATTTCACACTGGTTTCTGGAAAACATTTACAGACGTCACATTAACGAAATGACATCATATAGTGAGTACAGAAATTATTTCTGGTTTATGATTTCTTTCTAATACTGTGTTATCTAAATTAGCAGAATAATTTCCTTTTTAATGATTGCATTTCTTTCTGGCAATGCTACCTGGTTCTGGACGTGAAATTTATTCCATGTCTAGTGCGGCCCCCAGATGAAAAATGGTTGGGCACCACTGTCTTAGACCAGTGGTTCTCAACTCCAGTCCTTGGGACCCACCTGCCAGTCAGGTTTTCAGGATTTCCTTAGTTTAGACCAGCTGATATAATTAGCGTCCATCCATCAGGACTTACCACAGGTATTCATTCTGTGGGATATTCCTAAATCCTGACTGGCAGGTGGGTCCCGAGGACTGGAGTTGAGAACCACTGGTCTTAGACCATCACTTTCCCCTTATATTGACCGTAGAGGGAAGCGGTAGTCTGAAAGTCACAGCCACTTACGTTTTTGTTCTGAATATGCAGTCTTCCCCTAAGGTTAGTTTCACATCTCTGTCAATGTCTCATATGGAGTTCTCCATATCTGACATTGACTATAATGGGGTCTGGCAGAGATCCGGCCCGTGCCCATCAAATATGCCAGAAATCTGCAAGACCAAAAACCGGCGCGCGCAGCCGCTGGAGTGTGCAGATGGAGATGTGAAAATAGCCTGAACTCAAATCATACATCCACATGTGGCAAAAATGCTGAAAATTTTCCACTATAGATTTCTGGGCAGATGATCTACAGCAGCCCTTACACTGACCAGATGACTACTATAGAAAATCCCCCTACTATATGGAGGATGTGCGTCTATCACACCTCTGGTGGACGTTCACATGCAGTGTTCAAAACCTTGCACAATTCAGATGTTACATGGTCATATCCATGTGACAACTTGCTACCTTATGAGATGACGGGAAAGGTTACCTGATTTGGTCAGCTTTGTGTGGACCATGTGGGACAAACCTGCACAGGACAAAGTAGTAGACGGGTACAACTTGGCTACCACGTTGTCATCAAAGAAAATGCTGACATAATCCAGTGATCCCTCAAGATACAATGACCTAAGGATACAATATTTTCAACATACAATGGTCTTTTCTGGGCCATCATAATTTGAAGCCAGACTCAACATACAATGTCTCAGATCCAACCAATCAAGGACACTTCTCTGGTAAAATATCTGTATTAGTTGCTATCTAGCAGCTATTCCTGGCTGTTATATGTAAGGTCTTATCTGTCTTAGTTATCTGCTTATTTTTCTTAAATCTTCATTTTCTCTTATCTTGGATGACATTTTGGGGCTTTGGAACCAATTACTCAACTTACTATGGTTTCAACATACAATGGTCGTCCTTTAACCCATTAATATTGTATCTTGAGGGACCACTGTACTAGGATATGATGTCACTTTGTTCGGTGGTAGGTCCAACTGCACAGTCCCCCCACTGATACTGAGAATGAAATGGTCCTGGGCTTATCAAGTCATCTGAGCCCCATTCACTTGAAGGAAGAAATCTTCATCCAGTTTTTCTGCATCTGTGTCAGTACGCTTGACTTCAGTTTGTGAATGTGGGCTGCTCGCTCACTTCAGGGCACACAGAATAATAATTTAGAGAACACAAAGCTGTTCGCGAAGTGAAATCAGCACAAGAAACCAATTAGAGGGAGAAAATACTTTATTGTGTCTTAAAGCAGTTATTTGCGTAAATAACCCACATTATGTACTTTGCTAAGGCTTTTCATGCCAATTTTAGGGAATATTCGACCCTGGGGACTTCTGTTTTCTAAATGCATGAGAAAGGAGCGGGATAAAACCTCAGGCAGGGTTGGAGCTATTGTTTATATCCACAGAAAGTTAGTCATGATTCAGCATACGGTGAAGTCAGATCCCAGCGTCCGCCGTTCTTACAGTACCAGGTTCATCTGCCCCTCACCCATCTGCCGTTTTCCAGCTTTACAAAGTGTTCGACATGGGTTTTCTGAAGCAGAGATATTCTGGAAGTAAATCTGGTGGCAATGGACTCCTCAGAAAATACAATGTACATTTCTATGGATGCTGCAGGTTAATCATACCCTATAAAAACGGGTGCATAAAAAAACAACACGCCTAAAGACCAAGCCCCATGCCAGCATTGTATCAGGTTACATAGGTTTCTTATTAAAAAAAAACGGAATGCAGCTAAACATCACATAGAAGATTTATCATCACTGGTGCAGAACATGTTAACGGTAAGTGGCCGAGCAACATTACATGCACTGGGAGAACGATCTGCTGGGTTTCATTGTCACTAGCTGCCCACATAAGGCCCAGAAGGTATCTCCAGTTGGGAAGCCATTCCATTATAAACATGGGGTGTCCACCTCCATAAAACCTCCCCAGTTCACATTTTCAACAATGTAGGTTTCTTCTTGGAGTAGAACATGCAGGAGGATGCACAGAAATTATAGAAGTCTTTTTGGAGGACAACCACCTGATTGTTGGGAATCAAAGCCTAGGACACCACCAATAATATAAAACTAGTTGCCAGACCTGGAGGAGATGCTTTAAAACAGAAAGGAATAGCACACCCATTACTTGTACACTATCCCCACGCATTATTGATGACCTATCCTTTGGACCGGTCATCAATATCAGATCAGCAGGAGGGGTGGGTCTGACTCCTGGGACCCCTGCTGATCAACTGTGCAAAGAGTCCGCAGCGCTCTGAGCGATTAGGCCTCGTCCTAGACCAGTGGCATCACTGTACATTGGTCACGTGGCCTAGGTGCAGCTCAGTCCCATGCAAGTGAAAGGGGCTGAGCTGCAATACCAAGCACAGCCACTATGCAATGTCTGGCACTGTGCTTGGTAAGCTGAGAAGAGATTGCAGAGCTCCGGCCTCTTCAAATAGCTCACTTTGGGACCCCCACTGATCCCATACTGATGCTAAAGATAGGTCAATTTCAACTTCCTGGATGACCCCTTTCAAGTCTATTTAAAGGGACACTTACCTTTAAATGTTCTGCAAATGCCATTAATATTTAAAAGAAAATATGAAGTATTTGAGGATGTAATTGTAGCTGCTTTTACAGTCCATGGTCCTGTATCAGAATATCCAGGCCTTTATGTAATAGATTGCCATACAATGTCATTACTGATACTCTGGCGCTAACATGGGACCTTTTACACTTCGCCATGAACATAAAAAACATCATTTCAAGAACGACTGGCATGTATCTTTACATATATGTACACCTCAACATACCCTTCATTCAATCCGCCCTTTAAAAACATGGCAAGCTCTACCTCATTACAAGCCGTGAAATAAAACTGGACAGCCGGGGGCCATAGTACAAGTATCTCAAGAACACAGATATCTTTGTACCTACGTCCCACTAAATGCTCAGCACCCCAACACACAAACACAAGAACCTCTGTCTACATAAAAGATCTGCTAAAACTGTGGTCTACTCTGATTGCATTCCTGATAGAGCCCCCATATTGGGGAGCTTGGTCTGACTTCTTCCCCTGCCAGGTCCCTTTCTCCAGGGGAACATGTGTTGTAGGGTTAGAAATTACCGGCTAAGAGACAGGACTGAAAAGGGAAAATTAAATACATGATTGAAGGGTTGTGGGTGAAGCTTCAATAATACTATAGGAAGGCGCTGGGATTTGCTCGAGGATCTTTCTGGTTTCTGTATCGGAATGCAAGCCATACACCAAGAATCTGAAAAACAAATGGAAGAGCAAAGGCAAAGATGGTGAGAACGTAAAACCAATTACTTATATTTATCATGCACAGACCCAATTAGGAAAGCATTGTAGCCCTGCTCCTCTTCTGCAACCTCATCCTCAACACATCACATTTGCTGCGGAATTTAAACATTTTGCAACTGAAATACCAGAACAAAGTTCTGTACAAATGTTAGTGAATGGGCTTTAACAAGCCGTATTCACTTACAGCATTACTAAAAATACAAAAACATTTCTTTCGGCACTGTAGTCTACCTAGGTTAACTGTGAGGGCACGAGGCGGGCATTAGATTGCTGTACAGGGTGTAAGCAGGTGTTATCTTTAAGGTGGTTTTTGTTCTTTGTCTTATTTAGAAAACAATGGGGGGACATGTATTAATAAATGTCACTTTTTGGTGCATTAAAGATTTTTTCACACAGTATTTTTGTGGCAAAATCTGCCACTTTTCCAGAGTGCAGAGAAGCAGGAAGCCCGGCTCAATTATCATTTTGCCACACCCGTTTTTGGTGTGAAAAATGTCTTAACCACTTAACTGTTTTGCCCGAGTCCAGCTCGGGCAATGTGAAAAGTAGGTAACTGGAGGGGAGGTGGGGAAGGGGGACAGCTAAAGTCCAAGCAACAGAGGAGAAATCGCTGTTAGAAATCAAGTCGGGAATAATTGCGAGTGAAACCTGTTTTTACTTTTACTTTCAGCTGCATTCACAGCATCCCGATTTCTATCAGTGATATCTTTTCTCTGTCCTGAACATATTGCTGTCATTTTGGTATTGTCTGAAAGCTTGGAATGTCTGCTTTCAAACAAGATCAGTTGCACGTTTCTAGCTGCTACCATTCAGGAGGTAGCAGAATCTAAAGCAGCCCTCCCCCCTCCAGTTAGCTATTTTTCCCACTGCTGGAGCTCCACTCTGGCAAAACAGTTGCTGGAGGAAGCGCTAAACTTATGTAGGGGTCTGTACCTCTCCATAACTTTGGTGCCTACTCCAGCAGTGCAGAGGCACTTAAAACTGGCGTGAAAAATGTCGGTCTTCATAAATGCAACCCCTTATAATGGATAGTCCATGCGTGTGGCTGTGAGCAGGCACCATAGCGGCTGGGTTTCTGTTGTTTCAAAACAGCAGAGACCCGCAGCGGATGTATGCAGTCAGCCATACAGCTGTTTGCATACATTTAACCCCAGCTGAGAGTTCCCCAGCTGAGATTGGGGAACCTGTTACAGTATAGCAATAGCCCAAATCCTTAAGCAGGCTTCAGTACTAATTTTCCTGTCTAAACAAGAGACACCACAGTGAAAACAGAAGGGACCCTCTAGAAGCCAAGGGGGTCCTTGAGCACCAGATCCAGCAAAGCCCAGATAGAAAGTATATTAGGAAGTAGTTCTCTACGAAAAACACAAAAAATAACCCCCCCCTCCCAAAAAAAAAAAAAAAAGACACTTAACAGTTCGCAGTTCCAGTGTGCCTGCCTTCATTGCTACTTTGGGCCGAGTCCCTACAGGACCAGCAAGACCCCATGACTGCTGCAGCCGATCACAGGCCTCATCGGTGACATTTGCATAGACTATATGTCACAGCAGTGATGTACTATTCAAGCAAATGTGAATGCTGAGGCCTGTGATTGGCTGCAGTGTTCATGGAACCAAGCCACTTGCTGGTCCTGTAGGGACTGGAAGCCTCAGGGAACAGGGCAATGTTGCAGACCGGTAGATTTTTTTTTTTTTTTTATGGGTCACTTGTTAGGACCATTAATGTACAAAGAACTTTCTGGTTTGGTGAAAACTCACTTGAACAATATAACTACAAGCTTTTACTGTCCTTGAAAGGGGCTGCTATTTACAATACTGGACCACTTAGAAAACCATGTTACCTCGGTAAAGCTGAAGAAGAGTCCAACACCACCAAGGATTTTGAGGGCTTCACCAGCATGGGTCAACATTTTGTTCCCGCACGTCTCACATGTGGTTTTTATACACTCCTGAAAGTTAAAAAAAAAAAATTATATATATATATATATATATACAAATAAATGAGCGCAGAAGTGTCTGGCTGTGCCATAGCAAGAATCAATCATTAAAGTCCATGCTTAATGGCATTATCAAAAACTGGTTACAAGGCCTTGTAGAATCATTAACCCCAAACTGCCAAAAATATATGGGTAACATCGAACTTTTACACATGCTGAGAATAGAACATAGGCATTAGAGGTTAGATCTTATCATTAAAGGGGTTATTCAATATCAAACAACCCCCCCATAGGGAATATACTTACCCCATTCCCTGCACCGCTCCTGGTCCCCGCACTGCCCCCGCTGCTTCTCCCTGCACACGGATGAAAACATCTGGTGTCGGGGGGAGCAGCCAATGATAGGCGGGGACAAGCCTCCCTAGTGTCACCCGTGGCGCAGGGAGCTGGGCAAGTATATTTCCCGTGAGGGTCCTGGCACATGGAGGGGCCGTTTGATATTGAATAACCCCTTTAAGTGTCACAAACTCTGCATATAATTTAATTTTAGGTGCTGCTGTAGGTCTGAAGGTTACACTATGAGTCTATGATGCAAAATGGGCTGAGCAAATACAAATCTGCTATACTGCACTTTACTAAAATGTGGTCAATGATTCCTATTCAGATTGGTCCTGGGTTATAAGTGGTGACCCCAAGGTCCTCTATGATTTAATTTATTAATGATATTGAGGACGGGATTAATAGCACCATTTCTATTTTTCCAGATGACACTAAGCTATGTAGTACTGTACTGTCTATGGAAGATGTCCATAAACTAAACTTGAACACTCTGAGTGATTGGGCATCAACTTGGCAAATGAGGTTCAAACTGGATAAATGTAAAGTTCTGCATCTTGGTAGTAATAACCTCTGTGCATCATATGTCCTAGGGGAGGTAACACTGGGGTGTCTCTTATAGAGAAGGATTTGGGTGCCCTTGTAGATGGTAGATTAAATAACAGCATACAATGTGAATCAGCTGCTTCCAAAAGGGTTTTTTACATGGCCCAAATATCAGACCGATTATGGAGAACGAACGTTGGTCCCCGATAATCTGCCAGTCTCACCCGAGCAAAACACTTGCTTATCGGGTGAAACTATTGGAAGTGCAGGCATCTCAATCACCATTCCTGGGCAGCAGATTGTGCTGTCCAAACAGCAACAAGTGGTCTATCTCAGGATGTGTTAACAGCAGGAGCAGTGGACAAATTAATAATAAAAAAAAAAAAAAAAAAAGGTGTTGAATTCTTAGAACTAAATGACATTAATAATTCTGTACATGGGTAGAATTCTTGCCCCTCTCCCCTTCATTCACATCCCTATTCGTCCCTTGATTGGAACCATGATATAAAAACTGTAACTTTTGATCTGATACCAGAACTGACCACACCTGAGTGGATTACCTAATCTGCATAAAGGATCACTCTCGGTAAGACAGACAAACCTTTCAGCTGCGGTTACATGCCAACTTTGCCTTCGACAAATGTCATGTGACCAAAGACTGCTATGCAGCAGTGCAGCTGTGAAGCGTACCTGAGTTTTGAAAAAAGTTTGCATAATGGCTGTGCTTCTTTGTGCAATCATAACTGAAGGAACATTTATGTTTGAGCTTCCCTAATGTTTTCCCAGTGATATTATCCCTGTTTCAGCAGCACAGCTAGATGCATTTCACTCAGAAGCAGGGAGTGTCTGCATTCTGCCAGAACTGTCCTGCGGTGACATCTTTTCACTGACTTCCTACTATGTTTGTTTTTAGCTCCGGAGCTAAAAGAACAGATAAGGAGGGATAACTCACACTTACAGACACACAGGAGGCTCCTATGATGTTCAGAAGGAGTGCAGAAGCAGTTCTTTTACCAGGCTCTCAGCTAGCTCTGACACACCCCCACTTCTTCTCAGCCACCTTCTGAGTTTCTGTTACCAGGAATGGATCTTGCCTGACAACAGGCAGTGGACTGCAACTTAGGTGGAAGTGAGACCCCTAGTGGCCATGACTTTACAGCTTTTTTCAGGTGAATGCAGGCAGATTTTTGAAATGACGAGATTTAGAAATTTCCTAGTTACACCATTCCCTACTAAATGAAGTGAAATTGTGTGAAAGTACTGTGACTCTTTAAACCATAATGGGGGTCGGAGTGCAATTTGCAATGCATAAAGGCAATACACAGCAGATTCTCCATATAGTAATCGTCTGAGCTGAATCTTAAATGCTATCAATTTTAAAGGGGTTATCCAGTAATATATAATGATGTCCAATCCTCAGGATAGGACATCATCATGAGATTGGTGGGGGTCCGAGTCCCACAACCCCCGCCATGCTCACCACAGCTCTGGTGAGTGCAGCCGGCTCTCACAACGTGTATAGTGGCTGTGCTCGCTTTTGCAGCCCAGCCCCATTGACATGAATGGGGCTGATCTGCAACTAGGCCATGTGGCTGATGTACGGTGACGTCAAATGGCCTAGGAAGAGGCCGCAGCACTCATGCCGACAGCTGATCGGCAGGGGTCCCAGGTGTCGGACGCCCACCAATCTGATATTGATGACCTATTCTGAGGAAAGTTCTTCAATTTATTACCAGATAACCCCTTTAAGGTAGAATATCTGTAAGCCCTACAAAAAGGTAAGCTTCCTTCTTTCACTAACAGAAGGCAAACTTGGCCCCATAAAAAGCAACCGAAACAACCTAATTTTCTTAAAGAGTTTGCCTGCCATGGCATTAGTCATTAAATATTTCTAAAGCAGCTCAAGTGAGACAGCTGATGGCTGAACACTCATTCTTTCCAACACCCCCATACACATGTACGTTCAGCTTGGCCGAGTAGGCATGTGTTCAGAACATGGAGAGAGGAGTAAGATGCAACCAGACACTTCTCATGGTGGCTTATCTCCATTTGAGATTGGATTTGAACGTTCCCGATCCGTACAATGTGTCGTCTGGGACACTATTCCTAGCTATTGGGGGAGTTGGGATACGCCCATATACATTAGGCCTCTTTCACACATACAGTGCCTTGCGAAAGTATTCAGCCCCCTGGAACTTTTCAACCTTTTGCCACATTTCAGGCTTCAAACAAAAAGATATAACATTTTAAATTTTTGGTGAAGAATCAACAAGTGGGTCACAATTGTGAAGTGGAACGAAATTTATTGGATCATTTAAACTTTTTGTAATAATAAAACTGAAAAGTTGGACATGCAAAATTATTCGGCCCATTTACTTTCAGTTCAGAAAACTCACTCCTGAAGTTCATTGAGGATCTCTGAATGATCCAATGTTGTCCTAAATGACTGATGAAGATAAATAGAATCCACCTGTGTGTAATCAAGTCTCCGTATAAATGCACCTGCTCTGTGATAGTCTCAGGGTTCTGCATCATGAAGACCAAGGAACACACCAGGCAGGTCCGTGATACTGTTGTGGAGAAGTTTAAAGCCGGATTTGGATACCAAAAGATTTCCCAAGCTTTAACATCCCAAGGAGCACTGTGCAAGCGATCATATTGAAATGGAAGGAGTATCAGACCACTGCAAATCTACCAAGACCCGGCCGTCCCTCTAAACTTTCATCTCAAACAAGGAGAAGACTGATCAGAGATGCAGCCAATAGGCCCATGATCACTCTGGATGAACTGCAGAGATCTACAGCTGAGGTGGGAGAGTCTGTCCATAGGACAACAATCAGTTGATCACTTCACAAATCTGGCCTTTATGGAAGAGTGGAAGAAGAAAGCCATTTCTCAAAGATATCCATAAAAAGTCTCGTTTACAGTTTGCCACAAGCCACCTGGGAGACACCAAACATGTGGAAGAAGGTGCTCTGGTCAGATGAAACCAAAATCCAACTTTTTGGAAACAATGAAAAACTATATGTTTGGCGTAAAAGCAACACAGCTCATCACCCTGAACACACCATCCCCACTGTCAGACATGGTGGTGGCAGCATCATGGTTTGGACCTGCTTTTCATCAGCAGGACAGGGAAGATGGTTAAAATTGATGGGAAGATGGATGGAGCTAAATACAGGACCATTCTGGATGAAAACCTGTTGGAGTATGCAAAAGACCTGAGACTAGGACGGAGATTTATCATCAACAAGACAATGATCCCAAACATAAAGCAAAATCTACAATGGAATGGTTCAAAAATAAACGTATCCAGGTCTTAGAATGGCCAAGTCAAAGTCCAGACCTGAATCCAATTGAGAATATGTGGAAAGAGCTGAAAACTGCTGTTCACAAACGCTCTCCATCCAACCTCAAAGAGCTCAAGCTGTTTTGCAATGAAGAATGGGCAAGAATTTCAGTCTCTAGATGTGCAAAACTGATAGAGACATACCCCAAGAGACCGCAGCTGTAATCGCAGCAAAAGGTGGCGCAACAAAGTATTAATGCAAGGGGGACGAATAATTTTGCACGCCTCAGTTTTCAGTTTTATGATTACAAAAAAAGTTTAAATGATCCAATAAATTTCGTTCCACTTCACAATTGTGACCCACTCGTTGTTGATTCTTCACCAAAAATTTAAAATGTTATATCTTTTTGTTTGAAGCCTGAAATGTGGCAAAAGGTTGAAAAGTTCCAGGGGGCCGAATACTTTCGCAAGGCACTGTATGTGGACTTCACTGTAAAATGTCTGTTAGATTTCTGTTGATTAGTATTAATTTAACAGTGAAACAAAATGTAAAAATTTTAAGCTTGTCTCCAGTAGATATGAGCGAACTTCTGTTTTCAAGTTTGGGGTACAAGGTTTAGGTTATCTAAGAATTCTGTTATGGATTCCGCTACCTCGGACCATAAGTTATAGTGGAATCCATTACTGAATTCTTAGATATACCGAACCTTGTAGGCCAACCTTGAAAACAGAAGTTCACTCAACACTAGTCCACAGGTAATAACCCAGCTCTGGTAATAAGAATGACAACCATTATTGACGTTGCCTACAAGAGAAGGGAGTGCTCACCGCGGTGCAGACTGAAAACTCTTCTTTAAACTGTGCATATTTGCCTGTGGTGTTCAACCATCCACAACAGTTCACATTCTTCTCCATCTCTCTCCTGGTCACATTGCCCATACTGGTCCATGCTTCGTTCAGAAACCGCTCCTGCAGAAAGCAAAGTGGTGATGGTCACAGATGAGGTGGGGGAGCTGAGGGGACCCAAAATGCACGGTAACAGGTGTACTGCACATTGTTATACTGCAGCTTTACAATATGCGAGGGATGAAAGCTTCTAATTTACAATGTGGCTATGAAACCCATCTCAACTTACAGAGCAGCTTCAGCATACCTGGAAAGGACGTCTAAAAAGATGTCTGCACGTATGATCACCATCTGCAGACCCACTTATGCTGCATCTGCCAGTAACTTAATGAGGATCCATTACATGTATAAGCTTTTAAAAGGGTTCTTTGGGCATTTCATCTAATCAGTAGGTATCAACCAGTGAAAGGAAGATCTTTTGGATAGTACCCCACCCGTTTGTCCCTCCACCGATGCTTCCACTGAACTTGCACGGCCTGGTCCTGACCGGATGTATCTGCTTCTTATCTTGTTCAGCTGTAATTGCAGCCGGAAAAGAAGTGAGTACATCCAGTTGGGACCCAGGCACAGTGAAGGCATCATTGGAAGGTCGGACTGGTAAGTACCATCTAAAAGATCTTCCTTCCACTGGTTACTACCAACTACTGATTAGATAAAATTCCTGAAGAACACCCTTGAATCTAGATACCTCCATCAACTGGAAACTCTCCATTGTTCTTTATAGCTTTATTTTCTCGGCAGTAACATCCCTCCGCTTCTGAGCCATAGGGCCTGTTAGCTTGATAGCCTCATAAGCCAACATGGCAGTGGTTAGCCAAGGAGGTGTCACCAGCACTCATTTCTCAAGTATAGACAAAGCAGTGAAGTTCACCTCTCCTTGGGAAAAGACCACTGGTTGGCATATTGGGCATCCAAATAATTACTGGGTGCCCAAATAAATTAATTACTTGGACCTGATACCTTGGAGACTGGGGAGGGGGGGGATAAAAGCCATGGAGGTCTCAAGGATTTCCAAAGTTTACATAGGTGACCGGTCTCCTTTAAGAAAAGGTGTCCATATTTACAGCTGTCTCTTACCTGTAGAGAGCTATTCAAAGCCAAGCAGGAGCACGAGACCACCAGTTGGAAAATGAAGATGAGAATTAACACCACCATGTACTGGTACATGTTAGTCAAGGACACTGGAAGACGGGTATTGATTAACTAAGAACATTTTCTAAAAAAGCAAACATTACATTTACTTTGGGAATAATCACAAATAGTAATAAAATAGGAAATTACAATGGTTTTCGTCTGGCTTTAGCTCACAATACTGCATGTGTGACTCCAGCCTACAAGTGGTTCCCATTCTTGTGGACTTGAGCACCCATGTATTACGTAGCCAGGCACTCAACTGAACTGCTGGCAGCAGCTTTCCTTGGCAAAATCAGCTATTTGCCAGCTATGCAGGACCTGTGGAGATCAGCTACTGGGACAGATCTAACCTCTGATCAGACAATCCCTTTAATAACATATATCAATGGTCATTTTTAAATGTTTAGACCAATATATAAAGTTGTATTTCAGTAGAACGTTGATTGTAGTAATTAGCGGTAAGCGCCGTGGACATTATATTGTCTCCAGGTTACGAACAAGTCAGTACTCATTAAAGGGGTTGTCTGCGAGTTTAAGAAACCACAGTATTTTTCGTTCTATAATACGCACTTTTTAGCAGGAAAACAAATCTTGCTTAAAAGTGTTATCAGTGTGCTCCAGCAGGGCCTGACCTCTCTGACCGCTTCCTTAAAGGGGTTCTCTGGGAATTAAAGGGTTTCTGTCACCAGAAATGACCCTATTAAACCAAGTGTCATTTGCAATGAGCAAATGACACTTGATGCCAGTAATGTTACTATTATAGTCCTCAGTAACGCCGTTTTGCTAAAAATTACGATTTTATAATATGCTAATGACCTCCCCTAGGTGCAGTAGGCGTGAACCTGCACCTAGGAGAGGCCGTAATTATGCCTCTTACCACGCCCCCGGTCGCGCTGATTGACAGGGCCGGGCAGCCAGCTCTTTCGGCTCCCGGCCCTGTACGATCCGAAATCCCGCGCCTGCGCAGTAATGAAGCCGGGACCCGGGCGGGCGCCGGCTCTCAACGCGCGCTGATCGCAATGCGCAGGCGCGGGATCAGCGTGCGTTGAGAGCCGGCGCCCGCCCGGGTCCCGGCTTCATTACTGCGCAGGCGCGGGATTTCGGATCGTACAGGGCCGGGAGCCGAAAGAGCTGGCTGCCTGGCCCTGTCAATCAGCGCGACCGGGGGCGTGGTAAGAGGCATAATTACGGCCTCTCCTAGGTGCAGGTTCACGCCTACTGCACCTAGGGGAGGTCATTAGCATATTATAAAATCGTAATTTTTAGCAAAACGGCGTTACTGAGGACTATAATAGTAACATTACTGGCATCAAGTGTCATTTGCTCATTGCAAATGACACTTGGTTTAATAGGGTCATTTCTGGTGACAGAAACCCTTTAAGGAAATGAAAATACTTAAATATTACTTCATTATAAATATATTCCCAAGAACCTTTCATTAGTTATAATGGCTCATTTTCTCTAGGGAGCAATCATTAGGAGAAATAAAATGGCAGCCATCCTATTAGTCCACACAGAACCTGTCCTGATCACACAGGAGGACAAGTTACTTCACAACACTAAGGTAAGGGCTGCCTCATCCGCCCCTCTGCTCTGTTTATCAGGGATTATGATCCTGAATACACTTTAATATGATCTTCAGCTGAATCTCTGTGGGAATGGAGTTCATGAGCAGATGTGGCTAATGAGCAGCAGCTCTTGTATGCAGTCTTCATTACCACAGTCTGTCCTGTCCGTCCTTTCTGTACTTCATGTCTCCTTATGAACTCCATTCACACAAACTAAACACTAAATATCATATTAAACTGTATTCAGAACCATAATCTCTGACCTGTAGAGCAGAGGGGAGATTACCACAGTTTTGTGAAGTAACAGTCCTGCGGTGTGATTAGGACAGGTTCTGTGTGCACTAATAGGACGGCGGCCATTTTGTTTCCCCTGATGATTGCTCCCTAGACAAATCGAGCCATTATACCTAATGAAAGGTATTTGGGAATATATTCATAATAAAGTAATATTTACGTATTTTCATTTTCTTAATTGCCAGAGAACCCCTTTAACCCTTACAGTCCCAGCGCCGTACATGTACATGCAAGTGCGGCGGGCGTCATGACCGGCAAGTCTCTGCTGTTTCTAACAGCAGAGACTTGCCGCTACTTACCCGATCGCCGGCGTCTCGCTGGGCCTTTAGATGCCGTGATCACGGCATCTAGTTGCGTCTTTACCCGGAAGCGTACGCTTCCGGGTGGTGTACAGACACCCCGTGTGGCCAATCGGGGTGTCTGTACACAATCTGAAAGCTGTAAACCTCGCTGATGAGGTTTACAGCTTTCAAAGTGGAATTCTTATTCTGGCCACTAGATGGCAGGCCAGGATAAGAAATGACCAATTCTTGGATTTATCTCAAGCTAGTAAATCCCTGATTGCTCATAAAGAAAAGAAAAAAAAAACACTATATATCAGCTCATATTGAGCTTTAAAATAAGCACAAAAAAATTAAAAAAAAAAGTTAAAAAATTATATAAAAAAAAAATATATAAAAGTTCAAATCACCCCTTTCCGTATAAGTAAAAAATAAATACATAAATAACAATAAATATAGGTATACCGTGACCGAAAACGCCCGTACTTTTAAAATATAAAAAAAAAATTCCAATACGGCGAATTGTGTGGCGGAAAAAAGCGTCCAAATGGCGATTCACCATTTTTTGTCGCTTTTTTTTTCTAAAAAAAAAATTAAATAAAAATTGATCACAAAGTCATACACACCTCAGAATGGTATCAATAAAAACTTCAGATCGCCCCGCAAAAAATGAGCCCCCATACAGCTCCGTACACATAAATACAAAAAGTTATAGGGGTCAAGATATGACAAGGAAAAAAGGGCAACTTTCTAATTATTTTATCACTATCAAAACGCAGGAAAAACTATACATATTAGGTATTGCCGGATTCGTACTGACCAGTAGAATGAAAGTAACTGGTCAGTTTTAATGCACATCGAACGCTGTAAATAAGAAACCCGTAGAACTGTAGCGGAATAGCGTTTTATTTGCAATTTCACCCGATTTGGAATTTTTTTCCCGCTTCCCACCACACCATATGCAATATTAAATGGTGGCGTTGGAAAGTACAACTTGTCCCGCAAAAAACAAGCCCTCATACAGCTATGTGAACAGAAAAATAAAAACAGTTATGGCTGTTTGAAGCCAGGGAGCGCAAAACGAAAATGCATAACCGAAAAAACCCCCGGTACTGAAAGGGTTAATGATCCAGCAGAACGCTCATACAGCACGCAGAGAGGTGTGCATCTGCACAATTCTCTCTCTCCCTGCCCCACACCCATCTGTGTGATTAGTGCAGGCAGGACTGCCTTTGATGACATCACCGGTGGGAGTGGCCAGCAGAGTATACTTGCACACATTTCATGAGGTCATCACATGTGCCATTGCTGTTTGTTAGGCTTCTTTCAGACGAGTGCGTCCAATGCAGAAAACGTGCTCCGCGTGGGAGCGTGATTTCCCATTAAGGACACTGCTCATAGCACAGGAATGCACGTCATTATAATGATTTATAATGCTGGGCGTCTCTGCATGACCTGTGCCAAGACATACGTCAGTATAATTCTGTAGAAGTATGGTCGGGCAGAGACACACAGCATTATAAATCATAATAATGCCATGTGATCCATAATGGGAAATCATACTCCCACATGAAGCGTGATTATCACACAGGACATGCTCACCTGAAAGAGGCCTAACAATGGTCAGATGACACAATATGCTATTAAGCAATTAATAAGCTATTAACCGCAAGATAATGACCACAACCCTTAAAACTTCCAGGGAAGATTTATTAAAGGGGTTCTCCAGGCAAACCTTGTTATTTGTCCTTTTAAACTAACCCGTGGAAAGAAGCACTTCAGGCACATACTCACCCTCCTCCACCCAGCTGCTTTCTGGCTCCAGGGTCTGGTCACGTGACTCCACTTCACCAGTTTTCTCTTCTTCCGGCAGTTCCCATCTTCTTCTCTTCCTGCTGCTGCTGCTACTGCAGCAGTAGACGGAACGTCATCCCCTGGGGGCGGGGAGGCTTGTACTCCTGACACATGCTTAGTGCTATCATAGCACTGAGCCAGTGTCAGGGCCTCTGCAGTGATTGGCTAATTCTTTGTCTAAAAGCCTTTGATGGTGTCCATATCAGTTTATATATTGCAGGTGTGTGTGTGTATGTGTGTGCATGTGTAAAATATATAACAAGTGGCAGACTATATAGCACAGTGGTTAGAGTAATGGTTTATCACATAGCTGTTTGTGGGTTCAAGTCACCGTCAAGATTTTTTTTTTTTAAATTATAATATATTAAAAAAGACAATGTGACACAAAATAGTCCCTATTGATGTCACCTCTATGGGGGCGCTGTGGATCTCACTGTTAGGCTTCATTCACACAACCGTACTTTGTTTCCGTGTCCGTTCCGTTTTTTTTGCGGACCGTATGCGGAACCATTCATTTCAATGGGTCCGCAAAAAAAAACGGAAGGTACTCCGTATGCATTCAGTTTCCGTATGTCCGTATTTCCGTTCCGCAAAAAAGATAGAACATGTCCTATTCTTGTCCGTTTTGCTGACAAGGATAGGCATTGTTACAATGGATCCGCAAAAAAAACGGAAACACGGATGCCATACGGAACGTCATCCGTTTTTTTTGCGGATCCGCAATTTGCAGACCGCAAAACACATACGGTCGTGTGAATGAAGCCTTAGGCTTCATTCACACGACCGTATTTTGTTTCCGTGTCCGTTCCGTTTTTTGGCGGACCGTATACGGAACCATTCATTTCAATGGGTCCGCAAAAAAAACGGAAGGTCTTCCGTGTGCATTCCGTTTCCGTACGTCCGTATTTCCGTTCCGCAAGATTATGAGTCTTGTCCTATTATTGTCCATCACGGACAAGGATAGGACTGTTCTATTAGGGGCCAGCTGTTCCGTTCCACAAAATACGGAATGCACACAGATGTCATCCGTATTTTTTGCGGATCCGTTTTTTTCATACGGTCGTGTGAACAAGCCCTTAGGGTGCATTCACACGTACATAAGTGTTTTGCGGTCCACAAATTGCGGATCCGCAAAACACGGATACCGGCCATGTGCGTTCCGCAATTTGCCAGCCTATATAGAATGCCTATCCTTGTCCGTGCTTGCGGACAAGGATAAGACATGCTCTATGTTTTTTGTCGGAGCCGCGGAACGGAACAACGGATGTGGACAGCACAAGGTGTGCTGTCCGCATCTTTTGCGGCCCCATTGAAATGAATAGGTCCGCACCCATTCCGCAAAATTGCAGAACGGATGCGGACCCAAAACTAAGGTCGTGTGAATGTACCCTTATGTGAGATCTGTGGATATAACTGTTATGGGGGCACTGTGAATGTCACATTTATGGGGTTGCTGTGGATGACACTGTTATGGAGGATCTGTGGATGCCACTGTTCTGGGGCATCTGTGGATGCCACTGTTCTGGGGCATCTGTGGATGCCACTGTTCTGGGGCATCTGTGGATGCCACTGTTCTGGGGCATCTGTGGATGCCACTGTTCTGGGAGCACTGTGGATGCCACTGTTATGGGGGCGCTGTGAATGTCACATTTATGGGGGCGCTGTGGATGACACTGTTCTGGGGGCGCTGTGGATGACACTGTTCTGGGGGCGCTGTGGATGACACTGTTCTGGGGGTGCTGTGGATGACACTGTTCTGGGGGTGCTGTGGATGACACTGTTCTGGGGGTGCTGTGGATGACACTGTTCTGGGGGTGCTGTGGATGACACTGTTCTGGGGGTGCTGTGGATGACACTGTTCTGGGGGTGCTGTGGATGACACTGTTCTGGGGTGCTGTGGATGACACTGTTCTGGGGGTGCTGTGGATGACACTGTTCTGGGGGTGCTGTGGATGACACTGTTCTGGGGGTGCTGTGGATGACACTGTTCTGGGGGTGCTGTGGATGACACTGTTCTGGGGGTGCTGTGGATGACACTGTTCTGGGGGTGCTGTGGATGACACTGTTCTGGGGGTGCTGTGGATGACACTGTTCTGGGGGTGCTGTGGATGACACTGCTGGGTGCTGGATGACTGTTGGGTGCTGTGGATGACACTGTTCTGGGGGTGCTGTGGATGACACTATTAGGCCTGTAGACGGTCAGTGATGGGATTTAGACACTGAAGTAGACTCATGTTTGTGTGTATTGCAGGGATCAGAAACCTCCAGCACTCCAGCCTTTGTGAAACTACAACTCCCAGCATGCATACCTATTCTGCCATTCTCTGAACTCCCATAGAAATGAATAGAGCATGCTGGGAATTGTAGTTTCACAGCAGCTGGAGTGCCAAGGGTTGCTGATCCCTGGAGTAGTGACCTGGACACAGGAGTTATAGTGGGTGTAGCTGCTGCACACAGAGCAGTGTGGGGGGCGTGTCCAGCCTGTGACTCATCTCTGTGCAGTGCAGCCAGCCTTGTGTATCAATAAAGTTATGTATTCAACAAAACAGGAAGGGGAGAAAGTAAACAGATCTGCCAGGATAATGATGTCTTCCAGGGGAGAAGGAAAGCTCAGATATGAAAAACAGGTATTGGGGGCATATGTATGGATGGTGAGGGGTGTTAGGAGCACAGAAAAAGAATTTTGATTTTGGGACCGGACAACCTCTAAGTCGAAACTTTTTTTTTGTTAATTTTCTGTTGTCTAATATGGCAGCGTTCTACTAATAGTTTACCTTTTTTTTATTTATTTTTTTATTTTTTATAAAATTTCCTGCCGTTAGCTTAATTTCTTAAATTCCTCGACAACCCCTTTAAGAGGATCCTTTATCAGTAGAACATTTTGCATAGTTTAGGTGCCATTTCACCATTTTTATTTGCCCAGCAGTAAAGACTTTCAGTTGCGGGCTCACACAAGGACTAGTCTCCCTGGTCACACTCCTCTGCTGTAAGGTATTGTGACTGGGCTTATGGTACACAACTGGAAATGAAGATGGCTGAAAGGATACAATGAACAGCATCACTTGATGATGACTGACTGCTCCGATCAGTCCGATGATGGCAATTAATAGAAGAAAAACACCGATTGCTATGACGCCGCCGATGATGTGGATGCTGGACACTATCCCGAAGCCTTTGCCCCATGCTGCCACGCCAATTAACAAGAGGCCCACCAGCTGAAAGAAAGCAAGAAGGGTTAACACCGATGTACAGTCAGGCCTCCTTCACTCATATAGTCATGTTTTTTTTTCTTGCCCAATCTGCGTTATTTGTGGAATTTTTCCACATATGGTGGAGATTTATCAAAACTGATGTTGCCCATAGCAACCAGATTCAACTTTTCATTTTTCACGGCTCCTTTGGGAAATGAAAAAGTGGAATCTGATCGGTTGCTATGGGCAACGAAGCCAGTTTTCCATTAATATGATTTGTATAGGGCCACCATATTCTACAGCGCTTTACAATTCACAGGGTTCATGTACAAAACAAAAGACATCACAATGTACCTGGCTAATATACAACTGAAACACTAGGAGTGAGGGCCCTGCTCACAAGAGCTTACAATCTATGAATTACACCATCTTTGATAAATCTCCCCAAATTTAGCATCAGTTTTGTTTTTTTTTGTTTTTTTTTTAAATAGGCAAGTACGTGTCCCCTGTTAGGTAATTTACTGCTGCAAAAAATGCTACCAATGCACACAATCACTGCACATGCAACAAAATAAGTTACAAAAATGCTACCCCCCAAAAAAAAAAAAAAAAAAAAAAAAAAAAAAGCGTCCTTTTCAATATTTTCCCTAAACTCTTCTCAACTGGCTTTTTCTTTGCCAAAAACTGCAGCAAAAAATGTGAAACCCCTCAAAAACATCCGTTTTGCACAGAACTTAAGGCTATATACACCTTTGGGTTTTTGTTTTTTTGTTTTTTTTAACGATTGCATTTTACTCATTTAGGACTAAAAATCCTTTTTTTTTTTAAATCATTTTATTAAATATATTGAGCCATTCTATCACAAAGTGTTAACTGTTTTTTTTTAGCTGTGTGCACCCTACTTTCACTTTGTGCCGGTCATCTAATAACCCTTATCTCTAAATTACTAAGAGGTCATAAATAGAGTTGAGCGAACGTGCTCGTAACGAGCACTGTACTGCTCGGATCCCCTGCGCTTGAATGGCCGCAGCCATCCGGATCCGTCCTCCTCACCCGACTGCAAGTCAGTGGGGACGGATCTGGATGCCTGCGGCCATTCAAGCGCAGGGGATCCGAGCAGTACAGTGCTCGTTACGAGCACGTTCGCTCAACTCTAGTCATAAACACTTATTAAAGGCACATTCTTATCAGTAAAATAAGGATTCAGCTTTGACGAGAGTTTATAAGGTCTTAGAGCAGAGATAAGAAGCCATCAGCTCCTTTCCTGCTAGTGGAGCATCTCAGCTCTGTGCAGGGAAAAGGGCTCCATATTTTTTATAAAGACTAATTGAAAAAAATTTCTCATAATGAATACAATGCATCAATAAAAAATTGCCCCCAAAGGTGCACTTACCCGAGCCTGGTAATCTAAGTGCAGAGGGCGCTGCAGCTGCAGAGAAAGCAGTGCCAAACGCACATGTAACAGGTCAGTCAGTTTTATAGGGACAAATCTGCTGACAGATGTCCTTTAATATACATTCAGCTGACATCAAACATTAGTGACTGAAATGTCAATATGGAGGCTCTGATCATTTGGAATCCATTGCAATTGAAAACATTATCCTGACCGATGTATATTTGTCTTAACTGTTTTGAGACCTTCTGTCTGATGAAATGAGCAAAGAAACTGGTGTGGAAATGTTAGTGGAAGGCTTTGTCCATGCTATCTGATAGACTGGACAAAGAAGACGACATGTGTACAAGACATTATCCCACTTATCTGATGACCTCTAAATGAACAAGGACTTGCTTGGAAATATGTGTACAAGAGAGTTTGCATTGTCTGCATAGTTTGTCTTGGGATTATGATTTATTGCAGATCTGGAAATCTGCGGCTCCAAGGTCCGAAACAATAACAGAGAATATACACAGTGGCCATTATGGATTGCATAAGCTGTCTACACTCCATTAAGGGTGTGAAGCTCTTTGGTTAAGGGCTCATTCATACGACTGCGCCATGTTTTGCAGTCCCTAAATTGTGGATCCACAAAAAAAGGATGCAGTCCGTGTGCGTTCTGAAATTTGCGGAATGGAACAGGCGGCTCATTATAGAAATGCCTATTGCGGACAAGAATAGGACTTGCTCAATTATTTTTTATTTTTTTTGCCCATGGAACGGAGCAACAGATGCAGACAGCACACGGGGTACTGTCCACATATTTTGCAGCCCCATTGAAATGAATGGGTGTGTAATGGATGCGGACTCATTCATACGGTCATCTGAATGAGCCCTAAAACAGTATAAAATCTGGACCTATTCAGTTAAAAAGTCGCCGTTGACCTACGGAGATGTCTAGCATAGGAAAATTGTTGTTCCCAATCGAGTCTGACTACTTTAGCTGAAAGGGGCTCCCCAGCTGATGTCGCTGTCAGATGATGCTAATATTGGTGATGTCAGGACCTTCATTCTGGATGTAATTATGTGTTGTCTTATGTCTAACCCTTATTGATTGTAGGTTTTCTATTCTGTGCATTTACCTACATACATACATTTGACTGATAATCCCTATTCCTTTAATAAATTTACTTATACATTTTAAAGTGGTGTGTTCAGTGTCAGAACCTGAAAGAGTGTATTCGTTAGGCCTCAGACTCAGCAGGAGCACAGTCCGGGTTTTCATGGACCGTGCTCCATGGATGTCTGCATGAGGCCTTACACAATGACAATCTGGCATCTAGAGAAAACTGACTGAATATGCTTAAAGTGTAATGCCTGCTACAAGATGCTTGGCACTGCCACCGGAGACGCGTAGGTAACCAGAGGACGCTGGAAGCTTCTCTTCCTATAATAACATACTACATTAATCAATGGTAATTATGTTTTCAGACTGAGATGACTCCAGATACCAAGATTTTTTTTACCTATATCATCAACAACTTTGGCCAGGGAATTTCCATTCAATTTGATGTTACAGGCTAAGTACACCTTTGGGGGGGAAAAAAACTTTTCATGATTGCTTTTTAGTCATTTTGGGTTCAAAATAATTTTTTTTTTCAATTCAATTTCAAATTAAAAATATTAAGCTGTTTTATCAAAAGGGTTAACTGTTTTTCTAACTGTGTGACTGGTACTTTCACTGTGTGCCATCATCTAATAACCCTTATCTCTAAATTACTGAGAGGTCATAAATAGTGATGAGCGAGCATGCTTGGCCGAGAATGCCAGCGCTCGGGTCCACTTGGTGTTCGGCCGAACACAGAGTGTACTCGAGCGCCATGCTCGAGTCCCCTCCCTGCACCAAGACGGATCAGTCATGGGGATGGATCCGTTTGGTGTAACATAGAGATGAGCGAACGTGCTCGTAACGAGCACTGTAGCGCTCGGCTCCCCTGCGCTCGCATGGGCGCAGGCATCCGGACGCAGGGGAGCCGAGCGCTACAGTCCATTGACTTTCAATGGAGTTCATGACGGATCCGTCACCTTACCTTTCCCAGCAGCTCCCTCCAGCAGGTGGCGCTGTGGTGAAACTTACCAGTGTGTGCGCAGTCTTCCTGCTGGGGTCGGGAGCTGCTGGGAAAGTTAAGTTTAACCCCCCTCAGTGTCTGTGTCATGCTTTTTTTTTTCCTGGGGGGACCTGTGTAAACCAGACGCCCTCCCCTCTTCCGAGCGGGGGGGGGGTGATTGGTTTAGTCCCATTGACTTTAATTATGCTCGGGTGCTCGGCCTAGCATCCGAGCACCTGGGTGCTCGATCATCACTAGTCAAACACTTATTTAAGCCACATTCTTATCAGTAAGATAAGGATTCAGCTTTAATGAGTGTTTATAATGTAGAAAAGCAGAGATAAGGAGTCTGTCAGCCTTCTTTCTGACGAAAAAGAGAAAATCCAAAGGCTGCTAGTAAGAGCATCTCAGCTATATACAGAAAAAGGGCTCCATATTTTTCATAAAGATCAATTGAAAAAATTATTTAACTCATAATGCGTACAAAGCAATAATTAAAAAAAACAAAAATGCGCCCAAAAGGTGTACATAGCCTTTAAGAACCGGTTTGATTTTTCTAGCCCCTGAATTACTGAAAGGGCTAGAACAGAAAAAAAAATCTGCATGGTCTCCATGTGCTACCTTGGTTTTATTGTATGTTTTCGCACCCCAAACATATCAACTAGCTGAGTGCATGCAGTTACTGTTAATGCTGGCACATCCACTGCATGACTGTAGTCAATGTCGGATCTCTGTAGCGCCGACGCAGAACTGCTCATCTACTCCTCTTTTCATATGGACAAATCTGGGGCCAATCCTATTCCTATGGGTATAGCTAGCTTTGTCCAGAACAGACCCATGGGAAACTTTGTTGTAAAGTACTGTGTACTGTCCTGTGAAAAACTCAGCCAAAAATGCTATTTGCCTGCACAGACCGAATAAACATTAAAGGGCATCTGTCAGCAGATTTGTACCTATGACACTGGCTGATCTGTTACATGTGCACTTGGCAGATGAAGGCATCTATATTAGTACCATGTCCATATGTGCCTACATTGCTGAGAAAAATGATCTTTTAATATATGCAAATGAGCCTCTAGGAGCAACGGGGGCATTGCCATTACACCTAGAAACTCTGCTTCCTCTGCACTTTGATTGACGGGGCCTGGTGTGAAACGTCATCCTGCCTAGCCTCACCTAGAGACTCTAGGTGTAATAGCAACTCCCCCGTGATCACACTTGATCATGGCATCTAAAGGCTTTAATGACTGCGATCGGCATTATTGATGGTCATGGTCATTAGCCGCAGGTCTCTGCTGTTTGAAACAACAGAGACCTGCCAGCCATGGCGCCCACTGCACGTGTGAGCGGGCGCCATGTTTGCCCATCACTCCAACGCCGTACGGTGTTGGTAGCGAAAGGGTTAAAGGATAAAAGGCTCATTTATGGTGCTGTCACATGGCAGGGCAGTGCCTTGTTTTGCATAAGGCAAAAACTGCCTAAAAACATTTGGGGTTTTTGCAAAAACATACCTGCATTTATGCCGCTTTTCCTTACTGCAATGGGGGTAAAAAAACAAAACAAAAACCATCTCACATACAGCAAACGTGAATTACAAAATGGAGTACCATTAATGTAGTCCAAGTTTACGGTGTTTTCCCTTTGCCCAAAGGAAACAGCATGAAGGTCAGTATGTTGTTGCAAAAACTGCACACTCCACCCCCCCACCCCAAATTACAATATTGCCGAGACGTGTGGCAGCACCCTGACACAGACTGATGTGACAGGCAATTATCAGAAATGAACCAGACGTTCCCAATAACTGCCTGATCATCAGAGGAGATGAGGGCCACATTTACATGCAGCAATCTCCTCCAATGGATGGGGACAGGCGATCATTAATGTCTCTTCATAAAATTAGGCGCACGTCTGGCACTCTATAATGTATATACTTTATCTATAAGTCATAGTAATCCCAGAGTGCCACACTAAGCCACACCCCTTTGCTACAAAAGTCGCAAATTTTTATGCTCATATGTCGTGCGCAATAATTAATGACTTTATGCCACTGTTATGTGGCTTAAAAACATTAGTAAATGCCCCTTATAGTAACTAGAACAGTGCCAGTTTTTATCTTTCCACACAGAAAAACACAGAACTTTTCCCTATTAAAAAAAAAAGTGGAAAAACAAAATCCAAGGTCACATTCTAGTATCTGCCAGATCAGCGATACACGGAGGAAGAGCCAGCACAAAGGACAAAAGTCACACAAAACAGAAACCCAAATTACTTAGCAGGGACAGGTTCATATGAATGAGTCACCATCTTGTGACTGGAGCATCAGCAGATTTTTCTTAGGAGTCCCCGTTCTAGTGATTGGGTGTTAGGACACATCAGAGGACAGGAATTGGTGCACAAGGATGTAATACACACCAGTATGTACCAGTACAGATCATTCATACAAGTGACTTGCCTAGGTTCACACATGGTGATGGTAATGTTCTCACCAGTGACTATATTTCTGAGTTATAACCTTCCTTCTGCTCCTCAGCTGGGTCATGTGATCAACAATCTGATCTCCAACTGACAGGACAGGAAGTCAGTTACTTTTCTATTCATTCCTTTGAGGCTGAGAGTGAGGGTCCCATAGGAATACATAGAGAAACTGACTTCCTGTCCACACATTAGATGCTGTGTCAGTGGGAGAGTCAGAAGGGAGGTTATAACTCAGAAATACAGTCTCTGGTGAGAAGATTACATTCACTACAGATTACATCATGGACCTTTCTAACAGGTCAGAGAATTGAAAGGTTTGCGGGAGCTCTTCTTTAAAGAACGCGTTCCACCAGTAAAACCACCCTGTCCATAACCACAATGCAAAACCGTGGCAATATGTGGTCAAGCGGATGGAGTTTTGCCACATGGCACACTATGGCTAAGTGTAAACCCAACCTTAGGTTTTTTAGGCCAAGTGGAGAAATGTGTGTTGAGATTGGCAGAGAACATGCTGCTCTAGTCCATGGGATGGGGTACATTTTGGTAAATGACGAGAAGCTGGATGGCTTATTGGTAAGACACAAGTAAAGAAGCCTGACAAAGAATGGCTTGTGAAATCATAATTTGCTTTGCTGGTAAAAAATTTTTTGGGGATTCCATCTCTGACCTACATTGTCTCACCCAGGACTTTCCGCTGAGGCCTCACCAGCCACAACATGGTCCAGGTCTTGCCACTGATCATAGTTCCCATAAAAATTTCAGGCTATGTACACCTTTGGTGGCTTTTTTTATTGCATTGTACTCATTTCGAGCTAAAAAATCTTTTTTCAATTTGTCTTTATTAAAAATGTTGAGCAGTTTTCCCTGCACAGCTTTGAGGTTATCTACTAGCAGGATCTCTGCTCCCTCAGGCAGAAGCTGATGGCTCCTTATCTCTGCTCTCTGACATTAGAAACACTTATAGCTCAGATCGTATCTTACGGATAAGAATGTGGATAAAGTGTTTATGACCTCTTAGTAGTTTAGAGATAAGGATTATTAGATGACCGGCACAATTGAAAAAAAAAAAAAAAAAAAAAAAAAAAAAAGATTTTTTAACCCAAAATGAATAAGATGCAATTATTTTAAAAAAAATTGTTCGTGAAGGAGTACATGGCCTTTAAATTACCATAAAATTTGCCTCCTGAGAACAGGCTATCTATATGGGATTGGGGGGGGGGGGGTTTCTGACTAAAAATCCCCAACAATTGGCAGAGTCCCCTTCAAAGTACCAGTTACGAAGATAAGCAGCACAACCCCTTTGGTACTACCCTCTACAGATGAGTGCAATGTGGAACCACAATACACATTCTGCAAAAATAATCTTCTCGGTTTGCTAACATGAATATTACCCTCAATATATTAACCCAATGAAGGTCTTCTTAAAAAGAATCTGCCACCACATTTTAGTACCCCCATATAAAAACCCTTGTATATAGCTGGAAGATCCTTGATTCTGAAAATGTGATTGCTTTTGGAAAATTCACCTTTTAACATCAGCTGTGATCCTGTAATCATCTCCCCTCAACAGAGGAGGAACAGAGATCAGGCAGAGAAGGTTCAAATCCAGAAAACTGGCAGAAGTCGGTACACAGGCAGATGAATGATAAGCATGACACTAGAACCATAAGGGAAGGTGCCTTAGGGTCCATTCACACGTCCACACATGGCCGGCTCTATAATAGAAACGCCTTTTCTTGTTCATGGCTGTGGACAAGAATAGGATAGGTTCTATTTTTTTGCAGGGCCCCGGAACAGAAGTGCGGATGTGGACGGCACATAGTGTGCTGTCCACCTCTTTTACGGCCCCATTGAAAATGAATGGGTCTGCTCTCGTCCCGCAAATTTGCGGAACGGACGCGGACCCATTATGCGGAAGTGTGAATGGACCCTTAAAGAGGACCTGTCACCTCTTCTTACATGCCTGCATTCCCGTGTAATAACAATTCTGGAGCATCTATTCTTACGTCTCTAGGTTGTACCATTCCTTATTTCTACTAGAAGTTATGAATGAATTACTAGCAGTCTGCAGTAAGGTTACAGAGGGGTGGTAACCAGTTGGGGGTGTGTACCTGCACAGACTCACACTATCCAATCAGTGCTGCCATTGTCAGACTGGTACACACCACCAACTGGTTACCTCCCCTCTGTACCCTTACTGCAGACTGCTAGTAATTCATTCATAACTTCTAGTAGAAATAAGGAATGGTACAACCTAGAGACGTAAGAATAGATGCTCCAGAATTGTTATTACAGGGGGAATGCATGAAGCTATTAAAACAGTAACATAGTAACATAGTTTATAAGGCCGAAAAAAGACATCTGTCCACCCAGTTCAGCCTGTTATCCTGCAAGTTGATCCAGAGGAAGGCAAAAAAAACCCCTGTGAGGTAGAAGCCAATTTTCCTCACTTTAGGGAAAAAATTCCTTCCCGACTCCAATCAGGCAATCAGAATAACTCCCTGGATCAATGATCCCTCTCTAGTAACTATAACCTGTAATATTATTACCCTCCAGAAATACATCCAGGCCTCTCTTGAACTCTTTTAGTGAACTTACCATCACCACCTCCTCAGGCATTGAGTTCCATAGTCTCACTGCTCTTACCGTAAAGAATCCTCTTCTATGTTTATGTACAAACCTTCTTTCCTCCAGACGCAGAGGATGTCCCCTCGTCACAGCCACAGTCCTGGGGATAAATAGATGATGGGAGAGATCTCTGTACTGACCTCTGATATATTTATACATAGTTATTAGATCTCCCCTCAGTAGTCTTTTTTTCTAAAGTGAATAACTCTAATTTTGATAATCTTTCTGGGTACTGTAGTCCACTCATTCCAGTTATTACTTTAGTTTCCCTCCTCTGAACCCTCTCCAGCTCTGCTATGTCTGCTTTGTTCACAGGAGCCCAGAACTGTACACAGTACTCCATGTGTGGTCTGACTAGTGATTTGTAAAGTGGCAGGACTATGTTCTCATCACGGGCATCTATGCCTCTTTTGATGCAACCCATTATCTTATTGGCCTTGGCAGCAGCTGTCTGACACTGGTTTCTGCAGCTTAGATTTCTGTTCACTAAAATTCCTAGGTCCTTTTCCATGTCAGTGTTACCCAATGCTTTACCATTCAGTATGTACTGGTGACTTGCATTATTCCTTCCCATATGCATAACCTTACATTTGTCAGTGTTAAACCTCATCTGCCACTTCTCTGCCCAAGCCTCCAGTCTATCCAGATCCATCTGTAGCAGTATACTGTCCTCTTCTGTGTTAATTACTTTACACAGTTTAGTGTCATCTGCAAAAATGTATATTTTACTATGCAAACCTTCTACAAGATCATTAATAAATATATTGGAGAATAGGACCCAATACTGACCCCTGTGGTACTCCACTAGTTACAGTGACCCAATCTGAGTATGTACCGTTAATAACCATCCTCTGTTTTCTATCACTGAGCCAGTTACTTACCCACATACAGACATTTTCTCCCAGGCCAAGCATTCTCATTTTATATACTAACCTTTTATGTGGTACCGTGTCAAATGCTTTGGAGAAGTCCAGATATACGACATCCATTGATTCCCCGCGGTCAATTCTAGAACTTACCTCCTCATAGAAACTGATTAAATTGGTTTGACATGACCGATCCCTCATGAAGCCATGCTGATACGGAGTTATTTGCTTATTTTCATTGAGGTACTCCAAGATAGCATCTCTCAGAAAACCTTCAAACAGTTTACCCACGACAGATGTTAAACTTACCGGACCATAGTTTCCAGTAATGTCAGGAGTGGTGACCGGTCCTCTTTAAGTACCCCAGGATAGCCAGCCATTGGCTGGGTAAGAATAGGGGACGCACGTACTGGTGCTTTAACATCTGAGAGGAGTGTGCATGTGCCCCATATGGGCAAGAAACAGGCAGCATCCTGTGTGGAAGGACACAGCTACTCCACCGGACAAGTCTGCCAGGAAGGAGGGGAGAGAGCCCAACGGGGTCCAAGCTGCCAATACACAAGTGTGCTGGAGCAAGTGAACAGAGGCGGGGGGAAGGGGGGGGTGAAGCACCACCATAACAGATTCCCTGTGAATATATATACACACACACAAAACACGAGCAAGACTGAACACAGACTATTTTGACAACTTGCTTCTATTTCTCTCTATTATTATGGACGAGTCATTATGATCAGTGTCCTGGAAAACCCCTTGAAGATGTTCATAAAATGAGTCCACTGTGTTGCCATACCAGAGATTGTGTAACCACAGAGTCCTGCGCAGCCGTCCAAACCACTTCCTCTGCTTCATCACAACAACAGAACAAAAACCATACACAACTAACAAAGCTAGAACCAGCTCTGTACCTCACATGGATCCAGAGATCTCCACATTCATTGCTCTGCTAGATTTCTATCAAGCTGACAGCTCAAGGGGAGTGTCTTTTCTGCTGCAGCTGAAGGATGGAACTGAGCATGTGCATCCACCTTAGTGTGGTGGACAGAGAATTTACAAAGAGCAAACAGCAGGTGGCGCTATACAGACAGATTTAACTGAATATCTCAGTAGCTATAATACATTTTTTATTACATGCAATTACAAAAACTATTTAGATGTGAACTGTAGAATATTTTTGGTGGGACAACCCCTTTACATGTACAAACTGTATACATGTGAGGAACTTCCCCACCTTTATACACTACAGGTCTTTCAGAACCGGTTCCTGTTACTAAAAGCAGATGTAACGCAGTCGTCTTATGTTTTTGACTTAATCTACCAAAGGGGAAGTAAATGAGAGAAGGACTGAAAAACTGCGTTACCGGCAAAAGGCCGAGTACCATCTCCAGACCGCATCACAACCGAAAGTGACACCCCCCGCGGCGGTCACGTCTCCAACTCACCAGTCCCTATGTTCTACAGTCACCCTGCCTTTCTGACGGTTGTGTGAAGGAATCCGTGGGAGACATGTAGGTGTCCGGGTCCAAACTATGAGAAAGAATTCAAGAAACATCATCCACCCAGTTCTACAGCCAAGTCCTGTTAGAGAGCGGACCGACCACCAGTATGGAAGTCCTGAACATGGAGTTGGTCGTATTTGCTGATGTACAAGAAACATGGCTTCAGACAGCGCCAATTATTCACCCACAATATAATTAGTGACGGAGTCGGGGTACCACTTGGGGAGGTGGATGCACGCAGCTGCCCCCATCTGTTAAATTGACTGTTTAACCCCTTAGTCACCGCCATTTTTATTTTTTTTTAAAGCAGTCATTAAGGGGCCTTAAAGAGAACCGGTCACCTCCGAAACACCCCCTGAACTAGAGTAAGCGATGTATCCGATTATGTAAGTTTTATCTTCATACTCACTTCTATTCCGACGCTGTGCTCCCACAAACCTGCAGTAAAATGCATTGAGAGGACTCGTCTTTGAGTCCTCTCCATTATGTGAGTGAGCACTGGAGTCCTCTGAGTGCATTTTACTGCAGGTTTGTGGGAGCACAGCGTCAGAATGGAAGTGAGTATGAAGATAAAAATTACATAATCGGATTCAGCATCACTTACACTATACACCGATTACTCTAGTTCAGGGGGTGTTTCGGAGGTGACAGGTTCCCTTTAAGCTAGCCCACCATTTCACGGCCACCTAGTCTGAGCGCACACTGATCCCCCATGCACCAGAGATCAGGAGCTCGGCTCTCACATGACAGCCGGGTGTCTGCGAGTACATCCCCGATTACAAGGGCCAAATTGATGGAAGGCAGGGCCAGCAATACCATACTGTGGCACATTATACCACCCCAGCAGAGCCAAATACCACAGTCCATCACAAAATACTGCCAGCAGCACAAAATTCATCCCCAAAAACTTCCACTGTCCGGCCCCACCAGGAAGTTTCCTTGTAAGGTCTATGGCCAATTCGCCCCTGCTGATTACCCCACATAGCTGCTGAGGTCATATCATGGCTGCAGCGCCAGAAGCATAGACCACCAGCAGCACAGTGGTGTGTACGGTTTCTTTATTTTAGAACACTGCTTTTCCCACAATTTTGGGGATCCCAGGAAAAACCTTTAAAACAGCTCTGCCACCAGGATCAACCCTATTAAACCAGGCATATAACCTGGTAGGGTTGACTCAGCCGACTAAAACAATACTTGCCTTTTTTTTTTCTAGGTGCCTGCATTTTAGAGAAATTTACACTTTTTATTTTTATTCAGAAGAGGCATTGGAGCACCAGGAGGCGGGGTTATGCGGTTTGAGCACCGCTCCAGCAACGTACCTGGTGCTCAATGCAGATGCCGCTGACGTCACTGAACCCGGTAGAGGAGACGACTTTGGCTTCATCTGCAGTCACCTCCAGTTCCGGGCAGAAAGACATCAACAGCGCGTGCACCCTAATCATCTTCACTAATCAGCAAGCAGCAGAAGACGTGGTGCACATGAACTGTGCTGAATCAGTGCGCAGGCGTGAAAAACTAGCGCTAGACATGAAGTCTGCCACTGTCAATCTAAGAGGAAGAGGGTAGGTTTTCAACAATGGAGGCGTCTATATTTCTCCAAAACACCTGCAAAAAATAAATAAATAGAAAAGGGCAAGTATTTTTTTACTCAGCTGGATCAACCATACCAGGCTATGTATCTGGTTTAACAGGGTGGATCCTGATGACAGAGCCTCATTAAAGAGAATATCCTGTTTTTTCACATTTCACCCCCAGCCTACTGTACCTGTAAAAAAACCTCCCCACCAATCTGGTCCACCTCCCTTCAGGTCCTAGTCCATCAGCTTCTAGATGGACATGGTCACCTGTGCCGCTGCAGCCAATGATCGGCCTCAGTGGTCTGTCACCGCTGGGTCACATGCCACTTGGGGGACGTGTAAGCTGAGGCCAGTCATTGGCTGCAGCGGCACACACGTGACCACGTCCATTAAGAAGCTGACGGACAAGGACCTGAGGACCAGTGACGAGAGGTGGAGCAGATGATGGGGAGGTTCTTCTACAGGTACAGCCAGCTGGGGGTGAAGCACCCGCTCTCCACACCACAAGTTTACAGCACAGGACCCAACAGGGTTAAAAGAGGTTGCCGGCATTGAGGGAAGAGATAATTACATAAGGACAAACTTCAACCCCTCAACATTTTCAAGAGCTCTGTTTGATGTCAGTGAATGAGAGCCTTCCTGGCAGAGGGTTTGTCTAGAGAATCCTCACAACATTCACTAATCTGCCGCCACCCCTGGTCAGGTAAGGAGGTGGGGAGGGTAAGAATGTGGACGCCACCTACTCACCATGTACACCACATTGAGCGCACACAGCGCGTTCTTCGAGCAGGTGAAGCCGCCGCACACCATCCTCCTGCTCACACCGGGGACCCAGCCAATAACGGGGATGTCACTTTAAGAGGGAAGCCTCTTCTCTTTTCCTCTCTCTGCACCGCTAGCCAGTGACGTCAGAGCCCGCCCACAGGTGAGTCAGTGCCGAGAGCTGATTGGCCATACGTCACGCAGCCCTCCCATTACACAACGTACTCCAGTTCCAGGAGAGCTACGTGCTGCCGGCGCACGGGTGACGTCACCGGAAGTCAGCCATGTTACTACCCCTGCCACTCCCTTTTCCCCGAACGGTAGTGGCTAAATCCCATGTGCCGTAAAGACAAAGCGAGGTCACGTGGCATTGGAAGCCTCCGTCTCAACGTCAATCCCTCGAGGGTTTAATATGTCACGTGACCCTGTGACGTCACCTGGTTCTTCCGGCGCATGGGATTTAGACACTACCAAGAACTCTGGAGAAATCAGAAAAGATGTGTCACTTTTTGCTGAAGATTTTTCTCTGAAGGACTAAGGAGGAGGACTCAGTAATGACGTCATAGCCCACACCTCCAGTTCTTGTATAATGTCATCTAATGTTTGTTGCTTAAAGGGGTATTCCAGTTGTTACAAGTTAGCCCCTGTCCACGCCATAGGAGATAACTATTAGATCAGTGGGGGTCCTATTGGTAGGACCCCCCCACCAACCACAAGAACAGGGGACCCATTCCCTCTGCAGCCTCCCTGAAATGACCGAAGTGGTCGCACATGTGTGCAGCTGTTCCATTCATTTCTATGGGAGTTCCAGAGAGAGGGGAGCGCTGTACTCTGCCATCTCAAATAGTTATGCCCTCTCCTGTGGATAACTGTTACCAACCGGAATGCCCCTTTAATCATCACATGACTAGTAGGGCTGTGCCACTGATGCCTCCTTCATGCTGATTTATTCTCTGTAGACTGCCACTGTGCCTGCCCTCTGCCCTGTCTGTGTTTTCGGCTCACTCTCACTTGGGTGGCGGCATCGTACTGCTTCAGTCGTGAACGACCCACCTATACCCCCTCACCAGCCATAAGATCCTAAGTATGTATTAGTTGGTGACATGCATTTCCGAATGAGAAACCAACTTAAACCTGGTCACCTTGATGCCAATTCTTGTATCCAGCCAGGCCAGGCAGATCTCAACTCTGCCCACATTGATGCCAGTTTTCATGCCTAGAACCTGTTTGGGCAAGGCTGAACTAAACTGCATAAGACTCCAGACACCTCCTGTATGTTAGCAGTGTGAGATCAATGTCCAAATTTCATTTAAAGAGTAACAGAACTTTTTTTTTCAATTTTTGATATGTCATAGGGACATATCAGAAGTATTGATCGGCGGAGGTCCCAGGGCCGAGACTCCCACTGATCCCTAGAATGAGGGATCAGAAGTGTTCAGCTGAGCACAGCTTCTCCTCACTGCTGAGGTTAAGACTGTAAACAAACTCTATAGACTTTCTATTGAGCTTGGTTTTAAGGGTGTGGTTTATCCAGGGGTGCACCTAGCCTTTCTGCTGCCTGAGGCGTAAAACTGAAATGGCGCCCCCCCCCCATGCCAATGACTTAACCTAATCCCTTTGCCATAGTGAAAGCGCTCATTGTCCATGGCCCTCACCTGGCCTCATTGGTGGTGCACCTCTGGGTTTATCATTAGGCAAGGTTTGTTATAATATACATTTTTTTCAAATATTCCGTGTATACTGTCCTAACTGTAAATGTTTGCAGTTAAAAAGGATTTTCCAAGACTTTTATGCAAGACTTGTTTGTTTTTTTTTGGCTCTGTATACCGACCATGGCTTAGTTTCTGAATTAACCCTTTGTCTGCTGTATTGGCTTCTACTGATTCTCCTGCCACATGAATGGAGCTTAGCCCCGCCTAGGCCAGTGGTACTAGTCGTGACGTCACTGGGCCTGAGGAAAACACAGAGAAGATCGCACAGGGAGCGTGGCTGGCTTCTCGGAAACAGCCGATCGGCAGGGGTCCCTGGTGTCAGGCACCTCACACTGATTCTACTTACCTGACTCCCCGCTCTCTGGGCCGCTCCTGGTCCCTGCTCCACCGCTGCTGTTTCTCCCTGTGAGCGGATGAAAAGATCCGGTGTTGGGGGGGAGCAGGCGGTGACAGGGACGAGCCTCCCTAGTGTCACCTGCGATGCTAGGGAGGCTCGTCCCCGTCATCGCCTGCTCCTCCCTGACACTGTATGTTTTCTTCTGCGCATGGGGAGAGGCGGCGGTGCAGGGACAAGGAGTGGCCCAGAGAGCGGGGAGCCAGGTAAGTAGAATCAGTGTGAGGGGCCCGGCATATGGGGGGGGGGGCATTTGTTAATGTCAGATAAACCCTTTAAGTATAATTTATCCTAAATGAGTGCTTGTGAGCTGTCAGGAGTCTAGAGATAAGGACTACAGATGGAGCCCACAGAGAAACTCTTTGATGGATATCAGTGAGAAGCAGATAAACAGTTTTTAATAAAGACCAGTTGGAAAATTTACTGTATTTTTAGCTAAAAGCACAAATGTAAAAATTAAAAAATGTCCCCAATGTCGATAGTCTTGAACTGTGAGTACTTGACTGGCCAAGATAGAGGTCGCTTGGGTAACTCATGTGTTTGCAGAGTCCGATATCCAGAACATATTTTAGTTGTTCATTGGGGGAATTTATCACGCCCTGCACCCCAAAAGTCTGTCTTCAAAAAGTCGCAAAATAGGGCTTATGCTACTTTTTGAATTTTTACACCACCCACTCCAGTTTTGAAAAGTAGGTGGAAAGTGGGTTAAAAGTTGCAAAAAAAGTCCCAAGCCACCCCAATAGGGGGAGGTGCAGAACTCTGCAGTAGCATTTTTATATAAAACTGTTAGGTTTAAAGATGAGTCAAATTTAAGAAAAAAGTTTGATAAATTGGGTGTGAAGTATCCAACGCAGACTCGAGGAAAACTGACTGCAGATATTCCCCTCATGATACGTTCCCCTCAGTGGCATGCATAGAGAAGTAAGGTCCCCATAGCAAGGAACCAGACCCCCACACAGGACAGAAGGGTTTCTGCCTAAACCCCTTTCAATGACCCTTTTTCCACTACCTCATTTGCTAAAAGTTGTTCCTTTAGAGCAGGGATCAGCAACTTTCGGCACTCCAGCTGTTGTGAAACTACAACTCCCAGCATGCTCCTTCCACTTGTGTGGGAGTTTAGAGAACAGCCAAGCAAGTGTGCATGATGGGAGATGTAGTTTCACAACACCTGGAGTGCCGGAGGTTTCTGATTCCTGCTTTAGAGGGTAGAGTCCTGACCAAGTTTTCGCCTCCAGTAGAAGAGATTATCCCAACTGGGCCCCCTCTTGTCCTGGGCCCCATAGCAGTCACATGGTCTGCCGCTATGGTAGTTACACCCCTGGTTTTTACACCCCATTAGGTTTCTTCTGTGTTAACTATTCCGGAGGTTTAGTACAATAATAATAGTACTGTTCTGGACAGTCCCTAACTTTGTGAATCCTTAATGAAATGAATGGTAGCACATGACCACAGCTAAAATCTGTCCGACATGCTTTGATCAGTAAACAGCAGCCTAGTTCTGTCCGCCTTCTGGTATTATCTCCTCACAGTCATAAACTGCTTCAGTTACACTGAATTTCCAGATGATTTTCAGACATATCCACTGCAGGGCTAAATGCAGTTTTCTTCCAGAAAATGGATTAGAATGAAAACTATATTACCTAGATATACCCCTATATTAGGCGTATTTCTGGCGCAGATTGTGGCACCATGGTTAGTTGCGTCACTATTTGCGACTTTTTCCTGTTCACGTCAGGTCCAAAAAAGTGAGCGTGACATAGGCGAAGAAGGGGACGGGTTGGCAGACATTTAGACTGGCACCGGATGCGTCGAAGTTATGGAAAGGCCGGCGCTTCTTCGGCGGATCCACCGCCAGATATAGGGGTGATTAAGACCAGCGTCTAAAACACCAGTCTTAATAAATGACCCCCTTTATATATTGTATTAATTTATCATCTATATCTATTAAAGTACTAGCACATCTCAATAAATTAGAATATCATTGAAAAGTTACTTTATTTCAGTAATTCAATTCAAAAAGTGAAACTCATATATTATACAGATTAATTACACACAGTGATCTATTTCAAGCGTTTATTTCTTTTAATGTGGATGTTTATGGCTTACAGCTAATGAAAACCCAAATGTCAGTATCTCAGAAAATTAGAACATTATATAAGACCAATTAAGAAAAATATTTTGAATACAAAATATTGGCCTTTTGAAAAGTACGTATAGTATATGAACTCACTACTTGGTCAGGCTCCTTTTACATGAATTACTGTGTTTTTTGCCCCATAAGACGCGAAAACGTGGGGGGAAAACGTTACTGCGTCTTATGGGGTGAATACTAATGAGCACTTCCATTAGTATTGGAGGACCGGGAAGCAGTGAAGGCTCTGTACTCACCGCTTCCTGGTCCTTGGCTGTGCTGTGGCTGCGCGTGAGGTCACAGTACAGCTGCAGCATGAAGAAGAGAGAATGTGCCGGAGGTGTGGAGTGGCGGGGTCTGGAGCAGGAGAGGTAAGTGATTTTTTTATTTTGTGATCTGAGGCTGGGATCTGATATGAAGTATGGGGGTCTCATCTGAGGTCTCAATGTCGGTCTTCTTTATATTGGGTTCTGAACTGAGGTCTGATTGAGGGTCTGATTGGGGCTGTCAGCTGAAGTCTGATTAACATTGGTGGTCTAATTGTTGGTCTGACCTAAGGTCTAATGAAAAATATTTTTTCTTATTGTCTGTCACGAGCAGGTGTTGGGGGGAAAACCAAACCAAGCGTAGGAGGGAAAGGAGATTAGGCCTAGAAACTAAGGAAGGAAGATGGACACCTCCTACAGGAAACCCTGGCTCAATTCCTGTCTATATACCAGTATGAACAGGCCTCGAATGTAGGCAAGTTCATACACAGGAACCTAAACACCGAACTGACCCTCTAGGACGCTGGAAACTAATGACAGGAATGAGTCTACTTGTTCCTCCAAAAGGAAGGACGAACAGGAGTCTCCCTAAGGCCTAATAACAAAACAACAGGAGGGAAAAGGAAACTTATCTTTCAATGAAGAAATGGAGGCTCCAGGATCTCAGCCAAACTGCTGCTCACCACCACAACAACTGAAGCTATAAACCGCAAGGAATAGTGGGAGAAGAAGCAATAAATAGGGGAGAGACAATTACCAAACCAGGAACACCTGAGGGAAAAGGGTGTGGTAAAAACCAACAACAAAAAGGGAAACATGTCAGATTACATCACGTGTTTCCAATCTGACAGACCTCCTGTTATCTGTCATAGCAATGTCCGAGACATTGTCCTTGTCTAAAACCTAGGTGCGTTGTTATGGACCGATGCGTCTTATAGAGTGAAAAATACAGTACTGCATCAATGTGTATACACTGACACCAGTCAATCCGCAGTTTAGTATATACACTGCCACTGGTCAGTCTAGAGTATAGTGTACACACTGCCATCGGTCACTCCACAGTCTAGTGTAAACACTGCCAACGGTCAGTGCACAGTCTAATGTACATGCTGCCACCAGTCATTCCACAGCTTTAGTTCTCCAAACTCATGTTGGAGCAATCCTGGTAGGCAGTCATGATTTTACAGTGGATGACCTATGGCAATATGGTCCCAGACCCCTCGGCTCCTGCACCAGATCCACTGTGAACACAATGGCAGTGTTGTCCAGCCTCATGATTTAGACAGTGAGGAGCCTCTACAGGAGAGTCACTGCTGATGCCAATGTGACATCCATGGACATGGATGTAGGGATGTTTCTGTGGTGTCACTGATGCCTGTACATGCAGCTCCCCACCGGTAATCTTCCAGATGACTTCTTTCCCTGGGTGCCCAATCTTTTGTTTTCCTGCCACACACGCACAGATTACAGTGCTATGGCCGCCTTGGCGTGTGGTGGTAGAGCAGGTCTCCCTACTCATGTTGGCCCAGTCACACCCTCTAAGACCACAATTGTTACTTCACTGAGTATGGAATCTCTTCACTGAATAATTATATGATAGATGAGTAGGTGAATGTATTTTAATCACTGAATAACGGGCCTACTTTAAAACTTAACTTTTACTTCTGTATACCATAAAAGATATCACGACCCACTAACAACATAAATTACATCTACAAAATATATATTGATGGTGGGTAAAATACATATATAACAAGGCAGGGAAGGTTTTCCACGACTGTGGATACTCACAGTCACCCTTGGTTACAGCTAGGGGAGGTGATACACGACCAGTGATTGTAGATCATCAGTGTTTCGGTCAGGTTTCTGTAGTATCCAGACTTTCATGTGCTTGTATATGCAGCTCAGGTGATGAGTTACAAACAGCTAGAAGATCATCTAACGTCCTTGGAGGCCACTTGGAGGTCCAGTCTTCATAGTAAATATTCAACCCGAAGTTTTGTACAGTCTGGTTCTCCCCCCCTATTTATTGTTAAGGGTGGAGGAAAACAGAGAAGAAAGGGGACCCAGGATATTATTAGGAATTCTGCCCCTATCAATACTATTTTACCCTGCCTAAAAGCAGAGTAATTGCCCTGAAAGGGGCGGCCCCACTTCTCAGTGGCTGACCCTGTTAAATCTCTCCCTGCCTATACAAATAATCCTATCATCAATCAGTAAGCATGATCCCAACGCGTTTCCCCTATTATCGATTGGCTAGGTTCCTCAGGGGATCAAAATTAATGGTAGTGGAGCGCAATGGCTCAAAAAATAGTGTGCCAGTAAAGATATTAGTCACTGAGTATGGCTTTAGTACAGACAGTAACTCAGGATTAGGGCAAGTGAATTTTATAGATTCATAACTTTTTCAGTAGATACATTCTACATGTAAACTGTAAAACATGGACAGCATTCATACATGGAGCTGTTGTAGAGTGCGCTCATGATTCATTCTGATGCAACAATATGGTTTTCAGAATGTATGGACGCAGTGCTACATAAAGCTAGACGGTAATTATGTTTTAGTTTTGTAGGACATCTAGTGGTAATTATAAGAACTACCTTATATAACATGAATAATAAACCCTCCATGTAAAAGTCTATTGCGTTATCTGAGTCACATAAATGTTCTTATGATGAGATGCCATCTGAGTAGCTGATTCCCTTCTTGTTTGATCCTGATCCCCTGTACCACCAGTAACGTCTTAGATGGGCAGGCAACTGTTTATTTATTACACTTGCTCAGCCCTTTCCGGAGCTCCTGTTCATTGGTGAAGGTGTTTGCTGTTTTGGGTGTGACCTGGGCTGTTTTCTGACTCTACCTTAGAATCATTGTCTACTCTGACTTCATCTCTCTTCATGTGCTTCATGTGAAATATCTTATGCAGGTCATTGGTCGCCTTTACAGACTACTCTGGGAATGTGACCTTAGGATTCCTAGGACATAGGTGAAAATTGCAAAACAGTCTAGGCTTTGACCCTTGGTTTAGTCCTATGTCAAATCTAATAGCGACACAGTTGGTCCTTTCTCCTGTTCAGGGGTTTAACCATGACAGTTTGCACAGGCCATACACTCCACTGGCAGTTCACTACATGACAACATGGTGGTACCATACTGACTGGTGGAAAAAGTCAGACAACAGATAAATCGAGAACTAGATATCATCCAAGTGATGAATGTGGTTTCAATAGCCATGCTGCTAGGTCCCACCCGAAAACCAATTCTTCAGGTTCTGCGCCATTTGTCGAATAAGGATTGTCTCTGCACCTGCTTATGCCACCTAGATACAATGAAGATAAGATGTGGCATTGGCATTTTGAACCTCAGCACCGTCTGGTTAAAGTTTTGGCACATCAGTTCACAGAGTGACCAGTTTGGTGTATATTAACCACTTCCCATCCGGGCCATTTACCCCCTTCCTGACCAGGCCTAATTTTGCAAATCTGACACGTGTCACTTCATGTGGTAATAACTTTGGAATGCTTTTACTTATCCAAGCGATTCTGAGATTGTTTTCTCATGACACATTGTACTTCAAGTTAATGGTAAATTTGAGTCGATAAGTTTTAATTTTATTTATAAAAAAATCCAAAAGTTAACGAATATTTGAAAAAATTCACTGTTTTCTAAATTTGAATCTCTCTGCTTTTAGGACAGATAGTGATACCCCATAAAATACTTTTTAATTTACATTCCCCATATGTCTACTTTATGTTGGCATCATTTTGGTAGTGTCATTTTATTTTTTTTAGGACAGTAGAAGGTTTAGATGCAATTTTTGCAAATTTGCAAAATCAACTTTTTTAAGGACCAGTTCAGTTCTGAAGTCAGTTTGTGAGGCTTACGTAATAAAAACCACCCATAAATTACCCCATTTTAGAAACTACACCCCTCAAACTATTCAAAACTGGTTTTAGAAATGTTGTTAACCCTTTAAGTATTCCACAGGAATTAAAGCAAAATAGATGTGAAATTTCAAAATTTCACTTTTTTTGCAGATTTTCCATTTTAATCATTTTTTTCCTGTAACACATCAAGGGTTAACAAAAAACAAAGCTCAATATTTATTACCCCGATTCTGCAGTTTGCAGAAACACCCCACATGTGGTCGTAAACTGTTATTTGGGGATACGCCAAGGCTCAGAAGGGGAGGATCAGCATCTACATTTTCTAACATGGAATTTTTTGTCATGGTTTTTAGGAGCGATAACTTTTTAATTTTTTTGTGGACTGAGCTGCGTGAGGGCTTATTTTTTGTGGGACAAGCTGTGCTTTTTATTGGCACCATTTTGGGGTACATCCGGCTTTCTGATCACTTTTTAATCTAATTTTTGGGAGGTTAACTAAAAAAGAAAAGCAGTTTAGGGGCATTTTTCAATATTTTTTTTTTTACACCGTTCACTTGATGGGGTAGATCATGTGATATTTTTGTAGAGCCAGTTGTTACGGATGCAACAATACCAAATATGTTTATTTTTTATTTTTTGCGTTTTACACAATAAGAGCATTTTTAGAAAAAAATCATGTTTTTGTGTTGCAATTTTTTAAGAGCCATTTTTTTGTTTTCATTTTTCTGGCTATGATCTTGTGTGGGGGCTCATTTTTTGCGGGATAAGGTGACGTTTTTATTGATATCATTTTGGGATGCATATGACTTTTTGATTGTTTGATATGTTTTTTGGTAGGTGAGGCGACAAAAAAAGCTGTTTTGGCATAATTTTTATTAGATTTTTTTTACGTGGTTCACTTGATGGGGTAGATCATGTGATATTTTTATAGAGCCGGTCGTTTCGGACGCAGTGATACCAAATATGTCTATTTTATTTATTTATTTTTATTTGTAACATTTTTTAATGACATATTTGGAGGGAAATTATTTTTTTTATATGTGATTTTTTTTTAATATAACACTCTATTTTTTTATTATTTTTTTTATTTTTTATTTTACACTTTGTGTCCCCCATAAGGTCATACAAGACCTCAGGGGGACATTTAACTTCACTTATTTATTTTTTTTACACTTGATTTCTCCTGACATAGTAGCCCAAGTTACAGGGGAAATACATCCCCAGAGAGGCTGTACAGCATAATACTATGCTGTACAGCCTCAGTGCAGGGCTGATCGGGTCTATGAGAGACCCGGCAGCTCCTGCACACTCCCGGCCCCAGCGATCACGTGACTGCCGGGCCGGAACAGGAAGCGCAATAGCGCTTCCTGCTCTGTATACACAGCGTTCGGTGAGGGATCTACAAGACAGGGACCCCTGGGAACGGTCCCTTCCTTCTCTTTGGGGTACCCTGCTGTCACTGACAGCAGGTACCCCACTGTGCAGCTGCACGATTAGCATGCAGCTGCTATTTCTGAATGAACGTTCAGAAACGTCCATTCAGAAATAGATAACCACTTCACGGACGTTTATTTACTATGGGCAGACTTGAAGTGGTTAAATCAATTCTGACCAGATAAGGCTACTTTCACACTAGCGTTAGTACGGATCCGGCGGGTGAAGGGACCCGCCGGATCCGTACTGAGTAATACAACCTTGTGGATCCGTAATTCCGGATCCGGTTGTATTAGCTTTTAAACGGATACGGAATAACCTCTATTGAAAGTCAATGGAGGACGGATCCGTTTACAAGTGTGTCCACACCAAACGGATCCGTCCCCATTGACTTGCATTGGGGGTCATTCCGGATCCGTTTAGGTGCGGATAACTAGTACGGAGAGCAAACCGCAACATGTTGCGGTTTGCTCTCCGGTCTGAAGACTGAACGGAATGCTTTCAGGAGCATTCCGTTGTCTTCAGTTCAGTTTTGTCCCCATTGACAATGAATGGGGACAAAACTGAAGCGTTTTATTCCGGTATTGAGCCCCTATGACGGAGCTCAATACCGGAATATATAAACGCTAGTGTGAAACTAGCCTAAGCTAGTGGGACCCTGCTGATAAGGACTACAGATCAGTATTAGGCTACTTTCACATTAGCGTTTTTAAATTCCGGTATTGAGTTCCGTTATAGGGGCTCAATACCGGAAAAAAACGCTTCAGTTTTGTCCCCATTCATTGTCAATGGGGACAAAACTGAACTGAAGACAACGGGATGCTCCTGAAAGCATTCCGTTCCGTCTTCAGACCGGAGAACAAACCGCAGCATGCTGCGGTTTGCTCTCCGGTCCAGGCATCTGCACCAAGACGGATCCGGAATGACCCCCAATGCAAGTCAATGGGGACGGATCCGTTTGGTGTGGACACACCAGTAATCCGGATCTGTGATCTCCTCCATTGATTTGCAATGGGGGGTCATTCCGGATCTGGCTACATACATAGATACATACATACAGACAGACATACAGACAGACATACATACATACATACACACATACATACTCACATACTCCAGGGACGCCGGCAGCATGTCTTCACGCGCCTCCTGCGCGCAGCTATGACGTTTCCCCACTGCGCCCAGCAGAGGGCGCTGTGGGGAATCGTCATCACTGCGCGCAGGAGGCGCGTGAAGACGTTCTGCCGGCGTCCCTGGAGTATGTGAGTATGTATGTATGTATGTCTGTATGTTTGTATGTATGTCTGTGTCTTGTTTCAATGTGTGTCATGTGTGGGGCCGGAGCGCTGCTCCGGCTCCACACATGTATAGCGTTAGCACGGATCCGTTGGCACCCTTTAGGTGCCGGATCCGTGCTAACGCTAGTGTGAAAGAGGCCTTAGGGCTTGTGAGGAATGTGGAATCATGATCCATGTTAGCCATGATTTAATTATAGCCATCTGCTGTCAACTAGCAGATGGAGTAAACACCGCAGAGGTCCTGCCTTCAAAGCAGGTCACATGTGTACAATTCACACGTCACCCAGCCAGCGCGGAGTCAGAGTCATCCTCCAGGAAAAACCCTCAGAAGGTGGCTGTCAGCTTGATAGCCAGATCACTGGGAGCCCAGACATTACGAAGCCAGGGGTTTATAAGGAATTATGAATTGACAGGCCATCAGAGACATAAACCAGTCATATATTGCGACACAGGGGCCGAGAGGGACATGCCAATGTCCATAAATTAGTGATAACATGTCAGCAAGCAGAGATACGGAGATCTCCAAGCAGGAACCTGAAAAATGTGTCATGGTTGGACCTGTAGCTGGAACCCAGGCGGATCCGTTGGTACCAGAACCATTTCCCTGTGACCTTCTGGTCTGGAGCTATGAGCCAAATTGGTTTTTGTGGGTCTTTTGGCTACCAGAACTGGGAAGGGGGGGGGGGGTGGACTCCTCCGGGAGGATTACTCTGACCCCGTGCTGGCTGGGTGTTGTGTGAATTATACACATGTGACCTGCCTTGACCTTGCAGGACCCCTCCGGTGTTTACACCATCGGCTAGTTGACAGCAGATTGCTATGATTAAATCATGACTAACATGGATCATGATTCCACATTCCTCACAGGGCTCATGCACACCACTGTATGTATTTTGCAGTCCGCAAAACATGGATCCGCAAACAATTCAGATGACATCCGTGTGACATACATATTGCATCTCTTCATTGTAACAATGCCTATCCTTGTCTGCAAAATGGACAAGAATAGGACATGTTCTATCTTTTTCGCAGAACAGCTATGCGGACATACGGAAACGGAATGCACACCGAATTATTTCAGGTTTTTTTTTGCGGAGCCATTGAAGTGAAACGGAACGGAAAAAAAATACAGTTGTATGCATGAGCCCTTATACAGATTATTTTCGAACAGTCCCCTATTCCCCAGTGCCCTGTCTTTGTGCTCTTCTTTTCTTTTGTGGGGAGCAGCACTGCAGTAACCAGCTCCATCCACTATACAATGGACAGAGCTGTGTAGATCTGGTGCTTATTCCCACTGCTGGATCTACTTGGGATGAGCTGATCGATGGAGGTGCGAGGTGTTAGACCCCCATTCATCAGATAAATATTGATGGCCTGTAGTGGGGATAGGTAATCAATAGTAAAATCCTAGAATAACCCTTTAAGTCCATTAGAGGGACTGTGGCTCATACTTGAGTCATGCCACTTAAACTCTATAACATTCCTGCTGTTCTCTTGGAATTAGTAAACTGTATTTTTCAAGAACTACTCAACATTTGTCTCAATAAATCTAGCCACACTATGCAGGTGCTAATACTGTGCTGAAGCATCACAGATCGGTTAGTTTCACACATGCAGTAAAGTAGTTTTTGTCCATCCGAAACCCAGCGCTCATGCCTGAAAGTGGCCCGAATCACTGCATTATCTGGCTAGACTGGATACAGTAAACTCCATCAGACTGTTCCTCTCCCAGAACATCCTGCTGTATAGCTTTACCGCAGGTGTGGAACTAGCCTAAGCAGTATGCTAAATTTGAGAGGATTATGTGGGAGGAGTTTACACTTCTGGGATATATTTGGCCCTTAGATGGATTGCAAATAGAACTCCAAAAATCTTCAACCCTGTTCTTGCCCCAAATTGCAAGGGAGAAGTCTTATGGTTGTCCAAACTTGTGGTAACTTTTGAAACGTTAAAGGGGTATTCCCACCTCAGACAATGGGAGCATATCACTAGGATGTGCCCCAGTTGTCTGATAGGTGTGGGTCCCACCTCTGAAACCCGCACCTATTTCGTAAACTGAGCCTTGAAAGTGACGGAGGGTGCACTGTGCTTGTGCAGCTGCCCTCCATTCATTTCTGGCTCGGCTATTTCCCTCTGCCTAATACAAATGAATGTAAGCAGTCCCATAGGTGATACCCGCACCTTTCAGACAATGGGGGCATATCCTAGCAATATGCCCCCATTGTCTGAGATGACACATCCCATTTAAGGAAGTCTTTTGCTTCAGTGCCTTTTCTTGAGCTATAGGTCATTGTGAAAGTTGATGCAGTCATCTCACAAAAGAAATCACTGGGGAAATTCTGCCTTGTGGTTTCTTCTCAAAAACCTTTAAGTCTGCTAAACAAAATTACTTTGTGATTGAAAATTGCTGGTAAATACACAGCACTTACCAACACCACTAATCAAGCCTACTATGTTTTCACAAAACGTAGGTAACGATAAAACTAGAGTGACCACTTAAAACTAAAACCCAGACACTCTAGCCATGTCCTTGACTCGGCTAAGCCATGTCCCCGCTGCCGGCAAAGGAACAAAAAAAAAAGGGGAAAGAAGATTGGGTGAGCTGGGAGAGGGGTGGAAATGCTTCTCTCGCTCTCAGTCACAAAGTGACTAGTCCACCAGCTCTACTTCGGGTGAGAGAAGCCTGTCAGTCAGTCAGTGTCACACTCAGGTATGGGAGGGAAATACCACACCGAGCGTAGGAGGGAAAGGGAAACGGAAATCAGGCCTGGAAACTAGGGAAGGCAGATGGACACCTCCTAGAGAAAACCCTGACTCAAGTCGTGACCAGTATGAAAAGGCCTTAAAGGTAGGCAGTTCATACACTGGATACCTAAGATCCTATCTGACCCTATAGGACCCTGGAACTAATGTTGGGAATGAGTCTACCTGTTCCTCCACAAGGAAGGACGAACAGGAGTCTCCCTCAGGCCTAATTACCAAACAACAGGGAAATGCAACACACAAATAAATCAACACAAAATACAAAAGGTAATAAGGACACTTATCTTCGATGAAGAAATGGCAGCACCAGGAACTCAGCCGAGAACTAACACCAGCTAACCACCATTACCACTGAAGCTATAAACCGCACAGTATTGTGGGGGAAGCAACTATAAATAGGGAAGGGTAAATGACTACACAAGCAACACCTGAGGGAAGAGGGTGATAAATACCAATAACAAAACATGGACGTCCATTGATCCAAACGAAAACGTCAGATCAAACCAGGTGTTGCCAGTCTCACTGATCTCCTGCCACCTGTTGCGGGAAAGTCCGCACGTCTCAGCACATCCGTGACAGTAAATTTGTGCCAGCAGCTCAAGTTCAGACAGCACAACGATACTGTCTGAGCGTGAGGTACTGAAAAGAAGACGGAACACAGACGGAACACAGACAGCTAGAAAACCTGACTGTGCGGCTTAGAACCAGATGTCTGGCCACCCTAGATGACACAACATTTTCAGTAGAGACCTACATTATATAGCCAAAAGAATGTGAACACCTGACAATTATACCTAAAAGAGCTAAATAGCTTGTAGGACATCCCGTTCCTAAACTGAGTCAAAAGGGTTGTGCCATAAACTACTTTTTATTCTAAAGTGTATTTTCATTGATTAATCTAGCTTGGATAGTTTTTTTCATATTTACCTCATTTGCAGATTTCTCTTATCCCCATGCTTAAATCCTACTTCCTGGATGTCATATGTCTGCTGTCCCATCATGCCTTAGGGCAGTGAGATGTGTGCTGACATCAGCAGGATGGGTGACACTAACCATGCCCCTGGTTCTTACCAATGATGCCTCCTACGTCCTACTTTTCACTTTTTCAAAAATACCACCATTTATCAAAACTTATTCTAGGGAGGGGCTGGCAGAAGAAGCAAGGGTGCACAGAATGTCTTGGGCCCGCCTTCAGTGAACTTAACTGCTCATTTACATGTGGATTAAAAACACTTTTTCTCCAGAATAAAGCAACTGATCGCTAAGTGAAAGGTATCACTACATCCAGCAGAGCTAGTCCTACAAATGATTCCTGGTGACAAACTCCTTTTAAGTATCTCTGTGCTCATTCTGACATTAAAGGGATTTTCTGGATTAAAACCATGGAGGCTCAGTGGTTAGGACTGTGCAACTACAGAGCTGTAGTCCTGGGTTTAAATCTGACCATGGACAACGTCTGCATAGAATTTATCTTTTCCCTCCTGTTTACTCCAGTTTGCTCCCACACTCCTAAAACATACAGATAGGTTGATTGGCTTGCTATGAAAATTGCGTGTGAGAGGCAGAAAAATTAGATTGTGAGCCCTGTAGGGGACAGTGATGGATGACAATAATAATATTAAATACCGTTGGGGTCCGACACTTTTGCCTCTTTTCTGTTTCACTGTTTGCATAGTTTTGAATAAAGAAGGTACAATACAAAAGGTAGTAGTGTCATTATTGTAGTATGCCATATACATCAGAATGCCTCTTATGTAACATGGAGACACATTTGACCAAAATGTTAAAACAGTCCAAGCATGTTTGAACAGCAATATACTGCAGTAAGAGGTCAGTCCACTAAGTGGTCAATACAATAAACTGGTTATAAGATAAGGTTAAAGATGTTAATATCAGAGGTCTTCATTGCTGTAAAGATTGGGCATAACAAGAACCCAATCGCATGATCTTCAGAGTAACGAAAGGGCAAAGATCACACTGACAAGAGTGGAACAGACGGGAAGGGGGGAAGAGAAGGACAGAAGAGGAGAGGGAAAAAACATGGGAAGTAAAGAGGGTGTCCTGGGCGAGCTATCAAGGCCAAGAGGTGGCTATGTAGGTAATATTCTAGGCTAGGGCTATATGAGAAGAGGGAAGATGAAGATGAGTGTAGTCAATTCAAGGGTGCCAAATTTGAAAGAATTTGACTTGCCCAGTTTGATATACTGGACAGTTTTTACATTCTGGATTTGACCTCCTGTGGAGAGACATTTCTTTTTTCCCATGAGTAGCCAGTAGTATTGTTATAAGTAAGTGAGGAGGTGAAGTTGGGTTTGTGTAAGCTGGGATTTCATGGTGTAGGGACGGTAACCCAAGGATCACTGTGGATGATGACACCATAGATCCTGTATAACTATTGTAAAACAAATTGACAAAATGTTCCTGAGGTCAGCAAATCCCCTAATAAAAGAAGAAGGGTATTGGGCAAGCAATAGTTTATCCACGTATTTCATCAGTTTCATCTCATAAGGGCCATGTAGACCACTGCCTCTTTTAAGTGAATGGGGCTGAACTGCAGTCTATTGTGTAGTCCACATAAGACCCAGCATCTCCTGCAGTTACCCAGGACCCAGTAATCGCACGATCGCTAGGATCAGAGCAGGAAATGGCACTATGCATACAGCAATAGGGAAGGCAGTAATAAACCATCTCTGCCTTCTTAATGGGAAGTTTGGCTGACAACCACCTCACTGCTCCAGCAGCTGCCAACTCTGCAACTATTCTCAGAAAGGTCCTTACATACTGTAGTTAAATGCGGACCACCCATCTATTAGATTAGTATAACCATATTATGTTCTAATAATGATAACCTTAACATTCCCCTATGGACCAACCAAGGGACTGCAAAATAACCTGTATGCCATACACAATGGGGAACTCACAATCAAACAAATTGGCGCATATTACGCCTCATTTGTCATCCTGTTATCGGCAGAAATGGCTCAAATTGTCGCGGAGAATTAAGCCAGCTTATGTGGTGGTGTTTTGTCAGATTTATGGCATACAGTTGTAACTTTTTCTCTCATTTATGAAAAGAAAACCAACTCGTTGTGGGAACAAGTGACAGGTAAGTAACAGGATGCGTTTATTTTTATCTAATAGAAATAAACTAAACAACAGGGTTTTGTCAGTAAATTGACATTCAACAAAACAATAACAAAAACGTCCGGTCTCTTATACAAAAGTCGCAATTTACCACAGGAAAATGTCACAAATATGCTTCAAAAGTCACAAGTGTGGTCTGAAATGGAGCATTACGGTTTAATAAAGTCATGTTAGTGCTATTTGTCGCAAATCGAGAGAAATAGGTGGATAATAAAGTTTATTTTTAACAAAAGTCACATTTTAAAAGTGGTGTGTGCCTTTTGATATATGAGGTGAAACAAATCACTACTTTTGATTTGTAATGTTAGTATTTTTGGGGGCTTAAATTATGCCATTATTGAAAAATGTGGCCCATCCCCTTTAAAGGGCTTTGATTGGGCAAATGCTGTATATGTTCTGGGAACCTGGCCTGATGGCAGCTTTCCTTTAGGTATGTACAGTCCTTCTTAGTCTCTGTGTCTAGGGGACACAACTCGCAATTCACCCTTGTATGATAAATACAAAAGGTAATAGAGGTTATTCTGGAAAAAGATTACAGCCCTTTGATCCAAGGCTTGTTTTGGCCAAGAAGATAAAAGTGCATGTTTTTATAATGTTCTAAACAGCAGTTCTGGCTATACACTCCAGCTTAGGAGCATTAACAAGGAGGTGTTAGCGGGTGCATCTCCACCCACTATGCAGTGACAGGATCCACGGCTTGGCCTTACAACTAGTAAGGGTGATTCAGTTTAAAGTATGATTGCAGAACATAATGGTTGACAGTGGTACAAATACTTTATGGTTGCAGAAAGCTATTAAAGGAATAGTATATTTGATAGATGGAACACACTTGGTGGCAAAATACTCCTGGAAGTTGCCAGACACCATTAATGGCACAAAACACTTGAAGGTTGCAAAATGTAACTGCTTAAATAATATTCTGAGTGGTCCTGAGAGTCAGATTGTTCCCAAAATGGCTGCTGGCCTTTACCCATCCTACAGTGCCGCTGTGGGTTTAAGGAAGCCCTGCCACAACCTGCCCCACCTAGGTGTATCTCATGGGGTCACACCAGCCCATTTGTATAGATCTATACCATTGTGAGCCCTAGTGACCAGGACCACTACCTTTTAACAAATTCTCTAACAACCACCTGCAGTAGCAAGCATGCAAAAGTGCATATCACCAGATATTGGATCAAGAGAATACAATGGAGAAACGGGATCTTTCCACAGGTCTATCTTACCCTTACGCATACCAACTTTAACTCAATGCAACTTAAGGGGTTATCTGACCAGCAGCAAGTGTTTATAGTACTCACCTCTCCGAAGCTTCACTTATACAGTGCAGAAGCTTCCCCGGTCTTTGACTATAAGTGGCAGGTATGTAACCACTGCAGCCAATCAGTGTCCTCAGCAATCATATTACCAGCTTCACCATTCAGCGATGGGGGCCATGATCCATGAAGTAGTATGGACCATTGAGACTGCACTGAAGTGGTCACTGATTATGATAACCTTTGACTTCAACCTGCAACACACAATATTGGAGCTATGGAAGAATACATAATTATGATGGGAGCACATCCCCTGCCTCTTCATACCCCTGTAGTGATTAATGGGCACTGTCAGCAGTTAGTACAAGCCACATACATTGAGCTTTAGCCTAATTACACCAGGGAGCGCCGCACTGGTCAGGGTTGCCAACTGTCCAGAAATCTCTGGACAGTCTGTAAAAATGGGTGAATTTTTTCCTGTGTCCGTGAAAATAAAATAGATCTGTCAGTGATTTTTTTGAGGCTGGTGGTTCATTACTAGATACTTTTAGTGGTAATTATCATCATTTTACAGATCACAGTAAATGCTGGTAATGAGCTCTTACAAGTATATTGAGCTGTAGACATATATTACTTATAATCTTTATCAATTATTATGGTTTTCCAATGTGTCTGTAAAAAATGTTGGCTGTCCCTGATTTTAGGATAAGTTGTCCAGAAAAAAGAAAAATTCTGATTGTCAACCCTGGCAGTGGCTGGTAGGGTGTTTTCAACATTATCCCTGAATCACATGAAGGGGGGGAAATACTTAAAATTTTTTTTAAAAAGTAGCAGATAATCATTTTAATCAGAAGTGTAAGGATGTCCAATAAACAAACAATTATATGACTCCAAATCAATCAAATCATTAGCCCAGCCTCATCATCTAGTAATTTAACCTGCTCCCGACTGCCTAACGCATATATATACATTGGTGGTCGGGTAATGAAAGATGGCATCCTATTGTGGATGCCATTGCCGCTGGGTGCCTGTTGTTTCAAACAGAAGAAACCCGAGGTTAATATATGTGATTGATGAAAACATTGATCGCACACATTCATCCACTCAGATGCCAAGATCAAATGTGACCATGGCATCTGTGAGGATTGAAACCAGGAGCCGCATTCCGGGCCATACACTGGCTCTCGAAGAGAGGATTGGGGGAGCCGGCTGGTGTGTGCGTAGCCTCGGTCCTCCTGAATGATCCAAAGCTGACGCACATAAGTTCCTATGGAGAGTCTGTCTGTTGCAGGGCTCTATAGGAACACAGTGGAATTCTCATAGACTAAGAGATGCAATCTAATGATTACTTGTTATAGGTTCCCTAGGGGAACTGTAAAAAGTGTGTGTGTGGGGGAAAGTTTTTAAAAATATTAACAAAATACAAAAATATGAAATTTCCCGCAAAAAACAAGCCATCATTTGGCTATGTAAATGGAAAAATAAAAAGTTATGGCTTTGGCAAGGCAGGGAATGAAAAACGAAAATGAAAAAAAAAAAAAAAGAAAAGAAAATCACCTGGTCATGAAGGGGATAACCTGTCTCCTATTCTCAAAGTTCTCTATTAATACGCTTGTTCACCTTCTTGTTGTCGCTGTATCTCATCTACATGATGAGGATTTCACCTCCGGTTCCCATCCTATTGTAATGAGACAATGTTATTTACTTAATGTTATGGCTGGTTATGGCTAGAAATGAATGGAGAGAGCCATGCAAGCGCGGCCACTTCTCCATTTCTGGTGGCACGAGACAGGGGGCCATTCTCAAGCCAGGAACAGTCCCCAGAGGTAAGAGCCACATCAACATATGGCCTGTCCTGTGGAATAGGCTATAAATGTCCAGATGCTAATACCCCTTTAAGACCTTACAGATCCAGTCACATACGTCTTATGGCCTTGCCCTGTAGTAGTGCTAGACAGTCACTGAGTTTTCTGTATATTCTGTATGAATATTCTGAAGATACACAGGTGCCTGTGACACGGTTATCTATAGGTTAACAGATGTGTCCTACAAATAGCTCCGTACACTGTGATACATATAGACACATTCACAAGTACCTGGAAGTTCAAATAACAACTTGTTTTACTACATATACTATAAATATACAGTATATCCTCATCACATCTGATCTAATGAAATTTGTGATAAACTGCATACTTCCATACACAGAAAGTCAGCCTACCACCGGACCTGTATGTGTGTGTGTCTCAACTCTCCCCAGATGTAGCAGGAAAGAAGTATCAGGCATGGATTTCAGGCAAGTATCAGGCATGGATGTGCCCGATCCTTTGTTTTCATGGCCACCGCCAGAGACAGCCATTGGCATATTGCCCTCTCTCTTGAGGTCTGTAAGATCACTTACTATAGTGAGAGTTTGTTGCTCCAACTTTGGTCTTTACTCTTATTACCTGTATTATACCTCTCTCTGTTTACTGTGACCACCATGTGACAACTTTTCCGTGGATGTATGTTTCTTTCCATTATTTGTGTTTTTTTTGTCAATTATGTATTTATAATAAATACGGTAATTCTTATTACATGTTTGTGGCAGTGTGCATTGTTTTTTAATACAGGCGATTGAACTCAAAGGAAACAGTAGAATCTTTATGGACTGTGCTCCCTCTAGTGGTGGCTGCAGGAAAATTTGAAGAATCTCTGTCGGGAACAGGAGAAATCATTCAGCTCTGCAGGGCTGGGACGACGGGCAGGTTAGGGTAGGCGCCCGCTTGGGGCGCAATGTCTCTACCCATAAGGGTAGCAAGGTACCCATCTAGGACTGAATCACTAGTCTTGAAACCTATGAGGCAGTGGAGTGGTGCAAGTGGTCACTGTGACCTCCTGTGCCGGGGCTTGACTGATCACGTCATCCCGTGAGACCGAGCACAAGAGTGGTGATGTCATGAGAACCGCCTGTGCCAGGACACAGGCCACAGATCGGAAGAGTTCTGTGGCGTGCAGTGCAGATGGCGGCGGGGTAACAGGAGTGAGGTTTTTGTATCTTGTTTTTTTAACACTAAGTAGTGCCACTACTAATTAATACTGGGGGCATCAAGGAAGGGGGTAGGGAGCAGTATATATACCTGGAACTATGGGGGTGGGGGATGCATTATATACTGGCTGGTAATAGGGATGGCAATATGGGGGAGCATTATATACTGACACTGGGGGGAGCATTATATACTGGCACTGGGGGGAGCATTATATACTGGCACTGGAGGGAGTATTATATACTGGCTGTACAGCAGGGGGAGCATTATATACTGGCTAGTACTAGGTGTGGGACTATGGGGGAGCATTATATACTGGCATTGGGGGAGCATTATATACTGGCTGTACAGGGGGTTACATCACAGTGTACACTACCGTTCAAAAGTTTGGGGTTTCCATGAAAACTCACACTTTTATTTATTAAATGAATTGCAAAATGAATAGAAAATATAGTCAAGACATTGACAAGGTTATAAATAATGATTTTTATTTGAAATAATAATTTTCTCCTTCAAACTTTGCTTTCGTCAAAGAATGCTCCATTTGCAGCAATTACAGCATTGCAGACCTTTGGCATTCTAGCTGTTAATTTGCTGAGGTAATCTGGATAATTTTCACCCCATGCTTCCAGAAGCCCCTCCCACAAGTTGTATTGGCTTGATGGGCACGTTTTGCGTACCATACAGTCAAGCTGCTCCCACAACAGTTCAATGGGGTTGAGATCTGGTGACTGCGCTGGCCACTCAATTACAGGTAGAATACCAGCTGCCTTCTTCTTCCCTAAATAGTTCTTGCATAATTTGACTCATTGTGTGCTTTGGCTCATTGTCCTGTTGTAGGAGGAAATTGGCTCCAGTCAAGCGCTGTCCACAGGGTATGGCATAGCGTTGCAAAATGGAGTGATAGCCTTCCTTATTCAAAATCCCTTTTACCTTGTACAAATCTCCCACTTTACTAGCACCAAAGCAACCCCAGACCATCACATTACCTCCACCATGCTTGACAGATGGCGTCAGGCACTCTTCCAGCATCTTTTCAGTTGTTCTGTGTCTGACAAATGTTGTTCTGTGTGATCCAAACACCTCAAACTTCGATTCGTCTGTCCATAGCACTTTTTTCCAATCTTCCTCTGTCCAATGTCTGTGTTCTTTTGCCCATATTAATCTTTTCCTTTTATTAGCCAGTCTCAGATATGGCTTTTTCTTTGCCACTCTGCCCTGAAGGCCAGCATCCCGGAGTCGCCTCTTCACTGTAGACTTTGACACTGGCGTTTTGCGGGTACTATTTAATAAAGCTGACAGTTGAGGACCTGTGAGGCATCTATTTCTCAAACTAGAGACTCTAATGTACTTGTCTTGTTGTTCAGTTGTGCAGCGGGGCCTCCCACTTCTCTTTCTACTCTGGTTAGAGCCTGTTTGTGCTGTCCTCTGAAGGGAGTAGTACACACCGTTGTAAGAAATCTTCAGTTTCTTGGCAATTTCTCGCATGGAATAGCCTTCATTTCTAAGAACAAGAATAGACTGTCGAGTTTCACATGAAAGTTCTCTTTTTCTGGCCATTTTGAGAGTTTAATCAAACCCACAAATGTAATGCTCCAGATTCTCAACTAGCCCAAAGGAAGGTCAGTTTTATAGCTTCTCTAGCCAGCAAAACTGTTTTTAGCTGTGCTAACATACTTGCACAAGGGTTTTCAAGGGTTTTCTAAACATCCATTAGCCTTCTTACACAGTTAGCAAACACAATGTACCATTAGAACACTGGAGTGATGGTTGCTGGAAATGGGCCTCTATACACCTATTTAAATATTGCATTAAAAACCAGATGTTTGCAGCTAGAGTAGTCATTTACTGCATTAACAATGTATAGAGTGTATTTCTGATTAATTTAATGTTATCTTCATTGAAAAAAACTGTGTTTTTCTTTCAAAAATAAGGAAATTTCTAAGTGACCGTAAACTTTTGAACGGTAGTGTATATACTGGCTGTATGGGGGAGGAAGCATTATATACTTGCTGTACAAGGGGGGGATTATATTCTGGCGGTACAGAGAGGGGGAGCATTATACTTGTATACTGTTACTACAAGGGGGATGGAGGAGCATTATATACTGGTACCATGAGGGAGGGGGATCAGAGGAGCATTATATACTGAAACTATAGGGGAGAGCTATATATGTATATATGTATGTACAGTACAGACCAAAAGTTTGGACACACCTTCTCATTCAAAGAGTTTTCTGTATTTTCATGACTATGAAAATTGTAGATTCACACTGAAGGCATCAAAACTATGAATTAACACATGTGGAATTATATACTTAACAAAAAAGTGTGAAACAACTGAAAATATGTCTTATAATTCTAGGTTCTTCAAAGAAGCCACCTTTTGCTTTGATTACTGCTTTGCACACTCTTGGCATTTTCTTGATGAGCTTCAAGAGGTAGTCACCTGAAATGGTTTTCACTTCACAGGTGTGCCCTGTCAGGTTTAATAAGTGGGATTTCTTGCCTTATAAATGGGGTTGGGACCATGAGTTGTGTTGGGCAGAAGTCAGGTGGATACACAGCTGATACTCCTACTGAATAGACTGTTAGGATTTGTATTATGTCAAGAAAAAAGCAGCTAAGTAAAGAAAAACGAGTGGCCATCATTACTTTAAGAAATGAAGGTCAGTCAGTCCGAAAAATTGGGAAAACGTTGAAAGTGTCCCCAAGTGCAGTCGCAAAAACCATCAAGTGCTACAAAGAAACTGGCTCACATGAGGACCGCCCCAGGAAAGGAAGACCAAGAGTCTGTGGAGGATAAGTTCATCCGGGTCACCAGCCTCAGAAATCAAAGGTTAACAGCATCTCAGATTAGAGACCAGGTCAATGCCACACAGAGTTCTAGCAGCAGACACATCTCTACAACAACTGTTAAGAGGAGACTGTGTGCAGCAGGCCTTCATGGTAAAATAGCTGCTAGGAAACCACTGCTAAGGACAGGCAACAAGCAGAAGAGACTTGTTTGGGCTAAAGAACACAAGGAATGGACATTAGACCAGTGGAAATCTGTGCTTTGGCCTGATGAGTCCAAATTTGAGATCTTTGGTTCCAACCACCGTGTCTTTGTGCGACGCAGAAAAAGTGAACGGATGGACTCTACATGCCTGGTTCCCACCGTAAAGCATGGAGGAGGAGGTGTGATGGTGTGGGGGTGCTTTGCTGGTGACACTGTTGGGGATTTATTCAAAATTGAAGGCATACTGAACCAGCATGGCTACCACAGCATCTTGCAGCAGCATGCTATTCCATCCAGTTTGCGTTTAGTTGGACCATCATTTATTTATCAACAGGACAATGACCCCAAACACACCTCCAGGCTGTGTAAAGGCCATTTGACCAAGAAGGAGAGTGATGGGGTGCTACGCCAGATGACCTGGCCTCCACAGTCACCAGACCTGAACCCAATCGAGATGGTTTGGGGTGAGCTGGACCGCAGAGTGAAGGCAAAAGGGCCAACAAGTGCTAAGCATCTCTGGGAACTCCTTCAAGACTGTTAGAATACCATTTCATGTGACTACCTCTTGAAGCTCATGAAGAGAATGCCAAGAGTGTGCAAAGCAGTAATCAAAGCAAAAGGTGGCTACTTTGAAGAACCTAGAATATAAGACATATTTTCAGTTGTTTCACACTTTTTTGTTAAGTATATAATTCCACATGTGTTAATTCATAGTTTTGATGCCTTCAGTGTGAATCTACAATTTTCATAGTCATGAAAATACAGAAAACTCTTTGAATGAGAAGGTGTGTCCAAACTTTTGGTCTGTAATATATATATATATATATATATATATATATATATATATATATATAATCTCCTTCTATTATAAAAATGAGTTTCTGTCTGTCTGTCTGTTTTCTATGCGTGACCAAACTACTGGACCGATTTTCACCAAATTCGGCACACAGGTACATCAGGTGTCCGGGAAGGTTTTAGACTGGATCTCACCTCTCTAGGACGTACCGTTCCCGAGATATTCCAAAAATATGACCTGCATGAGCCAATATTAGCCTGGGAGCATTTTGTTTTCAAATCCCAACTACCATTCTCTCGACATACACATCGGTTTCCATAACAACCCAGCCAGGTAATTAGCAGCCAGCTGAGGAGCTCATGTAAATAGCAACCCAGCCATTTCTATTCACTGCTTTAAAGGGGCAGAGCGCAGCAGAGACTAATTCATCATCAATAATTACCTAATATAATGTAAATTTCACATATTATTCGTTCAGTAGTAATAAAAGATGTTTTCTTCTACTGCTATCCACTGTGTTTCCTCATAAATTACCATGGCATCCACCTGTAATTCAGACCACCCTCAAAAGAAGGACTTAAAAACCCCTCCCCCAGGTCCAGCTAAGGCACGCCCCTGACTTGGTCAGGTCACGCCCCCTCCCACTCCGCAGCCAACAGTGAAGACCACGCCCCCACCCACTCCGCAGCCAACAGTGATTGAACAATTGAAGGTAAAAATCAACTTCTGTCAGCTGCAGGGAGGGAGGGTGACTTTCTCTCTGCAACGACACACAAACATTAAATGAAATAGATAAAATATACCCTTGCAAATCGATGTTTTCTTCCACTGCTACCCACTGTGTTTCCTCATAAATTATCATGGCATTGACCTGTAATTTAGCGCACCCTCAAAAGAAGCACTTAAACGTACCCCCCCCCCCAAGGTTCCACTAAACCACGCCCAGTAATTTACTGCATTTGGACGTACAGCCACGTCCAATCTGCTTACTGGGGCTGTGACACTATGAAGTGTCATAGCCCTGGAGTCTCCGCTCTCCCGGAGAACAGAGACACCGGGGAAGCCGGCAAGGGACCAATCAGACTGGTCCCTTGCCGGCAAGCACTCCGATTGGTTAGTCTCTACAGACTAACCAATCGGAGCGCTTCAGTGCTAAAATGCCGGTTTCAGGTAAGATCCCCTTTGTGCCCCATGTAATTTATATTGCCCCCAGTTTTAGTGGCCCCCATTATGCCCCCATTGCCTCCTGCCGCCCCCCTGCCACCGAATCCTCTCTGCCTGCAATGATGGCAGCGGCTGAGGAACGGAGCCGCTGCCATCAGCAGAGAGTGTGAGCTGTAATTACAGCTCTCACACTGCTGCTACGGCCGAAATCAGTGCTGGCACCGATCTCGGCCGTTTAACCCCATAGATGCCGTGGTCAGTAGCCGCCCGCGGCATCCATGTAGTTGAGAGGGAGGGAGCTCCCTCTGTCTTCCATCAAGCCGCCGCTGCCATGGCAAACAGATGCCTTACAAAAGCATCCTGGCTGCCATGTACCTAAGGTTGATCAGACCCTGAGGGTCTGATCAGCCTTAGTGTAACACTGATACAGGCTGTACAGTGCATTGTAATAGATGACTATTGCAATGCACTGTATAGCCATCAGGCCCACTGGATCTTCAAGATCCAAATGGGTCTTGATAAATAAAAAAAAGTGTAAAAAGAAAGTTAAAAAAAAGTGTAAAAAAAGTAAAAAAAATAAAGTTTAAAAAAAATAAATAAAAGTTTCAAGTAAAAAATTGTAAAAAAAAAAAAGGGAAAAAAAGAAAAGTAGACATATTAGGTATCGCAGCGTCTGTATCGACTGGCTCTATAAAAGTATTACATGATTTACCCCGCCAGGTGAACCCAGAAAAAAAAAAAAACAGTGCCAAAACAGCCATTTTTTGGTCACCTTCCCTCACAAAAAGTGTAATAGTAGGCGATCAAAAAGGCATATTTACCCCAAAATGGTACCAATCAAACAGTCATCTCGTCCCGCAAAAAATAAGACCCTACCTAAGACAATCGCCCAAAAAATTAAAAAAAATAGGGCAGTTAGAAAATGGCAACACAAAAACAAGATTTAATTCTGTTCAAAAATTCATTTACTGTGTAAAACTTAACAAAAATAAAAATAATAGATATATTGAGTATCTCCGCGTCCGTAGCAACCTGCTCTATAAAAATATCACATGATTTGCCCCTTCAGGTGAATGCTGTAAAAAAAAAAAAACGATGTCAAAACAGCTGTTTTTTTCACCTTGACTCACAAAAAGTGTAATACCAAGCGATCAAAAAGTCTTATGTACCCCAAAATGGTGCCAATGAAAACATCACTTCATTCCTCAAAAAATGAGCCCCCCACATAAGACAATAACTCAAAAAAATAAAAATCAATGGCACCCACAAACCAATCCATCAAAATCTGTGGTGCAAAATCCATATGGTGCTCCTTCTGTTCTGAATCCTGCCATGTGCCCCCACAGCAGTTTACCACCACATATGGGGTGTTGCCGTATTCAGAAGAAAATGGGTAAGAAATAATTGGGTGCTTTTCTCCTGTTACCTCTTGTGAAAATGAAAAATTTAGGGCTAAAGCAACATTTTATTGGAAGAAATGAAACTTTTCATTTTCACAGCCAAGTGTTTCCAAATTCCGCAAAAAGCTTACAGGGTCAAAGTGGTCAGTACACCCCTTAATATATTCTTTGAAGGGTGTAGTTCCAAAATTGGGTCTCTTTTTGAGGGTTTCCACTCTAGGGGTACGTCAGGGTATCTCAATTACAAAATGGTGCCTAAAAACCATTCTAGCAAAATCTACCTCCAAAATTCGTATGGCGCTCCTTTCCTTCTGACCACTGCCACGTGCCCATAGAGCAGTTTACCACCACATATGGGGTATTTCTGTAAACTGCAGAATCAGAGTAATGTATATTGAGGATTAGTTTGCTGTTAACCCTGGCTGTGTTGCAAGAAAAAAATTGATTAACATGAAAAATCTGCTTAAAAAATGAAATTTTGAAATTTCGTCTCTATTTACCTTTAATTTTTGTGGAACACCTAAAGGGTAACAAAGTTTGTAACATCAGTTTTGAATAATTTGAGGGGTGTAGTTTCTAAAATGGGGTAATTTATGGTTGGTTTCCATTACGCAAGCCCCTCAAAATCACTTTATATCTGAATTGGTGCTTAAAAAATGGTTTTGGAAGTTTTGTTGAAAATTTAAAAAATGGCTTCTAAACTTCTAAGCCTTCTAACGTCCTAAAAAAGTAAAATGACATTTACAAAATGATGCCAACATAAAGTAGACATATGGGGAATGATGACTGATAACTATTTTATGAGGGATTACTATCTATCTTAAAAGTAGAGAAATTAAAATTTAGAAAATTGTGAATTTTTCCAAATTTTTGGTAAATTTGTGATTTTTAAAAAAAATAAAGGAGAAATATATTGACTCAAATTTATCACTATCATGAAGTACATGTGTCACGAGAAAACAATCTCAGAATGGCTTGGATAAGTAAAAGCGTTCCAAAGTTATTGCCACATAAAGTGACAAATGTCAAATTTGAAAAATGGGGCTCTGGCATTTGGTCCAAACTGGCTGTCGCTTGAACGGGTTAAATATACGCACACGAAGCAATGTTTTCTTCCACTGCTACCCACTGTATTTCTTCATAAATTACCATGGCATTGACCTGTAATTCAGGTCACCCTCAAAAGAAGGATTTAAAAGCACCCCCCCAAGGTCCCGCTAAACCACGCCCCCGACCCAGTGAGGTCACGCCCCCTCCCACTTCCCAGCCAATGGGGATTAAAAAATGAAGGTAAAAATCTACTTCTGTCAGCTGCATTGACTTTCTCTCTGCAACGACACACAGAAACATTAAATGAAATAGATAAATATACCCAGGCGAAGCCGGGTCCTCTAAAATTAGTCTAAAACATAAGTTATATTTATGGTAACCGGAATACCCCTTTAGCAGTGTCATCCACAGCGCTCTGCCCCTTTAAAGCAGTGAATAGAAATGGCTGGGTTGTTAGTTAACTGAGCTCCTCAGCTGGCTGCTAATTACCTGGCTGTGTTGTTATGGAAACCTGCCCTCCCTGTGTGTGTCTGTGCAGAGAATGGCAGTTGGGGTTTGAAACCAAAGCTCCCAGGCTAATATTGGCTAATGCAGGTGATATTTTGGGAATATCTCGGGAATGGCATGTCCTAGAGAGCTGAGACCTGGTCTAAAACCTTCCCGGACACCTGATGTACACGTGTGCCGAATCTGGTGAAAATCGGTCCAGTACTTTGGTCGCGCATAGAGAACAGACAGACAGACAGACAGAAACTCATTTTTATAATATTAAGAGACTAGCAAAAGGACCCGGCTTCGCCTGGGTATATTTCATCTATTTCATTTAATGTTTGAGTGTGTCGTTGGAGACAGAAATTCAATGCAGCTGACAGAGTTGATTTTTAGCTTCATTTTTTCAATCCCCATTGGCTGCGGAGTGGGAGAGGGCGTGACCTGACCGGGTCGGGGGCGTGGTTTAGTGGGACCTTGAGGTTGCATTAATTACCTGAATTACAGGTCAATGCCATGGTAATTTATGAGGAAACACAGTGGGTAGCAGTGGAAGAAAACATTGCTTCGCACGGGTATATTTAATCTATTTCATTTAATGTTTGTGTGTGTCATTGCAGAGAGAAAGTCATCCTCCCTCCCATCCCTGCAGCTGACAGAAGTTGATTTTTACCTTCAATTTTTCAATCTCCGTTGGCTGCGGAGTGGGAGGGGGCGTGGCCTGATTGAGTCGGGGGCGTGACATAGCGAGACCTGGGGAGGGGGTTTTAAGTCCTTCTTTTGAGGGTGGCCTGAATTACAGGTCGATGCCATGGTAATTTATGATGACACGCAATGGGTAGCAGTGGAAGAAAACATCTTTTATTACTACTGAATGGTTGTAGTCTAAAATTAGTGTATTTCATCTATTTCATTTAATGTTTCTGTGTGTTGTTGCAGAGAGAAAGTCAATGCAGCCGACAGAAGTAGATTTTTACCTTTATTTTTACAATCCCTATTGGCTGCGGAGTGGGAGGTGGGAGAGGGCGTGATCTGACCGGGTCGGGGGCGTGGTTTAGCGGTACCTTGGGGGGGGTTGCTTTTAAGTCCTTTTTTTGAGGGTGGCCGAATTACAGGTCGATACCATGGTAATTTATGAGGACACGCAATGGGTAGCAGTGGAAGAAAACATCTTTTATTACTACTGAACGGTCGTAGTCTAAAATTAGTCTATTTTATCTATTTAATTTAATGTTTGTGTGTGTCATTGCAGAGAGAAAGTCATCCTCCCACCCATCCCTGAAGCTGACAGAAGTTGATTTTTACCTTCATTTTTTCAATCCCCGTTGGCTGCGGAGTGGGAGGGGGCGTGGCCTGACCGAGTTGGGGGCGTGACATAGCGAGACCTGGGGAGGGGGTTTTAAGTCCTTCGTTTGAGGGTGGCCTGAATTACAGATCGATGCCATGGTAATTTATGAGGACATGCAATGGGTAGCAGTGGAAGAAAACATCTTTTATTACTACTGAACGGTCTTAGTCTAAAATTAGTCTAAAACATAAGTTATATTTATGGTAACCAGAATACCCCTTTAACAGTGTCATCCACAGCGCTCTGCCCCTTTAAAGCAGTGAATAGAAATGGCTGGGTTGTTAGTTACCTGAGCTCCTCAGCTGGCTACTAATTACCTGCCTAGGTTGTTAAGGAAACCTGTGTGTGAATGTGGACAGAATGGCAGTTGGGGTTTGAAACCAAAGCTCCCAGGCTAATATTGGATAATGCAGGTCATATTTTGGGAATATCCGAATTTGGTGAAAATCGGTCCAGTAGTTTGGTCGCACATAGAGAACAGACAGATGGACAGACAGACAGACAGAAACTCATTTTTATAATATAAAGGAGACTTGCAGAAGGACATGGCTTCGCCTGGGTATATTTAATCTATTTCATTTAATGTTTCTGTGTGTCGTTGCAGAGAGACAGTCAATGCAGCTGACAGAAGTTGATTTTTACCTTCATTTTTTCAATCCCCATTGGCTGCGGAGTGGGAGGGGGCGTGACCTGACCGGGGGCGTAGTTTAGCCGGACCTTGGAGGGGTTGCTTTTAGGTCCTTCTTTTGAGGGTGGCCTGAATTACAGGTCGATGCCATTGGTAATTTATGAGGACACATAATGGGTGTGCGACCAAACTACTGGACCGATTTTCACCAAATTCGGCACACAGGTACATCAGGTGTCTGGGGAGGTTTTAGACCAATTAGCAGCCAGCTGAGAAACCGGGTCCTTCTGCTAGTATATATATATATATATATATATATATATATATATATATATATATACTACTCACAAAGAGTTAGTGATATTTGGCTTGTGGGTGAAATTTCAGGATGAACCTAAAATGCACTCTAACCTTTACAGGTGAACTTAATGTGACCTTCTCTAAACTTCTGAAAGTGCAACAACTTGCAAAAACGCCCAATAAATGTCATTTTTCAGTAAGAATTGGTATTTAAACATTCCTTCTCATCATATTGTTCACATTTTGACATCATGAGACCAAGACAACACCAAGCAATTCATCAACAGTACCTCCCCATTGTGAGGCTTCTAGCAGGATGTTCTCAGATGGAAGTGGCCCCTGAGCTTAGAGTGTCACAGAGTGTCATCAGCAGGTTGTAACAGAGATACAGAGAAACTGGAAGAGTCACAGAAAGGCATAGAAGTGGACGTCCTTTGGCCACATCCCACACTGATGACTGCTTCATTGTGAACAATACCCTGCGGAACCGGATGATGAATGCCACACAACTCTAGGCACATTTAAAGGAGGTGACAGACACTCAATTGCCACGTCAGACTATTCAAAACCTTTTACATCAGCGTGGTCTGCATGCTAAATGACTTGCAAGGGTACCTGACCACACCACCAGGCACAGGTGTCATCGTCTTGCGTGGGCCAGGGAGCATCTAAAGCTGGACGAGGGACCAGTGGGCCTCAGTGCTGTTCAATGATGAAACTCTACTCATGCTGAGCAGTAATGATAGCCAAGGAGAGGGTTATGCATCAGGCCACTGAGGGTTTGGTAGTGTTGGTGTTACAGTGTTGGCAGGTGTGTCTAGTCCAGGGATCAGCAACCTTTGGCACTCCAGCTTTTGTGAAACTACAACTCCCAGCATGCTCTTTCCACTTGTGTGGGAGTTTAGAGAGCAGCCAAGCAAGTGTGCCTGATGGGAGATGTAGTTTCACATTGCCTGGATTGCCAGAGTTTGCTGACCCCTGGTCTAGTCAATACAGAACTGCCCTTCACTTTGTGAGTGGTACAATGACAAGCCCATACTACTTGAACATCATTAATCCAGTCATGCACAGGCCTAATTTCATCTTCATGGATGACAATACACCAGCTCATTGAGGTCACATCATTAGGGAACAGCTACTGGAGACTGGGGGACCTCAAATGGAGTGGCCTACGCTTTCTCTAGACCTGAATCCTATTGAAAACCTATGAGATCAGCTGAGTCACCATGTAGAGGCTTGTAACTCTATACCCCAGAACTTCAATGACCTGAGGGCCACCCTTTAAGAAGAATGGCATGCCATACCTCAGCAGACAATAAGTCCACTTGTCAACAGCCTGAGACGTCGTTATCAGACTGTAATTGATGCTCAAGGACACATGACAAGTTTTTGAGACATTGATATTTTTTGTGGGTGTATACCCACCACTGGTGTTGTTTTTTTTTTCAATAAATTGTTTGAGATGAGGAAATCACCGTTGCATGTGTTAAAGAACTTAAGAACTTCTACTTAAATGCCCTACTTTCATGATATAATATCACTGTAGAGTGAACCTTTACATTCATTTATACATTTCACTCAAAAGCCAAATATATCCCTAACATTTTGTGAATAGTGTACAGTCATGGCCAAAAGTTTTGAGAATGATACAAATATTAATTTTTACAAAGTCTACTGCTTCAGTTTTTACAATGGCAATTTGCATATACTCCAGAATGTTATAAAGAGTGATCAGCTTAACAGCAATTACTTGCAAAGTCAATATTTGCCTAGAAAATGAACTTTATCCCCCAAAACACATTTCAACATCATTGCAGCCCTGCCTTAAAAGGACCAGCTAACATCGTTTCAGTGATTGCTCCATTAACACAGGTGTGGGTGTTGATGAGGACAGGGCTGGAGATCAATCTGTCATGATTAAGTAAGAATGACACCACTGGACACTTTAAAAGGAGGCTGGTGCTTGGCATCATTGTTTCTCTTCTGTTAACCATGGTTATCTCTAAAGAAACATGTGCAGTCATCATTGCACTGCACAAAAATGGCCTAACAGGGAAGAGTATCGCAGCTAGAAAGATTGCACCTCAGTCAACAATCTATTGCATCATCAAGAACTTCAAGGAGAGAGGTTCCATTGTTGCCAAAAAGGCTCCAGGGCGCCCAAGAAAGACCAGCAAGCGCCAGGACCGTCTCTTAAAAGTGTTTCAGCTGCAGGATCGGGCTACCAGCAGTGCAGAGCTTGCTCAGGAATGGCAGCAGGCAGGTGTGAGTGCATCTGCACGCACTGTGAGGCGGAGACTCTTGGAGCAAGGCCTGGTCTCAAGGAGGGCAGCAAAGAAGCCACTTCTCTCCAGAAAAAACATCAGGGACAGACTGATATTCTGCAAAAGGTACAGGGAGTGGACTGCTGAGGACTGGGGTAAAGTCATTTTCTCTGATGAATCCCCTTTTCGATTGTTTGGGACATCTGGAAAACAGCTTATTCGGAGAAGACGAGGTGAGCGCTACCACCAGTCTTGTCTCATGCCAACTGTAAAGCATCCTGAAACCATTCATGTGTGGGGTTGCTTCTCAGCCAAGGGAATCGGCTCTCTCACAGTCTTGCCTAAAAACACAGCCATGAATAAAGAATGGTACCAGAATGTCCTCCGAGAGCAACTTCTCCCAACCGTCCAAGAGCAGTTTGGCGATCAACATTGCCTTTTCCAGCATGATGGAGCACCTTGCCATAAAGCAAAGGTGATAACTAAATGGCTCAGGGAACAAAACATAGAGATTTTGGGTCCATGGCCTGGAAACTCCCCAGATCTTAATCCCATTGAGAACTTGTGGTCAATCATCAAGAGACGGGTGGACAAACACAAACCTACAAATTCTGACAAAATGCAAGCATTGATTGTGCAAGAATGGACTGCTATCAGTCAGGATTTGGTCCAGAAGTTGATTGAGAGCATGCCAGGGAGAATTGCAGAGGTCCTGAAGAAGAAGGGTCAACACTGCAAATATTGACTTGCTGCATTAACTCAGTCTAACTGTCAATATAAGCTTTTGTTACTCATAATATGATTGCAATTATATTTCTGTATGTGATAAAAACATCTGACAAACACACATAAAAACCAGAGGGCAGCAGATCATGTGAAAATATAATATTTGTGTCATTCTCAAAACTTTTGGCCATGACTGTATATACAGGTATTACAGGGGGCATTATAATACAGGGGGCACTACAGGGGAGCTAAAACTGCATGGGTACATTAGGGCTACGGGGGCACTATAGGAGGCACATTATAAGTATTGGGGGCACTAGTGGCATTATTATTACTGGGGGTTTGTTGGGGCATTATTATTATTGGACACAATATGGAGAGCATTGCTACTAATGGGGCATTCTTAGGTCTATTATCACTATTGGGGCACTATTACTATGTGGGGATCTGTATGGCTTTATTATTACAGTATAGTGTTTGTGGGAGCACAGCGGGCACAGTATTAGGAGTAGCAGCAGGATGACAGAGGTCTGTATAAAAATGGGGGCCGATCTGTGGTCCGTATAAATTTGGTGGCTGATTTGTAAAATTTGTAATAGTCCCGCATGTGCCATATAGTAATACTGGTGCCTTCTTATGCGGCAGAGGGGCTGTAAGTCACTGGATCTGCCCTTCACTGCTTCTTTTAAATGTGTTTAATATATTTATTAGAAAATAATGTCACTGTTAATTGATCTGGGGGGATGGGGGGTAGGGTGCCTAGGGCGCTGAAATACCTCTTCCTGGCCCTGACTGAACCTATTAAAAAAAGTTTTTACCCCATAATTACATTCAAATTAATAATTAAAAAAAATGGCTCCAAAGAGGTCCATAGTCATTAAATAATAAAAGCGTAGTTTTCTGCAGTCACTAATGTTTTTTTATAAAAATCAGTTTACATGTAAGCCTCTTGTAGTTAGGCTTGAGCGAATTGAGCTTCGGATCACAGACCTGTCTCTGTACAGCATTAAAATGCATTGCCTCTGTGTAGGAAAAATTAATTTCACTCGAAGTCACGCGAGACTTCGGTGAATGAATTTGGTATTCATTTCTATATCTTTAAAAACATTTAAAATTCAGAATCCAAAGTCAGTTTGAACAAATTAACTTCAGATCTATGTTCCGAAACTCGATTCGCTCAACACTACTTGTAGTGGCTACAGGCAACCAGAATTTCATTTATTTTTTTTTTTTAATTCTGTTTGCGCAGGCATTTGGATCTCTCAGGGCTTTCAAAACTATAAAAATATATTAGGAAGCATCAATAAATTTATAGCCTAAAGGATTAATACAGCTAACATCCAGCAGTGTATCCATGTATGACCTCCATGGCTGTATACATGTCATAGTTATATACTGTTTGGCGTATCTCTTGTGTATACAGACGTGTGATGACATAATTAGAAGTTCACCCAGTTCTTTGAACTTACACAATTCCTAAAGAGACTATAAGACGTACAAGGTTAGCCCTGTGTATGTGCCGGCCCTGGGAGGTCACTGATAGTACATGCCTATAAAAACGCTTGTAGCTCCAGTGAAGATTACAGGATCCAGACTGGGAATAGTGAACTTCACCATGAGGCACACAATCGTCCTGCTACTGCTCCTTCCATGTGTGATCTATGGAGCCAGCCTGCCAGAACCAAGTAAGAATCTTCCTCCTATGTCTCATTAACAAGGATATTGCGGTAGACTAATTGATTTTATTTTCAGTAATGAAGAACTGTAATGCTATGCCGTACCTATTACTATTACATAGTATTACAGTATATGTACCTTTTAGTAAATATAGCTTAATAATAGTATCTCTGCCTCCTGTCAGTAAACGGAAACACCTTTAACTATATTCAGATAATGAAGAGCAGACCTTCTTTGGTGGATGGAATTATATCAAACCTGTGACTGAGCAGAATAGCCTGACCTCCAGACTGATACAGCTTCATCTGTCTCATCTGAGACAGTGGTGGCATATCACTAGGATATGTCACCAATGTCAGATAGGTGCAACTCCCAGACCTATCTCTAGAAAAGGGACCCTAAAGTGACAGTGAACCGTGCAAGTGTGGACACACACTTCATTCACTTCAATTGGAGTACCGAAAATAGCGCACTTGACTATTTCCAGCAGTCCCATAAAAGTGGAGAGTTGGCTGTGCATGCGCAGTGTGCCCTACATTTACTTCTATGGAGCATCTGAAAATACCTGAGCATGCTTGTATGGTTCATTTCGGAACTCCAATAGAGGTAAATGGAGAACACACCCCACATGCGCAGTGTGTTCTTGTTCACTTTGGGGGCCCCATTCTAGAGATAGGTGTGGAACCCGCACCTACCTGACATTGGTGTCATATCCTAGTGATATGCCACCAGTGTCTCAGATGAGACAAACCCTCAGGACAAAGGATAGGATTTGTGGTGCTGATCTCCGTTATGAGCAGGGCCAAGTCTGACCCAGATTTCACTCCGGGATGTAATCAAGAATGTTTTAATCCACTGACAGCAGCGATTTTGAAAATGTTGAGTTATGCCTCATTCACACAGTCAGTGTTTTGGTCAGTGATTTCCATCAGTGATTTTGAGCCAAAACCAGGTGTGGCTCTAAACACAGAGCAGGAACAGATCTTTCCCTTATACCCTTTGTCTGTGGAGGTTCCAGTCCGGGTTTTGGTTCACAATCACTGATGGAAATCACTGACCAAAAGACTGATGTGTGATCGAGGCTTTACTATTTTTTTTAGATGCTGATCATATCTATTCATTTAACATTTATTAATTTGGATGATAAAACAGGAGCAAAAATGTGAAGAAACACAAACATTTCAGTAGAAGGCATGACCTAGATGAGATTTTACATACAGGGGCGTAACTACCATAGCGGCAGACCATGCAACTGCTATGGGGCCCAGGGCAAGAGGGGGTCCAGTGTTAGGTGGGATCATCTCCTCTTCTACTGGAGGTGAAAACTTGGTCAGGACTCTACCCTCTAAAGGAACAACTTTTAGGAAATGAGACAATGGAAAAATGGCCCAAGGGTCAGTGAAAAGGGTTTAGGCGGAAACCCTTCTGTCCTGTGTGGGGGCCTGGTTTGATCCTTGCTATCGGGCCCTTACTTCTCTATGTACGCCAC